>WUAM01000287.1:38984768-39002769 GCA_024336885.1 Actenoides hombroni | reverse complement strand
GGAATGAGGGCCCGGGGCAAAAGCTGCAGAAATTTTTGGGGTTTTTTGTTCTTTCCTTTTTTTTTCCTTTTTTTTCTTTCTTTTTTTTTTTTTTTTTTTTTCTTTTCTTGTATTGCTGAGGGAGTTTGTCTCGGCCGTGTTTATCTGGGGTGGAAGAGGAAGCTTGCAGGCAGCATGATGCATGGGCGGTGAGTGCCGGCATGATGTCATGGCAAAAGGGAACAGAGCCCGGCTGTGCTGCGTGAGCTGGGGAGAGAGCTGCAGCAGCGTGGGGCGGCCACTTTATCAATTAGGTAACGTCTGAGGGAGATTGGGGGGGAATTTCATGACATTGTGTTGGGCTGGGCCGTTGATGTGTTACCAAACATCTGTGAGGGACTTTGCCGTTTCTTGGGTAGCGCAGGTCCAAGCCGAATCACACGTCCACAACCAAGCAGACAGAAGGGGCGCGGAAGGGGGAGAGTGATAACTTCCTTTTAAAAAAAGGAGGCCTTCACCCATTGAGGGGTTTCTCATCAAGATCTGTGCATTGTGCAAGGGAGATGGTGGGAGGAAATATTGTGTACGTGTGCCCAGCTACCCTAGGCCTTTTTGAGCAGATGACTTTCTGAAGCCCACTAAGACGATTTGTGAAGTCTTGGAAATATTTCTCCCCACAGTGTTCTCTTTGGGGAAAGACCAAAAAGCTAAGCTAAGAGCTCCGTGAGAAACAACATGGAAATGCTGATGCCAGCCTTCCCTTTTAAATGGAAAGTTAGCGATTTGAAAGCAGACATATCGCTAAGGACCAGTTCGACGCTCTGTTATCTCTCCTACGAGCATCTGAGAGCCGCCACAAATAAATGACCTCGTTCTACCAATACTCCCATCAGGAAGGTATGTGAGCAGTCCCTGGCTCGCTTCATGCATCTCAGGGATGGTGAGGCCACTGTGAGCTACCTCACTGGCACGATGTGCCAGCTGCCTGCTCACTGACGACGCATACCTTGTAGATGTTGCTAGCCAGGGATGCTTCAAAATCTCTGCTGATTTTGCTAACCTGCCCCAGGGGAAGCAGCAGAAGTGCAGAGCTCACCCCTGTGGGTCCTGATCCCAGTGAGTGCTGGGATCACCAGCCTCCCTGCCACATGCATTGAGTGTTAAATGATGCTTCACAAATGCTTAGAAAGCCATGTACCCCCACCCAAGAAGCTAGAAAATTGCTTTAGTCCCTCATTTTATTCCTGCCAGTGTGAGGAGGACAGGTTTTCCCTTCTTCTCTGCACCAGTGAGCACCCAGGCAAGGGGGAACAGCGTGTCTGGAAGGGCTACGCAGGGGTTGGTCCTGCGCCTGCCGAAACTCAGCATAAATCAGGATTAGTGCTGTGGCATCTGGGGAGCTGCGCCAGCGGCAAGCCGATGTGAGAGGGAAATCAGGCCCCACAGAGCAGGCTCCCCAAGTGACATGTTTATTCCTGCCAAGCTCCCATCTTTTATCCCCTAAACAGCAGCTGGGTAAGCCCTTCTAAGTCTCTGGTATGCTAAACTGATATGGAAGCCCTGCTTATGCCCCTCTGGAAGGAAACGTAGAGGAAAGGGACCAGCCCTATGTGTTTTGGCATCACCAGCCAAAGCTCTCACTGCCCAATCAAGCACCCCAAGATGCCTTGCCATGGGCTCAGCTCTTTTTTTGGCCCCAGGTACTGCCTGCAACCTCCTGATGGAGAGGGGAAGGAGGAGAAGAGGGAAACGGGAACCTGCTGAGTGGAGAAAAATCAGCCCTCCTCATCCTCCCTACTTCCCTGCCTCGCCTGGGAGCAATCAATTTAAGAGCTTTTCTTAAGTAAAATTTTCATCATGAAAGAGCTTTCTTCTGAGAGCCAATGAGAAATTGTCTTGCCCCTGCTGTTGTATGTATATGTATACGTGTGTTTGTATATAGGAGAATGTGGCTTTCCTGACCCTGGTGGCAGGTACTTGAACTAATGTGTTTATTTGCCATCCTTGCCTGGAAAACAATATGCAGTCACAGGGCTTAAGGTGGCACGAAAAATGACCAAAGCATCATTGCTGAACCTCTGAAAATTCCTCATGATGGATTACGAGGGATAATAACTTTGACCTTTCCTGCAAGGCTGGGAGGAGAGCTTAGGAGACAGCAAGTAGGTTTCCTAATGTTTTTGGCATTAGAATTTCAATAAAAATCAAGCATTACTGAGATAGGTTTTGGGTTGCTTCCGAATCCATGCTCATCTTTCTAGATTTTAGATGCAGGACACAAGCGCTGTGTCTCAAGTCTGGCTCTTATGCATGGATGCCTGAGCAGGGCCCTCCTGAAGCATTCAGATGTCCCACCAAGGTACTGGGAAACTCTACATCCTCTCCCATGGAATGCTTCATAAGGTCAAGGCCTTGATGGACTGTGTTGTGCCATGGTATTTAAAATATATTTCTAAAAATCCCTTAGAAAAATGTGAAGTCTATTTGAAAAGAATATGTCAAACCTGTAAGTGGGTCCAGGTCTACAAAATGTGAAGACATTCAACCTTCCTACAGTGATTAGTGAGATCTTGCCACACATTGCAAGCTACCCACTGGGACATTAGTGGAGACACTCCATATTCAAAGTCATAATAACAAGTTATAGGGACCCTACCCTGAACTAGACCTAGTAGAGCTTACTGGAAAAATAGAAGATTCCATTAGAAAAATCCCCATTTAGAAAATATTTTCTCTTCGGCCCCACAGGAAAATTAAGACAATTTAGACTGTGGAAAGTTCTGTTTTCTCTTACCTTCTTGTGGTTTTCCAGCATTAACCTAACAGACAAGAGTAAAGAAGTACAAAAAATATTTCTTCCCTATTTCATTTTATTCTGTTGTTCTTTTCCTGCTTGAAAGAAGTTCTAAGGTATTCATTCTGATTCTTTGAAGAGAAAATGCTTTACCTGTTCAAAGAAGATGATTAAAATGGAAAGCCTCTTTGTTAAAACCTTACATTAAGCATGTATGTAATTATCTGCTTTTCTAGATAAAAAGAAAATAATTGGAGCAAAATCCTGCAGAAAGGCGAGCATGCCATCAAGACTGTGGAATGAACCTCTTCCAATGTATCAAGTAATTTCAGAGCTTTTGGAAGATGAAACTGTTTAACTGAACAAAGTATTTCCTGAAAGAATTCATTGTCACTTAAGCCAGATGGGTAAGGGAAGCATTGGAAATGGCTTTACCCGCAAGGTCTCTGCAGAAAACATAGGAATAAAATGTGCTTCTTTGTCAGTAATTGCTCGTTTAAGACAGAATGGTAGTACCTAGTTTATCCAGATCATTCTGCTTTTGTAGATGAACATGTTAATGTATCGTGCATTTTGTGAGAGTTCTAAGGAAGACAAGATTGAAAAGGACAGGGATTGTACACAGGTAATATCTCACCTGCAGCTCTCCCAGGAATGAACTAGTAATAGCTCTTTACAGATGCCTGGATATTGATACTGAAAGGTAGCTTGGGCTAAAGCAGAGCACCCCCAAATAACAAGCAGGGATTTCCCAAAGCTTGGAGCCCTCCTTTCACTTGTTGAGCCCAGTAATAGTGGTAGCGGCTGCAGCCACCCCCCTGCACAGCCCTTTGCCTTCTGGAGTGAGCACATGCAGGTTTCGAGTGCACTTAGTGACTACTTAGTGAGTATTTATTTAAAAATTATCCGCTTTTGTAAACTTTCCTGGCAGTAAATTCATTATTTGAACTAACTGAGGAGATTAAACATAAAAGGACTGTGATACAGCAATTCACTAATGAAGACTCATGTTAGGGGAAGAGTCTGATCTTCTTTCATGGTGAAGTATCAACTCTGCAGGATATCAGACCAGCCAGATGTTAACTGAGACCCTAGGGACCAGCAGGACCAGAAGGAGACAAGTTAGAGAGCAGTAATAACATCTGGAAATAGCAGTTCATGAGGTATCTCAGAAGAGATGGATGATTGTCTGAAAGTGCCTAAAAAACATCCAGGAGTAGATACATATGATCCTGGCATGGCTGCATGGGCAGGGAAAGGAAGTGAGCTGAGGAGAAAATCGGGATGAGTTTACCCAACAAATTTCCCTCTGTCCTATCAAATTCACAGTCAGTATTGATATGTGGATTCAAATTTTAGGTTCAAAACTTGGAATGAATGTAGAAGATTTCTAAAGTTGTAGAAAGACAACAAATCATAAAGCAGGGAAATTGGAGGGTTTGTACATTTTTCCAGACCAAGAGTCTCTTTGCTTCATGCTACATTTGGTTCTGTTTGATTCTTTTCTCTCTAAAAAGCTCTGTCAGTAAACCAGAATCAGTGAGATTTTCCCTCTTTCTGCCCTCTTGGAGCCTGGGTTTTCTGATGGACATGTTCCACTTGCAGGACTCTGATCTTCCACTGCAAACTCTTGTTTGTGATATCTTTGAAGGCCACAAGAGCCACGTGTACTTCACGTATTGCTCCTTGCAATAATAAAGCTGAGCTACAGAAGGGTCTCCAGAGTCTGGATCACAATTAGCTGTGCTCTTGGCTTGAAAATGGTTAATATGGACATCTCAGAATGGAGATTTTCTCATCTCATTACACAACATTCACTATGTAAACATTTTGCAAACATATAAATAAATAAATAAATATAGAAGCAGCAGACAAACATTCCCTTTCTACCCACTGTGAGGAGAGAGCTTGCACAAGCCCAAAGACCTTCCCAGCACTGCTTTCTTGATGTGATTTCTCATTCTCCCAACCTGGTCCTGCTCACAAGGAAGTGGATAGAGATTCTGCTGTTTCTGGGGATAAAAACTGTGAGACAGGAGGTACCAAAA
This sequence comes from Actenoides hombroni, assembly GCA_024336885.1. Taxonomy (NCBI): domain Eukaryota; kingdom Metazoa; phylum Chordata; class Aves; order Coraciiformes; family Alcedinidae; genus Actenoides; species Actenoides hombroni. The sequence continues at coordinate 38,997,948 of WUAM01000287.1, read as the reverse complement.
TGCTGTGCCAAGCCCCTGTCCCACCTGCCCCAGATGAAGCATCTGAGCATCTGCTTCAGGTGTCTGACTGCACCATCACCTGTAGGAAAACTCCCACCCAAAGAGGAGGAGAGGGCCCTCCCTGTCCAGAGCTGGCCAAGAAGAAAGCAAGGCTGTAAGAAGCTTATGGGGAGCAGCCTTCATTCTGGCCTTTGCTGAGAAAAACTTCCAGGACTTCATGGAGCTAGATATTGAGATGAGGATTGTCACAAGATGCACACAGGGACTTGGTGTGGTGGGTTCTTTATCCACTTTCGGGTGTGAGCATAAAGGGTGACGGCAGTGGGTGGGGGTCTCCCTCTTGCAGAGGACACTTAAGGTACGTTACCTGTGTGCCTGGTGTATATTGTTCTACTGTGCTGTTACTGTAGCTGAACACAAATGGTAATACCAATGTGTTATCCTCCTGGGCCCTGACTTCAGGGGGAGTGCTAATGGCCACCTAAGGTGTATTAAGAAAAACAAATGGTCCGTGAAAAGCTACTTGCCGGCTTCCTTCAAGGATAGGGAGCTCTCTTGCCTGTAGCGAGTGTACTGTTGAGTACTTGGGTTATGCTGATCCTTTTTCAGCCTTACTTCAGTCAGAATTAGGCCTTTTTCATTTAAATTGTATTTTGCCAATGCAGGCCTGAAACTGCAGCTGGACCTTTGCAATTTGTGGCAGCTCATTGGTCATAGGTAGAACAGCTATAAAGTTATTTATTTTCCAAAGTGACTTTATTTTTTTACCTTTAAAACAGCTACATTTTGAGAAGAGGATTAAAAAAGTCTCCCGTATTTTCTCCCTCTTACCAGAATTTCCAGAGGCCCTTTGCCTTCCTGGCCATATCTGCCGCATGCCTTGTAAAGCTTTTGGTTATTGGCTTGTGTCTGTGTGTGCGTGTGCACATATGCCTGCTGCAAATTTTTGTGTGTGCATATTTATATCTTGGTGGTTGTGTTGCCAAGGAGCTCTGAAAGAAAGCAGAGCTGAGATAACTTCTAATCCACCTTTCTGTGATAATGTGGCGCAAGTGAAAAAAGCCAGGGGTCTTTCTCCACTCTAGCTATGCTCTAGGTTTGGTAGACTGGGGCCTTTAACAGGCACTTGGGACTTTTGCTCTTTCTCTCTCTGTCTCAGGGCTAGTGCTTGAGAGGCAAGAAAGCAAATACTTAGGTGAGTGGAAACTGTAGGCCTTTGCTCCAGGAGGACTTAGAAACTGCATGAGTATTTCTGGTTGGATCTGGGCAGATGGCCACCATCTTGAGTCATCTGTGCCTACTATCAAAATATTCTGTTTAGTTTTCCTTGTCCATCTTTATGGAAAAGGGGTCATGGAGTTGGAGGGACATGAGCCTTGCCTGAGCTGCTCTTGCTTTCCTGGTTAAGATAAGGGATAGACACAAAATGATTGTACCATCCTTCAGGAGTTCCTAAGATGTGAAAGTCCCTCTCCTTGATTTCTGTTCCCTTGGAGGGTCTCTGAACTGTTCACAGATGCAGCAGGAATCTAAAACAGCCAACGACCTCACGGTTCTTCCTTGCAACATAGAATTTGGTTGCTCTTACTCAAAGCAGAGCCTAGATTTTTCCCTAGCTGAGAGAGCACCTGAGCTGTTGGACCACCTCATAGTTCTGATGACCTTCCCTGCCTCTCAGAAACTTTCTTTTTGAGTAGGTACAGCCATGCTCAAACTGCAATGCCTGCTGCTTTTCCCATACCCTCCTAAACCAGGTTTGGTTTGGAATAGGCTTTTTCTGATGAAAGGGTTCCTCGCTGCAGAATTCCTGACTTGGGTTCTTCTGCATTCAATACTTGTGCATAACATAACATACTTGCTGGTGGTGGGATCTTACAGAGCTGTTTTGCTGATACTGCCCCTGCGTAGCAAATATAAATAGACAGTTTGACAGAAAATCTTTGGAGGACAATTTTTTTCATTTTGACAAGGATTTCAATTAAGTTTGTTACTCTTCTTCATCTTCTGGATATGATGAGTAATGGGCCAAATATTCCTAGGGTGTAACTGCATTAACGGTCTCAAACAAGATGTAAACATATGCAGCATCTTTTGAAGTTTTGTCGTCCATAGTCTTCTTAGGACGTTCAGTGCCATTGCCTTTTCCATCTGCATTTGTTATCCAGTGGAGCTGGCTTTGTTGTTTTCAGTCTTATTAGATTCCAAAGGTAGATTTAGAATGCGGAATGGCCACTTGCCACCTAATTTGTAGCATCACTGATGGGCCGATGCTGTTCTGTAATTTTTCATGTTTTTGAACGGATGGATGCCAATGCAAAGGTGAGGCATCCATTACTGGTCAGTTTGTTCTCAACAAAGATGCAAAGCAACGAACAAGTGCAGGTGACGGTATCACTGCACAGGCTGTATCATGAGGCTTTAGACCAAAAGACGTCAGCAAGACATGAAAGGGATTCCCTGTTATGCCATTATGTAGTACTATTTGTGACATAAAGGATATTGCTTTCTTGAAATCATTAATACTTTTTCAGATTGAGAGTGCATGGATTATTTATTATAAGTGACTAATTCTGCCACTTTCTAATATTAGGGTACTTGGCTTTGCAGCCTTTCCTTTCCACCAACATGTCGTTTGGGTTGTAATTTCCTACCCATAGAGCATTTAAAGTATATTGAGGATGGTCAAATATGATCATGTACCAGTGCACTGATTTTCCTGCCTGCTCCCCCGGAACAGGAGTGGGATCCCCAAGTCTATGCAGAGCTTCTTGCACTAGCTGAGCTCATGCTGTAACTTCTAAGAGGCCAGAGCTCAATTATTGTTATTAGACTGCTAAGGGCAGTAAGATGTCCACAGGCATCCTCTGACAGGAGAGGAAAGGCAATATTTTGGGGTGCTGACTCCAGGCCCTAGAAGGCCAAGGTGCCTTCTCTTTATCCCTTCCATTCCAAAATTTTCTCCCACCTGCTGCCCTTCCTGCCTGTGTGTCTGTGTCTGCTCCTGTCTGTCTTATATCTCCTTTCCTATGTGCTTTCTTCATTCATCTGAGCTTCATCCTCCCCTCTCCTTCCTCCCCCTCTCACCTTTGTCAGGCTGCTCTCATTCTTCTCTGCCAGAGCATTAATGAGGGAAGCGGAGAGCACAGCACAGGCAACTTCCCTGCCCTCAGCTTTCCTGTCTGGCTCCATGGAGGCCTCAAATAGACAGGAGAAAAGGCTGCAGGAAGAATGATTGCAAGAAACATTTTGCTTGGCCCTTTAGCCCTGGGATGTTCTGTGGAGACAGCTTAATCTGGTTGAATGCAAGAACTGAGGGAGGTTAGAGCAAGGGACCATCAGGGATCTTTGCAGACAAGCTAATAGGTTCCAGCTGAGCATTTATGAACACTAATTTATTTTTGCAGAGGCTTTGAATATGGACCAAGGCAGAAAGCACACTCTTGACGACCTGACAAGCTACTTCCCAAATGCTAAGCCTCCACTCTTCAAGCACAGGAGACCTTGGAGTTCTGCACAGGGCTGAGATACCCCCTCACCTGGTCTCCATCACCAAATTACAAATCTAAGGGAAGTCTTATCTGAGGTGAGTGCCCAGAAACACTTCAGGATGGTGGGTCAAAACTGCTAGCAAGGTGAGTCTTTGGCTAGAAAGGCAGCCTGTGCATACCTTCTGATATTGTCTATGAGAAAATAGGAGAATTATTACCACTTTTGTTTTAATTCTCTCTGCTTTTTTCGTGGTTTTGGCAACAGTCCCTGCTCATACACACTTCTTGGTTTTTCTTCTTGTTTCTTTTTTTTTGAAACCTGTTTCTGAGATATTTTAATGCCAGTCCCTTGGTTTCAGGCCTTCAGACACTAAGGCAATGAAATGTGGCCTTCTCAGGAGTTCCTAGGGATAGCTGAAGTCATCAAGGTCTTTGTAGGGCTGTGAATCGTGTTGATGTGACCCAGATATTGAAGTCATGGAAGCTGTTACACTGCAGAGTCAGATCTGGAACTAGGGTTCTCCCCTTGGTATTCAAATTTGCTCACTTTGCTCATGGTTTATGCAGCGGGTTCTAGACTGCAACAACTTTCTGAATGTAAATCCTGAGTGCATGAATAACTTATGTTGTGTCATGGAGCCTTTTATAATGGGTTGGTGTCTAAGCCTGCTCTGTGCCTGTTCATCAGAGAAGGCTTTTTATTTAAATAATTGTCCCCAGAATCTGTCTTACCTGTCTTAAGTGAACAGACATAAACAAGTGCAGTCAGTAGGGAAACCCACAGTCGTGTTGAATGTGCCATGCTGGATGTTGCTAGAGCAGAGCCTGAAGAATGCCATAGCTCCACCGTCTTGTTCTGCTGATACAGAAAATACGGAATTAAAGATATACTGAATGGACAGCTCTGAAAAGTGAGGTGCTCAAACATTAAGAAAACCATAGTGAGAAAGTGGTTTCAGATTTTGTTGCAACTGTATTAAGAAAGGAAGCAAATAGAACATGTATGCTTGAGGACAGTGCTTTAATGTGAAGAGATACTGCCTTTAGCTGAGTGATGCTCCAGTCCACTTCATAAGGCAAAACCCTCAGATGTGCATGAATGAAGAATTAGGAGTGTGTGTGGCCATATAATAAGTCTTTGTTGCAGTTGAGTAGTTGTAATAGAGTATCATGAAGTAGAAAATGAAGAAAGTGTCACATATTTTAGACCAGGGTGGGAGAATAGTGCAATATTTATTAGTGGCTGGACACTGGATCTATTTGGGAAAAAAAAGCTCTCCTTGGAATTTGTTTGACATCTGCCTGGTAGCTGGATCCATTCTTGCTTTAACAGCCCACACAGAGTGACACTCTGCAAACACAATATTGTCACCTGAACAATTCACTCAACAGCTTACTGTGCTGCCAATCAGAGCAGACTCATTTCTCTTCTTAAAAAAAAAAAAATTTATACCCCCTCATTTTTTTTCTTTTGTCTCCAAGCCTTTGTTGATGTTGACAGCTCATCCTTTGGCCATCATTCATCCTGGCTACTGCAAACTTTGGAGAAAATAAAAACCCTGCTCCCCTAATCAGATTAGAGGGCCTGCAAATTGAATTCAGCCCCTCTCAGTGTCCCCTCAGCTGGCTGTCATTAGGAGCAAAGGCTGGCCCTTGGCAGAGATCCAAACACCAGCTAACTGAATTTGAGATGCTGGAGTCTTGACAGGCCAAGGAAGGTAATTGAAGAGCTGTGGGGATCTTGTAAAATTTCAGGCAGCGGGGATTACACTGGGGGGGGATCTTTGGGACCCATCTGTAAAAAGGGACAGGGTACTGAAAAACAGCTTTCTCCAAGACTGGCACAGGTGAATAAAGGAAAAAAATGAGATGCAAAAAAATAAGGTTTTTGACAGAGTGACTTCTTTGCCCCCCTCTCCACCTCTGTCTTGATTGAATTACTAAGTCCAAATAGTGTTGACTGATTTCAGTTCGGAAGTGTTTGGAGGCCTTGGGTGTTCTGCAAACATGCTGAATTAGTAAATGCTGTGTTAGAATAATGTAAGGCCTTAAAATATTAAGAACTGAAAAATAAGCTTGCAAACTCATGTTTGGATTTCTTTGGAGTACTTTGTTCCGGAGTCCTGTTAAGTTTTCCCTTTATATAACCCTTTCAGTTCAAGCTGTCTCACTTCAGCTGGGACCAGCCATTTCCCAATAAAACTCTGTGTTGCCTTGGTCTCAGATGTATCTTCTATGATCACAATTTACTAAATACACAAAAGCAGAAGGAAACTTTTTATCCAGTGTTCCAGCACTTGTAAATACTTAGCTTGATTAAAAAAGTTTTGGGTTTCATCCACATGCAAAGAGGTTCTGATGAGGGTCTCATGTGACAGGAACAGAATACCAAGCAGAATCACAACTCTGGACTTGAGCAGGGCCAACTGTGGCCTTTTCAAGCAATTGCTAGGGGAAATCCTGTGGACAGGGTACTAGAAGGTGAAGGGACCCAAGATAGTTGGTTAGCATTCAATGACCTCTTCTTCCAAGCTCAAGATCAGGGCATCCCAACAGGTAAGAAGTCAAGAAAGGGTGCTAGGAGACCTGCATGGTTAAACAGGGAACTGCTGGGTGACCTCAAGTGGAAGAAGAGAGTCTATAGATCATGGAAGGAGGGGCTGGCCACTTGGGAGGAATATAAGGCTCTTATCAGAGGATGTAGGGAGGCAACTAGGAAAGCTAAGGCCTCCTTGGAAGCTTGCAAGAGAGGTCAAGGACATCAGAAAGGGCTTTTTGAAATACATTTCAGTTAAAACTAACACTAGAGGCAATGTAGGCCCACTGATGAATGAGGTGGGTGCCCTGGTGACAGCGGATACAAAGAAGGAGGAGTTACTGAATGCCTTCTTTGTATCTATCTATGCTGCTGGAGCCTGTCCTCAGGAGCCCCAGACCTCTGAGGCCCCAGAGGAAGTCAGGACAAAGGAAGAGTTTGCCTTGGTTGATGAGGACTGGGTTAGGGACCAATTAAGCAATCTGGACATCCATAAATCTATGGGTACTGATGGGAGGTGCCCACAGATGCTGAGAGAGCTAGCAGACGTCATTACTAGGCTACTCTCCATTATATTTGGTAAGTCATGGGGAACAGGAGAGATGCCTGAGGACTGGAGGAAAGCAAATGTCACTCCAGCCTTCAAAAAGGGAAAGAAGGAAGGCCCGGGTAACTATAGGCCAGTCAGCCTCACCTCCATCCCTGGAAAGGTGATGGAACAACTTATCCTTGGCGCTGTCTCTAGGCATATCAAGGACAAGTGGGTCATCAGGAGCAGTCAACATGGTTTTACTAAGGGGAAGTCATGTTTGACCAATCTGATAGCCTTCTATGAAGAAATAACCAGGTGGACAGATGATGGTAGTGCAGTGGATGTGGTCTATCTAGATTTCAGTAAAGCATTTGACACCGTCTCCCACAGCATCCTTGCAGCTAAACTGAGAAAGTGTGGTCTTGGATGATCAGGTAGTGAGGTGGATTGTGAACTGGTTGAAGGAAGTCAGAGAGTTGTGGTCAATGGGACAGAGTCTAGTTGGAAGCCTGTGTCTAGTGGAGTCCCTGAGGGGTCGGTACTGGGGCCAGTACTGTTCAATACATTCATCAATGACCTGGATGAGGGAACAGAGTGCACTGTCAGCAAGTTTGCTGACGATACAAAACTGGGAGGAGTGGCTGACACACCAGAAAGCCGTGCTGCCATTCAGCGAGACCTGGACAGGTTGGAGAGTTGGGCAGGGAGAAATCCAATGAAATACAACAAGGACAAGTGTAGAGTCTTGCATCTGGGAAAGAATAACCCCATTTACCAGTATAGGTTGGGGATTAACTTGTTAGAGAGTAGCATGGGGGAAAAGGAGCTGGGGGTCCTGATGGACAGCAGGATGACCATGAGCCAACCATGCACCCTTGTGGCCAAGAAGGCCAATGGCATCCTGAGGTATATTAGAAGAGGTGTGGTTAGTAGGGCAAGAGAGGTTCTCTTCCCCATCTACTCTGCCCTGGTGAGGCCACATCTGGAATACTGCGTTCAGTTCTGGGCCCCTCGGTTCAAGAAGGACAGGGAACCACTTGAGAGAGTCCAGTGCAGAGCCACAAAGATGATTAAGGGAGTGGAGCATCTCCATTATGAGGAAAGGCTGAGGGAGCTGGGTCTCTTTAGCTTGGAGGAGACTGAGGGGTGACCTCATGAACATGTATAAATATGTAAAGGGTAAGTGTCAGGAAGATGGAGCCAGGCTCTTCTCTTTTATGTCCAATGACAGGACAAGGGGCAATGGGTGCAAGCTGGAGCATATGAGGTTCTGCAAAAACATTAGGGAAAACTTTTTCACTGTGAGGGTGACAGAGCACTGGAACAGGCTGCCCAGAGGGGTTGTGGAGTCTCCTTTTCTGGAGATATTTAAGACATGCCTGGATGCATTCCTATGTGACCTGCTCTAGCTGATCCTGCTCTGGCAGGGGGTGTGTCATATGGGAGTCAAATTCTATACAGCTGTATATTCACATGGGCTTCCTTAGCCTGCTGTCATGTACCCATAATTAAGAAGAAAAACAAAAAAGGGGGGGGAGGAAGAAGGAAAGTGGAGAGGGTGATTTCTTTGCTCTTAGTCTCCCTGAGAAGGAATTAGGGAAATGTTGCAATTGATCTTTTCTTTTTATCTTTGTATACGACAGCTTCCCGTGCCTGTTTGAATTCAAAGAGATTCCAGTCTCATCTACTTGACATTATGTGGATAGGTACCACAGAGCCCACACTAACACAAATTCAAAGACAATTTTCCTAGAATAAGAAGGTTACTGCAACAATAAAACTAAGACAATTTAATCAAAGCAGATGAAGCTGTATGTTAAAAATAGTAAGCTACCTAAATATCTAAAATCTGTAATTCACCAATTAAATGATTATAGAGCCAGGGAACTTCATTGAACAAATTAAAGGAAATTTCCCTTAAGGTATTTGTCTCTTACCTCTAAAGTGGCAGTGACAATCTGATTTCCAATTGTGAAAAACTCAGCAGAAAATTCACTCGTCCGTAGGTAGGAAGTCACTATGGTAGAGAAGATGCGTACCATTGTCTCGTCGCTGAAAGAATTAATAGCGCAAATGTTGAAGTGTCGCAAAAACCGAGGAGTAACAGGATTCCTCCCACCGCCTGGAGGCCCCATAGCAGCAAGTAACTGTACATCAACAAGGGTAATTTTAGACGTGTCCTTTAAGTCATACCTTCAAAATAAATTATAATGTGACATTTAGATAGTTACAGACATAACACATTTGTTACAGCTTAGATACATTTCTATTACAGAGTACTCTGCATGCACAACCCATGTACTCTAATAAATAATATTATATATATTAAAAATAGAGTATGTAATGTTTGGGGGTTTTTTTAAACAAAAAAGAAGCCTCAAACCAAAAACCCAAGAACAATTATTATTATAACTATGCTACAGTTAACCTCAATGCATCATACTGGCCTGAAGAAAAGAGATTGTTTCGACTAGGCTACAGAAAACCTGACAAGAAATTTTGAGACAGGTATTTAAAACTGTAATCTAGCAAGATAAATCATCTCTGTTCAAGAGCAAGAGATATTAGAGCCTGGAATCACAAAAGTAACAGTATTTGAGAAGTGCCTGGAATCACAGAATACTTCAGGCTGGAAGGGACCCCAGGAGACTACCTGATCCAGTTATCCAGCCTAAAGCAGAGCCACAAACCTCAAAGGCAGGGAAGACCTTTATCTTATTTTTCTTCATGCCTATTATCAGATCTGGTTTCATTGCTATTTTAAAAAAGAGTTTGATTAAGGGACTTGAGCATCTCAACTATGAAGACAGACTGAGAGAACTGGGCTTGTTTAAGTCTTGAGAGGAGAAGACTGAGAGGGGATCTTATTAATGTCTATAAATATTTGAGGGATGGATGTCAAATGGAAGGAGCCAATCTCTTTTCTGTAGTGCCCAGTAATAGGACAAGGAATAATGGGTATAAACTTCAGCATAGAAGGTTCCACCTCAACATGAGGAGAAGCTCTGTTACTGCGAGGCTGACAGAGCACTGGAACAGGCTGCCCAGGGAGGTTGTGGGGTCTCCTTCTCTGGAGACTTGCAAAACGTGCCTGAATGCATTCCTGCGCGGCATGCCTTAGGTGATCCTGCTTTGGCAGGGGGGTTGGACTTGATGATCTCTAGAGGGCCCTTCCAACCCCTAACATTCTATGATTCTATGAAAAGTACTTTGAAATACTGTTAACAAAGAAGTGATTTTGGATGACAACAAAGACCAATGCCATGAGTAAAATCAAGTTTTATACACCTGCATCTCTGTCTCTCTCTCAAACTGCCAATTCACTCTGAGGCGGAAGAGAACAGAAAGAAACAAGGAACTGCACTGGAAGAATAAAAACAATGCAAAACACAAACAAAGGGAAAAAAAAATCCAGGTGTAAAAGGATGCTTTTCTTTATTATTTATTTTATTTATATATAAATACATCTGAAGTGGAGCAATAAAACCTTCTAAAAAACCCCAAATTCATCTGATAATCAATTTCCTAAATAGAATAGTTACTTCAAGTGCAACAGAGAAGTTGCATGAACTTTGAATAATATGCTTTTATATAAACCAATGCTATCTTAACATTTAGAAAGCACTTTTAAACAGTTTTGAAAGTACAATTCTAGTCAATAAATAATTACAACAGGAATTACAGCAACAAAATGCTTCAACTGTATTTCAAATAATTACCAAAATCCATGGTCAAGGAACTGTCTTAAAAGTTCTATAGGGGGCTGTGCACCATACTTCTCCAAAGCAGGCATATTCATATCGTCTACAAAAACAATGCACTTTTTTCCCACTGGAGGGCCAAAGACTCCCTTGCGCCTCTTGTCCAGCCTGGACATAATAATGTTCTATAATGCAAAAAGGAGTATTCAAAACATAGATTAAATATTCATATATGTTTTCTTTTTGAAACATAAATTATATGTTCTACTAACCTGGGTCTGATTGGCACTGGTACGAGCTGAAAAATTAATGAAGAATGGAAAGTAATGCTCCTTTTCCAAGTTGTTCATTAACTTGTCCTTGACATACACAGATTTCCCAGTACCTGTTGGTCCCACTAAAAGCAGTGGTCTTCACAAAGAAAGAAATACAGTATACAGACTGCAGAAATCTATACAAACTATAAATTAATTGCAATTAGGAGTCAAAGGTGTTACTAATTTTCCCTGCTTGTTCTACCTCAAAAAACATCAGATGCCTCAAGAACAAACTGAAATATTGAGACATATCCATATAACCCTCTCACGATTTCAGTTTGCTCCCACCAATGAAACAAAGGGGACAGAAAGAAAAAGGCATTTCTCATTCCCTCATTCTACTGCTTTGGAGTATGCATAAACATACATGGGAGTTAAATTTCTCCTCATAGGTCTTGTAGTTTAAACTTCATAAAACTTTCAGCCTTGAAATTTAACCTGAAGCTGGTTTGTTTTGTTTTTCTTTCTCTTACATGATCTGACCATAGCTAATATAATTGATTTTGATATGACTAAGCAAAGGGGAAAAATAAATATACATTTCATTACCAAAGAAGAAAGAGGGTACAAAACCTCTTTGGGCTGCCATAACAGCATCACCAGAACTAGCATACTAAAACTGAATTATAATAAGGCTACATAAAACAAAACAAAAACCAAAAGACAAAACCAGACTTAAAGGCAATAAAGTGTATTGTTTGCAGTAAATGTCTATTTTTAACAGGCCAAACAGACTTCAAGAGCTTGATTAAAAAAAAAAAAAAGTAAACGACAAGAACAAGAGCTATTTCTACCTATGACAAATATTTCTGAAATTTGCACTGAATTGACATAACTTACTTTCCATGAGTAATGAATAGGTCTATCAAATAGGTATATCGGACTGTATCCATAGTTGGGACTATAATATCTTGAATCTTCACATTTTTATCACTGTAATTAATATTTTTTATAAATCCATTCCAATGAACCCAACATCCTCTGCCTTTCAGCTAGGAAGAAATACAGATGTAAACCAGAACGGTGTAACTTCTGTAGGTATGCAAGGTTTTCTTTACTACTTCACTTTTGAAAAATGAAAGTAGAGAATTTTAATAACTGACTGAATATTAAGTATTTCAGAAGTTCATATATTTACTTTGCTTTACCTCACTAATAAAGTGTTGAAGTACATACCTAATCTTAGACTGCTTTCTTTTCTTAAATATTTTGTTCAGCCAAAACAAACACAACAGAACATATGCAAAAAGTGTACTTATAATCTAACATTTCTAGTGAATGCTATAAACAAAACTGTAATATAAGCAAACTGCCCATGGGCCCAATATCCCGCTTTCCTTCCAGACAGTCCACATCCTTCATTCTATATGAAACTAGATTTGAGTCCATCAGTTTAGCTTTAGCTACACAGTAACTATAATGTGACAACATTATAAATATAACTGATGGTATTTTCTAAAAAAATTTGCTCAGCCCATTAGTATTCAAACAAGAAAAAGAAATGAAAATTGCACTGTGGGATTTAATCCAATACCAACACTCTACAACATGCAACAAGCTTTATAAAGGTAAAATACCCATCTAGCTACATTTCCCTTCCTTTCAGACTGTAAGAATCTACTTCAGTCAATGCAGAAGCACTCAATCATACCTCAAACATGTAGTCATAGACCAAGCCTTTCTCTTCAAAGGGACACTCCCATTTTCCCACACTTGCTGGTACAGGATTTATTCCAGATTTCCCAGTCAAAGTTTCCCTCAAGAAATTATCAAAAATTATCCTGCTGTCACCATCACAAGTTCCACCAACTGACCAGACTGTGGAAAAAGCAAAGCAACCCTGCAAGTGCAGAGAGACAAACAACTTCTAAAAAAGTTGTCATATTATATGAACCTTGTACAGTCTGATTAACAAACATAATTCTGAAAAATACTGTTAAGCAGATAGGTGTTAAAAAGTACTTTTCAATATCCCTGGTCCAAAGAGATTTTAAAATATGACTAAAGATAGAGGAAACAAAAAAACCCAACCCTTATTCAAGGAGATAGATATATAGATATATAGATATATATGGCAAAATAATCAAGGCCACTGACTAAAGCATTATGTCACATGACAAAGTCCAAGAAGAGTTCAATCATGTGGTTCAGGATTTTCTAATTGTAAATCAGGACCTAGGAGTTTTCCAATTAATTTTTAAATACTTTTACTTAGTTTTCTTCAGTTTTTCAGAAGAACAGTCATATAAGGTCAGACAAAGTGTCCAAATAACATGACTCTCAGAAAACACTCTTCCCAAGGAAATTTTTCTCAAACCAGCCAATCTGACATGAACACTTATTTCCTTTAAGAGAAACAGACACTTGGCATTAGCTAATGTGGTGGGTTGACCCTGGCACAGCTCCAGGTGCCCACCAAGCCCTTCTATCACTCCCCCCAACTCCCGTCAGCACGGCACGCAGGGAGAGAATGAGACACAAGGAGCTGTGGGCTATGATAGCTAAGATGTTATTCTCTACTTCCCATCTACAGGCGATGTCGGGCCGAGTCCAGGAAGCAGGGCTCCAGAACACGCAGCAGCCGCTTGGAGGACAAAGCCGAATGC
>WUAM01000287.1:38951299-38984668 GCA_024336885.1 Actenoides hombroni | reverse complement strand
GACCTGGGGGTCCTGGTGGACAGCAGGATGACCATGAGCCAGCAATGTGCCCTTGTGGCCAAGAAAGCCAATGGCATCCTGGGTTGTATTAGAAGGGGTGAGGTTAGTAGATCAAAAGAGGTTCTCCTCACCGTCTACTCTGCCCTGGTGAGACCACATCTGAAATATTGTGTCCAGTTCTGGGCACCTCAGTTCAAGAAGGACAGGGAACTGCTTGAGAAAGACCAGTACAGTGCCACAAAGATGATTAAGGGAGTGGAACATCTCCCTTACGAGGAAAGGCTGAGGGATCTGGATCTCTTTAGCTTGGAGAGGAGGAGGCTGAGGAGTGACCTCATTAATGTTTATAAATATGTAAAGGGAGAGTGTCAGGAGGATGAAGCCAGGCTCTTCTCAGTACCAACCAATGATAGGACAAGGGGCAATGGGTGCAAGCTGGAACATAGGAGGCTCCACATAAATATGAGGGAAAAAACCTCTTCACAGTGAGGGTAACAGAACAATGGAATGGGCTGCCCAGGGAGGTTGTGGTGTCTCCTTCTCTGAAGGCATTCAAAACCCACCTGAATGCATTCCTGTGTGATCTGCTCTAGGTGATCCTGCTCTGGTAGAGGGATTGGACTAGATGATCTTTTGAGGTCCCTTCCAATCCCTTACATTCTGTGATTCTGTGAAAACATTAATGTTCTGGTCTGTCAATACTTGTGGATTTGGGTTGCTTTCAGCAAATTGTCCCACCAGAGGATAGACACCACAACTCCTGTCGATATGCCAGTGAAATACATACATTGAAATTACAAGTTAGCACTGAGAAATATTGCTGCTGCCCTGGGCTGCAATGGTTGCAGCAGACAGGTCTTTATAAAGGAGCTTCTGGGACACCTGATTAAAGCCCTGAGAAAGCAAGGCTGACTTCAGAAGAGTAAAGCTAGACCTAACTGGTCTCCTGAGCTTTTTTCATCTAGGTGCAGCATGCAGAGCACAGAAGAGAAGAATCCCTTTATAAAAATATCAGATCTAAATTTCTGCTGAAATGTGTAGGTGGCCCTGCCCTGGGCACCACAAAGTAGCACAATGTGTGGAAGGAGGTGCCAGCTTCCCCTTCCCCAGAGGACCAGCCTGAGCTGCTTGTATGTACCTTTGGTCTGTTTGATATCACTTCAGTTACATTAATTGCATTCTTGGTTAAAAGTCATGATGTTCATAGATTGTAGAAGTCCCTCTTTTTATCTTCACCTCATCCCCCAAGAGAAAGATGGAGAGAGATGTTTTGCAAAAGCAAGCTCTGTTTCTAGGCCTCCAGGGCTGATGTGCTCTCTGGACACTTCATCTGTCTCTCAGCCCAAGCCCAGCTCTATGCCAGCTACGCAATTTCAGCTGGTGCATATTTGGTCTCCCACAATTTAGCATTGTTATCAGCTGCTCCAGCCTCCCATCCATCATTCAAAGTATGGTTTAGGAAAACAGAGTAACACGACATACATTATAAGCAGTCTTAAGCTTCTGTAGACCTGCATAGCTCAAGGGAAGGCAAAGGAACTATGCTGATTTAAAAAATAAGTTAATTAAAAAAAATTTTAAAATTCTAAGATCTTGTTCAGTTCATGCAGCAGCAGTATTATAAATAGGACCAGAAGTGTAGCCTAGTATTGAAATTGTTGATCAAGGGCCAACTTTCAGTTGCCCATAACTTTGCCAGGTTTTTTCCCCTTCCAGTATTAAATGTTTGCTTTGGACTGGCTTAATATGATAATGGAGGATCTAAGACTTTTAGCTCTCCTGATCATCTGTGTGGAAGACTGCACGATGCCATGTGATATTCCCAGTGTGCGTTTCCTCAGCTCTCCCTGTGATTTATAAGAATTTAGCAATGTTCTTCTGATGACTGCTGCAGAGCTGGGTGTATGCCCTATGTACTGAATGGACTCCCTTCAGGTGGGCTCTGAGCACCCTGCTCTAGTTGTAGATGTTCCTGCTCCCTGCAGGGGGGTTGGACTAGATGAGCTTTAAAAGTCCCTTCCAACCCAAACCATTCTATGATCTCCATCTATTGTAAGACATCTGAATATTCTGTGTAAAAGTAAAGGCTTCTGGTTAGATTTTTATGCTATTTAGAATTTTGAATATATTAACTGAGTCGGTAAGAATATCTACTACAGCTCTTTTTTTTTTTTCCTTCCTCTCCCCACCAGCAATTGTGTGGAAAACTGTGGCACTTTACCATGGGTTTTGGTTTGAGGGAAACATTTTTAACATGGTACATGCAGTAGTTATGTGACCTTCATCAGCAGTAGAAACCAACAATAGGCATGTTGGGCAGCTTTTTATGACCTCACAGGACAGAGAAGTCAAGTCTTCAAAGCTTAATCATCTGCAACTGTGAATTGATGGGTTATGTAGAACCTGAATTCTGCTAAACATGTCCAGTAGAGACACAGAAATCTCTAGATAGTCATAGAAATTAGGATCCAAATCACTTCAGGATGACCACAAAGGTAAGTTTAGGTAATACTTGCTAGTGAAGGACAGCAGTCTCCTTAAATTTACCAAACTTGAAAGCTTGAGATGTGGCATTGTACTGAATCCTTTTCAGTACTTGGATATTAGGATTTGCTCCCAAACAGCACCATGCAATAACATCTTGTGCCTTTTCCCTACACTTGAATGCACTCTATTAAAAAAAAAAAAAAAAAAAAAGTCAGCTTTTAAATCTTCTGGTGACCAGACTCAAATGAGAGACTTCTGATAAACTAAATACGTTTAGAGTACCCTTTTGTGCTGTTGAGGGCAGACTGTGTGACTTCAAGCTATCAAACTGCCTACTCTGTAACACTGCCTTCTGTAGATTGCACTCTACATCTAGATGAGCACTGTTTATTCATTCCATTATGTAATTCATACTTCCTTAGAAAAAAGTTTTTCAGTCACTAGTAAGGTTTTGTATAACAGGCTGCCATGTAACTTTAAAATATCACTTGGGAAGATCAGTACTCACAGGACAGAGCAAAAGAACATTTTCTTTTCTTAAACAGCAGTATTTTTTCCTTTCAGTCTTCTCCAGCTTCCTATATTTAGGTCTGCAAAGAGCAACAGCCCTTTGTATGACATGAAGCATCTCTACCCACTTAATCCATCACTACCACAAAGCCCACACTTCCTAAGGCAGAACTGTTGGTCAGTAATAGCCAAGCTTGAAAATGGTGCATGGATGTAAAGGAATTCTAGGAAGATTATGGCTTGGGTGCAGTTGCAGTGCCCCTGTGGAGCAAAGGGCTTCTGCTAAGCAGGACACAAATGCAGTACCTGTCTACCCCCAGTTCTTCTTGGCCAATTGACATACACATACACAACTGGTGTGTATTTGGATTTGGTTTTTTTGTCTCTGGATTTGTTGTGATGTGAGAGATTTCTAGCTCGGGTAAGGTGACTGCGGAGGGTTTGGGGATTCTTGTGCTTCTGACTCTGCTTGCTGTCTTGAAGTGCTGCTCCTTCTCTAAGATGTCAGAAGGCTAATCTGTCATGAAACTATGTCTTCAGCAAAAGCTACACTCAAGAGGAAACCAAAAGTCACTTCAAGGGTTTTTCTTGTTTTCTTATCATTCTAAGTTTGCATCTTCCACCTGCATTTTCCATCTTCTAAAACTTGAGGGACGCCTCATCCTACTGTGCTACATTTCAAACAGGCAACCTCTCCAAAGTGGCCTCGTGTGTGTTGACTGTACAGCTGAGAGCAGGGCCTCACTTTGTCTAATGGCTTAATTACAATGTCAATGTGGATTCATTAGCATGACAGCTGTCACTGTAAATGGGTGAGTGGGGAGGCTTTTGGACCCCCTGGGGTCAGTGTAATTGATGTAGTGAGCAGAATACTGTATTCACTGAACAATGGGATGGGTCTCCATTCTGACCCGGGAAGGGCAATCAGCATAAGCGGGGAATCAATAGCAGCTGAATTTTCATCCATGATCAGATTGATTCAACCACGTTAACCTTCATGTGCAGGTTATATTCTGCTGGACCCTATGTGACTCTAGCACACCCCAAAGGAGGATGGGCAAATGCTGACGCTTTTATTTTTAATATAAATCTTGAGCAGATGCAAGAGCAGCTGCAATTCTGTTCCATGACTCTGATCACAGGAAAAGAGGATCTGGATGCAGTTCTTTGTTTGTTTTGCCATTGCTTCCCCAGCTCTTACTCTTCTTGACGTGTATTCCACAGTTAGTCCCCTCTTGCCAAGCCTGCCTTTGGGAAATTAGCTACTAGCATGGTATTGCTCATTTTCCTTAGAGGATTTTGCTCCATGGAGTTGTACAATATTCATGCTGCCTTTATGGGAGTCCTGGTAAAGGTTTGTGCTCTTTGGCATCTGCTACAGATTTGTTCCTCTGCAGGTCCACCATAGATCTTCTGTTGATGTTTCTCCAAATGTAATTTGTCACACTGACTCTTGCTTCTTGTAATATAAGCTCATCTGTTTGTTCTTGTCTTTTTGGTGTTACTTGTATGTTTGACCAAATGTACAAGCAAAGAAATGTTGTTGGAAACTGCAAGGGTTGAGAAAAGTAAGATGTTGCTACAGAATCTGTAGGTGTTTTCTGTAACATTTGCAAGACAATCTTAATACTAAATTCACTCCTTTAAAATGGAAAGCATTGTTTGGGTCAGGTGAAAATATGTTGAAGTGAAGACTTTGAATAAATCATACTTAAAGGCTGCAGTGATATCACTGTTCTGAGGTATCTTTTCTTTCTTCCTTGACAGGGTAACAAGTGCTCACCACGTTCCCCTGTTTCGTTGAGAACAGAAAGAGAGGTGTACAGAGACTTTCTTCTGTCTTACCAAAAAAAAAAAAAATCCATAATTTTCCATTAAAATAGAATATTTGTGTTTGAAATCATGCTGAATAATAGAAGTTAGCAGATATTTGGAAAGACTTTTAACCAGCTGACTGTTCTCCTTTGCCCTCCAGAATCACAGAATAGTTTGGGTTGGAAGGGACCTTTAAAGGTCATCTAGTCCAACAACCCTGCAGTGAGCAGGGTCATCTGCAACTAGAGCAGGTTGCTCAGATCCCCAGACAACCTCACCTGGAATATTTCCAGGGATGGGGCTTCTACCACTTTTCTGGGCCACCTGGGGCAGGGTTTTGCCACCTTCATTGTAAACAATTTATTCTTTCTAGTCTAAATCTCCTCTCTTTTAGTTTAAAACCATCACTCCTTGTCCTGTTGCAACAGACCCTGCTAAAAAGATTGTCCCCAAAGAGCCATGGTTCTTCCCATAGCAGGGAAGCCACCTGCATTCACGTGCTGGGAGAAAAGCACACTCCTGTGTGCATGATTCATTGCCATAGCTGTGTGTTGGCTCTGTTAGTAGTCAAGCTTGAGTTTTGGTCTCCTAAGGCTGACCTGTCCACAACCAGTCAAAATCCTAATGTTGGAGAGCCCTGACCCTTGCTGATTCCTGCCTCCTCTAGTGCTCTGGAGCCTGGGAGACTCAGACATCCGTAAAGGCAACTCAGACTATATGTCTGAAAATACAGAACACAGATGATGCATGTAGGAGGGTGATGCATGTCTGGAGGAAGAGAGGAAGCTCAAATACTTGAGGATAAAAGTAGACAACTGACACCAGTACTGGAAAGCGCTGGCTGACGTAGAGGACCTTTAAAGGTTCCCTCCAACCCAAAACATTCTATGATTCTAAGTAGAAAATCTGAGGTCAACAAAGCAGATTGCAAGAGGACTTGCTGACACTTAATGAACCTTAAAGTGCATAATGAGATGCGGAGGGGAGCATGTATGCTAAGGTGTGCTTAATGACCATGTGTCACTGACTCTTGTCTCACACTTCAGGTTACTGCATCTACCAGCTAGCCCAAGGCCCTTGCTCTTGGAGGAACATTGCTCAGCTCCCTTGGTGGGGATCACACATTCCATGCAGTGCAGGGCTGCAAATCAAGAAGGTGAGATTTGTTGTTGGGGGTTTCTGTGGAGTCCTTCCAGCAGCCTGCTTCTGAACACATCTGAGAGCAGGGATTGCATGAGGAATCAGTATACTTTAAAAAAGGCAAACAAACAGAAAAACCCACCGCACAAAAGAAACCACACACACACCATTTTTCCTGTTAAAAATAAGTTACAAGAAACTCTAACATCCCAAAGTAATCTTAATTTTATATCTTGAGCATTTTCAGCCTATCCTTATAATTTCTTACTCTGAAGAAGCTTAAGTATTCCTGGATGCTGAGATCATAGCACACAACTCTTTGCACTCTTTGAGTGATGTCTGTATGCACCAAGATTATTCTGCTCTGCAGACTTTTCATTAGGGGATGTTGACATCTGGAGAGAGAAGAATGACAGCAGAGTTCTTCCTCCTGATAGCCTGCCAAACACAGATTGCTGAACACCATGGTTTCCCCTTCTGCCTGTCACACTGTTCCTGTTAAGTCTGTACATTTAAGTACAATTGTTTCTAACATAAGAGAAGCTGTATAAAAAATTCCCTTCCCAGAGCTTGACAAAAGTCACTGAGAAGGGCCAAAGAACCCCAGAGCCTCTCCTACCCTTGGCATACTTAACTTTTCAGGGCATGAGAGGAGAAAATGGATTATCTGAGACAACCAAGTATTGAAATTGTATAAAAGTACTGTATCTGGAATGACTGTCTCAGTCCCGTCTCTCTGGTAGTCTGCCCTGGCTCAGTGATTGGGTGGGGTGTGTGTAGGTTTGCTTTGTTTACGTCAACATTGTCACTAACTGCTTATTATGCTGGCTTTTGGGGTGTATCTAGTGTGGATAACTACTTTTAGTTGGAAGTGTATTAGTAGAACTAGATTTCAGAAAAATTAATCCATGGCCAAGAATATAGATGCCTTCAGTAGGAAGCCATGTTATGTGAGGAATGCTGAACTCAAACCTGAGAAGCAGCAATTTTAGGGAGATCATTAGGAAAAGCTTCTTCACTGAAAGGTTTGTCCACCCCTGGAACAGGCTGACCAGGGCAGTGGTGGAGTCCCCATCCCTGGAGGTATTTAGAAGATGTTCAGATGAGGTGCTGAGGGACATGGTTTAGTGGTGAGATTGGCAGTGCAGTGTTAACGGTTGGACTTCATCTTAAAGGTCTTTTCAAGCCGAAAGGATTCTATGATCCTGAGTAAGTTTGCCCTCTAATTTTGGGGGGGCATTAAAAAGCAAAAAGAAGCCCAACCTAAAATGAAACACCCCACCTTGCTCTTCTCCCCACTCTAAACCAGTCCCAAACCAAAAATCAGCAAACATCTTTCCAAACCATGGGAAGAAGTGACCCTACAGGTAATTTGCTACAGAATAAAGGGAACCTCTGCAATAAATGAAGATGCTGAAGCATGCACAGGGGCTGGGGGTGCCCAGAGTTAATCCAGTGGTTGGGGGATCCTCCCTTTGTTAAAAGGAAGTGACTTCCATGATGAAGCCAGACTTGCATAAATCATCAACAGGGCATTCTCTGGGCCTTTCCCACTGAAGGGAGCAAGCTGCTGTGGTTGAACACCACATTGTAAATGCATGTTTCAGATAGATACAGCAGATATCAGCCTGCACCTAGTTAAGATGTAAAAGAAAAATACGAATATTGGGAAAGGATAGGGAAAGGAGAAAGTGGGGAGAGGGCACAGTCATACTGACTCCTGAGGAGGCTTGTGTATGCACATGCACATGGTGTCGCCTCTGTTGGTTGCATAAGTGCTTTTAAAATAATGAAATTACTTCCATCAGAAGGAGAGATGCTTGCATGATATGTGTTTTGGGGAGGAGGGAGGGGGAGTAAGAAGGTTTACTTTTGTGATTTAAAAATATCTATGGCTGTATTTATACCAGCCAGGGAAGTTGTGTTGCCAAGTCTTTCAAGGCTTACAGAGGAAATGCAACACAAAGCAAGAAAAATATCTGTAGAAGCACTTTAGAATGAGCTCCAGAGGGGAAATACAAAAAAAAATACAAAAAAAATACTCCAAATGCTGCATACTGTGTGGTCTTTAGAGGACTGCTTTAAGGGAAGGAAAAAGAAAGGCTGTATAAAATAAAGATGTACATACATATGCCTCCTGGTAAACTGTCTGGAAGGCTGTGACTGAAAGCAAAATACTTTTGAATCTTTTATTTGTTTCTGGAAAGAAGGAAGAGGCTCTGCTGCAATAACCCTCTTCCTGTATTTCTGTTCTGAATAGCATCAGGATTCGAGAGAGCATACAGCAGGAGGAGATGTTTCATTTGGGGAAGAAGGAAGACAAAGCCCTTCTGTGAATAATTTCCAATTCATTTAGTGTTTGTTGACTAAGGTACTAAGAAGCCTGGGGACAGGTGTGGTGGGCTTGGTGACAAATGGCTCAGCTGGAGCCCTCACGTCGTAAGTAGGAGTGATAGAAGCAGCCCAGACTTTGGCCAGATAGGTTTGTGAATTAACTCTACACCTAGTAGCATGAGGACTGAGGGGAGAAAGCAGTGGTGAACTCTAGTGATAGTGCAGTTGCTTCCAGCTTCCAAGTATCAGTCTGGGAAATGTGTATGGGGGCAGACAGCCAGGTAGAGACCCATGTGCTCTGTGTGACTAGCACTGTGCACGGTGAAGGGAGAAAGGCCCTCTAACAGCCCTTATGCCTTTACACATCTCCACTAAACCCTTTTGCGATTCATAACCACTTTCTTCTGCTGGTTTTGGTACTGATCCAGGGAATGGTCTGGCTATGGCTGAATAGTATTGTATTTCTCTGCATACCCCTGACAGGAGATGCGTGTTTTTGAGAACAATGTCCATCTCAAACAGTCAAGAGCAGGACAAGTGAAAATTCTGTGCTATAAGATCCTAACTAAACCACTTTTTCCTCCCCAATGGAATAAGTTACCATCTCTAATAACTAGATGTGAACACGAAGTATTTTTGTAGCCTCCTGAGAATCTGTAGTGAAACAATTATTGCTTTAATGACTTGTGCTTTGTATGTGAATTTGGGCTTCAGAAAAGAAATATCGAGTTTCTCCTCAGCTTACCACCATTTATGGGCTAGCACCATTCCTCTCCTCTTCCATGCAGCTAGCCTTAGCAACAGAGTCTGTCAAGGATGACAGCTAAAGGAGCTGATGCAGAGCTAGTAGCTCGTGCTTGGCACTTGCTATCCAGGGCTGTGCTGATCTGTTGGAGAGGTTAATGTGAGTCTCAAAAGCATGCCTAGCAAACCAGCCTGGACCACCTCAATCCTACTGTTTCAGTGTTTGAATACCAAATTGAACATACAGCTGACAGATTTACTTTGCAATTTGTTTTCTCCTGACAGAAGCTGTGGATTGAATGTAGTATGTGACCTTTTTCCTACATAAAGTGTCTAGGAAAAAGCGTTTCCAGTGCTAAGATGGCCAATGTCATTTCACATGAGGCATAGGCAGTTTAGAAAGAAATTATAATTAAAATAAAGGATGTTATTCAAGTAACTAGTGAATAGTACAAAAAATAAACTGACCTTCCTTTTTATTCATGCTTCTTCTGACACTGTGACCCTTATGTGAGGGACTCTTGCAACAGCAAAACCTATGTTACATCAATATGTTGCAGTTTCCCTGCCCAAGGATCTGGAGATGACCTGTAACCATATGTAACCTTACTCAGAGCTGGTATAGACTCTGTTAAAAATAAAGCTAAGACCTTTGCTCTTAAAGTCCTTCATTCTTTCTTAAGAGTCCTGTTTTCATTTCCCCCTTTCTCCTGCGACTGCTTGGCAATCTCCCTGAAATCCTGGGGACTGTCAAGAGAAATGATGACATGACTTCTCTTCCAAGTAGACCAGAAGTCTGCAGTGGCAGAATCAGAGCTGATTGCCTATCTTATCTCGCTAGTCTCTAATTCAGGCTTTTGCAAACAACTACCAGTCCTGTTTTTTTCCGAAGCTACAGGTTAGTGTTTAATGTACTACTTTTATGGGACTTTGCCTATCAAATCTGGAGGAAAAAAAAATTAAAAAATCTTTTTCCTTTTTGATCCCTGGGAAGGAACTTAAATCAAATTCAAGGTCCAGAGAACTCAGAAGGTGAGAAGGTGAAGGATGGGAGACATCATCTGTCACTCAGGACCTCTTTTTCTTGTAACCACCCCTGAAGTATGAAAGGCCATGAGTTATCAAAAGTACAAAGACTTCAAATCAAACAGAATTATGTTACATTAACTTGGGAGGTTCACTTTGTCCTTGACCAGTGATCTGGTAGTGGTTATTTTAAAATGGGGGTGGGGGTGGTGGGGGGGTGTTTTCTAATGTATGAAAGTTGAAGTGAGATCCATGCAAAATAAGAACCATACTACTAAAGAAAGTCTTCCTTTGGCACAACTTTCCTCCATTGTTGTGCTATGAAAGGGGTTTCAGAGCAGTCCATTATTAAGGCCTATCCATCCTCCATGACCCATAGGTCACCACTCAAGGATGACACGTAAGAGAGTTAAAAGAGTCCCTCCTTAGAAAAAAGCAGAGGGGGAACTGCTGATGGAGAGTGGAATAATTTTACTTACTAGGAGGTGATCACAGATATTTCCTTCTGCTGGTCCTAGATTATTTCCTTATGTGGTAGTTCAAAGATGCCATGAAAAGGGTAAACAAGCATGAGCAGTCTGACTAGCATGGTGAACAAACTTCCTTGTGGACACTGGTAGGAAGAATGCTCTGACCTCTCTGGGCGATGGATCTCTGAGACATGCATCCATGCTGCCATAGTAAACAGTGTTGCAGTAGCTAACTTCGTCCTGCCTTGCTTCTGCACCAGTCCAGATCCCATACAGCTGAAATCAAGTGATTTAGTGTTTATTTTCTGTGACACATAATGATAAATTCTGCTCTCTCTGGCTTGTTAGACTCGGGCATGATCATGAAGTTTAGACTAGAATATTTTCTATTGGAAGGGACTCATAGAAGTTGGGTTTCCACCACCACTTGCTGTGCTCTACAGATCCCCTTCTTCTGCAGTGTTACTGCTGGCTAATGCAGACCTGGCCTTAATTTTCTCGAAGGTTTTTAACTTGTGGTGCATGTTCTTTTCACTTGCTTCCATTTTATTGCTTCAGCAATTTCACAGATCATTGAAACTTGACTATCTCAATCTGTAAATTGTTTTTGGTTGGTTGCTTTAGGCTTTCAGTGGCTTCTGGGGTTTGGCTGTTTTTTCTTTACCATATTTTTACCAGAAACTGGACATAATCTACAGCTTGCTTTGGAACCTTATCAGTCTGCTCCTTCTACCACATTCCAAGCACTTTAATAGCTGCTTCTATATTGTAGTATATGTTAATCAGTCTAATCTACTTGCCGGATCTAGCACAACATATCTGTCTGCAGGCCTATCATGTGCCTCATTGTGCAGAAAACTTGCTCAAGGCAAAATCTCTGGTCAAACAAAGCCACAAAACAACTTAATGATGCATTTATCTTCTGATTTCTTTAGTTTGTATAGAAAGAGCAAGGCCTGATGGCTCTTTACACACAGCCTGATTTTGTAACACTACTAATACTATCGGTTTTGTGGCTTCTGAGGAAAGCTCTATTGGGATGTCAAATACATTTTCTACTTAATTCCAGACTTAAAACTCATAATGATGTGTAATGTAAGATTTATTGCTGTGTTTGCATCATTATTTGATTTATTATAATTTTACTGTGTGGCTCGCTAATTCAGTATTGGTGTAGACGTAATGGGTGGGATTTTCAGTAGGGCCTGCTCTTAACCTAACCATTTGTCTGCTGAAGCTTATGTAGGCTTAAATCCACTCTTAATAAAGTGAATGAGTCTCACTACTGATGATGAGAAGAGAGCCTCATCAACAGTCATCACTTCCTCAAAATTTTTCTTTGTTCTTGGCCCCAATTAAGTAGAGCCAGTCTTCTATCCCTGTATTGACCTACTTTGTAGCTGCTACCTCAGTACAAATAATTAACACTTCACGTGTGTTTAGTTCTAGCTGGTTTATTTCAAACAGATATTCTAAAGCCTACAACAATGGGCTTGAATGCTCTTTTGCCAGTGCTGGCACATGTGCAATACTTTACAAGCATATGACTAATCAACTTGTCCTCTGATTTATGTTTTATTATTGAGAGAGCTAAAACTGTTTAGATAATTCATGAATAAGATACTGATGCTTTCTGTTAGGGAAATAAAAAAGAAAGTAGGATCTATCAGCATGTAATATGACTGTGAAATTAAGCACAGCCACACCATCCCAACCCAGACTGACTGAATCATTGCAAAAAATGCTTTCAAAACCAGCCTTTTGCTTCCCATTCCTGCGGTGCATCAGGGAAATTTTCGGCTGCTCTCTGGTAACAATAGTATCAGCTCCTGACAAAGCTGGTGGGGAGAAGGAGGGGAAGCCTTTGTGTTTTCACAGTGTTGAGACAAAAGAAGCATGACTTTCTGTAAGCTAAATTAGCTTCTGATCTCTCAGCCATCCTGGGATGGATTTTGTCTGGGCTTTCTTACCGTTGTAGCACAGCGTCCTTACTGCTTGCCACCACGTGACTGCTGTGCTGCACTTTCCAACAAAACACTGAGTTTTGTGTATGACAACACCTACTAAGCTCAGAGGGGCACCAACTTGTGCCTGAAGCACAAGCTGCTCATTTCTTGGCCTCCTCAGTGAGCCAAAGGTGATCAATGTCTTTGACAAGCAGTCCTCAGACCAGGAAAGTCAGTGCTGGCAACCATTCTGCCTGGCCATTTATGACAGGTGCCTGTCCTTTGGAGGACTGATAACATGCAGGGAATGACAGCTCGCTGTCCCCCCTCTGAGCCAGCAGTGCCCTGGGGACCAGGCATATGGTGTGTTTCACCCCAGTCATCTCCTCTGGCATGCCGTGCAGGGAGGCTGCCAAGCGCAAGCACAGGATCGAATGACTGGGCCATTGTTTCCCTCCTCCTTCCCTGCAAAGGGAAAAACTTTGCTAACTTTTTTTGGTAGTTCCACTCAGACCCAAACTGTTGCTCTTACTGGCAGGATCCCTCAAGCAACCTGATTATCTTTATACTGACCTTATTAGTTGGACAAGATGTTGTGCTGGCCTAAAGACCTAGGCTAGTTCATGTTTTGATCAGCTGGAATACATGTCTTGATCCAGCCCCTAATGGTAAAAGGAATATTGATGTTTTCAGGCAAAGATCTTGAGATAGCAGAGATTTTAGTACCCATGTATTGCTGAATGCTTCCTCATGCTTTCAATTGTTAGCTTACAGATGCTAATAAAGTAGTTATTCAAAGAATTCTACTGGTTCATCTGTTAGACTTCAAGATTTTTGCTGGAGCACAGAAGAGCCAAGTTTTGTATCTTGGATGCAGTATGTAGGTGACTGAAAATGGATCAGCTAGTGCCTTATCATAGGAGGTGTTCAAAAACCATGTAGACATGGCACTTCGGGGCATGGTTTAGTGGTCATGGTAATGTTGGGTTGATAGCTGGACTTGACGATCTTAGAGGTCTTTTCTGACCTTAATGATTCTATTCTATATTATATTAAATTAAACTGTTTTATTTGTTAAAATATATTTTGTTATATAAAATCTTCGAGACCTTGTTAGATCAGCTTGGGTTGGAGAATATGGTATAAGGACCATGCATGAAGACCCTTCTTTTTGCAACATCATGTCAAGGTGTCTGCACCATTATAGATAATGTATTTAATGCTGGGGGGTCAATCTTCACAATAGTCAATTCAAACCATGGGAGATGTTGGTTATAAGCACTCTGTTGATGCAAACATGTGGGTCAATGCACAGCTGAGAAGCATGTTTACCTCCACAAGGACAGGAATTAAGCTGTAACAGTGATGAAGACATTGGAGGAGTTCTGATCTCCTTGGACCCAAGTGTGTAGGAGCACCTGGGGTCTAGCTCTTTGCTTTCCAGTGTGGGAGACACAACCATGGGTTTTGAAGCTGTTCAAGACCAGCTTCTTCTCATGGTGGAGTCAGTTACTGTGTTCTGGACGATGTGGTATAGTTTCCTCACTCAGGAAAAGAAAAGTTCAGGCTGCTATAGCAACACAGGTAGTAGTCAGCTCCGCTTACCACATGTAACTAGCCGAGGTCTGCAGCTTTCCCCAAAGACGTAGCTCCTTACATCACTTGGTGCATTACAATCCTTCTGACCTTACCGGTCCCTTTGATGAGTATGTTGCATTTTTCATCCCTTCTCTTTCAGCTTAAAGAAACTTGAAAATATCTTGGCACTTCCACCATCGCAGTGAGAATTTGTCCGTGCTCTCTTTGGGAATAACTATCAGTCACTTGCAAAAGAGCCCAACCTCTCTGAGCCTTCCTGTGAGCCAAAGCTTTTATCGGGGAAAGTTGAATTCTCTGTAGCTCTGTCATGACTCCTTTTCCCTCTTGTTGCCTGTTCTGGGCTAGAAGGTGTGATTTAGGACTGATGCCTGGGAAGGCTGGGATGAAGGCATCTTCCCTGAGGGAGGTGGGCAGGGTTATGCTTTCTATTCACATGCTGGAAGGATGTGGTAGCGAAATACAGCCAGGAGCTTGTATGAGGAGGGGTCCCTTCACCTCTATGGAAGAGGATGATTGTCACCCTTTTGGGGCTGTGCAAGTCACCTGCCCCTTCTTCCCTGAACTTCAGCTTCACCCTCCCCAAAACTCATCTTCAAAGTCCTTTGTCCAGTTGCTCAGAGAAAGCCGTAAATCTGTACCCTTTTTTAGTGTGGCATGTACTCTGCCTCTAATCCAATTTCTCTTCTGTTTGTTCTCTGTACAGCCTCATTCGGCCTGACAGCTATTTAATAAACCTATTTGCTTTTCTTTGACATGAGGCAGAAGTGGTGGGTGTTGAAGAGCCATAAGGCCCTAGTGGACAATGAAACCCTTTCCCACTCAACACTCTTCCAGCTCAGCACAGATAAATTGTGTAGAACTGGGAAATTAACCCATCCTATCTTAAAAAAAAAAAAAAAAAAAAAAAGGCAGCATTCACAGGCTGGTCCACAACTGATTCAAGTTGGTTGCTGCCTCCTCCTAAATGAGATATTCTTTCTATCTGCTGGTGCAGATCAACAAGGTTGTAAGATGATTGAAGATGATGGTTTATGCATTTTTGGCTTTGTCACCTACAAGAAAGCAAGCCACTTGGGAACACTTGCATTGTAAAAAACATCCCATCTAAGGTATGAAGAAACAAAATTACTCTGAGAAGTTCAGAGAAACTAACATGTTAATTTACTCATGAGGGAGAAAAGTATTACAAAAAGTCCAGCTTAGAAACTTTCCCATTTGGTCTTCATGAATTGTTTGTGTGCCCACCTTTCTCTGTACACTCCTCCCTCATGGGAATGTTAGTGTGTGGAGCACCACAGCAGGTGTCTTCCATGCAGGCTCAATTTGCACACTCCTCCTCCCCTTGGGGAAGGGAGGAGAAAAGGTAGTTGGACCTGTTATGGCACACCTGGAAGACACACAGACTCTGCAGTGGTGAAGGTGTTAAAAGATTAATATTTAGCTATATAACTACATTTAGGAATGAGAAAAATTTTTCTTTCGATCGACTTACAAAAAAACCCCAAACCACCAAAACAAACAAACAAAAACATAGCAGAAGTTTTAGCTTACTACCACTCTGCATGTTAATCACGGCTTTCTTGGTCTTTGTCTCTTTTTATTAAGTTCAAATGCCAACCACCTAAATTCCAGGAGAAAAAAAACGTGTGGATTTTGATGCTGCTTTTCTTTTGAATCTTGAGTATTATGTAGACTTACTGATGACCAAATGACAGATGAAGCAAGTAGAATATTCCCTGCCAATTATTCAAGTTCTGTAAAGCTGGCTAGCTTTTCTGAAGTGGGCTTCTGTATGATTGCCTATAAACTTTCATTTTGGAGCAGGGCCTTAATGAATTAGATGCTGTATAGAGACACAGTACAAGGAAGGTCTTTCCCAAAGAAGCAATACAGAGCATCCACAAGGAGCCATTCATCTGACAACACAATCTGAAAACAATATATGTTGTGGCCACAAGTCTATTAGGAATCTGAGTGATGTAAGGGCTTAGTTACCATCTCCTTTTTTTTTTTTTTTTTTTTTAAATGTATCATTTCTGATGAGCAACTTAAATATGCCTTCCTTGTGTCTCTTTAACACAGTAGGTATTTTGATTCTTTAGACCTTTCCTTCAAAGCCACATTTTCTAGTCTCTGCTTGCTCCCTCTATGCCCTCTTCTAGATTCCCCAGTCTATGTCTCTTCTTGCAGCAGACCACCAGCCCCCATACAGATTGCTGCTGGGATAGCAGAGGAATGTGGTGGTCCAGAGAAAGGAAGGTACTCTACGAAAAGAGAATGCATGGAAGGGTCTAGAGGTAGAAAAGGATTTGAAAAGAATGACTTTCAGCCCAGCTATCCACATCCTGGGTCCTTTTTCTCCTTCCCTCAAGCTGTTTTGTAACTGTAAACTCATTTTGCCTGTACAGCTAGGAAATCTTCACTTTTGCCTGAAGTACTCCACCTGATACCTAATGCTGTACTCAAGCAGAGAACTATCAGGGGTACAGAGGGCACAAACAGTGCCCAACAGTCTACAGGGGCACTCATTGCTGCTTTCTGAGTAGTCATGGTCAGCTCTAAGTCCCACCTCCTTTCCCAGCAGGTGTTTCCCAACCTGTATTTGCAACTTCAGTTCTTCCTGAGTGCAGTGTAAATCACCCTACTGAGATGTCACCGTATCCCTAATGATTTCAGGAAAAAAGAGTATTTTTAAGAGAGAGAATATTATAATCATACTTGGCAAATGATACCAATAGATACATGTTCAAAGCAGCACTAATGCTCTTCAATGACGTTGTCCCCGACACTTTTTATAATTAGTCCTAGGAAGAATTTGAAAAGATACCTGAGAAGTATTCAATTCCAAATCCACAACTGCAACTACTCCATGGTGTCATTTTTAAATTTTATTTTTAAGTTGCTGGTTTGCTTTCTTTTTATTGCAATGAAGGAAGGTCAGCACCAGTGGGAAGAAGTAGCTCAGCTCCCTGATGTCATGTGGGAGTTGTATCAGCTGTGGCAGCACCTATCTGCAGTGAAAGGCCAAGTGGGAGGCTGAAATACATTAGAGAAAAGACTTGCTGGCAGATTGATGGAGAACGCTGACATATTTCTGTAAACCACAATACAAAGGGAGTTAATCAAGATCAGGAGGAGGGCCTGTCTTCTTGAGAAGTCACTTCCCACCTCAATTAGCTGGTAGTTTAGGCAAACATACACAATGTTTAGGCCCCATCACTCTGAGTGATGCTTTCTTGAGCAACTCTAATGCTCCTGCCTTCTCGGAGTCCGTCCGTGATGGTGCTGTTGGCAACTGGTAGACTTTGCCAGCAGGCTAATAAATCTTTATTGACAGCCTCAGCTTCATGTTTGGCTCAAATAACATCCTCTCTTAAGGCAAAGGAAGAGGAGGAAATATCCAGGCTGAGCATGCACAATGTCTGTCAGAGAGTTAGCAGAAAATTAGTTTCTCTTTGTTATACTGATTGTCACATTTTCTGAGGGAGCGTGTGCATGTTTCTGGTGCTGGACTGGTCTCATTTGGCATGCAGGTTTTTTTCTCCCTTTGTTTGTACACTC
Source organism: Actenoides hombroni (assembly GCA_024336885.1). Classification (NCBI taxonomy): domain Eukaryota; kingdom Metazoa; phylum Chordata; class Aves; order Coraciiformes; family Alcedinidae; genus Actenoides; species Actenoides hombroni. The sequence goes on along the minus strand of WUAM01000287.1, from coordinate 38,967,036 downwards.
ATTTGGTGTTTCCTCTCCTGGAGTGACCAACATCCTAATTCTGCACTGAAGTTTATGTGAGCTGTTTGAAGAAAAACAACATCTTGTACAAAACGATGACAAAAAAAATCCCCCAAATTCATGATCAAGAGGGAAAAATGAGCCTTCAGGCTTGTAAGCCTAAACAAAGACAGGCAATAAACTTGTGGTAGAAAGGGATGATTTCTTTTAACCTTTTTACTGTAGTCTCTGATATTATCCAGTATAGGTTACAGCCCTTTTGTTTTTCCTTCTCTGGATTTGGCAGACCTCTGCTCCCAGGCTGCAATAATGTGTTTTTTCCACTGTCTCTTCCCCAGTTTTTTGGTGTCCCTTGGCATAAAGAAACTGTGGATTTTCTTCCTGCCTGACAAATACCCTGGTATTGTTTTGGACTGCACTGGAGGCTCTTTACAGTGAAAGCTCTCAATCATAGCATGTGATACACTGACAAAGTAGCATGTCTCCAGGCCTAGTTTCTTTACCTTGCAAAGAGTTAATTGAACTTTTTTTTTTTTTTCCTTTCTTTTGATCACCCTTTGATGCTCCAGAAATTAAACTAAAGCATTATCATATTTTTCCTTCCTTGTCCATCCATAATGCGAATCCATCTGTCTGGGCTAGGTGAATGGGTGAACGTTGCAGTTAGTCATGAATGCTGAACTGGGTGCCAGCAGCAGGCACTGAGACTGATCCACCCATGTAGAAGTGGTGGTCTGAATTGCTTTTATCACCTTAGGTAAACTGAGATGCTTTAATAATCCCAGGTCTAACTCAGACAGCTACTGCAAGCACAAATTACTTCTACAACTATTTTTTTTTTTTTTAATTGATAAGCAGTCATCAAACTAGGAACTGTAGAAAGTGGTATGAATTCAGTCAAAAGATTCCTTTCATATACACTGTATTTTGAGTGATTTTGTTATCAGGTATAAAATAGGAATTATTAAATCTCCCCAGTGGAAAACTAGCTTGTAAGACAACATGTTTTTGTGCTGGGAAATGGGTTTGCAGATCTGTTGTAGAAGCTGGTGCTGATCTTCTCTCTGCATCACTTGGAAATGCTGCACAAGGACAACATCAAGGTATTGTGAGGAACAAGTGTTTTGCAAATGGGGGTGTAGAAAAATACTGCTGTGGCTGTGAAGGCACAGTGTCTGTCCATGCAATGTGGATGGTTCTACCAAGGATGTCCTTATGCATGTCTGTAGCTCCATTTGGTATCTGGAGGAGCGAAGGGGCAAAAAAAATCTGTCCTGCATATGGTGCCTTTTTGGTTGCAGACCATAAAGCAGGAATAATATCTTCTGGTGTTGGACCCTTCTGAACGATGGATTTACACTTCTGTGCTGAGATTTCTTGTTAAAGCCAAGAATGTTTTGGTCAGGTCAGTGCTCCTGTTGCTGATGACAGATGAAGGGGTCATGGAGGTGGTCTTGCAATGAGCAATTCAGCCATAGTGGTGCCTTATTAATTGCCACTGCTAAATAGGATTGGAAGCCTGGGAGTCAGCAGGCTTGGCTCTTCCCTTCTTGGCACCACATGGGTCAGGAGTCACTTGACAGCAGTTATTGGTGACACCGACATAACAATTGCCCTGAGGGAAAATTTGGCCTTGAGTTTATTTTTCCTTAATGAATTTTTGATTGTTGGATCAGGGAATATTTTCTGCCCCAGCGCCAGGGTAGCACGTGGCAGAGGGAGTGTGTCCCATCTTCTGCATGTCCACCTGAGGGAAGACACTGAAAACACCAATTTAATTCTGCCTGCCTGGAAGAGAAGCTCACTGACAACGAGATTAAATTATCACTGGCGCTAGATGTTAGTCCCAAGCATATTTCTTTTCTGTCAGCAAAATATTCCCCTCTTGCCCTCTCTTATCTCCCAGCTCCTCCCTGTTCCAACTCCAGCACCTTATTACCGCTGGGAGCGTGGCAGCCCCAGATGAGCCGCCTCCATGTCCCCCCATCCCACCTCTCCTTGCTATTGTAAGGTCTCAGCACTAACTGGGAGTGGTGTCACTTTGTGAAAGAGCAACATGGGGCTTCAAAGCCTCTGGCACACCGCAGGGTGAAGCTGCCAGGGCTGCGGTTGGTGCCAGCCACAGAGAATGCTGGCAGCACCCCTCTGTGCCCGCACAGGTGGGAGAAACCCTTTCTGGGGCTGCAAGGCCATGCGGAAACCATGTGAAAATCAAAAGAAGCTCCTTTTCCTCTCCCTCCATGAGCTAGAGGCAGGAGAACGAGGACACCTCATGCACTGCACTGCACAAGCCCAACGCAAACACATTTTGGGGACAATCTCTGCACATCAGCAGGATAAAACTGTCGCAGTAGCTTGCAGGAAGATGCAATTGCCTGAGAGGTGTTTGATTTGTGCTGGCAAGAAGTGGAAGATATCAGCACTTTCATGAAACAGAAGAGACAGCGCAGCTTGAAAGCTCAGACCTTGGACTTCAGAAATAGTTTCAACTGAGAATGAAATTTCTGAAATCCTCTTTCCCCATTCAGCAATTTCCTTATTAACATGTTGACCCCAAAATACTGGCAATACTCAAAGGGCTGGCAGAGAAGCACTCAAACACAGGGCTCTCTATTATTTCAAATTTATGCCTTAGAGCAGTGAAGATTCAGCAAAGCTTTTGAAGGATCATGTAGCCTTTTGCTTGAATCTTTCTTCTGCTGGGAGGCTCTTTGGTGGAAGGCAGTAATGAGGATGGCTCACTTAGATGCTGAGAGGGGTTAATACAATGTTGCAGTTGGCAGAGTTTCCACTGTAAAAGAAAACTGCCCCTTCAATGCAATCCCACCACAGCTCTACAGGACCGGAGATTTATAGTGATTGTGTATTGTTATGTGCTAACAGAATTATCCCAAGGGGAGCGTTAAAAATATATGCAAGTAACTGGAGATGACTCTTGTCATCATCAGAAGTTGAGGGTAAAACAATTTAACCTGCAAGTGCAAGTTTGCAACCCTGGAAAGCAGTGACCAGGATGATGCTCTGGTATGCTTCTAGCAATTGCAAGGGGGTCAAACATTCAGAGTGTGATTCAAAGATGAAGATACAGCAACCTCAGCCATAAGCTTAAGCCCCCCCATGGAGCTTCCTAATGTTATCTCCCCTGAATGCTAACCTCAGCCACCACATATTTGCCTTTCCCATGGTATCTAGAGAAGCAGCCTATGGAGTGAGGGATGAGGCTGCCCTGTCCTGGAGCTGAGCGTCATGTGCCACTTCCCAATGAAGCGGCAACACTGTCCTTGTTTGCATCACCCTTACCTTACCACCCAAAAAGAGTCGCTTGCAGTTTGGCAAAAGGTAAACTTTGCAAGAACCTCTTCCCTCTGAAAGGGTTGGAAAAGTTTTGCAGCTCAGTTTAACTGAGGATTTTGCTATCAACTGGCAGAACTTGCAGCCTTTTCCTGCCTGGCCATTGCAGACAGGGAATTCCTGATAGCCAGTCTGAAATCTGTCTCTTGCTCCGACTTGACTCCATAGCTACCTTGTCTGGCGCAGTTATAAGCTCTGGGAGATTTATATATTTTAAAAGGGGGGGTGGGGGAAGGAAAAAAGTCTGGCCTAACCTCAGAATCCTGTGGGACTGTGAGAGGAAGCAAACTGGAACCCATTTTCCTATTTCTTTCTTGACCTTATCCGAGAACAGCCAGCCTATCTGTAAGTGGCAACTGTGGAAAATGTGCTCTGGCCACTTGGTGTGAAAGATAGGCAAGACTCCTAAAAAATCTTCTCCGCAGCTTATCACCTTTCTGCTGGCTCCACAGTAAACCAGTGCCCTGGTGCAGAAGGAAACTGGCTGTCTGTAAGGCTGGACAGGGCCTCATCAACAACTGATAAGCTCCTCTGTGAACATTCAGGCTCTTCAGGGTTTACTGTCCTTTCAAATACCACAGAAGCTCTCGCTGGGCAGATTCATACACGTATACATCAGTGCAGTCAGCATTTAATGCCATGCTTCTGATTCTTCCTTGCTCTTTCTGATATTTCAGGGATGCTGCTCCTCTTTTGCGTGGATGTAAATGCAATAGGACGTGTGGCATGTTTTATAGAGGCACTTAAAGATAATTCTCCTTCTAGTTCCCTGGTCCTAGTATAAAACTGCAAAAATTCAAGTTGCCACTAAAATAGCAGTAGGAAGAGGACTGGGAAAGTGCATGTTGTAGGAAAGAAAAGAATGTTCTAAATCAAATTGAAGCTTGAAAGTAGTTCAGAAGGTTTTTCTTATTTTAAACTAGGCCAGGGAACGTGTGATAAGCTATTGCCTAAGTTTCTTTTTCTGCTATAATTTCTGTAAAAACAGAAAAGTAGCCTTAGGAAGAGCTGCTCTTCAGTGGAACATGCTCAGTTGAGGGAGAGCAGTTATATAGCAAGTTGGCAAAAGCAGGTCAAAATGCGCTGTTACATGAAAGGAGCAGAGGGGTGCAAGGAAATGGTAAAAAGGCAATGAATTCTGTAAGAGAAGACTTGATTTGGTCATGCTGCAACTTAAGTGAGCTAAAAAGCAGTTCTGTTGCTTTGGCAGCACTTTATATGTCCCACCTTTCACAGAATCAGAATCATAGAACCACTCAGGTTGGAAAAGACTTTCAAGATCATCGAGTCCAACCTCAACCTAACCCTACTACCCTAATTCTAACAGCCCACTGCTAAACCATGTCCCCGAGCACCACATCCAAATGATTTTTAAACGCATTCAGGGATGGTGACTCAAACACTTCTCTGGGCAGCCTGTTTCAGTGCTTTGGGGTTACCACTTTCAATCCAAGGTTCTTTTCACACAAAAGGCTTATGCAGGCATGCTTGGTGGAGAGCTTTAAGTCATCATACATATACTTAACCACTGATCCTATAGAAATCTGCAGCAGATTGGAGCATGGTGATCAAGAGGGTTGAATGTCTTTGGGGGAGTCTGCTGAATGCACTTGGATTGAATGCTTTAAAACATAGTTAACACATAACTGAGTTAATCTCACCAAAGAGCCTCAGGGTTTCTCTGCCATTTGGCAAGGGAATTATTCAGATCAATGTCACTTATAAATCTGAAGAGCTAACAATTAAACCAATTCTGTTCAATAAACAAGTAAACAAAGCCACAGTAAAAGCCGTAAGTTCCCCATTTTCAATGAAATTGCAACCACAAAACATCAGGCCTCTGAAGTGTTAAACATTCAGATCCAGAAAATACTAACTGGGATAACCAGGTGCACGACTTTGTGCCAAAACACAAACATTTCTGTGCTTTACAGACTGCAGATACTAGGTGTGATTAGTTGTTAAGTGACAGAACAAAACAACAACAAAAAAGAAAAGAGGGAAGGCAAGATCATTATGTGAGATGGAAACGCTATTGGGCAAAGCTGAGTCTCAAAACCAACGGGACTTTATGCACCAAGAATAACACTGAAGAAAAAGGACACAGAATTGCTGGTTAGTGCTGGTATTGCAATGCCAGCAATTTCTGCATGGCTCAGGTAAGTTTATGTGTCGATCCTTTTCTGGTTTGAGGTTTTTGTTTTAAAACTGCCAGCAAAAGAGTTTCAAATATAAATGGCAATGTATTTATCCGTCAGGAAGTGTAGTAAAGAAGTTGGAGGAAACACAATGTAATCACTGTGTCTGTAGTTGTCCCGTTAGGGCACTTCAAGGTGGTTTTGCAAAGGTGTTTTTACTGTCCCCCAGAAACCCTTGCTCTTAGGAAGATGGTGAAATTTTAGTAGAAATTCTTTATGATCCCAATGTAACAGAAACTAACTCAGGACTGTGTATATAAGTATTTAAACTGAATGCAATCATAAGAAACAAGGAGACTGAAGAAGGAACTGGAAGGTTAAGCTGAAGATAATGGAGAGGTACTTCTGTTTCTTGTACAAAATGTGTTTATATTGCAAATTAGGGTGATCAGTTTTAAGAGGTGATCTTTTTAGACTTTTAGAAACAGTTTGGCCATTTGGGTTGTATAAAGAAGCAGAATAAAATCCGTAGCTGTGTGGGCATGTTGGCTTTTTTATATGTGATTTAAAAAACAAAACAAACCAACCAATCAATCAATCAAACAAACAAAACCAAACAAACAAACAGACAAAACAAAAAAACTCCAGAACACCAAAAACCTAACTCAAGATCTGTGTAACTCTCAGGGTGTACAAGAGCTCCTGTAACACATTAATGTAAAATAATGTCACACTGGACATCTTTATTCTATATGGGTTCTTGTAGATTTAATTCAGAATGAGACTTGGCATCCTGGCATTCCTTCAGGCAACAAAATTAGTCATACCATGATATCTCAGTGATGGGCAAAACATAAATTGAATGAGGATAGAACAAGGAATCTCTTTTAATCCCATGTTAAATAATCACCATACATAATTTTTCTAGCTTCCAAAGGGTCTAAAGTTGGCCCTTATCTCCTCTATTTCAACAGAGCATCTGTTTTCCTTGGTCACCACAAAAACTACCTATAAGAACATCTGTTACCCACTGGAATTAGACGGTGGTGGGAGTTTGGGTTCAGCCCCTTCACCATTATGCTTATTAGGTTGGAGTCATGCCAGAAACATCTGGGAGAAAGACCCAGTCTGTGCTTCAGGATTGTAAAGCTGGCTTGCTGCTGGAGTGCTCAGTAACGCAAAGTCTTAGTGGATACCTACTGGTAAGTAGTGTGTGGTGCCTCCATCCTCTTGGGACTGGAGATGATCTCTCTTGACAAACCTCTCATGCTCTCAGCCCCTCCTGTGCAGTGGAACTGCTCACCCTGAAATGGACACACCATACATACCACATGGGCATGTGGGTGTGCAGCCAGGCAACGCAGACAGTCAAAGTGGTTTGAATCCTGACTGGCACGGTTGTATATACCTCCCCCCAGGACTTGCTGTGCTAATTAAAGTCACATCCAATTCTCCAACAATCTTTAATGCTGGTTGAATTATCCGGTGCTGTTTTCAGGTCATCTTTCCCTGTTTTGCCCTATCTTGAAAAGCTCCAGCTTTGCATCTCTGCTCATTTTTCTCTTATGCATCCCTTACCTGGCCCCAACTCATATTTCTGTGGTCTACTTTATGCATGTAAAACAACAAAGTAGGGAAAGCAATCCAGGCTGCCAGGTAGCTTTGAGGTTACTTGTTAATGCACCTATTTAGATCTGTACTTCTTGCATATGTAGGGAATAGTATCACCATTCAATGCAAACAAACATGCCCAACTCATTCTCGGAGTCAGCCCCATCAAATCAATTCTTGTTAAGCTCTTACCCGGCCTCATGGCAGCAAAATAAAAATAAAACATATTTAAAAATCAGATTAAGCCAAAGAGCCTTATAATACAAGTTGCAGCTTGCCAAGCAGGACCCTGACAGATTTTTAGGGACAGAAAATTTTAAAGGCCAAGGGCCTGGGCTGAGGATGTTTAACCTGGAAAGCAAGACAAACTGATGCATTCAGTCCTGCTGCTGGGAGGAGAACCATGCCTCCAGTGACCCACTGCCCCACAGCCAGAGCAGTCTTCTCAAAAGAAAAACAAGAGAAGACAAAGAGAAGTTCAGCACTGCAAATACCCCTCTCCCTTTAATTTTTCCCCCAGCTGGACAACAGCATATGGGGAAGCTGAGAATTTGTCCTCTGGCTGCTAAACTACTCCACTTCTCCCTTTGGACCAGTTACAACATTTATGTTAAGAAGGCTGAAGTTTTATAGAAGAAAATTGTCCTGTTTCCTTAATGAGGATGATCAGTGTGTCTGATGCTTTTTATGAAGACTATAACATATTATGTTAAATCTGCAGGATGGCTTTTTGCCTAGGGAGAGATCTTGTTTACTGCAGACTTCTGATTGTTTGCTATGGTGTCCTGCCTGGTGTCAGCAACGATCTGCTGGGGATCTGCTGTTTTGGGGAGAAAAGCACTGCTGAAGCCAAACTGATCTGTCAGCACAGAAACCCTTTAAACTAAAGCTTTATCCAGAGTCCACTGAATAGTCCTACTGGTTTTAATCATACACAGAGGACAGCATCTAATGTCCTTTGAAGTACATGACTCTTCCTACTTTGATTAACATACGCACTGTTGTATTTGTGTGACTAACGTGCGCACACATGATATAAAGTGAAGCAAAAAGGCACACGCACCTCTACTACCCCTTGAAAGCAGGTATAGTAGTAGGAATAAGTAACTTTGTCTAAACTATACTTTGTTCTTAAAATGGCTAGAGCAGGGACTAGTCCTTTCCTCTGTGGCTGCACAGCCCCTTGTGTGATGGGTGCCGGCCCCAACAGGCAGGCAGATGTGACAGGGATGGAAGGGATGTACTGATCAGGGCTGTAGGAAACAAGAAAACCAAGGGTCTGTGTTCTACTATTCTTTCATCGCCTGTCTGTTTTCGCACCAGCCAAGTCAGGAGAAAGTCAAGGGCTTTGGTTGTTGGGTATATTCCATTTTCATTGTTATGGGAGTGTGTTTACATGTGGGAGTGTTTAAGGTTGTTGGTTCTTTCTGATTCATTTCTCCAGAAGAAACGTGGAGTCTTTGAAAGAACAGGACAAGGTTTTTGGGGCGTTCAGAAAAGCCAGGTGAGGTTCAGCTTGCTGCCTCTTAGACCCTTTCCCACAGGTGTGAAAAGGTAATGTTTTACTGCTGTTTAGCTCTGATTTAGCAGACTGCTACCTCCATACATTTTTCCTTTTGTAGAGTAATGCCAGTGAAAGACAATTGTGTGTCTTTTTTTAGTGTTTTGTGATAAACAGAGAGCAGCTAAAATCAGTCTGGTAATGGACAGAGTGAAATGTAGTTGATCGGGGTGAGTGGTGAGACCAACTTTTTGGCATGATTGTTTTCCAGAAGAACACAGGGTGGGAGGCATGGCCTTAGGAGCAGTGGATCCTAGTCCTACCTGAGTGTGGGCAGGTGACTTCCTCTGCCTGGCCCTGGTGGCTCTCAGAGGTGAAGGTATTTATTCATCAAAGTAGGGTTTGGCTAACAGTAGCCTAGCTACACTGTAGTCACCTACAGTGATGTGCACCTAACTTAAATACCTACAGCTCCTGGAAGTAGATGCAGAGTAGGAGCAGGACATCTGTGGAGATTCAGAGCAAGCCAGTGACCAAACACACAGGGGGTTGGGCAGACATTTAGGGAAGTCCAACATTTTACATCAGCTTCTGTCATTCTCATGTCATGGTCCTGTGAGAAGCTCAGCTGTTTCCTCTCTCCTCCCACCCTTCCTCTCTTTTTTTGCCCATTCAGAGTGAGAAGCAGGGACCAGAATAAGCAAGTCTTGACCCTGACAGTGCTAATAATACCAGTGATGGTAGCTCAGACAAGCTGACACCCTGTGTGATTTAAGTGTGAAGCCCTTGTACATAGAAGTTGGTCTGGGAGAGGTATTCTCCCCGAGGATAGGTCATTTTAAAATACCTGGTGCTGGAAGGAATCTGGTGTGCTCTGAAGGCAACATGCTTTGGCTGCTCTGAAGCATTTTTACAAGGCCTGGGATAAATCATCTCTGGAAAGTATGAGTTAGCAGTAATCAGAGGAGGGAGGGAGTTTTATTCAGGATGTGGGAACCACAGCGGACTGCAGCTTACTAGTGTGGTAATAATGTGCCAAAAGAAATTTCTGTGGGTCCCACAGCAGTGGTCCTTCTCCCTGTCTGCAGAGAAAAGGCAGTGCATGGCCCTGGTGCTGTGGGGAGCTGATGGAGGATCTGGAGCTGCCCATGAGCATCTAGCCCATCAAGGAGTAGGAGTCATCTGGATTTGGTTGAAGACTGTGGGGCTGTTGTACTGGGTGGACAGAGCTCATCATTGAAAGGGTCAATGGAGCAGTACTAAAGGTCAAACAGGAGTGAGGGGAAGGAGGGACAACAGAAAGATGGAAATGGTGGCAAGTGTCCAGATTCCAACTACAAAATCAGATGCATTCACACAACCCCCCAGACTGATGCATTCCTATCAGATCAGGCAAATATAAAGGTGCTGTTTAGGCTCTGCTGGACTACAGAGTGTCAAGGATAAAAAGTTGGGATCTACAAGGTACTTTGATTTATGTTTTTAAAGGTGTATGGGTGCTCCCCAGCGAAGCAAAAGCCGTGACTTGTTTTGGGCACATAGTCTCTCCTGTCATGAAATACACATTGATTGTACACTGTAAGGAGAGAACAGCTGATGATGAGGATGCTCACTGCAGAAGGGAGTGGCTTGTCTAGTGGTGTCTGTTGAATACAATGCAATACAACACAAGCATCTTTTGTATACAATGTGCCAGGCAGTAGGGAGAGAGCAAGAGGTCCCTTCCTAGAGTAGCCACAGGGCTTTATGCCAGGGATTGCAGTCTGGCTCACCCATCCCCACTACCTGTGGAGGGGTCCAGCAGGGACTGCTGGTCCTCAGGCTTCACTTCCTTGGGCTCCTCCCTCCTCCAAGCTTCTCATAGACAGTTCCTGGTGCTTGAAGTCTGAGTTCTCTGGGTCATCCTGTCCTACAAAGCCCTCAAAGCTTGTGGATTCAGAAATGTACATGCCTAGAAAGTGTAAAAGAGCTTCAGCTGCAGCCTTAATGCTGAAGTGATGGGCCCGATGTGCATTTGTAACCAGCTGTGCTGAACTGTAGCCCAGGCCTCTGGGAAACAGGGTGATCATGTACCAGGGGAGATGTCATGAAAAGCAAGCTGTGGCAATAATGTTTGGAACACACTCTAGATGCAGATTAGATATCTAATCAATCTACATTTCCACACTAAGGTCCCCAGTTTCTACACAAGCTAAAAGATCAATGCATGCTTCAGGTAAATCCCCAACCACTTTTGCTATAGCCCTGTGGGCTTTATTTTTATTTTCTTACTTGTTGGTGGCAGGCAAAGCCACATTAATTCTAGGTACATGATGCTCAACCAGATTCCTGGTGAAATAACCTTCCATAGCTTCACTGATTTAGGCCAGTTGAGGATTTGGTCTGCTGTTTAGAGAGTTTTTAAGTGAAAATATTATTTGGAAGTGCCCTTTGATATTTCCTCTGGTGCTGAGCGTATTACATAGCAGGAGTTATCTGAAGATTAGAACTGAAGTCAGGATTTTTGTGCAGCTCATACAGCTATGTTCTTTCTTGCGCAGTAAAAAACACATCTGCATCATTTTAGTTTTGAAGCAAATGTTGGCTTTATTGGACAACATTATCCATGCTGGAGGGGAAGCCATTGGGGATACAGAGATTTCTGCCTGTGTAACAGTTTTGACATGTCAAAATTGCAACTCTATCAGTGTTGGCAAGTATGACTCAGCCTGGTGGTGACTGGAAGTGGAACATGATAATTGTAAGGGAAAGGTCTGGAACCCAGCAAGATACTGCAGAGTGACAAGCAGACATATGGGATGGGGAGGGATGGAGATGTGGACGTGTTTCCTGCTGTCATGTGGGATTCAAGTGGGAGAAGAGCTGGTAAATCCACTGTGGGTCTGCCACGCAGGGCTGCCAGCATCAGAAGGAATGGCAAAATAAACATTTTGGCACATGTCTTCCTGGCCTGGAGATACCCCATGGTGGATTTAATTCATTTGGGGTGAAGTTATTAGGATTTCTTTAGACCTACAGACTGCAGAGCACAGCAGCATCTTCAGGCATAAGTACAGCTGCTCAGTAGCTGTTTTACACATAAAATGACTGAAGGATGTAAATGTTCTCAAGTAAGGATAATCTACTCTAGTCCTAATCATGCAGGACCATTTTACTCCTTTCAAAGTCATAGAACGGTAGAGGTTGGAAGGGACCTCTGGAGATCAGCTAGTCCAGCCCCCCCGCCAGAGAAGGATCCACAAAGGAACATATCCAGGTGGCTTTTGAAAGTCTCTAGAGAAAGAGACTCCACAGCCTCTCTGGGCAGCCTGTTCCAGGCTCTGTCAACCTCACAGGAAAGAAGTTTTTCCTCATGTTGAGGTAGAGCTTCCTGTATCCATTGTGACCATTACCTCTCATCCAATCACAGGGCACAACTGAAAAGAGACTGGCCCCTTCTACTTGACACCCACCCTTCAGGTATTTGTGAACATTAATAAGATCCCCTCTCAGTCTTCTCTTCTCCAGGCTAAACAGACCCAGGTGTCTCAGTCTTTCCTCATAGGAGAGATATTCCAGTCCCTTAATCATCCTTGTAGCTCTCCATTGGACTCTCTCAAGTATTTCCTTGTCTCTCTTGAACTGGAGAGACCAGAACTTAACACAATGTTCCAGATGTAGTCTCACTAGTGCAGAGGGGGAGGAGAACCTCCCTTGACCTGCTGGACATACTCTTCTTTATGCATCCCAGGATACCATTGGCCTTCCTGGACAGAAGGGCACATTGCTGTTCCCTGGATAACTTATTGTCCACCAGCACTGCAAGGTCCTTCTCTGTGGAGCTGCTTTCCATCAGGTCTACCCCTAACCTGTACTGGCACATGGTGTTGTTCCTCCCCAGGTGTAGGACTCTACACTTGCCCTTGTTGAACTTCATTAGGTTTGCCTTTGCCCAGCTCTCCAGATCTTGCTGAATCGCAGCACAGCCTTCCAGTGTATCACCCACTCCTCCCAGTTCAGTATCATCAGCAAACTTGCTGAGGGTACACTCCATCCCTTCATCCAGGTCATTAATGAAGATGTTGCATAAGTCCTCTGGCTTTGGTTCCTGTGGCTTTAAAAGAGAGTGATTTAAGACTTTTCTTGCTTAAAGACCTATAAATTACTTCAGCAAGATCATGTGAATGTGGTTATTTGCACGATAAAGAGGTTGCAAAATAGGCATCTTCAGACCATAAATATGTGAATTTAGGCTCATCTTGTCTGAATTTTAGACAATGGAAGACCTGTGACAGTCTGTAAAACCGTCAGTATTTACATATTAGAGTCAGTAACCACAAAGAATAAGTGGGATAACTTAATCAGTTAACCAAATATCAGGGTCAGTCAAAATAACGTATGATTTTCTACAAGGCTCTGTTAATGAAGTATTCAAGGGCAGGAACAAAATTAATACCAGTTCTTAGATCAAAGCTGATATCCTCCTCTGCTGAAATTATAAAGTTTATTGCTAAAAGAAGTAATACAATTTTCTAAGGTACCGATCACATTACTTCTGCATTTCATTTATCAGGAATAAATTAGCATTTTTGTTGTTAATAAGGTATGCATTAGGGGGACTAAACCTTGAAGGAGTTGGAAGAAAATAAGAAATTTTAACTGAATGTGGAATTTTCTGGTTTGATTCAGTGACAATTCATATTTGGTCTGCCAGTTCAACAGCTTTATCTTTGAGTTGAAGTAAAATCATAATCTGGAGATAAGTTGAAGACTGTCTGAATGGTAGAAGTCAGGATGACTAAGCAGTGATATAAAGTGGTCTGAATGACTTGGTAGGTGTAGCATGGTGAAATGAAGTGGTACAGTTAAAATACCCATTTGTATACTTTAGAATAAAAAATGCAGACATCATCTACAAGAAAGGAGGCTGTACCCTTGAGAACAAAAGGATCTACTGGTTATATTGGACCAGAAGGAAAGCAAGGGATTGCAACGTACTGCTCCAGTTCTCTTTGCCAGTAACATCTGCATGAATAAAGATGTTACTGATCTCAGCTGTGGCTGGGACTGGTGAGAATGATCCTGAAATACTGCAGGTTCAGCAAGTTCTGCCTGTAAGGTATGTACTCAGAGAGCACAGAAACAGCTGTGAAACAAAATCAAGGGCTGGAGGGAAATGCTTAGATGGAGCTTCTTATGTGTGTTTATCCTGCACAAAGGTCCTCCAGAGAGGTGTCTTTGCGGGAAGAGAAGGCTCAACACCAAAGGGCTTTACAGTCCGGTGAAGTGAAGCATAACCTGAGTCTGTGTCTGGAAGCTGAAGCTGGACAAATTAAGCTGAGACTAACACTTGTTTTTATTAGAGTGAGCCTAATCACTGGAACACACTAGGGGCAGGGGGAGGAGGGTGGATTCTCTGGCTCCTAAAGTCTTTACGTCCAGACAGATGCCTTTCTGGAGATAGTATTTAGCAAAACACAATTTATTGGACTCGATGCAAAGGTAACTTGGTGAAATGTAATGACCTGTGATATATAACAGGCCAGACTGGATGAAAAAGTGGACCCTCCTAGTTTGGAGCGTTACAAATCTATGAGGACTTAAACTTTAGGAAATTATGACATCAAGCTGTAATATTTTTCTCTGCTGAGATTTCTCCAAAACTCCTAAAAAAATCAACTTATACTTATCTTGCTAATCATAATGGTACATGAACAGATTATTTTAATTTTTTAAGATATACTGGGGATTTTTTAATCTTTTTTTTTTTTAAATGATTTATTAAGATTTTAATTTTTTTTAAAGCACAGTTAAGAGACTCTAATGCTAAAGCTTTCCACGAACAGGGAAAATCCATATGTTGCACATTAGGCCTCACCAAGCTTCAGTGTGTTAGGCTTTTCAAAACACTTCTGATAGGAATCTGCACTTTTCACATGTCCCTATATTGGTTCTCACTTCAGCTTTACCAAGATGTATGTATGTTGCCCATACTCTATCACAAATTGTATATAAAATATAATATTTTGACAAAGCAGGCTGATACAAGAACCATAGTCTGCTTAGAGGGAGCTGTTAATCTCCACACTTCTGACAACAACGGCTGGCGTCAGGAGTCGTCTCTCGCATGCTTTCCCTCCTTGTTTGAAATGATTGATTTCACATTATCAGTAAAGCTGCCCTTCCGAGACTCTGTGTCTCAGAAGCTGCTCTCCACAGCAGCCTCTCCTTGGAAGACTGTATGAGGAAGAAGGGATGCTAGATATAACTAAAAAAGAAGATATTTGAGTCCCTCATTGAGGAAGCAAGTGCTTTACTTTAAGCAGGTGCTGAAGTCTATCAGTGCAGCATAAATAAATGACCGTCAGAATCGTTGCAGCCTATACTCAAACTTACCCCTGTGCTGCCAGTACTAATGAGTTATGGCTTCAGTCTGCTGAAGCACTTAAGGAGATGTGTAATTCAAAGTGCACGAGAAGTCCCTTGACTTTAATGGGGTTGTCTGTGTACTCGAAACCATCCGCTTCCTAAGTGCAGAATTGAAATGAGGTGCTCTGAAAAGCAAAAGGAAGCAAACTGGGAGACCATGTTGAGCACGCACCACTTATTTTGCTGTCCTATATTTGCTAATCACAGCAAACAGTTCCTCATGTCTTAGTAGGGATGGAGGAGTATGAGGCCATCAGGTGTGCATTTTTGGGGGGGAAAAGAGGGGTGTGTGTGTGGCTGTTAAAGGAGGAGAGAAAAACCTTTGAATTTCAACATTTTACAGCCATTTCATGAGTAAATAAAACTCTAAGTCTTAACCTGCTGGAAACAATTAGTTTGTCTGAGATACTCAATGATTTAGCTGTGAATGGGGAATGAACAGTTTCCCAACTCCATAGGCAATGGACCGATGGTGGTTTGGCTTGTTGCTAAAGAAGCAACAGTCATTGATCCACTTCTCGTAATTCTTCCCTTGTTTCTCCTCTCTCCACCCTATAGGTAATGTAATTATTAAAAAAACAAACAAACAAAAAAAAACAGAAGAAGAAGAAAGTAGAAGAAAGTTTAGCTTTTTTTTTTTTTTTTTTTTTCCCCCCCCCTTAAAGTATTTCTCCTAAACCTCCTTTAACATAATCTCACAGTGCACTGAACACTACCCTCTAACCTTT
>WUAM01000287.1:38937094-38951199 GCA_024336885.1 Actenoides hombroni | reverse complement strand
CATAAAGGTATTGTATTGAATAAAAAAACAAAAAAACAAAAAAAAACAAATAAAGAAGAAGGTAGAAGAAAGTTTAGCTTTTTTTTTTTTTTTTTTTTTTTTTTCCCCCCTTAAAGTATTGCTCCTAACACTGCATTAACATAATCTCACAGCTGACTGAACACTACCCTCTGACCTTTCTTTCCTTGGGGACAAACTCAGGTTTAATTGACATTTGTGTTTGTGAGCTCTGATGAGGAAAGATTAGCAGTGGCTTAGCTAATTAGTATTTAAATGTTCACTAATGTTCCAATGGATTTGTCAATCACAATCTGATTAAAAATTGATTTAAAGATTTCACTTTTTGGCAAAAAAGCAGATGTCAGAGCTGATTCTATTTCTCAAAAGGATTAAAATAAAAATCAAATCTGCTATTATGATCTTTTCAGGCAAGGAAAATATTGGGAATTGTAAATGGCCTATATGTTTCTTGAGGTGTAAATGTGTTCACTTGCTGGGTTGAAAAATTTGAGGATGCACAAGATCTTACTAGAACTGTTTGAAAATATTCACACTGTAATTAGTTGTGTTGATGTTCTACTCTTCCAACAAAACCTTTATGATTTGAAATAATACCAGGAGAATCTTCCTAATAAATTTAACACAGCATTAAAATACTTATCAATCTCTTTAGTGTTGCTCACATTGTACATAGTAACACCTTCCACTCAGTGCTATCTTTAACAGCTGCTAGACAAGGAGTTTAAGTTTCACACTTAATCCACGGTTTATACAGTACATGATGAAGGCAGCTTCTGGCTGTGGAAAATCATCGGCTGATCAGAATAGGTGGAGCTTATTATAAGCCAAAACCTTCTTTCTGACTTGGTGGGCGAGGGGAGGTAACATAGTAAGATGATTTGAACCACATACAGAGAAAGCAAGCAAATATATGGAACTTGGATTCAAGTTTGAAATTTGTTGCCCTAAAGGCAATCTTTAAAGTCATCTTGGAAGCCATCCATATACCCTAAATACACTTGATTTGCCCTTGTTGTTTTTTTGTTGCTTTCCCACCCCCCCCACCCAAAGATGCCAAGGTGTTACAGCAACCCAGCAGGTTCAGTGAGAGTTTCAGCCACTTAAGGGATACACATGCCCTCTGCAAATGAATCTAGTTTATTTGATATATAACTGTGGATTTGGGAACTCAGGAACTTTAAGGAGATACTGTCATATGCATTAAATGTTCAAGAATACTGTCATGATGAGGAAGCCCAAGTTCATGAATGTTCCATGGCAGCTGTAAGTTGAGTGTCTAAGATTAGCAATAAGAACATATGATTATTTCGGGGTTTTTTTTGTTTATGATTTGAAAAGGAGTTAATCTGTATCAGCACAAAATTACTTTGTTTACTGCCTAATGGACAACTAAGAAAAGATGTTTTGGATTGAACTAGTGAAGAAAGCAGGTTTAGGTAAACCTGAAACAAAATGACATTTCAGTTTCAGATGTTATGTTTAAACTCAAGCAAGGAAAAGGTAGCCCAAAGTATCAGAACAAAACACACACTTTTAGTATTCTTTTTTTTCTAAAACACTTAGAA
Source organism: Actenoides hombroni (assembly GCA_024336885.1). NCBI lineage: Eukaryota > Metazoa > Chordata > Aves > Coraciiformes > Alcedinidae > Actenoides > Actenoides hombroni. Next base: position 38,949,613 of record WUAM01000287.1, on the reverse strand, counting down.
ACTAATACCAATTTCAGAATTGTTGTAGTTTACCCAGATATTTTTCTTTGACTGTTTTTTTATTTGCTGAGCTCTGTTTCCAAGAACCTGTGTCACTTTTGGAAAGGAGCTATAAATTCAGCACCTACATGATTTCCAGTTATCCCTGCCACCCCCAAGTCTGATGCCACAGTGCAGACACACTGACTCATTTGGGTCCTAAGGGTCAGTAGGTAGTTTCCCAATGAACCTCTTGGAAGATCTCGTTAGATGGGTTATCACTGAATTTATTAGAAGAACTTCTTGGACTACAAAGGAATCACAACAGCTCCTCTTCTCACACATGAGAAGTGACACTGTCTCCTTCCATCTCTTCTCCCACCCACCACCTTTTGGATGTTCTGCTCACCCCTATCTCATGGTCTCCTTCAGAAAGGGCAGTATGCTCAGGCTAATGGGACGTGTCAGCAGGGGTATAAGCAGCACACAGGGGGTGTAGTCCTGGGGACAGACAACCTCAAATCACTGAAACTCTCTGCAGTCGCTGGCGTCGTGAGATACTATGTTCTGTCTTTTCCAAAACATCCCCCTGGATTCCAAAAGCCATTAGTTACACTTATCAGGGCCAGAGTTTGGTGCTGAGTTTTGAGATATCAAACCGGAGACATGGGGAGAGCAAATTCAGAGAGAAAATTACCTCTGCATCTTATGGGGCCATCTGGCATCGAAAAGCCCCAGCCCTTCTGCTGGAAAATGGATGTCTGAGGTAGTCCCAGGACATCTCCCTGCCTCCCCCAAACCCTGATACCATGGGTGTTAGAAAAAAGCCTTGATAGGAGGAAATGTAAACAGAGACAGACATCTGGGGACTGTAGTGAACAACTGCATTTTGGCACTGCGAGCCAAACAGCAGCCTCAGTTCTGCAAGGAAGATATTTGCTGGGGTCGCTGCTCTCCAGGGGAACAAAATGGGGGCAAGTACGTTCCGTCTTCACTGGCTGCTAGGGAATAGGAGGATGGGGTGAGGGGCGGTGGCATCATGTAGCAGCCCAACCATGTTTCAGTTAGGGAGAGGACACTGACACCAGGCTGTGGTTTCGATGAGAGTCCCTTTACATGAGTCATTCCCACATCCAGGCACCACCTCCTGATGCTGTGAGTGCTCAGCAGAGAGCCCAAAACAGTGTTAACGCATCTCCACAGATGCCGTGGGGCTGGCAGGATGTCACATTGCATCCATGTGTCTTGCCCAGAGCTTGCTACGGGCAGGGGAGGGATGGCAGTATGGCATAGGGCACCCTGACCCTCTGCCCAAGCACCATCTCAGCTCACCAGTGTATCATTCTGGGGTGGCACGTGTGGTGTCAGTTGATGGGGAGCAACTGTGGGTGGCCAAATGGAAATAAAGGGAAATGGATCAACTTTCTGTAGCAAGTTGAGTGTGGCCAAATGGAAATAAAGGGAAATGGATCAACTTTCCGTAGCAAGTTGACATCCCTTAAGAACAGGTAGGAAAGAATGAATGAGACTGATTTTGGTTTATTATTGCTTTAATAAGAAGCATTTGCTGACAGTAGCAAGGCATGTAATGTCTCTCTCTGCTGGATTCTCCTATCTGTTCTGCTCATTGACTTACAAAATAATACATATGCGCAATAATTCCTTTTATCTTGACTATTTTTCATTTAATTGAGAGGCCAATGTGGCCTTGCTGAAAAGACAAGAGACGGCCATTTTTGCTAAAAGTGTGTGTTGAGGGATATGAATAATGAAAGTGGTGCCTCAGTTGTTAAAAACCAGATAGCTTTTATATTGTTTTGCCATATTTGTTCCCCAAAGTATTTGTAGTATAGGAAGAGCCAGCCCGCTTCCTGACTTCTTGCATGATGTAATGTATTACTCTTAATGTTTTGTTGATAAGAGATGATTGGCCAGAGTTCATAACAGTCCTGCAAGAAATGTGTCCCTCTGTCCTGAGACTGGGCAGGACAGGGATGACAGATGCATGAGGTGTCTCTCCTGCAATACCAGGGGAAATGGATACAGTTGTATAGCCAAATTTATTCCTCATGTATTAAAACAGGACCTATCCATGTAGCTAAATCTGAGCTAGTAAAACACCGGATTCCAAAAAGGAAATACTGTAAGAGTGTATTGAATTAAGTGCCAAATTGTGTGTAGTATCAATGAACTAATTTAACTGACACATCTTCAAACTTACTGCCGAATCCTTTTTTACGGCTGAAAGCTTTGCTTTTTGGTTCCACTGGGCCATGGCATGGAGTTCTACTGCCCAGGTCAATCTCTGCTTCTGGCAGCTATCAGGCAGCATATGTAGTCAAAAAGCAACCACTGTTCAGTCCATGGAAATAAACGGAGAAGGTGTAAAGTCAGAATATCCCTTCCTGCTTTTCAGTGATGCGTAGTGTATTTTTAATCAACTTCTTTTCAACACAAAAGCAAGCACATTTCGTTTTGTGAAGGCAACAGGAAGCGAGAAAGCAGGAAGGCTAGTGAAAGGGTGACTGACAGATATGGATCACCATCCTCTTCAGTTCTGAATGGGTAAGAACTGTAAATGACATTGAAGCAAACCTGAAGTCACTTTTATTCACTGAAAGCCTAGCCTAAAGTACACTGAAGTTATAAACTCTATTCAATAAGGTGGGCACTCAACTGAAGCAGGCTTCCTACGTGATTTTCAGTGAAACTTAAAAAATCATCCCAAACTAGAAATTTGACCTGGGATATTTCAGTCCCTTGAAATCTGTGGGTGCCTGGACAGTGGCCTCCTGTGTACGAAAGGTGGGCAGCCCCATCTCTGAGGTGCCGCACCAAGTGCAGGGTGCTGCGTGGAAATAGCCTCAGCTGTCTGAAACCCTGTGGTGAAGGAGTGAAAGCTCATAAAGGATGCTGTTATTTTAGATAATTTCACAGAGATTTTCTGCTTGGCTGAAGGCACAAGGAAACTCTCTTGCCTGGTGTTTTGCACAGCCAAGTGTTAAATCACTTCGTATCAGAGCTGGACCTCAACCTCATCACTGTTAATCTTCTTGTTTGGTTAAGTCTTTGCTTTCTGTCAGAAGATCTAAAATCTGAGTGTCAACGATCAGCACATGAAGATCTTCTGGCAGAGAAGGGTGGCCCCCCCTTTTCCACCCCCTCTCCTCTGCTACTGAAGGGAGGGAGCATCCTCCCTCTTATTTGCACTCTACGGTTCACTGGCTGTACAACCAGCCTGAGCCACAGGTATATCCTTCCAATACCTACCCCCCCCCAGCTCAATGAGGCTTTTTACTCATGTACTCCTTATTGTTTGCCTATAGCAAGTAGTACTGTCCAGGAAAACTACAGACTTTCTTGGGTGTGTGGAGTTATCAGCCCTGAGAATATGACATTCTCGCTAAATGAAAATGGTGCTATGAGGGGAAAATAGTTTTTAATCTTGGAAGACAAAGGCAATTCCAGCTCTTGTTTTTATTGTCATTGGCAGAATTCACCATTTTACTAAAGGCTAAATCCTGGTCTTTAATGAACAGGACCTGGTTTTGCCTTCTGGGTAATTGGCCAGACCTTGAGGTTGAGTGGTCCCTGCCAGACTGTGGAACCACTTCTGCAACCATCCTAGGAGAGGCACTGTGGATCTGCAAGGTGAAAGACTCCTCTCTGCCCATCTTACACTGACTAATGCTTCACCCATCCTCAAAGCAATCCATACAGAGCACCCAGATCACTTCTCGTAGCAGACACCTGGCCATGTTGTAGACACCTGCCCATATGGTGGGTCTTGCTCCCTGACAGCAGAGAAAGTGATGTTCAATGAATTACAAAGATGTTTTCTTCTTCCATTAGACTTCATGCCTTCAGATCTCCATCAAACCTCTCAATCAGCCACTTTGTGACTGCAACATGCTTTCTGACTGGTGCTTTAGTCACAGGGTATTATCTCAGTTTTCTGGCTGAATGACTGAAAGATTTATCAAATGAATCATGAATAACAAAAAAAAGGTATGGTGATGCATGAACAGGTGAATGAATACAGACATTAAGATGATTTGTAGACATTTATCAAATACTCCCTAACAACAAAACTTTGGTGGAGTAAACAGACCATTAACAAATAAAAGCAGGATGCTAAAAGGGTTAAAGAGGAGAGTCAAATGAATGTTTGAATACAAGATTTTGTAACCTGGTCAAACATGCTGTGGAAAAGAAACATCAGCTCCCAACACGCAGTGAGACTCTTTGAACCATTCTTGCAATGTGCAGCCATGTGAGATTCACTGAACACGAAAGTTCATCTCTGTGATTACCGTGCCTAGCGATGATCGTACTTTCAACCACAGTTGCTCTGCTGGATGCCGTGGTGAATTAATCTGCCAAAAAACTTGCTTACTCAGTGTGTAGAGCACCGTTTCCCTCTGTGGGCTCTTTCTTGCAGCTCATCCCCATAGTGAAACTTTTGCGGAGCAGCTTCGGCCAAATTTGGAAGGCATGTTTCTGGCTAAAGCTGGAATATTTCATACAGAGGATAATGTTTGCACTGAATGTCAACGCACATTGTGGTTTGGTCAGGATAATACCTAGCCAGTGACCTTATTCAGCCCCAATTAGCTGATAGCTGCCAGGAAGTCCCATTTCTCATTGTTAGGAGTGAACAAGACAATCACAGGAGAAAGGAGCAATAATAGAAACAGCTAATTAGACTGCAAGTGGTGTGCAAGGCAAGGAAGTGGGAAAGAGAGATGTGAGCACTTCTAATGGTCTGGATGCCAGCTGAAGATGAAGCAAGGATCTAGAGCCCAGGACACAAGCTTAAAGCTCAAGTCAAGGTTCAACTCCCTCTGCTTCTACAGCCTTCTTCTTCAAATCTCTTCAAGTATATTTATGCTTTGCAACATAGAATCCTTGCAGAGATGCTCAGATAGGCACTGTTCCTTTGGCCCAGCATGGCATGACACAGAGGTGCCAGGGCTCTGGTCCCAAAATTATGGTGGCCAGGTGACTGCAGAGCCCTGCCTGACCCCACTACTCCACTCCTGGAGAAGGCAGTGGTTCTTTAATGGCAGCAGCCCAGTGCTCTCCCACAAAAAAGAGTAGTGCCCTTTTCCCTGTGCACTGGCGGTACCCAAGGATCAATACCACAGGGAGATCTGGACCTCAGGTGTTTTGGAGAGATATTAGGGAATTGGCATGTTCTGTAGGAGCCAATTAAAGCACCTTCGAGACAATTGGAGTTCCCTTAGGGACTTTGTGTCCCACAGCATTTAAGTATCAGCAGAACTGAAATATGCCTTTGGAGGTATTATTCTCTATTAAATATATATATCTATAAAGCAAAATGTTATTTGGAGAACTTGAGCGAACTATTCACACTGCCAATATTTCTAGATGAGGGGAAATATTTTGGTCTAATCCTATTGCCATAATCATGCCTTATACTTCCTGCATGGTCACTCCAATTCCAATTTGGTTTATGTCACTTAGGAGAAAAATGTATACTTAATACAGCTTAATTGTGCCTACAGAAATACCCAATCACAGTAGTCTAATTCTACTGAAATTACGAGGTTACTGACATGACCCTCTGCAATTCCCTTACCTGGTATCTTTTTTTTGTGTGCTTGCAGAAAAGTCACTTATATGGCATTTTTTTTAAAGTATTTGCTGTGGGCTACATCCTGCTTTCACTAATCCTCCTAAAAATCTGGTAATTTCTATTAACATTGCTAGAGATGACCTGGTCTTGTATCTAAGATGGGTAATAGAATTTGACCCTCTGCATCTATAGGAAATGTGGTCTTCAGTGTATTGCTGCAGAGGAACCGTATTTCCTGAATTGGATGGTGGGTATTCCAAGTGAAAAGTGGGTTCCATGAGTATTCCAGATGAATGTTCCTTGCTTTGTGGGCCAGTCCCTGTGCATCATGAGAGACTGGGGATCCAGACTGGAAAACCCTGATGGTTTAAATTGCGATATCTGTGAGGCAAGGGCTACTTTTTATGTAAGCTTGCATAGGCTGTAATTGGAGGGGACCCCTGATTTTAGCAGAGAACTTGGGGCATTACTGTGAGACAGATACAATAAAGTGTAAGTCATTAGGCAGAGAAGATAAAGTGCCACTTAAGGGAACCATTGACAGATGGGAGTGTGGCTCTGCAGCTCTGAGAAGGGACAGGGTTGGGTGCTTGCCCCTTCTGCCACTGAACCTCCTCACAAAGCCTGGAGAATAAAAGCCTTGTGGCATAATGGTGGTAGTGATGACAAGGGTAATAAGGCTCATGATAATAAGGACAAGCAGGGTTTCCATTTCCATTACCAGAGCAATCGATTGGGGTATAAGTTTATTCCTTTTTTTTTTTTTTTTGACTGTGTCATCTAAATGAAGTTCTGTAAGGCCCCTGAGATAAAACCCTGAAAAAGGCCTTTAAAAAGATCTTTGGAAGCAATGTGGAATTTTAAAATCTAATCTGTAATTTAAAGAATGAAAATGAATATAAATGGTGTACAGTCCATTTCCATTAGGAGGATACTGCCAAATTGTTTCTTCTCTCCATAGAATAGGTTAAACATACAGGTGACTTATTTTCTTTTTTGTAGTTCCTCTCTCTTTGGAATCTGCATTTTCAGAGTAACACACACACACACATTTTGCTCTCTGGGTTGGAGTAAAAAAGTTCCTTGTTCAACAGAGGTAGGTTTAAAACTATTGTCATCTTGAAGCTGCCTACATGTTGGAGAGGTTGTGGCACATTGTTGCTCCCAAGAGCTGTGGCCTGAAGCACTGGGCAGACCCCTGCACAGCGGGCTGGCATGGTCCCCTGAGTCCTCCACCATACTCCTTCACTAACACCTGTGACCTCTGACCCTTGCAAACAGGTAAATCAGCCCAGAAGAAGAATAGCTAAGAGCAGACCTCTGTGCTGCAACCACCAGACTGGCCTGGCCTCAGCTCAAGAGTGTACAAGGGTAGGGACTGGGAGGGGAAGAGGTGATGTGCCATGTCTGGGGCAATGGTAGCAACCAGGGGTTGTCCTGGAGGAGCTGCTGGCAGGAGAGTCACTGGGGAAATAACCCAGCTGCTGCTCAAGGTAAAATCACGTTTTTCCTCTCCATGAGCTTGGAGCCTAGGCTGAAACTGAAGTACTACAAAAATAATCCTTGCCCAGGGCAGTTGGCTTTTTTTTTTTTTTAACTCTGAGTTAAAGATGCGTTTATGTCAAGACTTGCTTGAAATCTCTCACTGTGGTCCATTTATTTTAGCCTGTGGCTGGGAGGAGCATGGTTCAGATGGGTAATGATATTTGGGAGCTTGAAGATGAACTTCTCTTCCAGACCTAAAGATCTTCTCTGTGCTCTTCCACCCATTGCTCACAGCTATGAGATGTCTCAGATGGTGCTTGTGTACATTGATGTGTCACACAGAAAGCATCCATTTGCTGTATCTTGTGAGAGTCTGTTAACGATGCACCTTGCCATGTTTTCTCAAAAATGGGATATATGCATCCATCAGTCAGGTGTCCTTGTAGAGAGTGTTGTAGCTGGAAGAGAAAATGAGCAATCATTACTTATTTTTCCTCCTTCCACACTATCAACTGACCAGATCATATCTGGAACAGCAACCCTTGAGCAGATGAGCTGAAGGAGAAGGAGGGAAATATTTGCAAAGACAACTTCTGTTGGGGTCTGTAGTTCAAGCAGGACTATGCAGATGTAACAAATATTTGGTAGCACGGAGGTTTTCCAAGGCACAGAGAAAAGAGGTTACTTATCAGCTGAGAGAGAAAAGCCAAGAACAAAGAAGGATACAGTAAGGAAATTTTGTCCTTAAAAAAGAAGGTCAGACATGAGAAAAAAAAAACAGTACTAAAAGAAGCTTTGCCATGAAAACATTAGGTGTAAAACTTGGGGAACTTACATGGGAAGAAAGGCCAAGAAACAAGGGGTATTTGGTTGGGAAGAGCTATATAGTATACCTATAGACTCAAACCCACATTACCCATCCCTACCACCACATAACCCCCTTACACACATTGAGAACTATCTTGCTGCCTTCCAGAAGTACATCTACAGTCCTTTAAATGGAAAGCGTAGAGGCTGGGATTTCAAAAGACCCCGGAGAAACTGGAAGCCTTGCTTTGATTACATTCTGATAGCATTGTCGTTGCCTCCAACCATTGGATGCCTCTGGAAATCCCAAGCCACAGAATTTTATTGCAACCTCTTATGCACATCCATAATATGTTTTTTGCAATGCTTGTTAAGCCCATGCTTTTGCGACATGTTTATTTTTCCCCCTCTCTGAAATGGTGACTTAATGCATAGTAATGGCATGTCAAAGGCAGCTTTACAGCCCCATTCTTGAATGCAATGCTGAGTCTCCTGTCATGCGTGGAATGTAATTACCATTAAGGTTGAAAAATGAGGGAGATGAACAGTAGTGGCAGTTTTTCTCAAGTTTACATAAACACTGTCTGCAAGAAGAGGGCAGCAACATTAAAATCAAAGAGTTCCTGTCACATCAGTGCTTTAAATCTCTAAGCGGCTCCTTGAAAATCATCTGGCCTCGGTGAACACAAACAACCGATAAAAGCTTCAGTTAAGGTCTGCTCTTATCTGCTAATTTCAGGGCAGTCTTGCCCTTTACCCACTGTCCCTAGGAAAGTAGCGATTTTGGCACTTTCTCTTGGCTTGCTAAACTCTCCACTGTAATAGTCATAACTAGCTGGGAAAGAAGTAGAAATGGGGTTGAAGGTGTTTGAAGAGGAAATACGCATACCACTCACCGAGGAGCTGTGGGGAAACGCTCCCTGTGCTTCCCCAGTGCGTGCCAGTTAAAGACTGGGTGACAGAGGTTACCACTTCTTTCATTTCTAAGGCTGGGTGTCATCTCTTGGGGACAGAGCACCAAAGCCTGACCCAAAAAGCTCTCAGAAGCACTAGCAGCATCTCCCTCCCACCAGTTCCAGGTGAATCTGCAGGGTTCATCTCCTACTGGAAGCGCTAGAAAACAGGAATGCCTTGGGAAGAAAGAAGTGGCAGAGATGTTTTAAGAGTTGTTTTTTTCTCCCCGAGTCATGGGGGCTGTTCATTCCCATACTGGCGCTAAGTTAACAGCCAAAACACAAGCCTGCAGGTTTCAGGTTTCATTAAGGACCTGAAGCTCTCAGCACTTTCGCCAGAGGATGTTTCAAAGGTAACTTTTCTACATGAAACTGGGCTGATTTATTGTCTCTGTGGTTTTATTGAGCGTTTTTGGCTTCTGTTTTCTTTTGCTTTTTCTTTTTTTTTTTTTCCCCCCCCATGTGAATCCTGATGGCTTAAGCCAGGATTTGTTTTGTGGCTTTGATGAATTGAAGTCTCCTCATCCTGACGGTCTTAATGGGGCTGCACATTGGATTCAAAACCCCACAAAATTCAGTGCTGGTAGAAAATGCAGGTCTCTAGTGTCTGTGTCTCTTGGATTTTCCACATTGCTCTCCCTCTTCTTTCTCCAAGACCAGCTCTGGGCATCAGGCTGGAGCCATCAAGAGGCAGCAACTTGAGCTAACTTGGCCTGTGTCTTAGCATGGACCTTTCACTCCCCTAATCGCCTTTGACTCCTTCTCACACCCAGTGAGGACAGGAGCCATGCCCCATCAGAGTCTCATCATGCTTCAATAGAGAGGAAAAGAGAAGGAAAAGGGCAAGAAAAGAAAGAAAAAGAGACACCCCACAGGGAGCCTGCTCTCCAAAATCCTACAAGGTCTTCACAGAAAGAGGTAAAATACTGGGTTTTTTTCTCCCCAATAGCCATTTCCTGCTGCCATTACAGTCACCAGTTTCAGCACTTGCCCAAGCTTTTATGAAAATTGTCCTCTTGGGTCCAAATGGGCTCTTCTCATCTTCCAGATTGAGTCAGATTAGTTTAGTCTGTGTGGAAGTTATGACACAATGGTTTATCTACCAATGACAGAAGAAATTACAAAAAAAAGGGAAGAATAGGAAAGTTTAATGAAACCTCACTTGCAGGTTTTGAAACTAGTGTTTATTTGCCACAAAACAAACATGTGTTTTTATAAATACCTTCTTTTTCAGGAGAAATCACCTACTTTTGTGTCACGGGCATTTTTCCCAGCAAAGACTTCTCCCCAATAGTATCTTGCTTGGCATATGTTTCCAGGTTGATAGAAATTTGTAAGCCCTAGATATTATGGGGAGGAAAGAGCATTTCCCCTCCTACCCCAAGTCTTCCAGATGAAGGTTCTAGATAAAGCCAAACTGAAGATTTCTTACACAACTAAGTCTTGAAGTATTTCCATGTTCTTCTTTGCTTATCAGAATTTGGATCTCTGGATGGGCTAAAGATTCACACTTGCAGAAGTCCTTTTCACAAAACACAGGATGAGTGACTTATTTCCTATTCTAAAAGTACCTCTAAGCCTGTAATAAATAAACCATTTGTGGTCTGTCCCACAGTATCCAAGCACAGCAAGCAAAGCAAATCACCAAGCTGAGCTGAGAGCCAGCCCTGGTCACTACATCAGTCCATGGTGATAAAGCAGCTCCACAGCCAAGCCAGGACTTCTAGTCCAGGGGTTGAGAACAAGACCAAGTATGGACATACCGGTGACGTAGCTCAGGGAGAGACCAGGAGTGGGAGCTTGAGCCTCAGTGCAGCTCAGGAGGGAAAGGGAGACCTGTGGTGGCTTCTCAGGGCCAGAAGCTCCAGAATGGAGCAATCCACCTAGGGCCTTAGCATGGATACACTCACCCTTTAAAGTTGTGGACAGGTGTTTGCAGTTCTAAACCCCGGAGAGTACTCTCAGTATTATAAATTATTCAGGTATTCATGTTCCTCAGTGATAACAATCAATATGAACAGCTTCAACGTTCATTCCTGGTGGTTGAGAAGGACTTCATCTAACCTTAACCCAGTCAGGTGGGGGAAAATTATGTCCATTAAATATTAACTTAATTACATAGTTGGAATAAATGTATAAACACAAAAAAACACAGCACTCAAGTGGAGTAGAAAACACCCCAAGGGGCAAGTATTCTTCAGTACAAGTGAGACAAAAATTGGATACTTCAGAAATGGTGAGAATGTTTTTGAGAGTCATTCCTTTTTGCAGTGTCACACAACTAAGCCAGACTTTTATCAAACCACTCTGGTGATAAAAGCCTGGAATTGAGAAAATCAAATGGAAAAATTAAAAGTGGGAGGAAAGTGTTAAAGTCTTATGTGTAATTTGCTGTGTATTAGTTTTTAATCAAGTTCTATATGTGGCCACAGTAAAGAAATATGACAAGATTCCTCTGCTGATTCACATTCTTATTGGACATATTTATTCATGCTGTGTTTTTCTGAGTAAAAGCACTAGGGGTGGGTGAGAAGAGGTGGGAAAAGCAGAGACCACACTGGAAAATGAAAAATTCCTTTGAGTATTCATCCTTTATGGAGCACATTCTGTGTTTCATTCCATGTGTGAAAACAAAATGCAGTTATCTTGCTCCCCAAAGTATCAGTGAGCAAACTGAGTTTGACTCCTTTAAATATAATGGAATGAGATCATTCAGGTTGGTTCTTTTTCTCTTTCACTGAATATTTCACTTTACTTGTACCCAGGTTAATTTATGCCTCTGTTTAGTTGTAGACAATTTGGCCATTCAGTTCTGATCATCATAAACCTTTGACCCTTGATCTGTTTTGGTATGTTAAAAGGATATACTCTAGCAGCTAGAGAAGGTGTTATTTTAATTAGCAGTTATATAAACCTTCTGAACTTTCCTAGCACTACCGTTGCAGGATTTGGACCACTGCTTCATGGCTAGCTCCACCAGTTAGCGAGCAACGCATACAGAAGGATACATTTGCCAGAAAGGCCCCCAGCATCCTGGCTTCTATCAGCACTAGCGTGGCCAACAGGACTAGGGCAGCAATCATCCCCCTGTACTCAGCACTGGTGAGGCCACACCTCAAATACTGGGTTCAGTTTTGGGCCCCTTGGTACAAGAAGGGTGTTGAGGGATTGGAGCATGTCCAGAGGGCAGTGAAGCTGGGAAGGCTCTAGAGCACAAGCCTTGAGAGGAGCAGCTGAGGCACCTGGAGTTGTTTAGCCTGGAGAAAAGGAGACTCAGAGGAGACCTTCTTGCACTCTACAGCTCCCTGCAAGGAGGTTATAGCAAGGTGTCTCTTCTCCCGAACAAGCAATAGGACAAGAGGAAATGGCCTCAAGTTGTGCCAGAGGAGATTTAGGTTGGACATAAGGAAATATCTCTTCACTGAAAGGGTCTTCAAGGCCTGGAACAGGCCACCCAGGGAAGTGGTGGAGACACCTTTCCTGGACGTGCAGGCTCTGTGGCTTTGATCAGACAGAGTGCAAAAAGAGAGATTTTATGGTTTTGTGTATTTCTTGGAGTGTTTACAAGTGTAAAGTGCTGCATCTAGGGAAGAACAACCCCATGTATCAGTATAGGCTAGGGGATGATCTGTTGGAAAGCAGCTCTGGGGAAAAAGACCTAGGGGTCCTGGTAGACAAGAGGATGACCATGAGCCA
>WUAM01000287.1:38919175-38936994 GCA_024336885.1 Actenoides hombroni | reverse complement strand
GCAGGGGGGTTGGACTAGATGATCTTTCTAGGTCCCTTCCAACCCCTAATATTCTATGATTCTATGATTCTATGAATTCTCTTCTGCCACATTAGGCACTTTCTGTATACCTTCTCACAAAGGGCTGAGTGATGGAGTTTTACTGGTGTGCATATTCAAAGAAGACAGTTTAGGAATGACTTTGACATGACTGAAGGGGAAATCCATTTATGAAATGCTAGAGATGCTTACATGTTCATTTTTCTAAGAAGAGATGGTACTGTGTAGCTTGTCTGAGCAAATTAACTCAAAAAATTGTAGTTTATTCCACTTACATTTGTTGATCTTATAAAGAATGATATCTCCTCCTACAAAGACTGCCAAATTAGTATGGTTCAGATGCTGAACATCAAACATTGGCAAAGGACTGTGTTAACTGAGAGATAACCTTCTGGAAATAAAGGCAGCTACACAAAGATTGTTAATTATTTTTTTTAAAGTACAGGCATTTTGAAGACAAATATAAATTAACAGCAAAATTAAACTGCTTTGGTTTTTGTTTGTTTGCTTGTTTGTTTGCTTTTGTTTGTTTTCCCATAATTGTTTCATTTTTATTTATTTCTCTATTAATCTGTATGAAGCTTTAAAGAAAGGCCATCAAAGAATACAGTGGTCTATAATACCACTTCTGGATGAAATCACAGGACAGCCCTTTTGCTGCTTTGTGACCCTGCTTCAGCCCGTGTCCAGCATGTTCCATGTCATGTCACATGCATGAGATAGTTTGTAGCACAGGGTGCTCAGCTGCAGCATTGGTTTTTTCCCACACAACCTATCTATAATTATCTTTTTTTTGAATTTGGGTAGGGCACTGCACAGGTAAGATACTTCACCACTCACAAACAGCTGACAGTTATTTTTAAAAGGCCTGAGTATATGTTATTTGTTGTTTTATCTAAGGGCGAGTTAAACATAAATTACACAGCAACTTAGAGAAGATTCCCCTTCCCTCTAAAAGCAGTTTGCACAGACATCATCCTCAGTTTCCTGGGACGTCATCCCTATCTTACTGTTTGGAGCGGTGAAGTAACTGCAGCTCTTTTAGAAGGCAGAAATAAAGTCAGATTTTTTGGTTCCATGGACAAGTGTCCTTAATTAACACTGACAGCTATTTAATTTCATTTAAAGTAGGTTGGCTTAAAATATGATTCTTATCTCTCCACCGCAGGATGGACTAAGTCTCTTTTAGAATCACCGAGCAATGGGTATTAGAGGGACTCGGTTACATTTCTTTCTACGGAAACCTGAGCTCCATTAGCAAAATATAGATTTGAGCAGATATGGACCCAGCATCTGGCCTCTTAGAAATAAGATAAAATTGTGAGGAAGGAATTAAAGAAGATCCAAAGCCCATTTAAATCAACAGGAAGGCTCTGTAACCTTCAGCAGGCTTTGGATCCCACTCTGAGAGAGCAGAACAACTTGTTTACCATAAAGAAAGAAAACCTTGTCAATTCATTAAGGCCTTGAATTTGTTTTTCTCTAAAATCTCTTATTTCTCTAAAAATAACTGGCTGTCTTAAAGAAAACAGGCAGCAAATGATGCCACGGTGGAGAGGAGTGGATATTGTCATCTCTAAGAGGGAAGTGCCTAATCTTCTAATGAGCTGGTCCCACCCCAAACACTGCTCAAATTTTAATTAAACGCTGTGCTGCTTTGTGTGCTGCTCAAGAGTTTGTAGTGTAATAAAAGCGACTACTGCAAAAAAAGAATCTCTTTTGAAAATGTCTTTTCCAAGTAACGGATGCTGATGTGCAGTGTTTTAGTTAGTTCAGTTTTGTAAGCTTCTCATTTCTCAGACAGTTTCTTTTTTTTACTATTATTATTTTCCTTTTCAAAAATTCACTGCTGTTATTGGTGGAGATTTTTTGTTAAAACATGCATGCACATCTGATGAAGCATAGGGTAGAAAGAATGAGAAGTACCTTTCTTAACTCTAGACAGGCCTTTAAAAGCTTTAATTTAATGAAGTGAGAACAGCTGATGCTGAACTGGTTGCTAAGAAGGTGTCATGTAGCATATCGGGTTATATAAACTCGTTGTATGTGGTGATTACTAAATAGCTTCTTATCTCTGGGGATGTTTAACTCCTGAAACATAAAGCTTGAGGGCACAGCTACTAAATTAATGTTTATTGAAGTCTCCTGGGTAGTTTTACTGAGCTATGCTCAGCCAGCAAAAATAGCCAGGTCCTAGTCCACTGTTTGTTGTATGTGATGGCTTCACAACAGCCCCCTAAGACACCAGGAAAGCTATGAGAAACATACTCTCCATTTCTACCGAGATGTGGGCACCACCGGTAAGGGTTCCAGCAAGCAAAATCCCCTGGGTGGTCTCAATCTAGGACACAGTTTGCCATTTGAGTAGTCCAGTTCTAGGCAGCAAGGAGTTTTTTTTCTCTGCCACCAATGAAGATACAGAAGAACAGCTGTGGTACAGCTTCAGCTCTTTTGGATAAGTGAACATGGTAAAGCTGTCTGCCACCATTCACTAACAGCACCTACACAGAGCTTAAAATCAATACCGAACATCCCTCCATCAGATGTGGAGCTATCACACCTGCACACAACCACATGCTTTCCTGCACAGGAGAGCACATCTGGGGTCAGGAACCTACTCAGGGCTCTCAGGTGCTCCTGCTTTCCTTCTAGGTACTCTTGAGCAGGTGATTACCTTGTTAAAACCAACAGGGAGGAGTAAAGCACTTGAGTGATGTGACTGTTTCCTGGTTAGTAAGTGAGTAGACTTTTGCTCCTGATCATTGGAAGATCTTTGGGCTTGGAAGCATCTGTATTCTGTGGGGTTAGTGATACCAAGGAGGGTCATGGAAAACTACTGCTTGCTTATTGGAGCTCACGGTGATGAATGGAGAAGTGAGGAGATTCCTGGAGTAACAAGGAAGGAGGAGTTAGCAAAACAGCTCACTTTTCTGCAAGCAGTCATCTATTTCTACATTGATGCTTCTTGTCTGCAACAGGCACCAGCATATGGGTACTACTGCAATGTAGAGTATCTCCAAGGACAGTTCTGTGCAGGTATCCCTTCCTTGCTATGCTCTTTTTTCAAGCTGGTGTTGGTTCTCCCTTTTTAAAACTGTCCTTTTAATCATATGAGGTGTTTGCAATCTGTGATGTTTGACTTTCTAGAGCTGTGGTTAACAGGCTCTCTACTGACCCTGAGAAATGCTGGTTAAAACTCAAGTTGATGTTGTATGTTTTAATATTAAGTAAATTGAACAACGTAGCATGGAAAGAATTGTCATTAACTGGAAAAAACAATCCATTTTATGGGCCTTGGAGTTAGAACTTCAGTTGTGTAGCAATGATAAAATCATGCACCATTTGATGTGCCTCTGCTTTCTACTCAAAACATTAGTCTCATCTGACCTACTGATCTCCCTTTGTATTCCTTCTTTGTATATACATGTATTTAGGGTGTGGGTTTGGGTGAAAGAAATGCTGCTGAAGTTAGTCTTAAAAGAGATTACTCTTTGGGTTTGGTCTGTGGTTTTTTTTTGTTGGTTTTTTTTTTTTTAAGTTGCCAAGTCTTAATCTAATCCTAATGGTATTTTTAATTATTTTCAAACTAGAGTAATATAAGAGACAGTGACAAATACAAACTGTACAGGACTGTGGCTGAATTGATAAGCTGTAGAATTACACTATGTACCTAGTTTTAAAGATGATATGGCTTTTCTTACAAACAGTTTTATACCTATTTTTCATGCACTCAGTTATTAATTTAGGCAGTAGGACACCACTAACAAGCTTTTATAGCATCATGTTTAAACAGCTAGGTGGGGATAAAGAAATGGGAAAATATGTTGGTGAATAGACACATTTTTTTAACTTCTGTAAACATAATCTGATGGGATCTTATGGGACTTAATTTTACCTGTCTTTCTATGTACTTAAAATCAAATTGTAACCACACAGGTTTTAACTAAATTCCATCTGGTTTGCCCCCAGTAACACTATTATTTTACAGTTTTCTGTGGATGTCGTGCTTTTGTACCTTATGGCTTTTTGGAAACTTATTTTTGTATTAATGTTTCACAGTTGTGAAAAATAAGACAATTTTGTGATGGAGATGGTGTCATTTACCTTAGGATGCTACTTTATAACCATAAGAGCTCTGAGTAAGGCTAAAGGTTGAACCTGTTGAAACATATGTGTGCCAGGGAGCCCCAGGATGGGCCTGGAGGTGTGGGATGGCTCCCTGAGACTGAAAGGGATGGGAGCAAGTGAAAATGAGTGGTCATTGACACTTGCCTTGTTGCTAGACCTTGAGAACCCTTTTCTGCACCTGTTTATAAAATCTCATGCTTTCTTTAAAACATAAGGATGGCAGAAATGAGCTTTACAAGTAAGTGGGTTTGTGCTTTGATGAACTGCATCACCTTTTCCTATATGGAAATGTTCAGAAGGTCACTTAAGACCCTTAAGTGTATCAAAGTGGGAAATGGAGACTGGCTCTTCCAGTGTCACAGGAGTCGTTTGTGCTAGTGGAGGGTGGGGACCAAAAGAAACAGAATGCTAAACAAAACCCACAAATGTACTCTAAAAAGAAATTATTTTAGTGGTAGCCACCACTGTTTTCAGGATCAATTAATTATTCCTTAATATGAAATAGCCAAACTTCCATTAAAATCTTTCTGTTAAAAGATAGCTTAAATTTTAGGAAATGTTCTTTGTAGAGATTCACATCCACAGAGTCTACTTGCTGCTTTTACACCATTTTGAAAGAATCTAAATGTAGAAATCCACTCACAACCCAGATTTCACTTGCTAGAATGAAATATTAGAATTTCTTGGATAATGGGAAGAAGCTTTTTTACTAGACAGCACAACATGACAGATACCTGAGACTGCTTAGGGAATTCTGACAGATTTACTGTATGGCCAAGAGAGGTTGGAAAGGCTAGGATACTTCCAGCTTGTTAGAAAGTGTCCTGGTAATCCAGTGTAAGAAAAAAATAGATGGGGTTCTGTGTGTCCTGGACTCCTAATGAGGGTCTGCTTATCTCTAGCTAAAGATAATACCATCTCCTCCTGATTTAGCATGAGAAACCAGGTGATGGGAACTCATCTTCCACTTCTCAAACCTCCTGTCCTAGAGTTCAGTACCCCTGGTGCTTCTAAGTTCTCTAACACTTTTCCATCACATTGCTCGTATTGTTCAAGCTCCTTCCCAAACTGTTCTAACCCAGTTTTCTGTTACTTCCCTCGGAGCTATGACCTTTCATCACAGTCTACCCCAAAGCCACCTCAATCCTCCCAACTCCCTTTCCTCACCTTACCCATTTTGTGTTGTGGTAACCTTTGAATAAAAATGACAGTGGTGCCATGTTTGAACTTTCCTTATCTCTCCCTCTCTCTCCCACAGCAATTATATCTGATGAGTAGGTTTTCAAGTATTCTCTCCCAGCTGTCTGCAATGGGAGTTGTTATATGTTGAAATACTCCTATAAAGCTAGTCCCAGTAGGATCCTATTCTAATGAACAAAGGAACAGGCATTAATTTCCTCCCAATAGATGAGGCTGTGAGTTTGGGTGCATATACTTGTGAACATCTGGTAAAATGCAACTTGGTGATGAAAGCTTCCTTCAGATGGTCAAGCCCTAACTATATCTCCCACTGTTTAGACTAAACTTTTATTTCACTAAGGGCTACACTTTTGCTTTCAGTGACCTTGTACATCAGTCAGAGGGCATGCCACACACACTGCTGCTTTCCACTCTGAATAGGGAGTCTGAAGTTGAAAACTGCATGTTGGAGACTCTACCACCCCAATGCTCTGTTCCCATTGTCGTGGCTAAGCTTGTTATTGTGAAGTAATTATTGTTGTGCCGACAAACCAAGTGCTGGGCTGATGACCTCTGCAATATCAAGAGCGCTGTTTTCATGAGACTCATTTTAGTAGATATTTACAAGTGACCTTGAACTGCATCAAAGATATCCTGCTGTTCTTTTGTGTTTTAGATGGTCTACATAGCACGTGCATGATGCTGAAATAGATTCCTTCAACAGCAATCTCCAGGAAACCTTGTTTGGTGTGCGTGTTCTGATGTAGCCTATTGATGGGACCTAAACAGCTCTTCTCAAAGCTGTGTCATAATTTCATTTTATTTCCCCTCACCTTGTTTAGTTCATGTATGTGAAAGAGGGAGAAGAGGGGGGTGGGGGAAATCCCATGCCATCCATATACTGGTGCTTTTGTTACAACTGTTGTCTTGAACTTTGGTACATGGAGACTTGGTATCACAGATACAGGAACTCTAGAACAAGAAGGTACCAGCATCCAGTGCTCTGTCATTTTGCATGTGTGTTTCTGATCATTTGATGCAACAGGAGCTTTTAGAACCATACTGTTGTGGCTGCATTCAAGTTAGCTGTACTACTTGGGATGTGCTGTTGGAACATTATCCAGATAGATGGGAATGGATTGCAAGTAATTGGTTCTTTCACAAATGGGTAGGAGTTTACTACTGCTTCAGAAAGCCAAGATATCATTTTGTATATAAAAAGAGAAGTTGAAGGGCCAACACATAACACCTGACTCAAGAACTTATAAGGGCTCCCTCCCTATGACAGGATTTGGAATATGGTCTTCAAACTGAATATGGATTTGGTGTAAGACAGTGCCTTCTAGCACTCTGCAAGTCCCCTCTTTTGTTAGCAAGCCCTTTTTGAGGACACACAGGGACAGATATTGTGACTGATCAGGGGAGTCTACTGTTCTGGTTTTGAAAGACTGTCTGCTCACAGGGAATGAGTACACCAGGCATGATGCTTTGTGACCTCTTTTACGTGTCTATTATTTTTTTTTAAGAGTTTTCTGAAATATATTGCTAATCCACCTATTTGATAAAGTTCTGCAGGAAAGTCTCTTGCAGGTCCACATTGATGTGAATGTGGAGGAAGGTGTTGATAATAGTCCCCTATGTAGACAACATCTAGACCAAAGAAGGTTGAAAAGCCACCATTTAAATGAAAATAGGGCCTACTGTAGATGCAGTCAGTGATAATGAAGCTGTTTTGCTGCTAACATGATAAAATAGAAACCCTGTGCTGTCAAAGTATAACCACAAGTCTTGTAAGTGAAAGGTGCCTGAGGTGAATTTTAGCTTGTGCTGTTCCTTTTGTTCCAGGCCAGATAATCATCCACAACAGAGGGAGAGATGGTAGCAGAAGAAATATTGGATGGTCTGTTATATAGCAGCCCTTAACATATATTCTTGTAGCCATTAGAGCCTGCCATTACCTTGAACCCCCAAAGGTTGCAAGACTGAGATGACATTTTCCTCTTGAGGTATCACAAAGAAAGCAGGACTGGTCACCCTCTTACCCACACTGGCAGGCTATTAAAGCAGCAATGACAGATCCTTTTGAACTCCTCTAGAGAAGTATTAAATGTTTGGAGCTTTTAAATATACACTAGCCTCTACATAGGTAACAGATCTTAGCTTGGGTTGGACCCATGACAGTGCTTTGCTTGTTTGGACTTTCCTGTCTCTGGCTTTTCCCACCTCTTTGTGGAGTGCACTCTCTCTTATTTGATCAGTCTCACCGAAAAGGGAAGAATATCTTAATCAAAAAGGGGTTTTTTAAATATCATATCTTGAAAGAAAATCTGAAAATCACATTGAGTGCTGTGCAAACCCTAACCCCCTTGTAATTTAGTAACGACTTTTATCAGAAAGTTGACGTTTAGAATATGGCCTGATTACTACATGTTCTTAGCCTATCTCAAAGGTATTTCAAATGCTGGAGTTTCATAGGTCTTCAATAATTGCTTAGTTCTAGCCCAGCCAGTTGAACTTCTGCAGAATTAGTTCCTTTGGAGGTTGAAGCATTCTATTTGTATCCCTCCCACATGCTTATACTTCCATGCACTAAAGTGGACAGAAATATCTGTGCTGTGTCCAGAAATAAGCTTTTCAGTTGTCCAGATTCTACTGAGCAGCAAATTAAGAATGGCAAGAGATATAGGTGCGTGCATATGTACCTATGTAGAACATACTTAATTGAAGGGTGTTGGACAAAAGTTGCTGAGTTGATGATAGTCACTACTTTTTTCAGTAATTTTCCAATAATTTCAGAGACTTCCAGTAAAGATCATTGCTTGGGGTTTCTTTGCTTCTTGCTGATAACATCACGGTCAGGTTTTATGGGCTCTTTACCTCCAAGACATGTTGGATAGTTAAAGTCCTCCTGGGACCACGATGTCTGAAATCAGATCAAGAGAATCTGTGCTTGGCTGAAAACTCTCCCGTTTCCCTTGGACATCCGTACACAGTGTGGAGGAAAGTCTGTTAGTTATAAGTTGCACAACGCCGATTTTTTGAAGTTGGTTTCTGAGGATGATTATATGCACACTGATTTCCAAGCTGTCTTGCCCTAAAAGCAGAAAACTATGCCTTTGCACTCCTGAACTTTTTTACCAAAATTAAAAGCATCAGAAAGAAAAGAGGGAAAAGCCCAACCAACAGAATAAAAATCTTTCTTCTTTCGCAAAGCTGTCACGCCTCGATTGTAAATTAGAATTTTAGGACTTTTAGAAGGGCACAGAGCATTTGTCCGCCTCAATTCACGTTAAATCAGAAATAGCACAAGAGCATTTATTTTGCAAAGCCACCCATTTTCTCCTGCCTTTGCAGCCAAACCCTTGGGCCCCTTTCATCTCAGCCCTTGCTCTAACTGTCACACCTGCTCTGGAGCTGCGCTGAGAGCTGAGCCGATGAAGGTGGCAGTTTGCAGACCCAAGCATGCTGAAGTGCCTTAGCTTTTGGAAGGCCCTGCTTTCTCTGGCCCAGATCCAATACACCACTTAGACATCTGCTTAACTTTAAGCATGTGAGTATCCCCTTTGAAGTCCCATGTATACTGTTTTGCTGGACTGAGGTCAATGAGCTCAGTACCTTGCAGGATTGAGCTCCTGAATGTCAGATTTGATTAAATGCTCCCCCTTTCTTCTTTCCCCCCTCCTACCATGAAAGCCTAACCAGAGCTAAAACAGCCTCAGCTCAAAAAAAAAAAAAGCAGCTGATGGGAAGTGAGCCTGGCTCAGCTGTGGTAGTTTGGTCTTAAACTGTTGCAGATCCAACCAGAAGAAAAGCAGAGCAAAAAATCCAATTGGAGAATCTTGTTAAAAATTAAACCATTTACACTTTCCTAAGGGAGCTGCAGAATCTCAGCTAGAAGCGACTGCTTATTGATCAGGCTGCCTGTTCCTCCTCAAAATCTTCGTGCTGTTGCTTCAAGGGTGCAAGCACCCATTTTATCTAACTGCTCTATGTTAATTCTGCTCCTGCTGTTTTGGGGTTTTTTTTTGGTTGGTTGGTGTGGGGTTTTTTGATTGATTTTTTTTTTTTTTTTTTTTGTCCGGCAACTCCAAACTGTGCTCTGCGCAAGGGGAATGAACCGCGCCTTCTCTCTCCTTTTCCCACTCTGTTCCTTGTCAATTCGCATCAGTTTAAGGTCAGGAAAGCTAACAGGGAACAAGGCGCTGCAGCATTTGAACTCAACCTTGCTTTCCCAAGGAACAACCTGACAATTAGTACAGGGATCAGCATCAAAAAAGAGCAACTCAGCGTGAAGCCTGTCTAATTAGTCATATGAACGGAGGGCTTCCCCTCCACTTCCTCGGGAACACATGCCTGTCAGATCTGATACAAAGAGACTTCTCTCCCTAACATAATACCGAAATTAGGCTGAGAACAGGTAGCCCTGGCTGAGTCACTTGTTTAAGCAATGGGAGACTTACAGGCAACTAGATGCTGCAGCTATCCACAGTTGACTGTGTGTTTTGCAAGGGATTGCAGGGTGTTTCTTTCCTTGTAAAACACAGGAAAAAGAAAGAAAAAAAAAATGGCATTGAACTTGTTGTCAGTCTTCTCAATTTAATAACATGTCTTGTTTAGATGGAAAAATGAGCAAAGGGAAAAATTAGAGGTGAAAGCTGAATGACAGTCTCCTAATCTCAGAGAATTGTGCTGATTGAGAGACTCATGTGTCTAACTTATCTTTCTTTTTTTCTTCATGAACTAAAACATTCATTTATTTCCTACAATCTGCAAGATAGAATAAGTAGCATTAAAAATTTGTGATTACTTTTAATTTTGCTGTAGTTCCTGGATAGTGGCCGATAGCTTAAGCTGAAACCGAGATCCTGTTCCATTCACAGGGTGAATGAAGACCAAATCTCATGCAGTCTAATAGCATGTCTATACAGAGTCATGAAGAAAAACCAAGCCAAATGCACTGAAAGTGTATATTTTATTATTAGTTAAACTCCACTTAAACTCCTGAGTCAGAGTTTAAAAGTCCTTAATCTGGTTTTGGTGAATTTACTTTGGAAACAAAGAAAAGTTGAAAAGAAAAAAAAAAATCTACTTTACTTCCAGAGTCCTGGAACTCTTCTGATGTGGGCTACAGAATATTTTGTTCTTGTACATAAGGTATGTTTTATACTGGCATGGCTTATTCTGGAAGGAAAAAGGAATAAACTACTCAGACATAATGGGCTTTTGGATAGGGGTTAAGAAACATCTGCATAGGGGCTGCATACATATAATAATTACATAACTAAAACAGAAACAACAGCACAGTTTTGTCAGTGCATTTGCTGGGACTTCATGATGGCGATTTGTTGCGACAAGTCCCGCAGAACTGGTTTCCATACAGATCATAGCCTAGATTGAGTTGGGGTTTTTTTCCTTTTTCTTTCTTTCTGTAGCCTAAGTACTTTATGTCTTGGTTTGCATGGGCATGACTGTACTGTCAGACAGAAACTCTCTGTTGCTTCTGTAGGGGCTTCCAAACAACCCTCAAAGAAGCTGTGCTCCTGCAAGGTACCTCAGGATATTTGTTTCTGACAGGAGACTGACAGATGCATCTCCAGATGTGGATTCCTGGCATGGCAGGAGAACATCAGTACCAGTCCAAGCATCTGTATTCATGTGGCTCCTTTTGTTCATATACCAAAAAGTAGTGTAGATGTTTTCAATTTGCTCTAGCACTGGGATGAGTCTCACAAGACACAGATACACTTCCTGCCATGGCATTTGCCTTCTGATACCTCAGAGGACAAAAATGAAACAATTTGTATAGTTCTTCCTTTCCTACCTATCATGACAATATGCTTATTTGCAAAGTGCCTGAGTTGTACCACTGAAAAGTGTGCTGAAAGGCCTTCTCATCATCATTTATTGTTATTGCTATTAATGAAGAAGCACTGGGAAGTATAGCTTGAGGTAAGCATGGACTCTGAGGAGCACCACTATGCCTAAGCAGAGAAATGCCCAAGAGCTGGAACTCTGCAACTGGGCAATTTGTTTCCTCATGCACCAGAGAGAGGTGGGAGGGGAAAGGGGAATAATTCCTCTGATACAATGCATGATATAGAAGCTTACTGTCAAAGCTTCATTGCTCTAGTATTCAGATGAGAGCTCTCTGCTTCCTCCATGCAGATTCTCTGTGTATTAATTAACAGAAATCAGATGGTTGGAGCTTTTAGTAGCTGGTGTTTGAATAGACACTTGGTGGCACACTTTCTCTGAAGAGTGCTGTGGGATAATTTAGCTGTTTTGCCAGACTCCCTTTTTGTTACCTTCCCTTGTCCTTGGCATGGTGTGTTCTTACAGGCTGCCAGCCTTGTCTCCTGGCTTTTGCAGTTTACCTGGAAAGCAGGGGCAACTGCTTTTAAGAAAAAAAAAAGAATTAAAAAACTTTGCCTCAGATCTCTCTTCAGCTCCCGAGAAAGAGAATTGACAGCTACAGTATACTGCAGATTTCAATGACTGTTGGTGTGGTCCAAACTCAGCTGAATTTCACTGTATTCTAGGGATGTGGGAAACACAAAGTCCTTCTCTTCATGGACTTCTTGGACATCCCTTCCTACTTCTGTGTGACTGTTTTCTAGAAGGCACAATACTGTTCAGCATTTGCATATACTCATCAAAACACCATCACCTTTTTCATTAACTAGACCTGGTGACATATTTCTGTTACAGTCACATGTAACTATTTTATTTTTTTTCTTAATTCTGTACAGGTAGTAAGAAGATAATGTGCTCTATGGTTTGTTTTTTTTTTCTCAGATGAATGGTATTTACCCTGCTGCCCTTGCTATATGAATACTTACATAATGCTATTACTCAACCATAAAGCTTACATTTTGTTCCAGCAGAGTTCAATGGCATGAGCTGGCTAACAGCAGCAGCATCTCTCTGTGAACCTGCATTAATTAGTCATTAAAAGAAAAGTTGTGTATACATTGCCCTGAAATTTTACAGTTTTACATGGCACTCCGTTGCCTTCCTGTGCTGGTTAAAGATGTTGGTTGAAACATGGAAAAATTATGGGCAGTACCCAGTGTCTGTTCCACTTGGAACTCTGATCGTCTTTTCTTCATGCTGCTTCTACTAACTGGCACTTCAACGGTGCAATGGACTGCACAGGGCCCACTAATGAACCAGGACTAATGTACACTGCTAAATTCTTCTGCTATTAGAGCACAAATGTAGAGAAATGTCCACAGTGCCAAGTCCTGCGTATACTTAGCCACAGACAAGAATTGAGGGGGAAAACAGAGCAGTGGGACACTAGTATATTACATGTCAAAGATGCATGTCACATGATGATGTAACTAGTTCCCTGGTGCTTTTTCTGCAGTTCCCACACCTCTGCAAGAAGTACTTTAACAGGCTAGTTATCCAAAGTAGTCTTTACTTTTCTGCTCACTCTCCCTACCCCTTGTATTACAGCATTTGCAGCTCCACAAAGCTCTGAGGACTTCTGTGAGGAGGAAAAGAAACCACAGATTCGGTTCCCCAATGCTCTAAACCTCCATTTGAAACCAGAAAGCAAGTTGAGCCTTCCCATCATTCACAGGGGAAGGTTTCAGATGATATAATAGTGCCTTTTTCATCCTTTACAGTGTTGGTTCATTAGCCATTTCATCAGTGTCCCTCCAAGGGAACACCAGTGATGCTACTGCTGCTGACTCACAAAAGGCTTCACTTCCTTGACACATCACAATGTCTGCAAAGAAACCCTTTCTCCATGTGAGCCATGCTGCAGCTCAGTCTGGTTCTCATTATGTTTCTCTCTGTACCATTATACTTCTGCATAGATGCAGTACCCACCCAACTGGGGTCACGTCTGCTGCTAATAATCTGCTGACATGTTAGATAAGTTACATGGGTTTCCTCACTGCTGCTAAGGACAAAATATTCCCACTTCTACAATTTGGGGGTTTGGTTGGTTGGGTTTTTGTTTGTTGGTTTGTTTGTTTTTGGTTTTTTTTATAACCAGATGTTGATCGAGCCACAAAAAGCAGGGAAAGATTCTGAAGTTCTGGGATCTTGCCTTATTAATGGTGCCTGTTTTCCACCCCAGAACTGTGGGCTATGAAACAACAGGTGAAATAGCAGCCAGGATTTCTGCACTTGCCCTGCCCACAAGGTCTTTTGCTTTTTGATTCTTCCTACCCTCACTTGACATGGACACTACGCAATTTGCTTTTAGTATCTCTCTTAATTGAAGGAGGTCTAATGTAGTAAGTCACCTGTAGGACCCTCATCTTCAACACTGAACACACAGGCAGTTTGCAAGACATCTTAATGTCTCTTCCAGAGTTTTTTGACCCCAAAATTCTGTCTTTGTTTACAAAACAGATATGCTTATTGTTGTGATATTACCATGAGGGAAACTATGCTTGTTGCCTGTTTTGTAAAACTGGCTTCCATAAGGAAGCAGGGCTGAAGCAACTCTGTCTGTCTAACCATTCCACCCTTCCTCCAACAAAACTTCTGAACTGCTTGGCCAATTTCAGCTTTGCCTAAAAATAAGGACAGGATGTCAATGATATTCAATGCATACTTGTTTTCTCAACACAGACTAATATGGGAGGCAGAGATTCTCTTCATGCCTCCATTGATGAAAGAATTATGGCATGACTTAGTTGTCTTTCTTATTAGGTAATTGTTGACATAGCAAACTTTATCACAAGACATAAATTTGTGGGTGACCAGTCATCACAGATTCTGCTACTTTATACAAAGTTTTTATTGGTTTTTTTTTTATGCCCCCTTCAATATATGCTCTTGAGAAATTGTACCTAAATTGTACATACCGCCTGCTCTCTCATATCATAGAGGAATGGCCTGGTCCTCAGTAAACACAGTTTTGTGAGATCTGACATGTACTTCCTTGCTTTGATTACACACATTTATGCAGTTGTTTCATTTGTTATAAACTAAAAAAAATAAAAATAAATGGTAAATTCAAATTAAACTAGAAGGATTAAAATCAACTTTAGCTGTACTATTATCTCATACATAAGAATTTAAACCTCTTCCAGTTTCTGGCACTCAGGTAGCTAATCCAGCTTGTTAGGAGCTTCACCATAAGCCTTCAAATAGGACCACACCTAGACCAGTCTAAAGATACTTGGTATCAGTGTGGCAGATTAATATGAAGTCTGCTGAACAGATAGTAAATCCGGTTTCTGCGTCTCTTCTGAAGAAGGGAACCCAGCTTTTGTAAAATCTGGGTTCCATATGCAGAGCCAGCTATGAAGTCTTTCCTTCCACAGGAAAAGCCTGCACCAGTGTCCTCAAGTTTCATCGGCTCTGTTATGTCTCTCAAGTCCCTTCCTTCCCCCCCCCCCCAGGAGATTCAAAGTAGATGTGCTTTGTTCAGGCCAGCCTCTTCTTCAGTGGAGACAGATGATGATGGTTTCACATCCTCACTACCTGTTGATACACAGAGGCTCAGGGATGAAAGTGATGAGCATGTTGAAAGGACTTAGGTAAGTTGCCTAGTGAGGAGCTGCAGTTTTCTGGTGTCTGTCATATGAGTCAACAAAAAAAATGTGACCAGGTTATGGACAGACTATTAGTATAATTCATTCTTTGGCTGCAAAAGAATTTGCTGCAGTTTCTCCCCCTTGATTTATGGCTCAGAGAAGAGATTATTTTAAGATACCAAAAACTCAGTTCAGGAATATACTTAACTGCTGAAATGACCCCATCTTTGCTAGATCATATATGGCATGTTTCCTGTGGATAGCTGAGCTAAGTTCATCAGTAACTCTGCATGTTAACAAGGGTCCAGCTAAACAGCGGCTGAAGAATATAAAACAGTAACACACGGCAGGAGGAACATAGCAGAACGATTGCTGGGTTTGTAACTCCTTTGGATCTGGAGCCGAATGTGATGCTGTTTCAGCTTTACCTCCAAACTTGTGTGCTCTGAGAGAGAGATGGCATTTCAAATCAAGAATTGCTTTTCTTTAAAAAAAAACATTGAAAATAAAATGAGAACCAAAGTGAGTTACATATGTGAAGGACTGCAGGCTGCCTGTGATTGCCATGAGATACCATTCAGATGACCTAGGCAGTGCTTGAAGAAACTGCAAATTCTATTCTTTAAAAAGAGACAGGAAAGAGAAACGATGACTTTCAAAAGGACTGACCCTTCCTTTCTTTCTCTGTGTGCACAGCCTCCCTTCTCTACCCCTGTAGCAGGTCTCACTCACTTTGGATGCACTCAGAAGTTGGTTCTTTTTGGTTCTGGATTTTCTGTGAAAGCCCTCTCATTCCCATGACAGCTGGTTCTCCAGCATTGTGTCAATAGAATAAAAACAGGGTAAGTGACAGGGATACATCAGAAATCCACCTGCTTCTCCAGCCCCCATCACTACCACTCGCACCACTATTGGTGGGACAAGTTGTGCTGCTCCTGTAATTCCACCATCACCACCACTGAAAGCACAACAGACACAAATTTTCAGGCAAAAGAGCACGGCCTAGAGACAGACAAGAAATACCAAGGTTAACATGTTATTCAAAACTGTATATACTCAGGTTTTAGTGGGGAAGATCAGCAAAATAATGGTGACCATTGTGTTGCGCTTGTGACTGCAGTCTGTGCACATTCAGTTTTCCAGTGCTCAGGTCACACATTAGAGAAGGATCAGTCACTGTAGATTAGCACATGGCATCCATTTTAGTGACAGCAGAACTAAGTAATACTCCCTTTCCTGCAGCAGTCAGTGGCTTCTCTAAAGACATTTCCAAATTCAATTGCTGTTGGGTTAATTCCTCTTCTCTTTTACTGCAAACTGGACAGCTGCCTCAGCTGCTGTCTGAATCTTCAATAGAGATGAGGTCAGTGAAACCATTTTTCAATGTTTAGCAGAAATCTACTGAAACTGTCAATTTTAGAAAGCTGATGGCAAGTTGTTTGACAGATGCCAAGTGGTAAGAGCCCAAATATACTATTGGGAATGTTTATTTGTGGGCATAATCTCCCCTGTCAAGCTGAAGAAAAGGATACCACGCAGGTTACAAATATTAAGTGACATATTTCATATGGCCTTTCTTTTGCTGAAAAGATGAGTGTATGTTAAACATAAGAAGTGCTCTTCCCAATCCCTAGGAACCCATAGGTGCAAAAGGCTCACAAACCTTTGAAGATGAATTTGGGAAATGGTTTAAATATTGGTTGCTTCGATAACAAAAATATTACAAAAGCTTTCTGAAATGTGAGCTGATTGAATACAATAGTGTCATTGCTGGCTGTTAGCAAGTAGCAATGCCAGATTTAAGAACAGACTCTATCTTGTCCTTTGTTAGAGCTCTAGAGCTCTGGCAGAGTCTACAAATGAAGCTGTCTTCCAAATGCTGTTTTATAAGCAGTACTAATACCAGCTCTCAGTATGGTGTTCTTAATCAGCAGACTCCAAAGCCTTTAATAGAGCAGGCTGCTATCATTGCACTCAGTTTTGGGCAAAGCAAAGCTCAGGAACACAGACAAGCTGCAATTCTGGGGTAGAGCCTAAGCCTAGTAAATTCCAGCCTCACATTCTAGTTACCATCTCATACTTATCAAGAGCAAACATGGCATTGCCAAGGAAGGGTGGAGGCATCGCTACAGCTGTGGAAATTTAGCTGTGCCTAAACCACTGTAGGATTGTTTTGTTTCATTTTGGTTTTTTCCCCATCAAGTATTTCCAGCCATGGGACTTGGCACCAAATCTTCTCTCTCTCAGCCCTTTGGTCTTAATTTTCTTTCTGCTACCAAGTGTCAGATGTCTGTTTGCCAGAATTAACCTTGGATTTCCCTTTTTGATATAAAATACTTGTTTCAAAGGACTCACTAATTTTTGTCCAGACTGCCACCCCCAGTCACCTCTCCTACAATGTACTGTGCTCCTTTATCCTTCTTTTACAGTGCCAACCTCTGCTTTACTATCTGCTTAGTAAATCCATATAATTTATTTTGGTAGGCTAAAGGAAGTTTTCAATTCTCATTTATTCTAGGCCTTTTTAGGATATCCACACTAACCACAGTCAACAGTTTTAGTATTTTGTGCGCTCTATTAAGGTAAATATCACTTTCCACATGATCATTTACAGCCAAGTGTTTCAAACCTGAGAGACAAGGTTTGTCTTAGTGCCAGCCCTCGGATTGTTCCTGGCTCTAGGAAGAAAAATCATTAAAACTTTATTTCTTGTACTGTACTTTGGCAGCTGTCTTTGAAACAGAGAAATGCACAACAAGGTTGTGCACTCCATACTTGCTCAAGAGTTTCTGTAAAAGGAAGAGGAATGTAGTCTTAGGTATAGAAAAAGGGAATGTGCCATGAACTTCTGAGGAGAATGCACTCACTTCAACTTGTGTGAGATCCAAGATCTTGTTTCGATCCTTAACTTGCTGAAAAGTGACAATGTAAAATACGAAAAACTTGAAATATATTATTCTAACATAT
>WUAM01000287.1:38859200-38895231 GCA_024336885.1 Actenoides hombroni | reverse complement strand
TCTTTGGACTCGTCCATCTAACCAGTTTTTCACCCAGGAAAGTGTATGCCCATCCAAGCCAAGAGCAGTCAATTTCTTTAATAGAACACTGTGGGAAATGGTGTCAAATGCCTTGCTAAATGCCCTGCTGCAGGCTGTCAGGACAAAGGCAGATGGGATAGCTGGGCACCTGTGACCACACCGTGATGCTGGTAAGCATGTGCTGAGGGGCTGCCATTATATATGCACCTGATGTTTCCCTGAGGACACACCAGTGTGAATATCTGTGATCAGGGATTTTCTGATCGCTACACCATGAATGGAGGAGGCTGCTTGGACTTTGAGACCACCCTTGGGGGATACTGTGTGAGATGCACCCTGTGTATCCAAGTCCTTCAGGCTGTTTTGATGGTCCTAACAGAAGAAGGCACATGGACATTAAGGGGTATCTTTGAGCACTGTCCTGATGACTTTAATATCATCCTGCGAAAGGATGCAGATGGAGCACTACATACACAGACACCCACAGAAAGAAAATAGTGACCTTTGTTTATGGGTCTTTTGTGACCTCCCAACTATGTTCAGGACTTGTTTTGTAACTGAATGATCCAACTTGCCACTCTTGTGGGAACATGCAGGGTTGGGTATCATGGCAGGGTATGTCATCCATGTGCACTTTTGGTTTTGGAAAACTTTCAAGGTTTTCTTTATGTGGTCTTGTTTGAGAAATGGAGCTTATTTATCACCATTTGCATTCACAGAGGAGTGAAAGGAAAGGGCATGTGTGGAAGCTGCTCTGTCACAGCTTCTTCCTCCTTCCACTTGGCTTCTGCACAGATGCCTTGGGTGTGGATGTCATGGTCATGAAAGGCAATGGAAAGCTGCAAGCTCTGTGTCCAGCACCTCTGTAAGCTCATCACCGTCCACGCACCATCCTTTATAATGTTTTTTCCAACTGCTCAGAGCAGCCCAAGTGACTGGGATGGTAAGACAAAATTTTACAAAGAGAGGGAATAGTTCTAAGGATATTAAAGGCAAGGTCAAGAGGATAAAATGGTGAAGTGACTTGAGAAAGGACTCGAGTAGGTAAGAGTGGACATGCAACACTTTCAGGATGACAGTTCTGCATTGCTAGAATGGCTTTCTTGTTGCTGTGTGCCCCCAGAAAAATCACAGTGCAAATCTTAGCAATATTTGGCCTCGAATAAGCAACAAAGAAAACACTGATGGAAATTTAAGCCATGACCAAGCTGTCTCTAAGGTCTCCACTCCAATACAATGTGCAACCTTTCCTATTGACCGTGTTAGCATGAAATACTGCGGCACTTCTGCTGTGTTTTAGCTGAAGTTAACTCTTCCCAAGGAATGCACATTAGCTATTCCAGATGTACAGAACTGACTGTAATGGCCCCTGCAAAATAGAACCACCCACACCCCTGCCAATTCTGTCTTGTGACTGTGATTATATCCAAAACAAGGACTGGTGCGAGCTAAGCTCTGTATTTAATTCTTATATTGTAGTACTGTGGTTAGAGGCAGGCAAGCAGGCCCCCAGCCAGTGGTAACTAAAGTAAGCGGGACTCTCGGTTTGACTCCAGTGAACGTTGCAATTGGTTAGTTGGTACATCAGGTTTAGAATTGTTCCGGGAGCTCGTAAACAATTGTTAATGAGGATAAAATGGAACAACCTGGTCATTTTTGGAGTTCTGTACTGGTTTCCCTCCTTGTTTTCATTTTCAGTAGTCTGGTGAGCATCTACAAAGGAGTTTGCTTTAAAGGTTTGCCTTTAAAAGGATCTGGGGAGTTTTATTTTTGGTTGGCCAGTTTGTGCCACTGCTGCTGGTTTTTTGGTTGGGTTTCATTTTTTTCTTTGAGAGGTGCCTGGCTGTTTTCATTCTGCACCTGCACATTTTTCCAAGTGTGGATTCTTGGTTATGAGCTTCCAAGAATTACATATCCACACTTGCAGCTGACACCTGCAAACAGGGGCACGTGCTCACCATTATGAATTCTGTAGGTAAGGCACCTTACCTGTGGGAACAGGTATTTATGCTTCAAGAAAACATGTGCTCACCGGTGCCGCAGGAGTGAGCAGAAACTTGCTCCTGGGATTCCTGCTTTTCCACCTTCATTTTCTGGAACTGCCCAAAGGAGCTGGAGAGTTCACTTGGAAAATCAGGCCCTGGATAATTAGATTTCGGATATCTCCCCTAGCAGTGTAAATTAGACATTCCTCCCCCCCGCCACGTGGTTTTATAGCCCTTGAGAGTTCTGTTAACCTTCCTCTCAGGACAGCTCCTTGTCACTCTTTCTTGCAGATCATTTTGAACTCCATGCACAAATACCAGCCAAGGGTCCACATTATTAAGAAGAAGGATCACACGGCTTCTTTGCTAAATCTGAAATCAGAAGAGTTTAGGACTTTCATCTTTCCAGAGACAGTTTTTACTGCTGTCACCGCCTACCAGAATCAGCTGGTGAGTACACTTGCTAATTTTCATGGATTTAATTCAATCCCACTCTGAAAACTCCCTTCTCCCAGTCTAAACTAGGAATCTTCCTAATACAACCTGCCTTTCCATGCTAGTGTCTGTAGTGACTGTGCCCAATCTAATTCACATTCAGGAGTAATTCTTACGTATACGGTAGTACTACTGACATCAAAGGCCATAAGGATTATTCATGGGAGCAAAGATGACATGAAAGAGGCTTTTATTTGTCTTCCCCTCTGACTATACAAAACCATTTGCACATTATCATTTAGTCCTTTTCTAATTATAACTCGTTAAGGAACTGTTCATATTTGCAGTGATCTTTTATGCCACAAGCTATTAGCTGAGAGATACTCTGGTTTGCACATGATGATTTCAGGGGCTTAAAAAGTTGACTAATTAAGCTGTAAGGCTCAAACATAAGGATAATCACTCAGAGATATGCTTTTCAGAGGCTGCCCAGATTACATCCAGATGTCTGAATTACAATTTTCATGCCAGTGAATAATATATAGAAAATGGAGGAGATCATAACAATGGATTGCTAATTAGTAATTTTAGGAAGTATGTAAACAATCAGAGAGCAGAGGCTCCACTTGACAGTGGATAGGTCTTCAATATTTAAGTCAGTGGAAATATGTTGTTGGCTTCAGTGAGATTCAGAAGATGCTTTAAGGGCCTAATGACAATGGCACTTCAGAAAAACATCTCTTTCCCTCTCTAATTCCCCCAAGTTAAGAAGTACTGTCTAAACATATGGGCAGGCAGCATTGCAGACACACTGTGCCTGCCGGATTATTTAAAGAAATCTGCATTTCTTAATATGAAGTGAAAGTAATTAATTTTTAAATGCTCTGAATAAATACTGCACAGGGGGCCAAAGCTCTGATAATAATAGTAGTAGTAGTGAGTGGGTTCTTATGACAGACCCCACATCCTGCTTTATGGCTTTAATATCAGAATGTACTTCTTTTAAACTCAGTTTTGCATCTGAATGCCACAGAAAATGCGTTCGGTACTTGGCAATCTCAAGAACACAGTGTTTGAACAGGCGGTTAGATTTTTCCACTTAACTTTCTGTAGAAACCAGCAAAATAGTAACAGGCACAAAACCAGCTAAACCTGGAATTTATTTCTGTAGGATGGATTTGTGTTTACTGACGATATTTACACCAGAGATATTTCTAAACTAACCTTCCCTAAGCACATACATTGAGCCCTGGAAAATTTCTCAGTGGAACATCTCCGGAACCCCTAGAGGTGGATCCTGTAATTTTATTTATGACTAATGAAAATGGAGCCTTTTTTAATTTTTGACATTTCTTTCAGAGCTGTTTTAAGGAGGGATTGATTACATTTCTGGAGGTTATTAGATAAAAGCTAAATACATTACACTTTCAACAAACTATCTCATAATTTAAGATTTAAAGGGCATGCATTTATTGAAACAGTGAAACCACTGCCACAGAGTTGAATTGTAGGTCAGATTTCATTTTAAAATGCTTTCTAGCAGATGTTCTCTGATTGTTTGTGAGACAGTCTCTCAGGAAAAATATGGCCATAAATGATTGTGAGTCTCATCTGGCTTTGGTGGATACAAAAAGTTTCTCTTGTGATGTCATACCAAATCTTTAATATTAGGAAAATGGAAGTTTGGTGAAAATACGCTCAAGAGATGAACAGACATCCTGATTATTCTGTAGTGCAGCTGGCTCAGTGTGTTGGTGATCTAAGTCAATGAAGCTAGTTAGATCTTAGCTTCTTTCAAGGTAGTTTTCAGAATGCGGTCATAAAAAAATGTTCCCTGTATTTGAGGTGCTTACCAGCCACTCTTTGCAACATCATCATGATTCCAGGGCTTGTGGATATCTTGGGAGTAGAATGAGACTATAACTAACTTTCTGAGCTGTTGTAAGGTCCTGTGACAAGGCCAGTGTTGAGGGGAGTTTCTACCAGTTGTACTTGCATGATGGGATGGCCTCAAAATCTCAGCCAGCACTCAGGTCCCATGCTGTTTGACTAGCCTGTGGGAACAGGTGCAGCATCTCCTACCTAGTGCCGCAAAGCAAAGACCTTCCCAGAGAGCTTGTATGGACCTGAAACCCTGAGCAGGGACTACAGCAGCCCAGGGGTGCAGGGAGTTTTTCCAGGGTAGTAGAGCAGGTGGGTGGCAGCTGCAGGAGCAACTGCTCATTGGTCATATACTGCAGAGCAGGAATGGAAAACTCAGGGTTTGTCTTTCTAAGCGTGTCCCTCCCTCTCTCTGTTTCCCTCCCAGAAGACCTCTTTCTCAGAAGGAAAAGTTGAGCTCAGTTGTCCTCTTGTGTTTTGTTGTTTGTTTGTTTTATTTGTAGAAGTCACCCCATTTTGAAATATCTTTGTTTGATAAGAGCATTTGGATATTGGAGAATTTGGAAGAGATCCCTTTACTTTCTCAGTCTTGAGGGCTTGACATAGCTGCTTAATATGAAGTGCTGAGAACTGTTGATTTTCATGAGCTTCAGCTAGAGTTGGTGGCATTCACTGCTTTGCAGGACAAGTCCTGTGTTGTCCCCCTTCAAGCTCTAACTCACACTTACTGTTTTATTTTTTAATTCTTGGAAGAAGTGTGGCTGGAAAATCTGAACATTTTGATGATATGTCAGGTTTTATTCACCAAATCTCATTTGGTTGGACAGATAGAAAATTTCACAAGGGCAGCAGGGTATTTATTTTTTTTCTGCTCTCCCAAAACCACAGTAGAAGCCACCACCTATGCCTGAAAAGTTTCACTGCAAAGTTAAGGAGAGCCCTGATGCTTTGGGACAGAGCGACTCTGGCAGAACTCTGGGTTACTCTGGTAGAATGGAAGGGCTGACAGAATGCTCTAGTCAGGTTTGCAGCTGCATTTGAAGAAGGGAGGAGAGTTTTAATCATAAGATCTCTGTTTTTCCAGTACTGTGATGGCTCTAATGGGGTTACTCCTTAAACGCATGCCCTGGCACTTTAAATCTGAGTCCTCTCTACACTTTTCTCCCTCCTTCTCTTCCTTAGCCTCTTTCCATATAAAAACAGTTAAACAGCTCCTGTGTGACTGGCAGGTAGGTCTGGCTAAGAACATTTTCATCCCAGTAAGAAAAAAAAAAAAAAAAGTGGGGCTGAACTGAAGCAGCTTCTTTAGGTCTGCAGCCAGTGGCTTCTAATTTGAGCTCGTATTAGTTGATGTGCAGCTCCACCAACAAGACTCAGATGTTGGCAGGGTGCTGTGCATTGACTGTGGAAAAGACAACCTGATACGTGCTGTTAAAGTATTTGCAAGCAGTAATGCTGTACATGGGTGGATTCCTCCGGCTTTGGGTAATGTGAAGGCTGAGCCTACTGTGCCCTTTGGTCTTTCCATTGTCATATGTGTAACACAGCCTGATTTTCCTCCCCAGCACTGCAGCATCTCAGAGGGAGCATGGATAAAATTAGTAGTGAAGTCAGGGGAATAGATTGGTTAACACTTTGTATGCCACAATATCTTAACTCTACATTAATGTTGTGTTGCTCTTTCCTTTTTTTTCCAGATAACCAAGTTGAAAATTGACAGTAACCCTTTTGCTAAAGGATTCCGGGACTCTTCCAGACTCACTGATATCGAGAGGTAATGGGGACTTTCTGTTTACTTTCCATGCAGATAAGATAAAGAGAAGAGAGAGTTTGTAGGAAAAGCATCCTTTCAACTCCTGAGAAGCTGTGCATTTTAGCGTTATCTTGTTGCATATAGTAAGTCTCCTCCACCTCTTTTAAAAGTACTTATAAACTTTATGAAGAAAGCTGGTTTGAGTTTTGACATCTGTTCCAGCTGAGGCTGATATATTAATCTTCTGAGGGGGCTTCTTGAAGGTCAGTTTTACAACTTCAGAATGAAAAGCTTTTTTTCTTATTATGCCATTGAATCCTATTGAGGGCTGTGAATTGGGTCAATGGGGAAACAAGGGCAGTGGTCCTGTGAAAAATATCTTTATAGCTCCCACTGCTCCACACAGTGGAAAAAGAGAGAGGGGAGCTTCCCAAAATACACTTCAGCAGTCCCAGACACTGAAGTCAGCAATTATTGCCATCAGGGCGAATCCCATAATTCTCACTCTGATGACAAAGATGCCATTTTTGTTTCACCAGAATTGTACTGCAGGCTGCATCAGGGAAAAGCTTTGTCTGGGAACTGTTGAGTTTTGTGTGCGTACCGCTCATTATAAGCAACTGCTGCCATAGGGACAGAAATATCAACCCACAGCTGAGTAGGAAGGAAATTTCAATCTCTTGGTAGCTTATTTTTATGTTATTGTGTCAAATTGTTTGGCAAATGAAGCAAATTAAGCTGCCTGTGTCCTTCAGGCTGGACAAGAACTCAGTGGAGATGGATATAGCACACCCAAATTTTCCTATGAGCACATGATCACGAAAGAAAGTTTGGAAAGGCCAAAACCCTCTGGACTCCTATGTGGGGATATCCAGATGTATCTGTGATTTCAAAACCACATCAATCTGAGCAGGTCCACGGATGGATAATTACTCCATGGAGTAATTGGGCAAAAGAACAGTAATCTGGGGAAAGCAAGCTTGTATAGTGTAGTGCACACATGCAGAGTTGCTAAATATTGCTTCCTAAGTGAAAGTCTTCATTGAAAATGGAAAAAAAACCCAACCCAAATCAGATTTAACTAAATTAGCATAGCCTGCTGTATTGATGGATTACTAAGGTAAACAATATCCAAAATGCAGGTTTGCATACAATAAATAGTTAAGAAGGGACCCGTAGGAAGAGAAGAGACTTTGCTTTTCACCTTTCAGATTCCTTGTTTTACAAACAGGTGCCGACTAATGACACAGCACTGCAAGGGCTAAGAGGGTCTGACTAGATAAGCTGGGAGAAAAACTGGGTTAC
The DNA here is from genome assembly GCA_024336885.1 of Actenoides hombroni. Lineage (NCBI taxonomy): Eukaryota > Metazoa > Chordata > Aves > Coraciiformes > Alcedinidae > Actenoides > Actenoides hombroni. The sequence goes on along the minus strand of WUAM01000287.1, from coordinate 38,887,851 downwards.
CTCTGTGCAGATGAACCAACTATCATGGTGCTGGATATGAAGAGAATTTTTCCAGAGGACATCTTATTATAACAGCACATGGCATGGAGTCAGAAATGCTGAGCATAAACCGCAGTGCCCTTTTGTTTATTGATAAGTGTAAGAATAGAGCCTGAGACAGGCAGCCCAGCACAGGCATGAATGTTGCCATGAAAGATAAGGCAGCCAAATGTGAAACTGGCAATAAATACAAGAAACAGAACACAAACAACATTGAAATAACATGAAATCTCTGGATTAGAGAGTCCAAGTTTGGTTAAGGTCTTAATTTGACTTAAACAGGAAAGCTTAGGCCTGTTTAGGGAACAACAGTATTTAATAACCACAAAACCTGCTGCATGACACATCAAGTAATGAGGGAGTAAAAGTGTAGCATGCAAGAGGACAGCTAAGAGACTATTAGAGCATTTCCTAAGTTATCTGATATGCTCCAGTAATACCAAGGGGTTCCAGCATTAAAATACTCAGGCAGATGAGAACGTCATTCTCGAAGTACCTGATGGTTCTACAAGATTCCATCTTCGCGCCAGCAAAATTGCTTAAAGAAATCTGATATAAAGCCAAAGAGATAGGGAGTGAGATAGGACAACAAGAAGAATTTCTTTCTTGATGTCTATTGTGACATACGTTCTGAGATATAAGTAGTACATTGAATCTTACAGCGTGACTCTTGCTTGGGCTGGTTGGAAACTTTGTTATTTCTTTGAGATCACTGTCTGAGAAAAAATATTTATCTGTCAGGGAAAAAGACTACACAGGCCAAATGAACATTTGCACAGCTCTTGAAAATGGAATAGTTATGTAGAAGCTGTGAAAATACCTTCCAGGCACGTGCATGTATAATGTGCAGGGCTGTGTGGTGATCCTAATGGTCTCCTGTAGAGCATCCTGTGATGTTCGGGCCAAGAGAGCATGCATTTATTGCGAGTTCCAGCTTTTTCCAATGACCTAAGTAGTGTGAAAGTGTACAGAGCTTTGTATTTCATTTCCAGGTATTTAAGCCTGCTTTTTCCTAAACAGCCTTTAGGGAGGGAAACAAATCAGATCAATTGATCTTTAGAGACCTAAAGAAATTAAATTAGTCTGGAGTCAGTTACTGCACTAAACCATCCAGTAATTGGATTGCTCCTTGTAACTGATTGAAAACAGCCTCTATCTGTAACAATATAGGGAGCTTTTCTTTATAGTAGATCTGAGAGAAAAACACATCTTTTTATGACATGATGACAGAAATTGCACTTTTTTAGCCTAATTGAATATGATTTTATAAATCTGTGACTTTAACGATTTCAGGCTTCTCATTCTAGATTTATGAGCCTCAGGTAGGAAATTCAAGCTGCAAATGCCTTCAGGATTAATTGGTTTGCATTATACGCGTTGGAGGTAAAATAATATATGTAAAGGTAGTGAAACTTGCAGAATGGTAGAGGAGGTAGGGAACAGCAAAGCTAGCGAAGTGCCTGTATTTTCTCTTGTTCCTGTCTAAATGTCTTACAATAATTTCTTTGTACTCGTAGCTATATATGCAAAGCTTTGAACCATTAGAAAAATTTTTGATGCTTTATTTATATATTGAATTTTTAGTAGGATGGGAGATTGCTTCCACAATTGACTCCTTCCACACATTAATTGTGGTAAACTATTTATAGCAACAGGGCAGACTTTCTTTGGGGCTACTATGATTTAGAAAAGTTGCTGATTCATCTTTCAATCTTTTTACTTGGTATTTACATTTCTTCCCTTACATAAAGGCTCCCACCGTGGTTGGGATTAAAAACCTGAACATTCAGAGGCAATTGCCTTAAAGTACTGTGGTGTGAACTATGGGATGCCAGATGCAGGGATGTGGATGAGTGTGATCTTTTTTTAATGGTAACCTTTGTGAAAAAGACTAATTCAGGTTTTATAATGAGAAACTCATGCTGGAGGTAGGCATTAAAGGAATAGCTCTATGCTTCTGCTTAAGGAAAAACTGCCAGAGCCATAAAGGATGCAAAATCAGAACCCGATGGATTAATTTTTTCATCTTGAGCCTGAATTTATCTTGAGTTGTGAAGAATTTGACTTTTAAAAATAAATAGCTAAAGAAATAAACCCATCAAAATTAAATATTATGCAAACAATCCAGTGAAAAAGGTGATCATTTGAAGAGTGTGAGTCAGCAGAACTAATCAATCATAAAATAATGATAAAATAAGAATTAACAGATCATAGTCATGATCTGAACATTGTTTGATCCAGTATGTGTTAGGCAAGTTCAGGGTGTGGACTTGTAACCATTAAGGAGAGCTAAGTGAGAATACCCATCTGAAGTCCAGTAATCTACTCCTGGAAGGTAGATACATACGTCAAGAGGCAATATGGAAAAGTATTGCCACACACCCCAGTCATTTTTAGGCAGAGAAAGGAAGGATGAGGGGGATGGGAGAAGGAAGAGAGCTGCATCCCAGCTTCCCAGCTGGATTTGCATGGTAATTGGATTCTACATTTTCCCCTGAGGAACTTCATGTCTGAGATGTGGAAATACATTGTACTGGCTTACAAGGCTGTAAGTGAAATGGATGCTAATGTCCGGATGCAGGCACTGCCCTGGTGAAGTAGTAGTCAAAGCCACATGCTTAACAATATGCTGTCTGCAGCAGTCCTCTCTTCCATCCCTTCCCTTCTTGCTCCACAGAGCTGTCTTCCTCCCATGCCCCCTGCTTACTGCTGGTCTAGAAGAACTTCCCTGTCTCATGAAAGCCACCCGTCAACTGTCAGAAATATGTATTCTCTAGGACATTCTCCCATGTCCACGGTTAAGTAGGGCTTTGCCATAGTTCTCCAGAAAATCAAACTGATTTGAAAAAAAATCAAAATTATCTTTTATCCTCAGGTAGCTCTCAGTCTAATGGGGCTCTGATATTTTGGTTGGGAGAAGAAGTGGGAGAATTAAGTTGGGAGAATTAAGTTGGGAGAATTTAGGTAGAAACACCAGGGACTCCGGTGCCTAAATGCCTGGTATATGGTGCCATTCCAGATGTGGTGAGGTTACTCCAGCCTCCAGCTGCTGCTCCATCTGGATTGCAAGTTTTTTTCAGCATCATCCCTTTCAGGCTGTTGTATGGATGTCTTGGGACATCTAGGAAGCACTACCTACCTACCTGTAGACACCTGAAGTATTCCTTTCAAATCTGGTCCCTTTAGCTCTGCTCACTGATGGCCTGGCAACTGCTCCTTTTCCCTAGCAGAAAGCCTCCATGCCAGCTAAAACCTCTTTGGCTCCCAAGCTTTTAAGCAATTATACCCTGGCTCATTTTCCACTTAGGTATTCTGTTATTGATCTTTTTGCTTGTGCAAACCTGTCTAAAAATGTTTTATTTTGGTGGTGTTTTCACCCACCTTGTGCAGGTATCATGAATGCATGAGGGCAGGGGAGGATGTCAGATCACACCCACAATTTCCACCTCAGAGGAAGTTTTCCAGGGACTTCCTACAGACCTAGTTTCACAGCACTGCTCCGTTCTCACCTCTCATCCCCTGCCTGGTAGTCAGAAAGAAATGGTTGCTGTCACTGGGTGAAGTGGAGCTCAGTGGGGTTGGCTATGTTAGAGTTGTGTCACTATTTATTTGGTGAAAAAAGAGAAAGAGATTTGACATATATTTGCAAGTGCGTGATTTTTTCTAAGTCAGAGAAAGGTAATTTTATCCTTTTTTTTTTTTTTTTCATTCCCTGTATAAACATGGATGTTTTTCTCTTTTTTATTTGCAGTTCAGAGAAGTGGGGTGGTTATATTCAATAACCTCACATTCCTTCTTCATAAGTGTCATAACTTTTCCCATGCCATGGCCTCAGCCAGGCTACATCACCTCCATGCATATTATAGTGCTTTGAGAACTGACATTGCCAGATGTTTATTGTGAGGGTGCCACTAAACACCACTTTGGAGATATATTTGTTCTTTCTCCGGCAATCATCAAACCCTATTTTTCTCATAATTTAACTCTCATTTCCCTTATTTCTTAAAACTGTATGTGTTCTTGGAGTATTGCATCCCTTCAACACTTGCCCCATAGTTTTGACTGTCTGTGGAAGTGTTTGGCGGCTCTATATTAGCTTCTGAGCCAAACTAAACTTCAGCTCATGGGGGTCAGTGGAGTCTGATGGGCTCTGGTTCTTCCCTGGTGGGAACTGTTTCAGTTGTAGTCTAAGCAGCAAACAGAGCTACTTTGTTCTGGGTGAAGATTTGGTCCATACTGTCAGAGCTGAGTTAGGTTTCTATGGTCAGCCCGTAATATTCATCTATCAGTATAAGAGCAACTATATGTGGCAAATTAATGTCTGTATGTTTGTGCATGTGTAAAATAGCATCTGAAAGCCACAGGAACTTGAAGGCTGAGTGATATCTGAACAGCAGTTCTGACAGCGTGTGTTTGTTCATTCCTAGCTGCTGTTAGAGAAATATATTTGTCCTCCTGCTGTGTTGTTTTTGTTTGGGTTTGGTTTTTTGTTGTTTTGGGTTTTTTTTTTACAGACTTGTTTTTAGCACTTGCATCTTGGACAAATTAGTCACCTTTTCCCGTAAAAAAAAAAAAAAAAGAGTTCTACTACAGTGTGACTTCCGACAAGTTATTTTTGTGCCTTCTCAGCCCATTTATTCCATCTGTCTTCACCTCACCTCACTTCTGATGTCTTCTGTTATCTGGGCTTTCTTCCAAACATACTAACTGGCAGCTACAAAAAAAAGGAAACCTTTGAAATGCAGAACTAAAGAAGTCATTCAGGCTGCAAACTGATAATTCATACACTTTATATCCTGTTCTGTATTTTTCTTTGTGTTGAACTGAACTGCCAAGCAAAACGTCATTGTCAGTTTTATTATTTTATTATTCTTATGTTAATTTTTTTATTAACATTGTGTTTTTCTTGTAAAGAAAAAAGAATAGAAAACCAACCAACCAAAAAAACCCAAACAAAATGAAACAAACCAAAAGAAGAACAACCCCATGACACCTGGAACATGGTGCAGATTCTGAGGATATCCTTACTTTTTTGCTTACCTAGGTCTTGGATATTAAGGGCAAAAGGAGAAAACACTAACAAATTGTTCAACTCTGCTCTGAAATTTGTACCTCTTGTAGCCATTCCTGAGACAGTAACTTCCGCGGAAGATGTGAATTCAGAGAGCCTGGCTCTGCCACCTGCTCTTCCTCACCATAGTCTGGCTTTTGCATGTTGTCATCAAAGGAAGTTGAACAGTTGGCTCCCAGTGGAATGGGTGTCTGCCTATTACATCAACTTCATCCTCTTTGGAGTGATGGCATAGAGTTAAGATGGATACTAACACAGGCCTGGCTCCAGCAAGCTAGTTCTGGATTAGTTTACTAACGCCTTCTGCCAAACCCAAATATATTGCCTCAAGCCTCTCAGTCCCAAAGAGAGAAGGTAGGCTTCCTGACTCTAGCCCCTGGGTGCACTCTCTGCCAAATTCAGGAAAATCCACAGTTTCAGGAACATGCAGGCACACAGCAGCATCAGTGTTGACACTGAACTGTGGCCAGGAGAGTCCTCTTCCATATCAGCAGGGCTGGTGGTCCTGAGCTTCAGAATCAGGGTCATGGTGATAGCCAGGCTGCTGTGAATGTGCAGCTGAAACCGAGTAACAGCAAAAGGAGCAGAAAAAAATGACACGAAGCATCATCAAAGAGATGCTTGTTTCCACCTACAAAGCAGCACTGTTCTTTCATTTTGATTAAAGATGCTGCTCAGGGTAATCTGGGACTTTACCATTCCCCAAGAGAATTTCTGTAATCTGGGTTGACAGCAAAAGGAAGCGAGCATCCTCACACAGGGCCTCGCTCCTCAGCTGCTTCCCAAGCCAGCTCTGTTTTCTGCCATCTCTCAGTTCGTATCCATGGCAAGATCTTGGGCTTAGTCTGTAAAGCATTAGCAGGATTTTCCTATCTACTTTTGATCCTCTGAGGCTGCTCTGTACATACAGGGAGCTGTTAACTAAACAAGGCCAAAGACTCAGCTTGTAGCTGCAAGACATAAAGTATCTCTAGCTTGAAGTTTAATTTTTGAATCAGTTGCTAGCAGAGACAAGAGTGAAATGTTCAGTCAAGAGGTTAAAACCTGCAGAATGGCAGGATGTTCCCTTTTCACCCTAAAACCTTGCTGGTTGATCAGTTCTCCCAACCTTTCACTTCCTTCGATTCCTGGTTCAAAATTTGCTGGTTTATGTGTTGCAAGGAGAGAAGTGCTTTGTTCATAACCTTCAGAGGTTTATTTCCAGGGCTGGGTTCACGGGGTACTTCTGTCAGAATGCAGGTCATCAGGATCAGCCTGAGCTCCTTTTTCCTGTTACCTCTCCTCATTTTTGTCCTGTCTCAGCATCTTCTCTATGTGTGGACTAGCTAATAAGAGCTTAGTTTTTTCCTCTCCATTTGGCATGTGGTTCCTTCTTCTTCTCAAACAGCTTCAGCCCCTGGCTTGCTCTTCTCCAGCCTGTCATCTGCTTCTATTATTCAGTTGTACACATAGCACAGCTTAATCGTAGTAATATATTGTGCCTATGTGTGTTTCTCCCCACCTCTGGGTATTTGCAAGGTAGCTGTGAGTTGAAGAGCAGTCTGAAAGACTGAAAATTCTTGGTTAGACCACACAAAATAATTTAATATAAAGAAGACATTTTTCCTTTATCCAGCTGGCAGTTTGTAATCTCTCAAAACAAAGTTTATCGCTAATTTATTGCTACTAGAAGAAACTGTGGAGTTCTAAGATACATTAAAAGGTAAAAATTGTTAGGTCCAAGTATTAGATAACAAATCTCTGATCCCAAACTGAGTAACAAGTGAGCATTAAGTAACTGGAAGCCAGTTTAGTGTGAATCAGCTCTGAAAAATACTACAGGAAAGCTTTAAAAAGCTCCACCATATTCTTCCCTTGCTATTTTATTTTTTTTATTGGGCAGAATCATAAAATGGCAAATACTGATTTATCATTCAGTATTTTATAAAATTATTTCCAAAAATCCTTTGAACCATATTGAAATATCTGAACATGTTGCGTACAGAACTATAAAGCCAGAGGTTTAAATTAATGTCTTTCCCTGTTATTTTAATTTGGGACTTAAAAGAATTTATTATAATGGTCCACTCTACAGAACACCATGTCCTGGATACCCTAACCAGCTCACACTCCCATAAACAGAACCTTCAGGAAGCTTTTGAAATTTAAGTCCTTTTGGCTCTGGTTGCATAAAGGGTATCAGCAAGAACCCATGTTCCAGACCAACAGCTTTCTTCCTCCATTTTGAACTAGATTTTACAGGCACTTAAATCTTGTTGTTAAAGTTTTGCTTCGTCCTACACATCTATTTGGAGAAAGTCCTAAAGCACCTCCATGCGTAAAGGGTGGAGGAGGTTGGTGCACACTTCCCAAGATGGGTGGGAAACTCCACATTTCCATACATCAGATGAGTTGCAAGTCTTATCCAAGAAGACTTGATCTCTAGGTGGTGGTGTTCTCTGAACATGAAATAATTGAGCATGGTGCAGAGGCCACTGCCCCTTTCATTTGAAACACCAGAGGAAAAGATTATTCCTTAACTTAGGTCACTTGTCCAGGATGGGGGAGACCTGAGTGTAGACTAGGTTGAAGAAACAGTGCTTTGTGGGATTACTCAGAAGTATACTTAATGAGTGGAGAAAATACACCAGTACTTGGGGTTTTTTTGTCTCCTTTTACATGCTAAGGTGGTTTCCTGCTCAGCCTTTTGCATTTCATAGGTCTGTTTGGAGGTTTATATGCATTATGTGTTTTATGTGTCCTCCTAAGGGCTGTGGGAGCCAGGTGCCTAAATTCTGGTGAGAATCTCAATGCTTTGTGCTCACAGTGTGTATAATCAACCTCTAAAATGAAAAATTAGCAGGTGTGTTGTGATTATAGTGTAAACCACCAACATGGTTGGGCAAGAGAAGCATATACAGTTTTGAATATTAAACCCCAGCTGCAGAGAAGGAAGTGATTTTGTGAAATTGGTTGCTTTCCATGATCCAAGTTTCCTTGTTAGACCGTTCCCTCTGCCATAAAAGCTTTGCATCTCATGTTAGTGAATGAGATTAGTCTTCTAAAACCATCAGAATACTACCTGCAACATTACAACATTAAAAATAAGTAAATAAACCTACCACATAGTTCCCTGGTTTCAAAATTTGCAGATTCAGGGTTTACTAAAAAGACATTTCTCTTTTTTCTTTAAAAGAAGACAACTGTATAGAATAATAGAGTTCTCTCTCTAGCATACAAACCCATCTGGAAAGAATTTAGTCTGCAATAATTGTGGGCATTTGATTTAGCTTTAAATCCCTGTAGGTAATTCAAATGTAAATTTATTGGGGTGAGTTTATCCCCAAACTGCCATTGGCTCCAGTGTTTTGGAGATGAATTTGGCCCACTGCACTAAAACTAAAGCCTGCATTGTTCCTGTTGCATCAGGATATTATTATACGCTGTAATATCTGTTGTGCTAAGCAGATATTTCCTAGAAATAAAGACAATACAGACAATCACCTGTATCATATTTTTTTTTTCAGACCTTTGAATATTAATAATTATTTGGTTATGAATATGTTTATGGACCTATATAAATTACTCAGGCAACACTGTTCTAATTCGTTATTCTGTACTCATCCAAGGTAGTCCTTTCAGTTAAGTAAAATCCTCTGCATTCCATATTCTGAAAAAGAAAAAAACAACTTTCAAGAGGCATTTGGCACATAATGTAAACAATGCCATCTGTCTTTTCCTTTGGAAAATCTTCTTCAAGATAGCTCTGATATGCCTACTGTTTTCAATCACTTAAAAGGCAGTAATTCAATTATATCATCCTCTGTGTAGGAACTGCCATTGCTTTCTGTCCACTTCCAGTCCTCACACAAGTAAATCACTTTGATAAGATCCCCTTCTTACTTATTTTTTTTCTGAGGAGACTAGCATAAGTAATGATGCCAGTGATAGACCAAGGACAAAATGACCATAATGCACTTTCTGTAGGAAAGGAAGACATGTGACACTGTGATTTATTGTGTTACTTGGAAAATGGTTTCCTTGGAATTTCTACCAACAGCTACGCTCTCCCAGCGAAGGGTATTAGTAACTATGAATGACCAAATGGTAAATTCAGACAAAACCTTCACCCAGCAGCAGATTTAAACAGCTATTGCTACCTAGATTTCTTAAATGGGAACAGAAGGTCAAAGCCATTTTGGAAATGTGCTTAGGTAGCATTTGTCTCTGGTATAATGCCACCTACTTACATGGAAATGTGCTGGGAATGTGGAAGGCTGGATCTTCCTTACAAACTGCTATGGCTTATCATGCAGATATGCCTTCCTTCTATTTAAAAATTATTTGGGTGACTTCAGTCCTTTGTGCCACCAGGGAGGCGAGGGCCTGGCAGACATGTCTAACCTCCCAGAATAGATGTGGCACAAGGTTGGTAGTATCTGTAGACTTCTTGCTGCAAGCTGTCCTTGACTCTGATGCTGAGAGAATGGTTAGACTTGAGCTGCTTCTGAACACATCTATCTCTTGCCACTGATTTAAAAAAAATATGAGAGCACCTGGTGAAGGTGGTCATGTGCCATGTGAAATCTTGTTTGAAAGGAGCTGGACCACAAGTGTCTCTTTGAACCCAAACTGATCACTAAGCGCAAATAACCCCAGAGTTTGCATTGTCAGATCTGTAAAGAGTGTTGGTCTTCTATTCACTGCCTGAGACCACATCCAAGAAACTCAGTGGGAAGTTCACTCTACTTTGCAGAAAAAGCAGTACCACATGGATAAGAGGTGATCAGCAATGTTAAAACACCACAGGGCAAGTTCAGAATTTCCAGTGACAACTATGAGGTAACCCTTTTGTTAAGTAAGTTTGGAGATTTTGTGTGAGAAAGATGTGATCTGGACAGGGAAAAGGCAGCATAATAATTATATTTAACGTAAAGGATTAGGAGGCTCTTTAGGATGTTATTGATACAGTAGGTTGTTTCCTTTCACAGAGAAAGCGTGGAGAGTCTTATCCAAAAGCATTCCTATGCCCGATCCCCCATTCGAACCTATGGAGGAGAAGATGATCTCGGAGATGACAGTCAGGCAACACAAAGCAGAGGTAGGAAAATGTGCTGATGAGGTAAACTGTGGTTGACCTTGTTATATTTGAGAAAAGGAGGACCACGGACACTACTGTAGTACTCTGAAGCATTTCTGTGGTGAGTCTTTCTGCCATGAAGTCCTATAATGAAGAAAAATACGTGTTATCTTATGGCTCTTTTGGACATCTGATATGCCCATGGCACTGGAGTATGTGGCTAGTTCAGAAGGCAGCTCTAGAGATGCATATATAGCCTTTGCCATCTCTGCCATGTCTGCTTCCTCGTCAAGAAGGATGAAAACCAGGCAACTTCATTGCCATGGTGCTGAGAACAAGGTAACACTGCCCACCCCCTAGCAGGTGGGGCTCAGCACCATTTGTAAAGTACTGTGTAGATGTGTCATTTGCTGCCCCTCCAGCCTTCTGTGAAGAGAGGACTTCGTTCTGACTGTCTTTGGACTAGCCTGTGGTTAACCTGCTTTGCCTCTACAGGAAGAAAAGTCCATATCTCTCTGGAAAATTGATGTTTAATTGTTATCTCTTTGTCTCTAAAAGGTATTTTTCCCACTGAGGCAATTCACCTCAAAAGCTTTATCAAAAGGTTTGTCTACTTTAGCAGTTGCAAAACTAGTAACAAAGCAGAGTTGTTCTTTGTGGGAACACTTGCTGGACAAACAGCATCTGTCATAATTCGCCCCCGGAAATAGATGTCAGACCCATCCTGTGGGATCACTGACTAGCATCAACTTGTATTGCATTATACTTTGCATGTTGACTTCGTGACCTGCCTGATATGCAACAGCGACTTGAGGTAAAGCAGTTCTGTCTGCCTTCTGACTGGCAGTGCCCTTGTCTTGTCCTCTAACTTCATACAGTGTCGCTAAGATAAGAGCATTATTTCTGGTCATAAGCTCTTTGGACTTGTGCAGGGAAAACATGCTTATTTTTAACCATGAGTTGCTCTTCAACAATATGTGATTAGGTGGGCTTGTTTGTACACATCTGTTCTAAAAGCAGTTCCTTAGATTGTGGAGTTTCTGGAGCAACGCAGATGGCATGATGCCATCCTGCCACCGACTTCTGGGGGATTGCCTCGCTTCATGTCACCTTAGATTTTAGGCCAGTTATTGTCAAAGATAGTGTTAAATTTTCTCTTGCCAGAACTGCTAAGAGCAAGGCACCTTCTCTCCAAGAATTACATTTCTCCCTGGTATGATGTCCTCATTTGGGAGTGATAAAGTGAAGAAGGTGAACTTCAGTATGACAACTGGCCTTTAGAGCCTTTCTATTCTGAAGAGAATCCTGAGGGAGATGTCAGAGGATGAAGGAATAGTTTATTAAAACTAGTTTTATATATAATATGTGTAGGCTACAGCTCTGCATTTGCTTGCAATATGGCAAATGAGTAAGTAAGGAAGATGATGAGTTGTGGCAACCAAATCTTTTCTAATCTGGGAGCCATATGCTAGCATAGGACGTGATTGTTCTGGGCAAACAAAAGCATACACAGAGGATAAAGCACACTGCTCTTGCAGATGAGTTGTCAGTTGTACTGACTTCACTCTCCATTTAGGCCTGGTGTCCTTAAATAAGGAAAAGTTATCTAAGATATAAGGACAGAAATAGCCATCTTTTTGAAATTCTACAGACTCTTACTTCTGATGCATTTGAAAACTACCTTGCATGCAAAGTTGTGGGGTGTCCTTCCATACATACGAGAATTGACAGCCAAATAAAAACATGCTGCTGGGTGGTGTATGTTACAAGCTTCCCAAGGCTGGGAAGACTGTCTCAGAATTACTACAGCACATTTCCTTGGTGCTGGCAAACGTGGTACATGGGACTTTTTGAAGGACTAAATTGCCATCAGAAGCCACTGTGGTTGGAGGAGGAAAGCACCGTTGTGGAGGCTCTTCATGAGAAGGGATCACGTACTTTGTTCTGTGTAGAACAAAGGAAGTCCATCACTGCTATTTATTTCTAATTGCATCCAGAGCATTTTCATCTTCAGCCATCTAAAGATGGAAACATCTAGCTTTCAGTAGTGTATTTATCACAAGAAGTCTGTTTCCAAAGGAATTAAGAGACATGAAATCTGTAAATCAAATTAAAACTCGTTTAACAGATAATTTCTGGGTGCCTGTGCTCCAACATCCACACACAGGGTTCATGGTAGCCACCTGGAACAGAGCCAGATATAAACCTCCTCAGCAAATTGAGATCCACATCCCACTTTCTCTGAAGTGAGACAACACTCAGCTATCCCCTGATTTGCAAAGGGGTTTGCACTGGTCTGTGACTATGGTGTTGTCCTTACAGTTCAGCACTGGATCCTAACTTCCCAGCAGTTAGGATTGGGTTCAGGCATGGGGTCAGGATTTGGTTCAAGTCCGTTTTCACCACTGAACTGATACAATTTGTCTTTCCCATTGCTAGGCTGGTTTATTTGTTTCATTGAGCAGAGGAGGAATTAATCAAAAGTAGCTGATTTGAGAATATATACCTAAAGAGATTTATGATTTTTTTTAACATAATTTTCAGTTTTTCTTTCTATTGTTGTTTGCTTGCAGTTTTGTTTTAAATACACAGCTACAATTGGTTAGCATACCTAACTCCAATAAGTTTACCTTGGCAGATAGGTGCCTTTATATTTTTAATTTTCATATTTTGGATGACTCTATCTTCTAGAATCAGATTTATGAAACTAATACCTGTTGTAAAATTTGTTGTCTCAGCATGTTTTGCAATACTGGCTTGGAATTATACTTCATCAAACATTCTTGCCAGTAAATTTATTTCTTAAAGAAACATTTTCTCAATGGACAAGTTGGACAACAAGGGAAATATAGAAGGGACATGAGTTGAATTATTGTTTGAATAGGAATAAAAATTAAGAGCTTATTGATAGGATTTTACTGTATTCTGCGTTTCTAGAAATCAAACATCTGATGATGACCAGATGCATAGGAACTGCAGAGATGAAGGTCAACATTGTCATGAGACTATTTGAAAATGACCATGTATAATTATCCAACCAAATTATTCATTGCTTCCAAAAATTTTTACTGTCAAAATAAATAAGTAATTAGTTCCAATTTAGAGAAACTGTTTTTCCTTTTTTAATGATTCTGTATTCTTCAGAAAAAAAAGTGTTCTAAAGAGGTGGAAGACATGTGTAAATAATTTTTTGAACTTTTCAAAATAAAAAAATACCGAAGAAACCAGTTCTATTTGATCAAAAGTAGAGAGCAAGTTTTTAATATCTCTGTGCATTTCACTTAGAATCTCGCATTTCTTACTAAGATTTAGCATGAGTGTTGTTTCTTAGAGCACTGGAAAATAACATTTTGACATTTTAGAATTTTTTTCTCTATATTTAGGAAAAAGTCAGGTTGTGTGGAAAGATGCAGTGCTGACAAGTTATACTGGGGTTAAAAAAAAAAAAAAAAAAAAAGAAAACTTGTGTAAATTACATTGTTATGCATTTTTGCCAGATTGAAATTTTAGAAAAAATAACCAGTTCTACAGGAGATCAGATGTCAAAAGTTACAAACGTGTCTTCAAAACAGGGATGTAATGCAGTGAGATTTCATGTTGGAGTAGATCCTTCAGAGTTTAGTGGCATAATTACAAGCTTCTTCAGTGTATAATACCACAAGTGTCCAATGTGCAAAGCTGATTTTACTGGTCAAGTGACTGTAGCCAGCTTCTTAGCATATAAATTTGTCTAGGATGTAGTGATAAAGGACAGCAACTGGCAAATATAATAATATAAAGAAAGATGTAAGGAGATTGGAGTATTTGGAAACTATTTCCAGTGACAACTTGTCGTTAAAATCAGCCTTGCTGACTCTTTTTCTCCCTTTTTGCTGTTTTACCAGCTTTGCGTCACAGTGCAGCTGTCAGGTGTTCTTTCTCTTTCCTTGCAGGGTCAGCCTTTACAACATCTGATAATCTGTCCCTCAGCTCCTGGGTATCCTCCTCAACCAGTTTTCCTGGATTTCAGCACCCACAGTCTTTGAGTGCCTTGGGTACCAGCACTGCATCAATAGCTACACCCATTCCTCATCCAATCCAAGGATCTCTGCCTCCATACAGTCGCCTGGGAATGCCTCTTACACCCTCTGCTATAGCCAGCTCCATGCAAGGTAGTGGCCCCACTTTCCCTTCCTTCCACATGCCCAGGTACCACCACTATTTTCAGCAGGGTCCTTACGCAGCTATTCAAGGACTGCGTCACTCCTCTGCAGTGATGACGCCGTTTGTATGAGTGAGTAAGACAAGAGAAATGCAAGGTTTTAAATGTGCAAGTTTGGTATGAAAAAGACAAGGGACCTTCCTGAAAGGCCTGTGGCAGGAGTGCTGAACTCATAACAAACCAGCTGAGAAAACACGTTATGGAGATAGATTCCTCTGTGGAGGGATCACAAGAAGAGAGGATGCAGCTTAGAGCTGCTCATGGATCAATGTGTGACACAGCTGAAGTGGATCCCAAAGTTCCCAGGACTTTTTGGTTTGCGTGCAGCTTATTCCAAAGGAGCATTTCTACCTAATGGAAAGAGATTATGTTTATGCAGCAGTGTACAAATTAATTGTGTGTAGGTGTTTTTCATATGCTAGAAGAATTCTGAAAAAGGCAATACTCTCACTCATCTTCATCTCTTCTTGTGACTGATGAGCATCTAAACAGAAAAATGTATTGCTATAACTTTGAGCATATTTTAGGCTATCTCAGCACACATCTTCTGGGAATGGGATAAAGTGGAGAAGACCACTGTTCTTTTTAAAAGACTGGCTTATATTCACCAAAAGCAGTATTTCTTAGTTGCTACTATAATCCCAAAGAGAAAATTATTAACAAGTCTTTCTTTCTTTCTTTGTTTCTTTCACAGAACCTTTATCAGTTAAAAAAAAAAAAAAAGAACTGTGTTACAGGACTGTAGCAGTAATGATGGATTCTGTCCTTCAGTCTAAAAAAATGTTTGCCCTATATCCCAGGAGGTGCAATTTAACTACTCTATTAAGGTGTGATGAAGGAAAACATTGATTTGGGAAAATCTGTTACTTAAACACCCAAGATACCAAATAATTAAATCAATGCCTGTTTGCTACTGTGCTTGCCACTGAAGACCTGCTTCTAGCTGCAAATACCTACCAAGTTAACCGAATTTCAGGCTAGATCAGTCTATAGACTCTCTAGATCAAACCGTAATCAGTGGACTGGTATAAGATGAGTGACATTGGAATCTCCTTCTACGTGTTTTGATTTTCTTGGGTTTGGCCCTGGCTGCTGTTATACAAGCTCTTTGGGCAGGAAAAAGAAGGTTGTTCTGCATGGTTTTCCATGTCCCATTAGAACAGAGGAAAATACCAGTGCAGAGCTTCATATGTGAAACTTTTTTTTTTAATTTTTAATTCATACCTGCATTTTTTCAGTTAGCAATTAGAGTTCTCATTCAAAGTACTACCTATTTTTTCTAGTATGTTCTGTCTGATACAACAGAGGAACTATAGAGGGATAAGAAAAAATGACCTCTCTGCAGAGAGCTAGCACGAATGCTTTGCACTGATGAGAAGAGTACCAGTGTGATACTGGTTTTCTGCATGGCAGGAGCTGGGATTTCACTGTAAATAAGAAGTCAACACAGAGTTTCTGTGTTGAGTTGCATCCAAGTTATCATGATAACACATCTACTGGCAAAAAAACAACTAGCAATCCAATCTCATATCTATAAAGAGATGTGTAAAGCTGGAACACAGAATGGAAAATGGACTTTTTTAGGCACTATTCTCCTCTACTTCTGACCAGTTTGTGTTAGTATCATATGACAAGAAATGGAGAGCAGTACACTGAGTCACCTACCTCCCATCTCTGCGAGCAAAGCAAGTTAATGCACCTTCTTTGTCCCACTGCCTTGTCGTACATGCCCCATCACACAGAGCAAATGACAAGGCTTTTGCCAGTTTCTACTGCAGGCTACTGCTTGCATCTGACAGATAAAGCATATGCTGCTCTTTGATGGTTTAATTCTTTTGCATCAGCAACCCACTGGGTTCCCCATTAATATGGAGTCATGGGCAAACTCCCAAGAAAGGGAGCTAAAGTAGCTTGTGAGAGTCCTCCCCAGGAATCAGGTCAATAGGTATGTCCAGTTCTCGCCTCCTCTTCTTTGCCCTTAAAAACTTGTTGTGTAGAGTTGAGGTTGAAGCGCTTAAGTTCACAGAGACCACAGGATGCCCAACAAAGAGGTCTTGCCATCTTGCAAGGTTTCTTCTTGTCCCTCTCACCTTTCTGTGGGTAGGGGGCAGCATGGGAGTGATTCAAAGGATAAAATTCCTGCCCCACTGAGGTCAGCTAGAGATTTCTTGACTGTAAGGGAGACAGGATTTCATTCAACATTCTCACCTAAAAATAAAGTCTAACTGTAAGAAAAGTGACTGTAGCGACAGCAGCAATGTAGGAACTCTGCAGAAATGATTAAAACTCAACCACAAATCAGCACTGATTTCACAATTGCGAGAAAATGAATGTAAATTCCTAATTAATTAGTTAAAGAGTGAAATAATTTTCCCTAAAAAACCCAAATATAATATAAATATTATCTGTATTACTTTGACAACACAGTAATTTACATAAGGAGTTGCTGTACTGCTGTTGAAATTATATCACTTTCAGGACAGAACATCTGTTGCTAGTAGATGGTCTAGGAATGCCAAATATAATCTAGAGTTTATTTTCCAATATAATTTACATTCTGTATCCCACAAAAATTGCTCTTCACCCTTCGAGCTCTCTTGGCTGAGAAAACTGTTGCTGGTTTACGCTCCTGTTTTTTGTTTTGTTTTGTTTTGTTTTAAGAAGGGTGGAGAGAAAATGCCCGAATATGGTTTTCGAAGACAATGATAAGATTATCCTCCAAAGTGTTGCAAGTACTTCTGGGTGTTTTCTGGATTTTATCCATAGATATTCAACAGCCTCAGATCTTTAATAGAACAAAAGCATCCCAGAGACTAACAAAGCTGATAGCTAATGTACTTGGCAGTACAATTTACAAAATGCAATTGCAAATTTTCTTCCAGAAGGCTTTGTCCACGGAGGCCAGGTCACTGTGCGAGCATATACACACAGCGTGTTGCTGCTTCCAATGTCCAGCAAACTAACTGGCATTTGAAAATGAACCTCTTTCAAACTGAAAACATTTAGGCTGGCAACTTGATTATGCACTACATCCTCTTTATGTGTGTGTATGACAGGGAGAGAGAAATATCAATAAAAATAATTGCAAAAACTTGGGGAACTTTCCAAAACTGTAAGATAATATAAATTGTGGTAAATTACCTCTCGATAAGGGATAAAATCAACAGTGAGATCAGTGTAACACTTGGGGCTTCTTATCTGGGGGGGAGTTGTGGCCACAGCACTTAAACTCATCATCTGCGAGAGGGATGACATTCACTCACTGCAAGATTAATTTTGGTTCCAGTGAGATCTTCTGCTCACTATTCCTTACAAAGAATTTTCTGCTGCAGGACATGTAGTTTCTTTACTAACCACTTACTCACTGGCCAGAAGATTTATGTATTACTCTGTAATAAACTGTCCTTGCATATAGTCTCAAGTTTATCAAATGAAACTTCTTTTTCTTCATTTTATCTTTTTAAAAGAAAACTAATCAATGATTTAGTTTATGGTAGTTTAAGGACAAAAAATACAGTTTGCTGTATTTTACCTTTAGCACATTTAAACAAATTTTTTTTTTCTTTTTTTTTCTTAATTTTTTTTTTTCTTTCTTATTGTTCCTTCAGAAACATGAGGAAAGATTTGGTTTAAAAATAAGGAAGGTAAAAAACTGGTTGTAACCTCCTTAACAGAATGTACCACAGTTCTGCTGTTTGCTGTGTTGACTTTGTTGTTTATAATGCATTGCGTGAGCACATTCACCATGTACTGAAGTGTGTGTTTGTGTGTATGGGGTGGGGGTAGGGGGAAATCTTTTTATGGAAAAAGAAGTTATGAACATAAACTATGAAGCAACATCTAATGAAAAGTTTCTTTTTAAGTGCAATATATTTATTTCCACTAGAAATATAATATCAACATTATGTAATATTTGAAGCATTAAATGTTATTTGTAAACAGCTTAAAATTATATATATATACCACAAAAATTGTACAGAAGTGAAAATGTGTGGATATTCATTTTCTTTCATTAAAATATTGGGTGTTTTGATATATCATTCTTATTTAGCCAAATCTTTCTGCTTCTATTGTTTTTCCTCTAACCAAGCCATTGAGTGCAGTGGAACCTGTAAGGGATTTTTCTGAGAGCATACAAAATCCGTTATGGATGCTCATTGGCAAAAGGTGGCCTGTATCTTGGATCCATATGAGGGGATAGTTTTATTGTAGTTAAATACAATTGTAGTTTGCACGTAGTTACACATTTATTTTTTTTAAGTACTTTGCAATTCTTTTCAGAAAAGTAACTGGTTTTGCCACCAGAATCCAAATAAGTAGCTGAAATATGGAGTTCCCAGGATCCCCAAGATAATAAACAGAGACCTAGGAAACAGTCTAAGAAGAAGGTGGAAAGGAATTAGGTCTGTTTAGTCTGGAGGACTGAAGAAGATACAATGAAGTTTTTAAATGTCTGAAGAATGTAAGGAAAAGAGGAATAAATTAATCTCCGTATCTCCTGCAGGGTTTTATTTAATAGGATTTTATTTCTATTTTAGTAGCATATATTAAAGCAGGGAAGAGTTACCTGAGACATCTAAGATATTCAAAGAAGAGGGAGACTGAAGCACAGTGCTAGCTTGCCTAGAGATAAGGAGCTATGTCTGTCACTGGAACAGGTTGAACATGCATTAGTCAGGAAGGATGTGATTAGAGATAATCTTGCCTTGGGACAGCCAAATGATCTCTTGAGGTGCTTCTGAGCTTTTCTATGAGAGCCATACCTTAAAGCAGCTTCTGACAAAATCCTTGCGTTGCTCCAAAGTTTTTGTTACACACCTGTAGTTTAAAGTGGCCTCAAATTGAGATCAGCTGCTGGGTCTTCTGCATCTAGTTCACAAGCGTTGCTGGCTTACAGTGAAATTTCATGTGATAGAAGAGCTGCAAGGTCCTACTGAATAGCAGTGGCACTGCCTTAATTTGGTTTTGTCTGTGAGTGTAAGCAAGAGAGAAGAACCTGAGGTAATTCAAATCCACTTTTAACTGCCCTGAGTTGCAATCCTGTGTTAATGTGTCTCTTTTACATCTGAAATATATAAAAATGAGGACAGCTTATGGAGCTGGTAACCCTCTGTGATGCCTTTTGTCTCTGTATTATATTTTTATGTTGTCTTGGTAGCAAACCCCACATATTTTCTCATGGATATTCAGAAAGTCTTTTGCTTAACCTCCAGCTGGGGAGCTTTCTTGATTACATGTAAAACTAAGTGTGTGCATTGTCACATTCCTGAATCAAAAGTATTGCTTGCGTCCTGGTTCAAGATGTAGTTATGCCAATGATCTCGATGCTATCAGCAGGTTTGCTTACTTAAAGTTAAATCAGCTCTTAAGTGGCTCTGCAACTGTAAAACTCCTCTAGCTTTGTAGAATTGAGAGCTTTGGGAACAAGTTGTCTGTGCAACAAACACCTACATAATTGGAGCTTTTATTTGTTATTGTCCAAAGAGAAATCAGGGAATTAAATAAAGTGAATATCCTGAACTGCTTCTCAGTGGGGTTACTCTGAAGAGACTGACGAGGAGTCACCATGACTGTAGGCTGCCTTGTGTTTCTCATGTAGAAAGCAGACTTGCATCCAAATTACTCATCTTGGAGAAAAGCAGAGCAATAAACAAATTATTTGGAGAGTGGCATTTTCTAAATTTCCTGTGCAGAAGTATGATGAATGCACCAATTTAATGGTGTGCTAGAAATATGGAGCAATAAATAACATTTTGAATTGTGAGTAAAAAGACAGATTTCAAATACACATGAAATATTTAGATCATATGCTATCAGTTCCATATACATATAAATTAACAATAGTCAGTAATGATAATTCTAAGAATAAAGAACTAAGCTGTCAGTTGTTTAGTGCCAGAGATCTTTATTAAAGTTAGTCATTGACATCAGGGTTGGACACTGAGGCTCTAGGGACTGTTACGGGAACTACAGAAGCTGATCTTTGTTTTCCATGATAATAACCTGAGGGACTAAGAGAAACCTATGAAGATGTCTACCAGAAATGTTTACCAGAGAGGTTTTTTATGAAGAGTAGGATGACAATTTCTGTGAGTGCAGAGAGTATTAGATAATTTGCCACTACAGAGTTTTTAGCTCTGTTAATATTAAATACAGTTTTATAAGCAGACCCAACAAAATCTGATATTTTTGAAGATTTTTAGGTTAGAAAACAGGCTCAATACAGGGACTTCACTAGCTGATTTGTTGAACTAAAATGAAGCAACCATGCTGAATCATTTTGATCTATTAATTGACTTTGAATTGTTTTATTTTTATTGTGAAGCCTACCAGGTACCTACCTGAAAGGGGGTTGTAGTATGGGGGGTTTAGTCTGTTCCCCAAGTAATATGCGAGAGGACAAGAGGAAACAGCCTCAGACTGCACCAGGGGAGGTTTAGGTTGGACATTAGGAAAAGTTTCTTCCCTAAAAGGGTTGTCAAGCCCTGGAACAGGATGCCCAGGGCAGTGGTGGAGTCCCCATCCCTGGAGGGGTTCAAAACGTGTGTAGAGGTGCTGCTGAGGGACATGGCTTAGTGGTGGACTTGGTTGTGCTGGGTTAACGGTTGGACTTGATGATCTTGAATGTCTCTTTCAACTAAAATGATTGTATGAACATGTGCAGTAATTTTAGAGTGGCTTCAGGTTTCTGTGTCCTAGAGAATCACCTGGTGTTATGTTTTCACTGACATCAGGAGTGCCTACTTCAGAGTTCTGCACTATCCTGTGTTTGGAGAAGGATGGTTAGCAAAATGGTAATGAGATGAATGATTGTCCTTCAGATATGCAGGAAACACTCAGCTCTTTGTCTGTTTTAATTTGGCTATCTATGGCAAGGGACTAGCTTAGCCAGTAAGATGAATTAAAGAAGGGCAAATGATTGCAACTGAAACTGTAAATGATGATATTTAGAAAAAATAACCTCCTAAAAGGTGGAGGTGATATAGTTGCTTGAAGAGCTGCAGCTTTACTATTTAGACACTTGACTTCTGGTCAGTTTTTCTGACAGATTCATAGAAGGGTTGAAGCATGTAGCAAAAAATCCGCATCTTTTTCCTGTGTCAGAAGTCTGTTATCTACTTAAAAGAGGCAATGCATTCACATGTCTTTGTCACCTCAAAACAGAGTTACTATTGTGCTTTTTACCTGGGTCTCTGTCTTAAGGCATCTTCATTGGTGTTCTCTGGTGTGAAAGCTGAGTGTGGGAGAAAGCAGGTTTTTTCTGTTTGTCTTACTCCCTGTCTTAACATCATGATTGATACATAGTCACTTAAAAATCTCAAATTACTTCTTCCTGTACTCTCTCATGGATTGATCCAAGGCAGCCTCTTTTACAATTCATTTTTATATTGATGCAAATTGTTGGCTGTAAAGTTTGCATTGATACTATCTGAATATATACCCAGGGCTTTGGAATGGCAGGCTTCAATTACCTTCCTCAGAATGTCTTAGATTTCAGACTTGAGACACCAGTTATACTACTCCTCTTCAATGACATTACAAATAAGTTAGTAGTACTCAGGAGGTTTATCATCCTGACTTTATTTTATCACTCCATTTTCAGTTAACATAGTCACCCCAAATAGAGCATTTCCAGAGGATGATTAGGTTGTTTCAGGTGGTTGAAGACTTTGGCCTTCTTTATTCCTTTATTTCACAATGCACTAGGAACCAGATGCTTTTTTTTTTGTATGAACAGATAAAAGTCTAACACTTGTGCCCCCTAATTTCCTTTACAAGGCTTTAAATATTTTTCATTTGTTCTTAAATGAATTAGGATGTACTGTATAGCCTGTCTAGCACTTAAGAGAACTTGGCATGGCTTCCAGTAGTTCTTGATGGACAACTGCTTGTGTTTTCTGTCACAGAAAATGTTTTCCTTCATACAAACCTGATGAGGGATGACTAGCAAGGAATATTATAGGATGAGATTTCAAAGCCATTATGGATGTAGATGCATAGCTCCCACTAATTTTAGCAAGAATCACACTTCCAAGTCCTGTTTTGAAAGTCTTCACTATTTAGAAAGGTTTATTTTGTTTTGTCAGGGACCAGCCTACATGTTTTAGCAACCCTTCCTGAAACAGTATTTTAAAGCTTCTTTTGCTCCATGCTGTAATATCATGCCTTTGTCCTTCTGTTTTCTTAACCTTGGCCAGACTGTGGCAGAACAAATGGATAAACCCTGGAGTTGTTCAGCCTAAGAGAAGGCTCCAGGGAGACCTTATCGAGGCCTTCCACTACTTAAAAGGGGGCCTATAAGAAAGGTAGGGAGGGTGTCTTTATCAGGAAGTGCAGGGATAGGACAAGGGGTACTGGTTTCAAACTGAAAGAGGGTAGATTTAGATTAGATATTAGGAAGAAATTCTTTACTGTGATGGTGGTGAGACACTAGAACAGGTGGCCCAGAGAGGCTGTGGATGCTCCATCACTGGAAGTGCTCAAGACCAGGTTGGATGAGGCTTGAAGCAACCTGGTCTAGTGGGAGGTGTCCCTGACCCTTGCAAAGGGGTGGGAACTAGATGATCTTTAAGGTCCCTTCCAGCCCAAACCATTCTAAGATTCTATGATACTTCATTTTATTTGCTACATTAATAATAATAAGAGCACTCATCTAATTTGCAAAAGTTAATTGCTCTCTTTTTTTTTGTTTGTGGGGTTTGGGACATGTTTGCTTTTGTGGATCCTCTTCTTAGGAGCTTACTTTTGTGCTTTGCAGAAGAGTAGTCTTTGCCTTTCTCAAAGGCAAAGCTGCCATCTTGACAATATAGGCAAAACTGAATTTTGCTGTGTGAAATATGAGGGATGGACTAGAGCTGTCTTGCCGCAAAAGAAGCTGGGAGAAGTCAGAAAGTACAATTACCTGGAGGACTGTAGGATCAGCATGCTCCGACTGCAGCCAGCAAGTGATGTCTCCAGCCCTGCTCCTGAGCAGCTGCTGCTACCTTGCATGTTCAAGCTTCCCTCTCTAGCAAAAACTATACCTTTTGCTCTTCATGGCTTTGGTATAGGCAGCAATGCAGGCAGCAGGTTTGGGATTGGTCTATCCCCACCTTTTCCACAAACATATAAACACATGGACCATTTGATGTTGAGAAGTACTTTGTCAGCTTGTGCCTAGAGCCACTCAAGGCTGTGGATTCTTCTGGTGATCTAGGAGACTAGAAATGAAGACCTGCAATGTTCAAGCCTCTCTGACACACAGAAAACTTATGACTTAAAAATACTTTTAACACTTGTATTATTCTGGAAATGTGAATCTGCAATGCAGCTGTGATGAGATGGACACTTTCACTAGAATAAACATGCTGGAAAAAACTAGAAAGACTTAAATAGCAACTGTCCATATGCTACAGCAGAAATAAATTGGAAGCTGATCATAAGATCCAAGTGGGTATTTACAGTTAGTGTAAATAGAAATACCAAATTAAGCAAATCACATGTAATTTTGAGATGAATTGCTCTATGTGCCCAACATAAAACTTTGCACTGACTATGCACTGTATGATAACAGGAAACTAGGGGAGACATTTTAAAACCTAAAATCGCATGAGGAATTGCAAACCACAAAAAAGAATACGAAAAGTCACACGTGCAATATGATCATAAACAAAACTGCAGTATGGTCAAAGATGACTCTAGCTTAGGAAGAAGGTTTCTATTATCTTGTAACCTGAAGGAAAACCAGATCATACGTCCAAGTTTCTGCTATACCAGATACTGATTGAAGAAAATATTAAAAATCACCCATGTAAGTCTTGCCTAAGCACAATAAAAATGAATGATTATCCTAATTTTTCTGTTAGAATACACTGCTAATTCCCTGTTTACTGCTTTGGTTCTGGTGTACGTCCACATAAAGTAAGTTGCATGGCTGGGGCTAAACCAGTTTTCAAACACACAAAGACAACAAATGGGACGACAATAACCGATTTCTGCTTTATCTGTGATTCATGATGAGGCTTAAGCATGCATCCAGATGGAGAAATTATTCAGAGAAGACGAAAAAGACCCCAGAGAAAAGGAAACGGAGAACTGTATATCATCTTCATTGAAATAATGAAAGCCATAAGAATTAATAACTGCACCAAGCTGTTGGAATAAAATTGAGAAAAGAAACAGAGCTCTGCAAAATTTCCCCCGCCATTGACTATGACATAACTAATCTTAAAATGAACAGTGACTTCATTTTTGTTTCTCTCCACACTTCACTGATGCTGAATTAGCAAATGCCTTAAAATAGATTCCTCCATGTGAAGCTGCTTTGAAAAGTAGCACTTGGAAGAAGTGTTTTAAGTTAGTGAGGAAACTACAAGATTAAAAAAAAAAAGGCAAGCCTTTGCAAAAATGTTACGTGATGGTCTGTGCTTTTGCTAGCAAAGTAAAGTAATGATTCTTAAACATGACACGGTTCAGGCATAAACCTGATTCTGTACGTGCCAAGT
The DNA here is from genome assembly GCA_024336885.1 of Actenoides hombroni. Classification (NCBI taxonomy): domain Eukaryota; kingdom Metazoa; phylum Chordata; class Aves; order Coraciiformes; family Alcedinidae; genus Actenoides; species Actenoides hombroni. The sequence goes on along the minus strand of WUAM01000287.1, from coordinate 38,862,997 downwards.
ATCTCTATGATGGAAAGGCACATAGCAGGGAGCTTGTTTGTGAAACATAAATGTGGTTTCAGCTATTGTTACTGGATTTCCTTATTTATAGCTACATGATGTTATAAACCAGTTGCTCTGCTTTGCTCCACCCAAATTCACATGTATCAGATAGCCAGATGTACAGCTGTAAGGTACAAGACACATTTTAATTTGAATATGGGATGGCTGCATCATCTAATTTTAAGACTAAAACCATTTCATGTCAGCATTAGGGCATCCTTCCCCTCTCTCCCATCCACCCCAAGAGACCCTCTGATCTTTCTTTTGTAATTTTGTTGAATTTTGTGATGTTTCATGCTTTTATTAAAAGCATGCCCATAAGAAACACAATTTCATAAGAACCTCAGCTTACATTAAAAAAAAAAAAAAAGCAGGAGGGTGGAATAGGTGAAATACATCTGCTCCAAAATTAATGATAATATCTTAACCACCTTATTAATCTTGTTAGGTCATTACTTTTTTTAATTATTATTTTTTAAATATTTGGGACTGGAAATAGCTGAATAACTTTTGCTGTTGTTGCTCTGCCAGCCAACACAGTTATTTCTAACAAAATTTATGCCAGTTACATAACCAAAATAAACAACAATGGCAAAGTGACTTTTCACTGTCACTCTCTAGGCAGCTTTATTTAGGAATTTAAAATAACAGGCTTGTGAATGGTTTTTGATTGGCCGATGAATGGGAAAAACTGGGGAAAGTTAATCCAGAATTAATTGAAAATGCAAGAGTTGAATTTGCAGGAGTATAAAGGGCTTATATAAAAGAAGAACAAGAACAACACATTTTGAGTATATGCACAATGTTGTATTCACTGAAAATATCTGACTGTGTCCTCAGGTTAGAAGTCCCCGGCCCCGGAGGGGTTTAAAAGCCATGTGGATGTGGTGCTGAGGGACATGGTTTAGTGGTGACCTGGCAGTGCTGGGTTAACGGTTGGACTTGATGATCTTAAAAGTCTCCTCCAACTCAAACCGTTTTATGATTCCACAATCATGTTCCAGTATTTACAGGGTGGCTACAAAGGAGACGCCCTTTTTACAAGAAGTCACACGGAAGAGGGGTGATGTGTACAAGTTACTCCTGGGAAGATTCTGATTAGACACAAGAGGAAAATGTTTCACAAGGACAACAATCAGCCAGTGGAACGATGTCCCCAGGGAAGAGGTGGAGTCCTCAGCACTGGACGCTTTTAAGATTGAGCGGGACAGGGTGCTGGGCCATCTTGTCTGGACGGTGCTGTTGCCGAGGAAGGTAGGACCAGATGATGCCCGAGGTCCCTTCCAGCTTTTTATTTATGATTCCCCGATTCCCACACCTCCTCCTTGTACCGGGGTACCCCTGTAAGGCCGAAGCACCGGGAGCCTCCGGACGAGGCCCAGGCCCGGCCCGGGTTCCCGCTCTCGGGTCTCACAGGCGCACTGCGCTCTCTGCCGGCCCCGCGTGGCGCTGCCGGGCCGGCCCCGGCCCCCCGGCTTCCACCAGTCCCCAGCCACGGATCTCAAGCACCTGCAGCAGCAGCCGGGTTGTTTCAGTTCTTCCCCCAGGACCCTACTCTGACACTGCTGAAAAATGTCACTGTGCTACTTCAACCGTTTCTCAGGTAGCAGTAGCAACATTTTGTCCTAGACAATATGTAAGGCACAGTCTGCCTTGACGTAGCATCATAGACTGGCTAGGGTTGGAAAGGACCTTTAAAGCTCAGCTAGTCCAACCCTCCTTCAGTGAGCAGGGACATCTGCAGCTAAAGCAGGTTGCTCAGACCTCCATCCAAACAGACGCAGAATGTTTCCAGGGATGGGGCTTTGACCACCTCTCTGGGCAACCTGGGCCATACCCGTTGTAAAAAATGTTGTCCTTCTCTCTGGTCTGTATCTCCCCTCTTTAAGTTTAAAACCACCACCCCTTCTCCTATCACAACAGGCCCTGCTAAGAAGATTGTTTCTGCTTATAGGCCCCTTTAGCTACTGAAAGGCTGCATTAAGGTCTCCCCCGAGCCTTCTCCATGCTGAACACCCCCAACTCTCTCAGCCCGTCCTCACAGCAGAGGGGTTCCAGCCCTCTGATTACTTTTGTGCCCTCCTCTGGACCTGCCCCAACAGGTCCATGTCTTTCTTGTGATGAAAATCTTCTCAGGTTTTTTTTGCCAGGTGCTCAGGAAAAAATCCCCGTGATGAGAGAAAGGGCGCTGGCCTGCATCAGCGCTCTACCTCTGTTTCTGAAGTGGATTACACTTATCTCTCATTTGTTTTTATCTCAGCAGTTTTGTTTGTTTGTTTTCTACTTACTGGTCGAATGGCATCAAGGTAGTTATAAACTGTAATGTCATTTTGGTTTTGTTTTTTTTTTAATTCTCTTATTTTCAGCAAAAATTAGTGTTGTCTGTAATAAATACTATCTGAACAAGAGAGAATAATTAGTTCATATCCATATTCACTTGTTCTGATTTCTTCCCAGTAGACAAAACAAGTACAACAGTCCGTATCTTAGCAAAGAAGTTACCTTTAAATACTTTTGGAACACATACTTAACACCATACCATGCAGAAAACACACAGCCTGATTTTCATTTACACAAAAGCCAATTTATAATGCTCAAGAGGCCTTGCAAGGCTTAAAGCAGATGTCTGCACCCACTTAAAGCTTTCTTTCCAGAGTTGTGTAACTGAATAGTTGTTCAGGACTGCTGTTGCTCAACTGGGTAAGTGTGCAACACCTAACACCTGACTCAGGGCAAAACTATGTAGATTGCATGTTTGCATAAAGATGTGTGTATTTTCTTCTGCAGCAATAATTTTCATATGCTTGCAGACATTTACTTTGAGTCTCATGCTGACAGTGAGCTATGAAGAGACCTAGGGCTTTATTCTCTTGCAGTAGTCTCAACATTTTGTCCTCCTTTCCTTCCACTGCTTCCATGGATCAAAAATGTCATTAAAACAGAAGCCTTCCAAAACCAAAACCACAACTTACTATTGTAAAGTGTGACTCTTGAGCTGAAATTGTCTAAATAGTAAAGAATGATTTGGTATAATTAGGCAAACTAATTTATGTATATACAGAGACTTATTGAGAGCAGCCCTGTGGAGAAGGACTTGGTGGTACTGGTGGGTGAAAAGCTGGACACGAGCTGGCAATGTATGATCACAGCCTGGAAGCCAATGGCATCCTGGGCTGCATCCAAAGCAGTGTGGGCAGCAGGTTGAGAGAGGGGATTCTGCCCCTCTGCTCCACTCTGGTGATACCCCCCCTGCAGTGCTGGGCCCAGCTCTGGAGTCCTCAGCACAGAAGAGATGTGAACCTGCTAGAGAGGGGCCAGAGGAGGCCACAAAAATGGCCTGAGTGCTGGAACCCCTTTCCTTCTTTGTCCTCTGACTTTTCATTTTCTTCCTCATTCATTGCCTGCTCCTCTTCAGTCTTGTTCCACATCCACAGTTCCTATTCTCAATGCTACTAACCATTTATTGTCACAATACCCTGCCTTCCTTGTTATCACCTCATTTTAGATCATCCAGTGTACTTACTAAGCAGATCCATTAGTGAAACCTGGGTGTCTTTTTAACACCCAAACTAGTTTTCAACTGGAAACTCAGTGCTTCCTCTTTCTTCTTCTGCTCCCTCACTTTAAAACAAAACACCAAGCAAACATAACAGGTTCAGTTCTGCTCTTCTGCTTCCAGAGTTCTTTTTCCTCTCTTGTGGTTTTTTTTTTTTTCCTTCAGGTGTTGGCAAAATTTGAAGGTGCTGCCATATATT
>WUAM01000287.1:38845742-38858818 GCA_024336885.1 Actenoides hombroni | reverse complement strand
CTAACTGGTATATAATATGGAATATTATATGATATTATAAAGTGGTATCTAGCTGGTATATAACATATAATATATATATCTGGTATATAATATTAAAAAGTAGAGTAGGACGGGATCCTCAGAGATCATCTCCTTGGCTCAAGTCAAGATCACCTTATAATTAAACCACCTCTGAAAGATGTTTATTTTCTTTTAAGAGCCTCCCACAATGGATATTCCACAGGTCCTTTTACAGAGTGTGATTCTTAACTATGCTTTCCTTATGAATTTGCCATAACTTCTAACTTGACCTGGACTGTAATTTTAGCCCTTCACTCCTTGCCCAGTGCTTCTGTCTCTTCTTGTAGCAACCTTTTGCCTATTTGAAAATGGATATTACATTGCCTCTGATTACTCTTCTCCAGGCTGTTTTTCACATCCTCCTTGTGTAGATGTCAAAGAGGGTTTTCTGCTGTGTGAATATGTTTGGTGAAGGTGGAGGATCTACTTTGCAACTACTGTGGCTGATGTAAAATAAAAATGACAGTAAGGGATAAAGGAGATTAGGAAATATCCCTACCCTTCAGTGCATACGCTTCTTTCCTGAAGTGCAGTGCTCACTATCAGACACGTTCATGTAACTGAGATCTCACCAGTACTAATTGGAGTCAATGGATGACTTCATGAGTGAGATATGAAACTCTTTTTCACACACTCCAGTGTAACATTTTGTTTTTCCACAGCTGTACAACACTGCTGACTGATTTCACTATAATGTAAGAGATTTTTTTATCAGTTTACTGTACAGTAAGACTGTCATAATTTATCCTGCATTCCTTCCTCTGCAATTTTTCTAATAGTGCTGGCAATCAGGTTTATGACAGCTGAGAAGTGGAGGTTCCACACTGCTTGCAACATGCACTTCTGCGTATGAAGACGGCATGTAAATGTGAAGTTACTTTAAACCTGGCACAGGTAATTTGTGAGTTGTTAGTGGGCAATGAAGCTTTTTCTGTTTGAAAAGTGGGTAGATTTTTTCCAAGTATCCTCTCAACAAATGGGAAAAGGGAAATCTTTCTAAAGAGAAAACATCTTTTAAAACTTCATCACCTATTTCATATAGTCACTGTGCATTTCTGTGCTTCCCTGCATGATGCCAACAGTGTGTTCTTGCACCCAAACTCAGCACTAAGTATTCACTGCATCCAGTATACTTTTCTGCTCTTTGCCACCCTTTTTTTCCCTTCCATTAAGTGGTAATTTTAAAACCATCCTTCATGTGAAGTATTTCTTCAGAGAAAGGCAGGATTACATGCAGGCCAGTTTCCCTGCAGTGCAGCCCTGGGTCTCATTCTGGAGCCTCAGCTCTACTCAGTATCAGTGACTTTATGATGTGGCACTTGCATGGAGAAAATGGCTAAAGACAAGTATGTCTGCTACATTCAAAGTATGTATTCCATGCCCAGCAGTGCTGTTTGATTTTTAGTGTTTTACAGATACTTACTATACATATATGCATGCAAACACACACATATATGTATGTATGATTGTGTGTACACTTGAAAGTGCATTGTTTAGTAAACTCCTCTTCTTTTGCTATCAGACTAACATGACAAAACAGATGCTGCATTATATTCAGGCTTCAGTCCACCATCAATGCATACATTGATATATATCACCAATGTAATCTCTCCAGAAGGAAAATCCCCTCAACTCCCACGTGTCATGCTATGGGGAATCATGCTGCAAGATTTCCTACTGAGAAACAAGTTGTAGCACCTTGAGAAGCTGGAGTGGTTATACCTGCCTTGTGAAACAACAAGTAGCTGCTGCTCTCTGAAGATAATGAGAATTCAGAATATGAAAGAAAGAGTGTATTAAAAAGACGTGTGTGTGTCCCCACATAACCCTGTAAGTGCTACCTGCTGCATACTTCTTAAGAAGTGGGCCAGGCTAGGAATTTTTATTGGAGAATAGAAAAGAACAGAATAGAATAGAACAGAACATTTCAGTTGGAAGGAACCTACAATGACCATCTAGTTCACCTGCTTGACCACTTCAGGGATCATCAAAAGTTCAAGCACATTGTTAAGGGCATTGTCCAAATATCTCTTAAACACTGACAGGCTTGGGGCATTGACTGCCTCTCCAGGAAGCCTGTTCCAGTGTGTATGTCCCAGATGGGCTATAGATGCTTTTTAAAATTTTAATTTTTTTTGCTAAAATCAAAAGCAAATCAGATTTTTCTAATGGTAGAAGTAGAATCATAGAATAGTTTCAGTTGGAAGGGACCTTAAAGATGTATGTCATTCCAACCTCCTTGCCACATGTAGGGATGCCTCCCACTAGACCAGGTTGTTCAAAGGCCCATCCAACCTGGTCCTGAACACATCCAGTGCTGGGGGAACTACAACCTGCCTGGGCAACCTGTTCTAGTGTCTCACTACCCTCATGGTGAAAAACTGCTTCCTAATTTCTAATCTGAGTCTACCCTCATCCACTTTAAAGCCATTACCTTTTGTCCTATCGCTACAACCCCACATAGGAAGTCCCTCCCAGCTTTTTCATAGGCTCCCTTCAAATGCTGGAGGACTGCAATAAGATCTTCCTGGAGCCTTCTCTTCCCCAGGCTAAACAACCCCACCTCTCTCAGCCTGTCCTTGTAGGAGAGGGGTTCCAACCCAACGTAGAGGGAGCAGAGCAACCCATGTCTTGTCCGAAGGTAAATAGGGCTTTGGGGTGAGAGAATGAGGTGTCACAAGGGGTCTGTGGTCACCTGTGAGAGATGAGTTGATGGGAGAACAGAGATGGTCACTTGCAGGATAACCAGGGGACACTCAGAGAGGAGGGAAACCACCTGCCAGCACCCCACACCACTCATGAAGAGGGATGGTGAAACCAACCACAAGCAGGAGAGGAGTCTGTAGAGAACATCTTCATACCTCCTAGGTGATTTGTATCTGCAGAGTTGGAATACAGGGAGCAATACAAATTTGTGGCAGATGTATTTACAATTTGTACTTGAAACACAGGACTGGTTGTTCTTACTTTGCATATAAGGAGTGCTTCCTTATGTGGAATTAGTCAACAAGTTGCAAGTCAGATGTGATTCAAGCTCTGCATAGATTAGTAGTTTAATTTAAATTAACAGCAACTCTGACAAAGCAGCCTTGTAGTCAGCAAGAAATTACCATGCCCTGGCCAACCTGTTTTCTGTTCCATCAAACAACCTACATTTGACCTGCTAGTCTAGATGAAAACGTATCTTGAAATGGAAGTAAATGTGTTAATTCGGGGGGGGGGGCAATAAATTGCTCGTTTTAGCCAGTGTCTATAAACACTTGGCATAGTGCTTTATTAACGAAGATTTTGCAGAAGAGACTGTCTTACACAGTAGAGGGCACTGTGAGCTCACAAATAAGTTCCAAACTGAGCCACAGCTGTACCTGTTTGTGAGCAGAGCTGATGAGAGACGTTATAGCACTATTTGTGTCATAATCATTCGAGAGACTAGAGTGGTGATGTGAAAAACGAGGGGGTGTGGAGTGATAGGTTGTGTCAAGCCATGATGACTATCAGTGAACTCTATTTCCACATGGAAAATGGAAAGAAAGGTTTGAATTCCATCAAGTTTTTTGACACTGTGGCTCATCTTAGTATTTCAGGAATGGAGTCTTTAAAGCCTGATTTGGGTGCTGTTATTAATGATGTCTTAGAATGTATAATGTAAGCACACAAATAGGATCACGATTTAAGGCAGATTATCAAAAAGTTAAAAAGGTGAGGGGGAAGATCAGGAAGATACAAACTGTTGCTGTTAGTTACTGACAAGGACTCCATAGATGACTTTCAAAACTTTTATGTGTAAAATTTGTATTATATTTTTATTTTTGTGTGCATACATATTAAAGGATTTGTAGACTCAGCATGACTTTTTCTTTTCGTGATACAGTCTCTGGCAAGAAGAACAGATTTACCAAGAAAGGATGTCTTGCAGCCCTCGAAGTGACCATGTAAGTCACTTCAGTTTGCCACAAAGAATTCACCTTTTCTCAGTCACATACAGGAAGGAAACAACATTTCCAAGTATCCTGGTTTTGCTGGGGTGGAATTCAGGCTAGCCGTGGTCTGTGGGCCTTTAGCAGTTTCTAGTCAGCTAGGAGCTTAGGCTGGGAGGATCAAAAGCCAGAGCAGCTGCCCCAAGCTGGTTACAGGTGTATCCCATCCCATAGATGTCACCCTCAGTCTAAAGGGAGAAGTTTACTGGGGCTGGGGGCTGCTTCTTGCCTAGGATTGTCATTGCTGGATGGGCTTGCTTACCATCCTGCTCCTGAGGACTGCTCTCCTGTTTATTTTAATTGCTGTACATTGACTGGGTTGAGTATAACTTTGTATAATTTTTGTTTGCATTGGTATTAGTTTTTCTGCTTCCTTAAATCTGTTCTTATTTCAACCCTTGGGTCTCATCTCCTTTTACTGATATCCCTTCTCAGCTGGGAGGTGTCACTGGGTGATAGAACAACTGCTATAGTTTAGCCCTGGATATGGACTGTGCTTAGTCACTGAGTCATGGCTTTGTTTTTTATTTAAAGGGTATTTGATGTGTAGGGTCATGTTACGTTTGGTCTGATCTGCCATTTTGCATAGCTTGCCAAAGGTACTTTCTATCACTGTCCGTAGTTAATTAAACCGCCTCTTTTCTGCCTCCGTTAACCAGTGTGGTAAAGGATATCTTGAATATCAGGGTAAACAAAGGGTGAAACAAAAATAAATTTACTAACATCTGACCAGGCAAACTTGGACCCTACTGTTGTTTCCGATACAGCTGTCTCACAGTATTTTGCAGTGGTCCAGAAATGTCTCTCACTCTCCTGCCAAAGCAGTTTTGTCACTACATCTCCAGTAGTGTGGCTTTACTGTTTCTCACATCTGGCTGCTCCACCAGTTGCTAACTGAAAAGCTGTTCTGTAAGCACTTGCAGATCATTTCTTTTCTCTTGTTTCTCTTCTAAGTCCATTGCTGGCCTTCACGTATTTCCGCCATAAATGATATCTGTATTCTCAGTCTCACACAGAGGACATCTGTGATGAAATACCGTAATTGCTGAGCCCATGTTCGTATCATCCTGTTCTGTTCTTGTCACTTAGCTCCAAACTGTTTTCTCCATCTTCTCTGATGCATCTTTTGGCAGCAGCTACTTAAGGGACATGCCAGATAAACACTGACTCCACAAAAATTGAAGTAAAAACATGGTGGCTAGTAGATCAGGTTAGGGTGAGCTGGATCCATCACTTCTGCTTGCAATGGTGAGTCCTGTGGTACTCAGATAATTTACTCAATAATTTGTGCCTCCAAATACAAGTCTAATGAGATACAGTTGCTATATCTGTGAATCATGGCATCTGTGCCAAGTTAGCATGACTACTCACCATGACCAAATGCTACGCAGGGAGAACGTAGAATGTACAACAACACATCTTAATTTTGAAAGCTGTAGGGAGATTGTATCATGCAGTGGAGTTCTAACTTAAAGTCCTCAGAATGGTGAAGAATTATAGAAACATTCCAGGCCCCAGCTGGAAGGAGATGGTCACACTCCATGGTATAAGAAGGGGCATTGGCAAATCTCCAAAATCAACTGTTCAGCAGGGCAAGTGGATGGTTGTGCTGCTTTGTTTATTCTGTCTGCAGCAAGGAAGGGAGGGTAACTGGAGATGCGTTAGACCTATGAGGTTCCCAGTATAGCTTACTTCCTCCCCCTCTCCCCCTCCCCTGGATATTCATAGTGTTTCTTGTCTCCTTTTCTTTAACTATTGCTTTTTTTTTCAGAGCTGCAGGAAAGTGTTTAAGGTAGAATGAAAATGGTACTGGAAACTGAAAGCCAAGAAACCAGAAAAAGTCTGGTGGAGAGTAATTGGGATTTCTGAGTCATTAATGTTCTCCAGTGTTATTCTGGCAGCAGGTAGTTTGTAAATTACAATCCTCTTTACAGAAAGAAAGAAGGTAATTTCTGTATCACAGAAATAAGAGTTTTCAGGATCTTTAGTTTGATAAATGTGATCTTTGTTGCCCGGGTAGGCAAGCTAGGTAAATTGTTCTCATTCGTTTCTAGTAGAAACAAGCTTTTGCTTGTATGACAAGTTAGCCATACAGACATAGATGTTCCAGTTCTATATAGTTTTATATGTATATAGTTAAAATGCAACAGCAATTGCTCCCATTATATATAGTTACATATATACGGTTAAGATACAACTGTAATTTTCAAAGTGAGAGAAGATGGATGTGAACAGAGATGTGCAAGCAGAGATCAGATTGCTCTATTACTAACCCACCGGGAACATATTTTTCCCTCTCCAGGATACAGGCAACACATGTTTAAAGGAGCTACCTTAAGAGGAAATATTTGTATACTGCTGAAAGAGAACTGGCCCCACAAAGCTGCTAAATAGGACAAGGCACATGCTATAATTTGTTTGCCACTATGTTCTGCTGTGTTTTCCTGGTAGATTCCTCCATGTGCAAACTCCAAGGACAATCCTGCTTCTTTACTTCTGCCTTCTGTCTTAGCCTTCTGCACTTCTATTCAGCCTGGTCCTCACAAAGAAGTAGTCCCAACTATTTCTGTTCTCATAAAGTTCCCTCTTTAGGTAAGAATTTGTCTATTCTGTGACCAAAGTTCAAGTAGGATTACTAATGATTTAAGTCAGACATGGCCATATGGTATGGAGCTCAAAATGCTCTAACTGCCAGGGTTGTTACCTGAGGCTCTGAGCTTCACACTGCTGCAGTTATGTTGCTGACAGCACTCAAAATGGCAAGTTTAATGCCAGGTTGAGAACATCGAACCACTCAGCATCCATACAATTGTTTGCTGAAGAGACTCTTTCCAGATTAAGCCTTCACTGTGTGTTAACCTTGGATTAAATAAACCAAAGAAAGGGAGGCTGAAGTTCCCTAACTTGCTGCAGTGCACTCCTGCTATTATTAAGTATGCTGCTGAATGTGTGAAAGTGTGGGGGATGAGCACAAACTTCGCAGAAGCAAAGCCCTGTGGTAGGTGGCCATGGCAGCCTTGCCATAAAATCCGAAGAGTATGCTCTGAGGCAGTGCCACTGGAACAAAGCAGAGCAGTACAAGAAACATTATAGTAGATACAAAAAGGGAATTCCTCATGGGCACTCTCGTTCAGATCACCTTGGAAGAGAAAAGGGGTTGGTATAAACTGCAAAATGAAGGTCTTGTGTGAGGCATGAGGAAGAGGAGAGAACTGGTGGTAAGAAACAGTACAGATGATAATGGGTGGAGTAAAAGCAAGCAAGCTTGGGACTGTTTCGTAGTGAGATGTGTGTGTCCAGTGTCCTGAGAAACCAGTACTGCTAGAGAATACGTAAGAACTGCCAAGACAATGTATGTTACTTGCAAGGCCTGATACCTGAGGACTGTGAGTTATCTCCATTGAGAGTGTGTCACAAGCACCATTCAACTCAGCATCCTGAGGCTGTCGATATCTGGCAGAGTGATTTAGAAATAAGAAGAGCCAGTCCAGTGATCGTGGGAAATGTGTGGTCAGAGAGGTAGGTAAGACTTAGCAGAAATGGGAATGTTGTGTTCCAGGATGTGTTTTGTCCTGGGACAGCAGGAAAACAGAGGGAGGTCTTAGGGATTTTGCTGTCACAGGACAAAAAGAGTTAGGATAAGCTGATTAAGATGATCTCTCTCCTATGGCCTAGTACATATTCTTCAAGAATTGAAAGAAATCAAATTTACTGTAAGATTTATCACACTTCCTTCTCCTGCCTTTTTGTCATAAAGTGTAAGGTATGTACCAGCTTACTAGGATCACTTCTTTCTCTGTGATGTGCAGGATTAGTAATGAGCTACTCTGTACGAAACATGGTGCTGGAAATAAACATATCACTTCTGGAAAAATATGCAACTTCTGTCATGATATAAACCCAAGGTTTATTTCTTGCTACTTGTGTCTCTTGCAGATTGAAGCAAGTGTCATTTTATTTTTAGAGATGTACTTCTCTACTGCAGCTCTTTTGAAGTAGCACTGATGGTTTTCTTTTAGAGATTTATAGTTGCTGAATATAGTCATCTTTACATTGAGGAGTGTGATATTCTGTCTTTGCATTCTTATAATAACTTTTTAATTCTTTAGAGTTGTTTAGTTTATGTAGTATGTTATTTAGTATGTGCCTTTGTAATCTAGTTCTGTGGGTGGTACCTCTTTAAATAAATTGCCTGAAGAATTTTATTAAAAGAAAACAGCCTGAAAGTAATTGATTTGCTGCAGGCTGGAGAAGGCCCAGTTAAACTCAATGGTTGAGCCATCCCACAGTAATTATTTGAACCTTAATAATCTCAACCCTTCAAGATCGTAAGTGTTTCACAATTCCATTAATTTTTTGGCAGAAACTGAAAATAGGTTTCAGGAGCTAAAAATCAGCAGAACATATCACATTACTTTCTTTCTATGCCAGTTACATGCAGAACTCTTAATTATCTGGAGCCTGTACATTTTAATCACTCCCAGCAATAATAGACTCCTCTGGTTACTGAAGTTATGACAAGGCTGCATGATTAAAATCAAATATGAAAAAGAGCAGATGGTGGAACTTTTTCCTCTTGGAAGCAGATGGGGAATAATAGTATATGGTCTTCAAATATTTAAATAGTATTCCTTTTTATGCTTTCATTTATAGAATCATATAATTTATATTTAGTATATACTGTGCAGATAAATGTTTCTTGAGGTCTAAAACTGCTACAGGTTGGATGAAGGGCCTGAGTGCTCAGGAGACTGGCTGGTTTACATAACTAGGTAAGCTGGTCAACTGAAAACCACTATTTCTTTCTTGCCCTTTTTTTGAGATAAATGTAACACATGCCCTTTGCAATTATCTTCCCAAAACAGCTTGGGGTAGAAGGATGATTTTCCCTCAACAAGCAAAGAAATGTGAAGCCAAGAGTACTTCTGGACACACAGGCCCTTTGTCAGTCCCACAGACTTGTATTATCTGTCTGTACCAGCTTTTATCTTTATAGTGGTAACAACCTTGTTGTTACTGCAGTGACAGCAAAGGCTGTCCTGTTCTTATATGTTTATTACTTCTGTAGGTGAGTCTGGACCAAAATTACCTTCCTGTACTAATGATATGCTGACTATATATTTATTAAGCATATTTTAAAAATACTATCTTAGTATGATATTTGCTGCATAAGGATCAAACCTGGCGTTTCACAGGATAGTAGTCATAAAAAGTAATTAGGAACAGGGGATGAAGATAAAGAATAAAGTGGTAAACATTTTGGAAAGAGCCCCACATCTGTTATGTCAGAGGAAAGCTGTGGAAAGGCCAGGAAAAATAAACAAAGAGCTGAGTGGAAAGATTGTGCCAACAAAACTCAAACATGTAGAAAACTTAAGAGCAGAAACATATAGACTTTATTTTTACAGTGAGGGTTGTGAAACCTTGGCCTGGGTTGCCTGGGGAGGTAGTAGAAGCCCTGTTCCTGGAAACATTCCAGGTGAGGTTGGATGGGGCTCTGAGCAACCTGCGCTAGTTGCAGATGCCCCTGCTCTCTGCATGGGGGTTGGATTAGATGACCTTTAAAAGTCCCTTCCACCACCATTCTATGAAATGAAGACAGCAATGAAGAGCAGCTGGGAGGCAAGTAGCATGTATGGTCAAGAAGGAACTCCAGGGGAAAAAAGAAGAGGTCAGGGAGGAAAGAGTGAAATGGATCTGTTTGGAGAGTTGCAGTTAATGAAGAGGTTATACTCTTCTATATTGAATCAACTTTATCAAAAATTGGTGATTTATATATCCCTATTAGGTGAGTCACTGTTTGGCCACTGTTGTGTACTGAGGGGAAAAGCACAGACAGGAGGAGGGAAAGAGTTTTGCTGTATCTGGGTCTTGTTCAGCAATTGTATCGTGTATATACAATGCACATGAATATTCACCATCCTTAAAAGAACAACAATTCCAGGTGTTAGTGTAGAAACTACAAGTAGTTGCTGCAGTAAGGTACTGAAGATGGCAGCTCTAGAAAAGTTGTAAAATAGGAAAGAAGGAACAGAAGGTGCCAGGGGAAGTTTAGGTTGGATATTAGGAAAAATTTCTTCCCCAAAGGGTTGTCAGGGCCGGGAACAGGCTGCCTGTGGCGGTGGTGGAAGTCACCATCCTTGGAGGGATGAAAACCCCTGTGGATGTGGTGCTGAGGGACACGGTTCTAGCGGTGACCTGGCAGTGCTGAGTTAGTGGTGGGACTTGAAGATCTCAAAGATCTCTTCCAGGCCAAACGATTCTATGATTCTACACGTTTTCTGTGGCTGGGAAGCTCCTGGGACACGGCACCACCACAGGGCAAGTCATTTTCTGGCAGTGACTGGGGGGGGGGGAACTCCTGAGAGATCTCCTGTCTTTCTGAGACGGGCCTGATTTAACTGAGAGGAAGCTTGCAAAGCTAAAAGGGCAAGGCACCGGCGGGGAATACCGGAAGAGAATAGGGAACGGAAGGCCACAGCAGCGCAGGGAGTCGGCGGGAAAACCGCGGCAGCCCCTCGTGGGGGGTGCGTGAGGGGGAAGAACCGCCCTTCCTCCGCCCCCACCTTGAATACTAGCGGCGGCGGCGCAGCGGCGAGAGCCGCCCGCAGGCGGGGCCCCCAGCGCCGCGGCGTCGAGAGCGGGCAATGCCCCGCCTCTGGCCCCCGCCGCTGGCCGCCGGGGCTGCGCGTGCGTAAGCGGTTGGGCGGAGCGAGGGAGACGGAGGGGCGGGGGGCGGGCGCTGGCAGCCGGTACCCGCCCCACCGGGCAGCGCTGCCCCCACCCCCACGTGGCCAGCCGGACGGAGCAAGCGGCAGTGGCGGCGCAGCGGCCGCCCGCCCCCTCGCCCCGTTACTACCAACCCGCCGGCTCCGTCCCCGCCTCCGGGCTCTGCCGGGGGAGGTGGGGGGAAACTTCCTAGCCGCGAACCGTCTCCCTCGCCTCGCTTCTCCCCCCTCCCTTCTCTCCGGCGCGGTATACCCGTCCCCGGCGGAGACTATGCGGAGATGGTCGTCCCGACCCGAGGCAGGAACAAAGAGTCGCTGCCGCTCAAACCCGGGCAACAACAGCAGCACCAGTCGCCGGGCGCCAGCCCCAGGAGCAGCCGTGGGCATCCGTCGCACTCTCCCGGCAGGCAGGTCGCCGGAGGGGCCCGCGCCATGCGGAAGGGAGGCGGCGGCCGGCGGGGAGCCAGGAGTGACCCCCAGAGACCCTGCAGGGAGGGGCCGCCGCCTGACGGGGAGCGGGACGTGCTGGGCCGCGGCCCCCTACGGCTCTTGCGCGTCTGCCGAGACCGGCTCCGAGGTGAGGTTGTGGGAGCGAGGGGAGAGAGACGCCCCCCTTTCCTCTCACTCTACCCGCGCTCGGCTCGGGGGCCAGCCCTTCCGCCCGGGGGAAGTGGGATGGAGCTCGGTTTCGCCTCCCTCCTCTCTTTCCGGGTGTCGGCAGACTTGCCCGGCCATTCGGTACCACGCGGGGAAGGGGAGCACCGGGACGTCCTTCTTCGGGAAGGCGATGCGGGGAGAAGGGGGAGCGGAGCGCCTCGGCCGGGCACTGGGGACCCCTGCGGCCTCACGGCGTCTGCCCGCGGGAGAGAGGCGGCAGGGCTGTGTCTGGCACTGCCCGGGCAGCGTTGGGCGGCTGGTTGCTTTCCCGCTTTCGCCGTGCTCCAGCCTGTCGCAAGGGGAGGAGGTTAAAAAAAAAAAACCCAGTTGACAAGACCCACCCTGCCATCGGCGAGAGTCCAGGGCGAGTGGAAGGAAGAAGGCATCCTTCAGGAGGAGAAATGGGCAAATGTGCTGTTTGTGTGACTAGCTCAGCTTACAGTGTTGGCATGGCCAGCTCATTTCTAGATAACGCTTTTCTGGAAGGCTGGATGGTTGCTTCTCCTTTAAAAGGCTGACTTTGTATTGGACCGAATTCCTGTGCAGCCTGGTCTGGGTGACCCTGTTTTAGTAGGAGAGCTGGACTAGCTGATCCTCAGAGGTCCATTCCAAACTCTGCCAGTCTGTGAATCTGTGATACCTATTCAGAAATCCTCTTTGGATGAGTTATTTTGTAAAAGTTATTTCAGGAATTAAAAAGCTGATGATTTGTGTAATCACCCTAACAGGCTATCTGTGATGTTTAAAGCTTTTTAGTTGCTAACTTGCTGTATGCAATTTTTGGACTCTAGTCGAGGTTTTTACAGAAAACTAGTGTTGCAGAGTTCAAACGCATCTCCTTTTACAGAGGCTGTTTGTAATTGATGTTTAAGGTATTTGTGTTCTTTTGGCAGCATTTGTTGATGACAAAAGGGCCTTCATCGTGAAAGCTGATAGCAAGATGTGGCTCACTTTCCTTCTGGGTAAGTAGAAGGAATATGTCAGAGGAAAAAAATACTGTTCTTACATTTCTTTCTCTGGAATAATAAACTGTATCAAAAGATATTTGGAAATACAACTTGGAAAACAAGAAAGCTTTTGAAAAGGGGACAGGAGAGAACTTCCTACCTAATAATTTTTGTAGAGCTGTTATTGTAGCAGTTGACGTGGTATCAGAACATTTGTAGGAAAATAATTGTCCAGATATTATTTATGGATCTTGTATTCTGTTACTAATATCTAGGAGGGGAAAAAAAAAAGTAAAAAAGCAACCCTTACTGTAGTGTAGTCAAACCAGCTTGTTTTGGAAGGGTTACGGGTGGAAGAACATACAGCTGTAGGGGGATCACAGAATCATTTCGGTTGGAAAAGACCCTTGGGATCGTCGTGTCCAACCATTAACCCTACCCTACAAGTTTACCCCTAGATCATATCCCCCAACACCACATCTAAGCGATGCTTAAACACATCCAGGGATGGCAACTCAACCACCTCCCTGGGCAGTCTATTCCAATATCTCACCACTCCTTCTGTGAAGAATTTTTTCCTAGTGTCTAGTCTAAACCTACCTTGTTTCAGCTTTAGGCCATTCCCTCTGATTCTGTCACTAATTACCTGAGAGAAGAGACCAGCACCAACCTCTCTACAATGTCCTTTCAGGTAGTTGTAGAGAGTG
>WUAM01000287.1:38813055-38832430 GCA_024336885.1 Actenoides hombroni | reverse complement strand
GCCCATTGGTAGCCCATTGGTAGCCCATTGGTAGCCCATTGGTAGCCCATTGGTAGCCCATTGGTAGCCCATTGGTAGCCCATTGGTACCACTGGGTTGTGGGTACAACTAAAGGCTGTACAGGTTTTAAATGGCTTTTGACAGGTTTCTGCTCTTAAAATGATCATTGTAACTCATTGTTAAACAAGGTTTGAATGTCAGTATACTTTTAAGCAAGAGGTAGATGACCTGTTAAATGTCCCTTCCAATCCAAAACATTGTATGATTCCCTGGTTGCAGTTTTCCCAATGCTTTGACTCAAGTCATATTGTGTGCCTTTCAATTTTAACTGAACCGAGAAGGCAAAATATTTTTGAAGACAACTGCATTCTTTCTGGAGGAATGTATATGGTTCCCTTTTTCTGTGAATTCTCTTCTCAGTATCTGTCCTTAAATTTCAGGAACTGTAATACACTTCCATACAAAAACAGACTCCACATTCAGCATAAAAGCAAAAGTGGAAATATGTTTCTGTCTGCCTCTTTTTTTTGTTTGTCAGTTTTGCAAACAAAAAAAAAGCTACTGTGTTTTCCTCTGAGAGATGTGTTTGGTTTTTTCCCCTCATTCACTGGCTTCACTGTCTTGTTTATTGTTCTTGCTCTCTCTGAAGTATGTGCTGATAGTTCAAACAAAGAATAATGCAGGGCAGGAGCTGGCAGTGACAGAAGGAAGTTGCCTAGTGCAACCATTAGGTATTCAGATGTGAAATGTATCTGTATTCCTTAATGCAAGAAATTAATGTCTCATGTTTTGAGGAATTAGATAAACTTTGAATATTTATATTAACTTGTACTTTTTTCCTTAATGGGGGTGTTTGGAAACCTGCGTTTCAGATATTAATATTATTGAAAAATCTGTAAGGTCTTAATTTCTTAGAAGAGAGAATTCCTTTCAGTCCCAGCAAGCCAGAATATTCTCCCCTTTATATAGTGTGAGAAGGAAAAGAACTGACTCTGCAGTAATGCAGTTCTACTACACTGAAGTAGGTAATCTGAATTGGCATAGGTCTCCTTCAAAAAGCTGATTGATTTCTGCTCTGCCTTTTGAAAGGCTTTTTCATAGCCTGACTCAAATGATGATGAGACACCATCCTCTAATATTTTCTCTATCTTTTAGTTCCTGAATTTGCTAGCAGTGATCATCTCCAGCTTACATAATTGCTTTTTTCTAGGGTTTGGGTTTTTTTTTTAATCTCCCAGTGTGTGTCTGTAAGAGTATGTAATTTTTTATTTTCAGCCTTTATTTGCTTTTAGTCTCTTTGCAACTTTGGCTGGTGACTTGAGATGATAAGGTAGTGGAAGAACACTTTATCTGTGCTTGCTGTAGTTTTTGAGCTTGGTCTGAGTTAAGCTAGCAGAAAGCTAGCTGCTTTTGCAGGCCTAGTTTTCTGGGTTTGTCTTTTGTTTTGTGTGGAGTTTTTTCGTGTTGTTTTGGTTTGGTTTTGTTGTGGGACTAGTTTTTACTGTTTAACTCCCTTAATTAATCTCCCCACAAGGTTAAAAGATTGTCAGACATAGTATGCCCCTGCCATAGTGCTCTGTGTATGGTCTCTGGTTATGTAAATGCACTTTCGGATCCTCGTGCATGATTCAAGTCAGTCTCAAGCTCTGGGGCATTCTCTGTTAAGGTAGCTGAAGGAATATGCTGACAGCTCATGCCATGTTTCTTTATTATTATTTTTTTTTAATGGACAAAGGAACGGCATTTGGATGAGAAGTGCTTTATGTAATTGTGAAATTCTGCCTCCCTCTGATCTTCCCTGTCTCTCTGGTCTTGTAGTCAGGGGAGAGAACACTTAAGCTGATTGGTAAATGCTGTGTCTTGAGGAACGATTAGTAAATTTTCCATTTCTCCTGACAGTACTTTTCCAGTCATTTTTTTCTTGCATGTTAACAGTGAATTACAGCATTTCCCCAGATGACTTTAAGCTTCAGCTTATTGTACCCAGAGAGTCTAAAGACTAGTTCTTTCTTTATTCCAAAGCTGATTCTAGCAAACAGAGTGTAACTATTTGGGTCATCTGCAGTTCTTTAAAAATTAGTAATTATTTAGTAAATTATTTAGTAATTATTTTGTAAATTTAGATTATTCTATATTAAACATTAATCTATATTAAATATTCTATATTAAGCATGGGGGAAGTAGGTGAAGGGACTTCAATTGGAGTAGAGAATTTCAGTGGATTTATCCTTTATCTTTTATATTGACATAGAAAGGCTTAGCTGCTGTATCTTCTACATGAGAGCATGGCACTGCTGGAAGATAACCAGTCTAACTCAACACTATACATAACCCTCTGAAATAAGTTCTGTTCACTTCCTTTTCTGAAAAAGACACTGACATGGTGCATTTCCCTATTCTGTGCTACAGGTTTGCTGATCTTCTCTACTGTAATATAGTGAAGCCTTAGAGGCTGACAGCTCTAAACTGTTCCTAATGCAATCAAGACCTTTGTATACTAAACTTCAAAGTGTTACCCCACTATTAACCTTTAGCATAGAACTTGAATCTTGTTTCTGGTTTGGGGTGGTTTTTTGCAAATTTTTAATTTGCTTTGTTTCTAAAGTGAATTTGGTTTTTTTAATATTAAGCACATTCTTTTAGTCATTTTGGGTTTAATTTGTGATGCTTTTAGAATTGTCAAATGAAAGCTTGAGTGTTATGTGTGAGAACACACAATTGCTGGAAGTTTTTTTAGCACTCGGTTGGTATCTCTAATGCTCAGGATTTGTACCCAGAACTCACTGATTCTGTTTGATTTGTATGTTAGTGATGGGTGAAGGAACTGAGAGGGTCTGAGGTTTGTTTGTTTTGGTTTCATTAAAGAATATTAATAGCTGACTGAAACTTTAGTAGCAAAAGTGGTATATTCTGTCATTCATATCAATAGTCCATTTAAGTGCACACAAACATTCTTTCCTTTATATCCCAGGACATGAATAATTACAAATCTAGTCAAACAAAAAGGAACTTTATATATTGCTGTTCTGGGATGGGATAAATCTAAGTAATCTTTGGGTTTAGTGTTGACTCCATGGTGCTAATTATTCAACAGGTGAATTTCATTGGTTTAGAAATGTATAAAAATCCTTAAGTCAAGGGCTTAAATTTTTTTGTGTTGACATCACAGTATTTCATGTAATGATTAAATTGTCTTATATTGACCATGTCATGAATTAATTTCTAAATATGTTTTTTGAATGTGCTTGATTTGATTACCGTATAATAGTCTTGGATTCAGACCAAGATTCCCTGTTGAGTAATTGAGCGTCCAAATTTTAAAGCCTTCTGCTCAACATTTTAGGGAAGAAATACTCCATTTATATAGCCTGGTAGTTTTTTTTAAGAAAAAGAAATAAATTTGGACACTCTTCAAGATGAAGCTCTGGGTACAGCAGATGAAGCACCAGATGTCGTGATCTAAACCAAAGTTTGTGAGGAGTGGAATAACTGTTTTCCAAGTTTTTGATGTTAAAACTGGTGTTTTGCAGTAAAAAGCTGGTATGTGAAGCGTGATCTGCTCTGACACAAACATTATCTAACTAGTATTATAATACTCTGTATGTATGGCAGCTTCATGCTGGAAAACATTCCCCTCCCCTAACCTTAGCTGTACATAAGTTGCACTTTTGAAGCAGCACTGACTGTTATGAGTTTCTATTGTACCTTTTTTTCCTGTTCTTTTCACAGTGGGAGCCGTCTGGGAGGCCTTGTTACTGTGATGTGTTTCTTTTTCAACCACGGAGAGGTAGGTCTTCCTCCCCAGCCACCCTACTTCCTATTTATTTTCATTTTTAAAGTAGAAGCCAAGTCTCATTTCATTAAAGGTAGTGATGCTGCTTATGGGGGATGAATTTAAAGGGAATAAGACATTATTGAAAGCAAAATAGGCTATGATTTGAAACTGTTTAACAGAGTCCAACGTGTCACCTTAGGTGTAAAACCAGAAATAATTCAGAAAGGAAATGCATTGTCCTGAGATTGAAGTCTGAGTAGCACAATGACTTCAAGTTTCAAAAGGTCAAACTATTCTATTTTTGTGCCCCCTCCAGACATACCTGCTCTGCATATTCCATATGAACAAGCTTCAGAAACGGAGGAGGTTTTCTTTAAATTCCTATGTATTTTGCTGGAAATTCGTGGATGCACACACAAAAACAAATGAAAAACCAAACCTCTGTAATACTGATGTGCCATGGCCAGGCTGCACAGAATTTAGAAGCTGTATATGTGTGTAGAGAATTCCAATACTAAACTTCTTTGGGAAGCTGCGTTACAGGAGGGGAAAAAAAAAAAGATACTGTCACTTATAACATCTCCCTGTGTCCCCAGCTAATGCTGCTCATGTCATTGTGTCATTGGTTTTTAATGTCCATTTCATGAATATAAATTTGTATAAAAATTTGGTTTATTTGTTTTATATTACTTAAAATGCAGCTGTGCTGTAAAGATTTTCTAGATGCAAACTAATTACCTTATGATTTTGTTAAGGAGTAAAGTTATGGTTGTGTTTTGATTTTTTTTGTTTTTTATTTTAATGAGCTGAACTTGATAGAGAATTCTGAGTAGTAAGAAAATGTAGTTACACGTAACAGAATCAAAGATACTTCATAGTGAGCTTTGATGGTTTTCTTTTAAAAGAAAAGTCTGTGTGATGAAATAGTTAAGTTTCATTTTAAATTTATCTAAATATCCTCTGTGAAGAATTTTCACCCATGGCTTTTAACTGCCTGGTCAAGATACGATAAACATTAGAGTTCCTAACCTTTTTTTGGTGCCATAAGAGGGTAAATAAATATGAAGCTTTCTGGGGGTTTCCATTCTTCTCAATGGCATTCTGAGGTGCAGTGAATGTTTTATCCTTTGCTAGGAAATCCTGATAGAGTATGCACTGTGTTTTGCTAAGTCTGTGAAGGCAATGAAGTGTAACTTCAGAATGGAACAAGCTAAAGTCTTCAAAGACAGTGGTAGCACAAGTAGTTTTTCTATCCATAGAAGACTGCTCATCTCTCTCTGTGGATGACTTACAGAAAGAAAAAAACAGATAATGTGTGTGTTTTGAAGAATAGCAAGAAATTAGGTCTGCATGGCTCTACATAGACATAGTTTGGGCTCAGGTAAAGCTTAAGAAGGGTGACCCTGATTCAGGCTCAGCACTATGGGTTTCTGGAGAGCAATAGGACTTATTGCAGAGGTGCAGCATTGGATCTCAGCTGCCTCTTTGTGTTTGTACTACACCTCGTGAAATAACTGAGAGTTGTTTGATATTGTTGTGTATATAGAGTTATGGTAGTATATGTAGTTAGATCTTTACAGGTGGTCTGGCTTCACTGTATGTAATGTTGAAACATGCAAGGTGTGTGCATGCATGTGTGTATGTATAAAAAACCTTCTAATTAACTCTTTGATATGCCTTTGATTCCGTGGAAATCATGTGACATGTGGTTCAACAATATGTGCAGTGGAGCTGGACCAGTTGCTAAAAATCTTTCTTTTTCTGAAAGGATGGGACTGAGCTACTTGAGTAAGCCTGATCTGCAAGTCTTGGTATCTCATATCTAATGCTGTGTAAAAGTGTGTAAAAATGATTTGCCTTCTGGCACTGAACTTATGGTCCTGAGGCAATGTGTTTTTATTTGTGCTGTGCTTGTGCCACTGTGTTTTAGAGATTTCAAGCTTAGACAGATCTGATCTATTTACAGCTGATGCAAAGTTAGTTTACAGCCTTGATAAGTCATCCACAGATGATAGAGTTTAGTCTTAGATTCCAAATATGGAAAAATAGCATGGGCTACAGTATTGAATCTGCTTTTAAGATAATGTTTCCTTTTTATGGCTGTATGTGCTCATCATTCCTTTCCTGTCTGTATCTCCTCCAATATCAAAAGATTTGGTAAATCAGATATTAATATAGTCTTGAAAAATAATCAAAAAGAGTACACTGCTTTAGAATAGTCATGATTATATTAATTGCTAACAAAAATATTTTTAACTAATCACCTCTGTGCAGTCAGCTGAAGATGACACATTAGTGTATTTATGAAAGGTTTATTTTAATGCTAATCAGGGTGCAGCTTTTATAGTGCTTTTAGACCTCAAGGACTGTGTTTGTTTGATTAATGTCCTGGGCTTCTGTACTTTGAGTTTATTTTATGATGTTTCTACACATTTATTTTTAAATATTAATTTAATATGTTTGAGTAATAGCAAGACAATAAGCAAGGAATTGAATAATGTTGGTTCTAGTGAATTCTTTGGTAAAGCAGCATTTTTTTAAGAAAATGGTTTTAGGATTATGGGAAGCAAAGGAGAAGGAACATTCTGGCATCAACATCCTATAAGCTTTCATAGATTCATTATGGTCCATGTTAAGATCAACTCCATTTTTGTCCTGTAGTTGTAAAGAAGTTACTTTTAGTGCAAATCTGTTGATAGCCATTTGGAACCCATTTGGTTGTATGTCAAAGTTGTAGTGTAAAGTTGTAATTACTGGGTTTGGTGGTCAGTGCCATCTGCAAGATGCTGAATGTAAATACCAGAGATGAGTTTTATAGCTGAGCCATTTGACCTGAACACCAAGAAATTAATGAAAAAGCTGTTCAGTTGACTTCAGTGTATTATGCTCTGCCTTATTAAAGAGTGAAGTATATAATTTAAGGTAAGCTCTGCAAGGCCCTAAGTTCATGTGTTCAATTTTACTGGCCTGTTTTGGAGGACAGCATCAGATGTTATACTTTCTGTGTCGTTGCTGGTAGAAATGTGAAATGTTTATAACTTAGAGAACTTGGGTTATCCTTCAGATCCTCTCTCCACACACTTGCTCGATCTCAGTGTGGCAAGTCACTGACTGAATTTGAGAAAGGTTTTAGTTCCCTGAATGAGTTGTTAATTTAGCAGAAGCAGGGACTAGCAGCTGCTGTCCTGACTTTATTTTCTTGGATGTTTTCTAGCTGCCACATTTAATTTTGGAAGAGCAGTGATTTATTTTAATTAAACAGTGCATCACAAACCTCAAGTCTGGAAGCTGCTTCTTTTTGCCTTCTCTTTTCTCCTTCCTGGCATTGTTTTTTGTTGTTGTTGTTTGTTTGTTTGAAGTTTGTGAATATTAGCTCCTGTAGCTAGATAATTTTTAAGTTTGTGAGTATTGCCTCCCGTAGCTAGATTATTTTTATCATTATTGTTGTTGTTGTTATTGAAGTATCTGGGGTGATTCACTCTGAAACACAAATGCATTGGTTTATGGAGATGTAGCAGCAAATGTTGCCATCTAACCCAGTTCTTCTTTTTAGTGCACTCGCGTCATGTGGACTCCACCTCTTCGTGAAAGTTTCTCATACCCATTCCTTGTGCTTCAGATGTTGCTTTTGACCTATATTCTCAGGTACCTCTCAGTTTATACTTTACTTTTTACGATGGTTTAAAATATGGAATGTCACAGGACATTTATTTAAATGCATTGATTGAAGTATGTCTTTAAGTGCTTCTGTGCTGTAGCCGTGTTATCATTAACATAGAAACTTTCCTGTGGCTGTTACATTGCAGACGCTGCACCAGTAGAACTGCAGTCATATTACTCACTAAAAGGAAAAACTTTGCAACTTGAAGACATGATTAAAATAAAAATCAGAATTACTCTGTTGGCTAATAAGTATCTAAACTAAAAATCAGAATTTTCGGTTGCTGTTGCTTCCTTCCCATGAGAAACAAGCTGGTACTCCATCAATGGGTTTTGTCCCTCTTGAAGAGTGGTATGTTGGTTGCATTTAGAATAAACCTGTGCTATGCAACAGTGGAAGCTATAGGTACCCATAAGCTAGTATTTTCCTGCACTTTTCTATGACTAACTAGTCTTACTAATTAAATGATTCAGTGCAATCTAATTATGTTAATGCAGGGATGCTCTTGAGTTTGCTAGCCCTGCTCTTCCATAGTTGTTTCTGGCTTGCAATGTGATTGTGTTACTGTCTTGCCTCTGGTTTGAAAAATAAACACGATCATCAATACTTGAGGGCTTTTTGCACTAACTCCATTGCATCAAATTTGCAGTGTATTTAGGATTTAGTTGAACTTTGTACTTGTAACTCCAGAGTTTCCTTTATTAGATCATACTGATGATTAAACCAAAAATACTTTGTGCTGTGGTCACTAACTTGCGGGTTTTAGGTGAGGAAAAGATGCACGCTGACTAGAAAAATGTTTTGAGGAATAATTTGTAAAGTGATTGCTAGATTTCATGTTAGAAAGGCACCTGTTCATTTAATGCTAAATTATGAGGACAAAAAAACCCCAAGGGAATTACGTTAGGGTGATCAGAGCACATAAATTATGTACCTATATTTATGACACTTCTTGATTAGATAAATTCACTTCTGTTCTTCAAATCTTGGTGCTTGAAAGTGTGTGGGCTTGCTTACCAATGAGAAGTAGGTATTTAAGCATTTCAGAGTGAAGGGGATAAAACATGTTGACACTTTGTTCCTCGGTTATAATTCCTGATTCAAGAGCATCTCTGTTTTCTGTATAGCTTTATTCCAATGAAATATAGCAATTGTATTTGAAATAGAGCCTAAAACTTAAATTCTTCATTACTTGTGTCACATGTGTATAAAATATTCCTGAATACACTAGCATCATGCTCAGTGTGACTGCCAATAGAAGCTGATCTCAAGGCTTTTTAAAATAAGCTGAAGAAAATTCTACAGAATTTGGTGAGACTGCTGTATTCACTTTGATTTGGGTTTTGCAGCAGAATATTTATGATGTCTTATCTGTTGGAGGCCACTTAATGAAATTTGAAATGTGACATGTTTCTGAAGTGAACTTGAAGCTAACAAAGGATTAAATAAATCACAGGATAATAAAAGCACAGGATTAAATGAATCACATAAATAGCAGAACATAGAGAATGGGTTGTTTTCAGTTAAAGATGAGTTTTGATGTATTTGTCATCTGTCTCGGGCTCTGAAACCTTGCTCAGGACTGCTAGCAGAAAGTTGCAGAAAGTAAATACAGAAGAAATGTGAGAGAGAGGAGTCACTTTCGTATACAGCCTGTGACAGTCACATATACAGACATACACAGACTGTGCTGATCCCAGCTGGAATGGAAATGGTTGGGACCTGACTATAGAGTTGTTCCAAGAAGGTGGATCACTGCAGATGATATAGGTTGGTCTGCTCTACTACATGCTGCCAGGAGAAAACTTCTTTGGTAATGAGTGACTCATCAAATAGTTAAGAAACATTAGGTATCAGAACTAGTGTTTTTGGAAGCTGATGGAAAACAGATATTAAATATTCCTTGAGCTTTGTTATTTGTAGTGGATCAATATTGCTAGCTAACTTCCCAGGTAACTTTGTTTTTATTGCTTTCTCTGTTGTACTTTTCAATAATATGCAAACACTTGTGTTGTTTTATTTACTGATGCCTATTCTGTCTCTTTTTCCCAAGGATTCCGAATATTAATACAGGAAGCTTGATTGCACTGTGTGTTTCTAATATCTTTTTCATGCTTCCCTGGCAGTTTGCTCAGTTTGTTCTTCTAACACAGGTAAGACTATATTCACTTCTAAATAGACTCTTTGTCTTATCTAGGCAAATTGACTGCTTTGTATAGACAGCCACTTAGTTCACAACTATACTGACTCCTTCCTTTTAGACAGATTTCACTCTTGCTCTTGGGAAAGATTCACACCATTTATCACAATATTTTTCTAGCCAAATTTAAAAGTAGACCATTTACAC
This sequence comes from Actenoides hombroni, assembly GCA_024336885.1. Lineage (NCBI taxonomy): Eukaryota > Metazoa > Chordata > Aves > Coraciiformes > Alcedinidae > Actenoides > Actenoides hombroni. The sequence goes on along the minus strand of WUAM01000287.1, from coordinate 38,822,647 downwards.
CACTCAGTCTTCTGTTTCCAGGACTTAAATTTACTTTTCTCTTAAAAGCAGCCTCCTGCCTAAGATCAGTACATTAGAACAAGAAAAAACTTTGTATACTGAAGTACAGAAATTAAAAAGGCATTGATCTTGCATCTCTTTAAGCAATGCCAAATTATTTAATGGAGCAATGTTTGCATGGCATGTAATATCTGGCATGATTTTGCATGATTTCCTATTTAATTTTGATGAGCCTGTGAGTAGTGGCATAATCTTACTGTTGGAGAGTTCAGAGAGTTGAGGTAACTTTAGCTAGTGTTGGAAATGCACTAAACGCTACTGTGAGCCATTGGATGCTGTCCTACAGCACATAGTCTTTAAATGGATTAAAATGTAACCTGTTGATTGAAATCCATCTATGAATCCAGCCAAGTTATTTAAAGCAAATGTTGCTTGGTTTGAAAGCATAGTTTTGAACAGTTGGTACGTGCGAGTTCTCTAACTGCAGAAGAGAAAACTATTCAATTCTATAAAAGGTGGTGAGAAATTCATTATGATAACATGTTTAAGATGCTGGGTCTGAAATTTGAAATTACAGGTTCAATTCATAATTTCAGTCAATTCCCATGTGACTTTTAGCAAGCTGGCTAATCAATTAATCTCTTTTTCCTCAGCTGCAAATTATGGATGTTCCCATACTTTGCTGAAAAGTTATGGTTAAATAATGTTAATGAATGATTTGGGGTTTTAATGTGGCTTTGGGTTTTGGTTTGTTGGTTTTGTTGTGTTGTTTTTTGGTCTTTTTTTAATCTGAGGTGAAAGATGTGTTAGTGCTGTGTTTTGATGACTTGCAGTTTTATAAAGCTGAGTACGTATTTTTTAAATAGTTGAAATTGATAAGTTTTATTCAGAGCATCACAATAGATGTTTTAGACAGAAACTTGAATGAAAGGCCTAGATAATTCCTTAACAAACAGTAGCATTAACAGTTAATGATTATTTGAGTAATCACTTCTTTTGTATGAATGTGTATTCTGCTAGAAGCAATAGACCACTGCAAATGGTTTTAAAATTATTTTTCACTTTTGATTCTAGATAGCTTCATTATTTGCTGTGTGTATTATGGGTTATATTGACTCCTGCAAATTACAGAAGATACTCACTGCTCATATGGTAATACTTTTTTTTTAAAAAAACCCAACCTTAAACCCCTCAAATGAGTTAGAGCATCAAAAAAGGCTGTTTGTCAGAAGTATTTTCCTGAATTACAAGGTGGTTGAAAAGATGCAATAATAAGGGACTTATTATATGTATTTGAATATTATATTATACTGTGATATTATACTAATATCACATATTTGAATATGTGATATTAGTATATTTTATCACAGTGCCAGAAACTAGGATCCCTGTGGCACACAGGAGTTTTTGAACTCTAGAATGATCACCAGTCTCAAAGATTTGTACTAATATTTTCCTCTCTTTCTGTCTCTATTCGTTCCATGGACTTGAAGATACTGTATCAAACAACAGACTAGAAAACATACCAAGTAACAGAGCATAAACAATAAAAAGTTGAAAAAGCAGCATTTGTCTCACGCAGTAAGTTAGCAGAAACAAAAAAAAATGAGCTGTTAGTAAGTGATAATTAGGGATTGGACTCTTTCTTATGGAAAGAGTCCATAAGGATGGCACCTCAGATCAGGTTTTGAAGACTACCATAGTCTTGACTATGCAACAGTGTTGTGGTTGAACTATTTGGGGTGATATTTAGAAAGGTGGACAAAGAAAATAAACTATCAGTCTGAGGAAAAATTATTTTTTCAAAAATGGGTAAGAAAGTAAACCAAGGAAGGAGTTCATAAGTGAAGGGCATATAAGTTTCTGCATAATATTATCTGACTTTAACTTTTAAAGCTAAGGTAATGACCAAGTTTTGCTACCAGGAGCCTTTACCACAGGAAAGAAGTTTTGAGCTAAATTGTATTTCATATCTTTTCAAATGTATTTTGAAATGCTATAAATGATATTTTAAAGGCAGTAGTAACTTCTACACAACTCATTTCTGATGTTAACCTGAGGTGCCAAATGCTTGTTCACAGTCAGATTTTCCAGGAAAATTTGCAAGTAAGAATATTGGTGTAGTAGTTTTTGACAGAAGCAGGATGAAATACTAATGGAATCATAGAATAGTTTTGGCTGGAAGAGACCTTCAAGATCATCAAGTCCAACCTTACTCCTAGCCCTATCAAAACCCACTAAACCATGTCCCTAAGCACACCATCTAACTGCCTCTTCAACACCTCCAGGGATGGTGACTCCACCACCTCCCTGGGCAGCCCATTCCAATGCCTGACAGTCCTTTCTGGAAAGAAATGCTTCCTAATGTCCAGCCTGAACCTCCCCTGGGTCAACTTCAGGCCATTTACTTAAGCCTTATAGCTTATGTAAATAGCTGTATCATAATGTTTGTGCCAAAGTGTCACCAAAAGCCTGTTTTCAGATAGACAGACATGTTATGTTATATTACAGAGAAAGCTTAATGAGCCTGCATAAACTGCCAGTCTTTGTTTTCTGCTGTTTTCTAATTTTGCACCCCCCTGCTTCTCTGTGGAAAATGAAAGTCTAATTATGCAATGAGGGGAGTACAAAAGCCTGCATGTTTTACAAACAGCTATGTTGGTTTTCCATATTCCTGTGTATAGGAGACAACAGAGATTGATCAGTGATTTTGCTCTCCAAGTTAGAAAATGTAATTCTGACTGAAAGCAAGCACAGTAGGAGATCTGGATGATAAATAAAAGTAGCATTTCAACTTTGACTTTAAACCTCTCCTTACGTTTATATGATCAGACAGTCTGAGTTTTGCTTCCTTGACTTTGGTGATGATTATATTTTAAATATGTGCTTCCCAGTTTGGAGGAAACCAAACAACAAACATTTCATTCAACATTTCTGTTTGTCCACAATTCTGAAAAATAACAAATAGGATGGAGAAATAATATAATTTGAATTTTTTCCTAACATTCAATTTAAAAAAAAAAAAAAGTAGCTGATATCATGTAAGATGGGTTAGTCTATGATCAATTCTTTTTGGTTGTAAGTAATTTGAAAACATAAATTAACATAATGATCTACATTTGGCTGCCTTGTTGCATTAAGTCCTTATAATAGGTGTTTTCAGAAAATTCTGTAAGCTGAGTATTCACTTGCTGTGTCATAGTGTGACAAAGGCATCTTTAAATTCAAAACTGCTGGCACAAGGTAGTTTCTCTCTACTAGGGCAATTCTTACCTTTTCTGTCTTAAATTTTATTATTTTTTTCTCCTTTCAGGTATCTCTCTTAGTCTGTTTTATTCTGATGTTTGGTAATTCAATGTTGTTGACATCCTATTATGCTGCGTCTTTAGTAGTTATCTGGGTAAGTTGTTTAAGAAAAGAATCACATGACATGCTAAGACTGTAATGCTGCTGTACTCTAATGTATGTATTGATGTAAAATGTGAAACTGCTGCATTACCAGAGAGTGGAGAAATTTTTCACATGACAAACAGAATTAGACCTTAAATGTATTTGGAGAGTAGATAAACACTAATTTAAAAAATAATGGTTTTACACCCAGACGTCCTCATAAGAGAAACTCATTAAGGTTCAGTTCCCTTGTTTTTATATCTCTCTTCTTTTTATAAAAATATAAAACCTTACCACTTCTGTATTTTTAATTGGAGTAACTGTCAAACAAGAACATGAGCAAGGAGGAATTTGGTTTAAATGCTTCTTTATTAATTGTGAAACTACAAATGCTAAACAAATGAACAAAAATTTATATAACAATGGTTGATTGTTTGAAACTGCTGAGTCAGGCTGCCCTGTTAGTGAAATTATTCACTGAAGACTCATCATCTCATCATTCACTACCATAATTTTTTCTTAAATAGGAAAAACAACCACCAACCTTTTTCCTTTTTCAGTTTCATGTAATTTCTCTTAAGGGATTTATGTTCATAGGAAATAGGAGGTAAGATTATGTGGACAGATAAAGTTTAGCACCCTACAAGTCATCTCCATTTTTGATTCTTTTTGCCTCTTCTAGAAGCTTGGGGTGAGTTCAGTGAATTTTATTTATCCCCCCCCCCTTTTGTTTCCTCTTGTCTTTGGTTTAAAGAGGCTTAGAACCATCTAATACAGAATCTGACTTATTAAGGAGAAGAGTAGTCTTCCATTAGTTGGATATAAACTGGAATTAAGAGTTTTTATGTTGACATGTTTTGCCAGTGCAGGATGAAATCACGATATTATATATTTATTCATCTTTCATGTTGTATTAATCATGGAGAATTTTTTTATATATAGTTGTGTGGTACAATATACACTTACCAGAACAAACAAAAAGGCTCCTCATCCAGTGTACTGGAGTATTTTGTTGTTACTATATGTTACCTAAAAATGTACATTCATTTTATTATTAGGGAATTCTTGAATTGAGTCCAAAAGTCTTGACAAGCAGCAGAAGAGAAGTTTATGTATGGGTAAGGACTTTCATGTATTTTGAATTTCAGAAAAGAGCTATGACTGTTTGTTTGTATTAATGAAATACAGAAATAACTTCTGGTCTCGTTTCTAATAGTTGAAAGTCAAGAAATATAGCTAAACTACTCTTTCTAATAAATCGTCCATATTCTCAGAATTAAACCACTGAAGGAAGGGGCATAAACACACATATCAGAAAATGGAAAGAGCCTTCAAACAACAACATGCTTAATTCTATATTACCAACTTAAACGTTTATAAGACCTAAGATCTGTGTGAACATTCCTTTAAAATAAAAAACAATTTGAAAAGGCAAGTAAAAAGCTAACAGTGCTTGCAGAAAAGGAGATTAAGATACTGCATTAGATTAGATAAAATGTGTCCTATTTAAATTTTCTTTTAGGATGTTTCTTATAACAACAGCAAGCGACTTCTAATTACATAACTCAGCAAGTCAAACACTGTAGGGTGTGTGGGTGGGGTTTGAGGCAGCAGAAGTCATGGCCAAACATGGAGGATGCTCCCAAAATTGACAAATAAGATATAATGGCATAAGAAACATGAGAAGCAATTTGATGCTTAAGATAATAACATTAACTTGTAAAAATACCTGAAATGGAAGCCTACTGAGACTGGCATAAGACAGGCATTCATATTAAATTCATGTTAAGTATCTGAGAATGGAAGCCATATCTTGCAAAACTATTTAACTTCTTTGAAGGATGTAGATAAGGGTGTGTGGGTGAATGTAATGCACTTGAATTTCAGAAACCTTTTGGGGAAGATATCTAACTGGAACTATAAAAGAAAATAAACTCCATGGGATATAAGGTGTGAATGTTAGAAGGTAAGAAACAAAGGGTGGAATTAAATGGTAGGTTTTGAAAAGACCACCACCCTCAGTATGTATATAAAATAACATCCTAAATAAGTCCTTGCCACTCAGCAGAGAAATCTTGATATTATGAAAAGTTCTCTGAATACATCAGCTCATTACTGAGCAGGCATCAAAAAGGAAAACACAGGATGGAAGTCATGGAGAAGAACTGCAAAGATGTGAGTTTATAAGAGAAGAGAAAGATACTGTGAAAGCAAGGAAGAAAAAAAAAGGCTTTCAGAAAAGGATTAAGTGCCTCCTAGGTATTTAGATTCATTTGCAGCCATTAAATGTGACGCTTGAATGCAACCTGTCATCACATCAAATCCCTGGTTACATTAGGGTACAGATCAGTTTGTATTTCATTGTTGTTCTCTTCGAAAGCATCTGATGCTGATCTCAGATACAAGGTAGGAAGCCAGATTTTTCATATTCAGTTGATCAATTTTTATAAAGAATTCAATATATTAAGCTACATTGCCAAGAATGTAATCTTTCTGGTACAGGGATAAACATGATATATAACTAGAAGTAATAATTGTACATTCTTTATAGTTCCTCCAAATTCTAACTTGAGATGATACTGAGAAGTTTCTGAAAATTAGCAAATTCCTTCAAATATTTGAAGTGCCAGAGTAGTACAACCCGATAGCATGGAGTGTATGGGTGGGGGATAATCACTACACACTAGTGTGTGCAAAGCAGATGGAATCTGGTGAAGAATCAGACTGGTAAGGGTTGGAAGGGACTTCTGGAGATCATCCTATCGAACATCCTTGCCAGAGCAGGGTCACCCAGTGCAGGGTGCCCAGAATCACGTTGTCCAGGTGGGTCTGGAATCTCTCCGGAGAAGGAGACTCCACAGCCTCTCTGGGTAACCTGGTCCAAGCTCAGGCACCCTCACAGGAAGAAGTTTCTCCTTATGATTAGATGGAATTTCTGTGTTCCCATTTATGCCTATTGCCCCATGTCCTGTTGCTGAGCACCACTGAAAAGAGACTGGCCCCATCCTCTTGACCTCTTTAGCCATTGATCAGCATTAATCAGATCCTCTGTCTTTTCCAGGCTAAACAACCCCAGGGCTTTCAGCCTTTCCTCAGCACAGAGATGCTTCAGTCCCCTCAGCATCTTTGTAGCCTCTGCTGGACTCTCTGTTGCAATGTTGTGTGTTAGCAGTACAGCCATAATAATCGCTTGCTCAAAATTATTTCAGCTGTAATATAAAATACAAATAACCTTAAAAACACCCCAGTGTACTGAAATTCGGCAGGTATAACTGGTTAGAAATTACTGTATTTACTGGTGATAACAGTTTTTAACTAGTAGCTGGATTTGATAAGCCATTTTAAAAAGAAAAGGTTTCTTTAAAAGTTCGTTGAGACATGTTTATTTCTTTCTGAATATATTTTTGTTAAGGTCATTGAAGGATGTGCCTGGTTATTTGGGACAGTCACCTTGAAATACCTGACTTCATTAGCATTAGGAATAGCTGATGATGTAAGTTCTCTTATCTGAGTATCTGAGTGATGTCTTTCAAACATTCTTTATTTCTTAATATCTTGATTTTTGGCATCTTACTGATCTCCTTTCCTGGAATTCCAAGATTTGTCTTGCAGAAATGGGAGAGAGATTGCACGTTTGCTTTCTTGTTCATTATGTATTATCACTTGGAGTTGTTATTATCAAAGTTTGTGAAAGGACTAATTAATGTTTTTACTGTTGAGTTAGTAAATTCTCTGTGTGCTTGTTTTCAAACGTGTATTTATAGAGCTTTGCTTCTTTTGGTTATCTTCTACCTCCCTCTTTTATTTACTCAATTTCTTAGTTCACTTTTCCTCTGAAGCTAATTTTTAAGACTGTTTTGAAACAGTAGTTGTAACTACGACTCCTTGCTTCACCTCATCCCATTTCTATCGTTAAAAACCTATCTACAGATGTGAATCAAGGGGCAAAAGATACCTTAAAAATGTCTTAAAATATGAGGTTGCAAAACATTAAAAATGTCATTTAATATACTGGAAACAGATTTTTGGTGCTCTTAGAGCAATATTGTAAATAGTATAAGCTTCTGTTCTAACTAAAAATATTTCTCTCATACATTTAAAGCGATTTGTTGTGAAAAACAGGATGATTCTTGCTTACTACAGCTTTATTTTTCTGTATATCTTACCAGGCTCATATAGGAAATATATTAAAATCTAAATTTATTGGCTACAAGGATTTTGATACATTAATGTATACCTGTGCTGCAGAGTTTGACTTCATGGAAAAAGAGGTAATTTGATCAAAATAGATGATTACAGAAGAATGATTTTATTTAATTTTTTTTGTGTATATCTTTATAACTTATAAATTAGAACTTAAAACATTTCAGAGCCATAACTTCCTACTGCCATCATAAGTTTGAGTGCTTACTTGTGACATTAGAGACACTAATGAGCTTAAGTTTAATTTATCTGGGTTTATTTTTTTTCAATGAGATAATATAGTACTTTGATTTTGGATTTAGGAAATCTGCTTGCTTTAGTGAAAGAAGTGCTTCCTCGGGGTAAATGAAAGGTTACAGTTCTGCAAACAAGATTTTTATATGTCTGTCAGTAACTAGTTTGAGTATATGGAAAATGTGCCAAGAGCTGCAAAGGTCTTGTGTGGTAGATTTAGGTGACAGAAGCATCGAAGCTTCTTAATGTGGCATTAGTAGACTTTTCTTTTGTTTTTTTAGTTCATCAGTATCTAGATAAGCATTTAGAATGTTTATAGGTTACTGAACTCATAGTACCCAAATTTAGAGGAGATGCAGTCTACTCTTATTCCCAGTTCTTTGGCAAGCTACACAAAGACTAATTTACTAATGACCCTGGTATTATGACCTCCAGTGTGATTGCTGGATGGAGTTTAAATTTGAGTTTCTTTAACCTGGCTTTGTTGTTGAATGTTTAAATATACTTTTTATTTGAGAAAGAACTGTTTACATTGTTTTCTTTAAAACGACAATCAAAATATTTAGAGGTGAATGGAAAGCAATTAATGTACTTTATTTCTGTTGCAGACTCCAGTAAGATACACAAAAACTTTGCTATTACCAGTTGTTCTGGTGGTTTTGGGGGTAATCATCAAAAGGGTAAGTGATTCATTTAGTGAATCACCTTTTCCTTGAATTTACTTTTTAAGGTTTTTTTGAAGGGATCATTTTTTATTTGGGGATTTTAATTTTTTTTATTTATATTTTTATGGGAAGAAGTTTGTGTCGTGGGTTCATCTTGGCTGCCACCCAGGTACCTGCCAAGGTGCACTCCCATTGCCCGTCCTCAGCAGGATGGGGTGGCAAATAAAAGTTGAAAAGTATCATGGGTCAGAATAAGGACAGGGAGACCACTCACTGCTTTACTGTCATGAGCAAAACAGACTTGAATTAGGGAAGATTAGTTTAATTTATTGTCAACTAAAAATAAAGTAGGATTGTGAGAAATGAAAACAAAGCTCAAAACACCTTCCCCTTATCTCCACTGCCTTCTTCCCAGGCTCCATGGGTCCCTCCTATGGACTGCAGCTCTTAAAGAGCTGCTTAGCATGAGTCCTCTCCACAGGAATGGACTGCTCCAGTGTGGGTGCCCCACAGGTCACAGCTCCATCCAGAAAACCTTCTTCTATGTGGGCTCCTCTCCATGAGGTGCAGTTTTTGCCAGGAACTTCCTTTTGTCAGGAGCTTCTTCCTGTGTGGGCTCTCCATGGTTTGCAGCTTCCTTCACGTCATGTCAGCCTGCTTTGGCATGGGATCCCCCACAGTGTAAGCATCTGCTTCACTGTGGTCCTCTGTGCACTGTAGGGGCAAAACCACATCACCATGGTCTCCACAAGCTCTGCTCTGGCACCTGGAGCACCTTCTCCTCCTCCTTTACTGACCTTGGTGTCTGCAGAGTAGTTTATTTCCTTTTTTTCTCACTGCTCTCTCTTAAAGCTGCTGCACAGTGGTTTTTACCTTAAACACGTTATCAACAGAGGCACCTTTAGTGTCCCTGATGAGCTTAGCTTTGGCCAGCTTCTGTTCTGTAGCTGTCTGGAGCTGGCTCTGTCTGACACTGGGGCAAGCCTCTGGTCTCTTCTCACAAAAGCCACCCCTGCAGCCCCGTGCTACCAACATTTTGCCATGTAAACCCCACAGTTAGATAAAATACAGGTTTTCAAAAATATTTGATTTAAATTCTG
>WUAM01000287.1:38788026-38798589 GCA_024336885.1 Actenoides hombroni | reverse complement strand
TTCTTATCTCTTGGTGCTAGTCTTATCTACAGCAGGCCCGCAGCTTGTTTTGTAAAGACAAACCTTCATTCCTTACACTATCCTCCATGCTTAATCAAACGTTACTCAGCAAGCAGTGTCGACAGAATCTGTAGCTAATTTTTAAACTAATGAGGTCTTGGCTATTTGCAGGTTTGTTTAATCCATTAGGTTTTTGCCTGAATTAAAAAGGGATTGTAAAGGTGCCTTTGAATTAGGAGCCTGTGACATGTATTGCCTTTGTCTGAACCCTCAATGTGCAACTGAATTGATAATTGAATTTAGAAAGAAACCTGTCAGCACTGAAGGTTTGCTTTGAAAGACTGTCTGAATGCATAAGGAAGTAGCAAAGCAGTAAATTTGCAATTGAAATAAGTTGAAAAGCGTAAATATTTGCAATGTCATGGTGCAGCAGGACTGCTGAAAGGAAACATGGTTTCAATAACGTCAGACTGTATTTAGAGTGTTCTTTTCGGTTGTGTTTTTTGTGTGTTTTTCTGCGTTCTATTTTGTCTCATTCTATTTCAGTTTGATGCTGGGAAATGGGATAAAACTGAACAGAATTGAGCAAATCACATAGCTAAAACTGAAAAGGAGTTTGTGGCTTCCAAACATGACCTGTTTTCTTTTTCTAAATCTTGTCAAAATGCTCAGCTTATGCCAACAAAGTAGGTGATGGAAGCTGTCCCTGTTAGCTGGTGCTCCTATAGTCTGTTGTCATTCTTCATTGCTCTGCAAATCATTTATTAACAAGTTAAAAAGAGCCTGTAATAGCAAGGTTAAACCTGGAGTACACATCATCATCATCATCATCAGAACCTCCCAGAGAGTGTAACAAGAACAGCTGGAGGAAAAAACCCAACACGCATACATCATTTGCGCTTATGTGGTCTGAAAGTAACTTTCTTGGCTACAGCTTCCCTGTGTAGCAGATCTCAGCTAATTTCTGTGACGCAGGTGCTCACCGCAGCAAACTACCAAAAGTGCTCCATGCTGGTCCCTAACGACCAAGGTGGATGTATCGCAGCTATGATCTGACCATGTGATATTCTGTGTGGTCTCGAACTACACACCTAGTAAAAGATGGATTTATCTTTAGTGAGGACTAAGAATATTGCTACTATCCCAATCAGCAAATCCAGAAGTTTTACTGAAGAATTAATTCAAGCTACTATGAAACAGAATAACATCTGTGTTAGGTCATCATGGTGACTTGACCAAGTTTCCTGTACTTTGACTGCAACTTAAGAGCGCTTTGGACAAATGTCATATACTATGTTGCAGCAGAAAAATGAGGGATTATACGGATTGTTAATCACTGGGAACATAATGAACAAGCTTTAGCACAAAAGAGGTGAAGGAATGCTTCTTCAGTAGTTGTCAATGATTTCATGTGCCATCATTCTAGAGTATTCTGTCCTAGCCAGACTTCCAGAAAGAAATAGTGATTGAGTCAAGTCACTCAGAACTGGCTACTTAAAGCAAAACTTTAAACTTCAGATCTTATTTAAAAGAAAGGGAGAGAAACGGATATCCTACTAGTAGCTTACTCCAGGCTATCTGTATAACAGTGGTTACAGTAAATCTTGGAAGTGTTTCAAGATGGAAATTTTTTGTTTCAAAAGATTGTCTGATCCTCGGTTTTTACTTTTCTGCTTTGAATGGAAGATTAAAGCCTGATAATTGCTTTTGGGGGCCATGTGAAGAACTACACAATTCTTCTGCTTTGAGAATCCTTTTTACTTTCTAAGACTGGTATTAAAGAACATTGAGACAAGTCAGTGAGAAAGAAACAGGAGGATGTTGTTCTGCTGTGCTAAGTTCAGTTGGAAAGGTTTGTGAAGAGCTGTGCTTAAAGAACATGTAACCTATGCAACCTCTCAGGTTTTGAAGCAAAAGACGACACATCTAGGGTGTATAAAACCACTAAATGTGACTTATTTGTGTTTGGTGATGTTAGTTCACGGCACTGTTGCTTGCCAGCTTAACTGCTTTGTTTATCTCTGTACTGGTGTGCTTTCTGAATTGTTCCAAATCATCTAGACCCTCCTGGGCAGCACATGGATGCCATCATTGCTGTCATTGTGGTGAGGCATAGAACCTTGGTGTTCCCTATTGCCTCATTCTGTTTCCCTCCTTTTTTCACTCCTTTATTTGCATCGTGCTTCATCTAATGCCTTTGTGTTTGTTATAGGTGACACTTCATGCTGCCGAAGGGGATTGAAATGCCAGCTGTGCAGAGCAGTCAACCACAATGGAAAGTTACCTGTTCTGTGCTCCCCTATTTACATTTCACAGATAAGTAACAGCAGTGAAGTACTTCTTGATGCTGCTGCCACACAGTAAGTGTCTACATTTCCTTCTGGGGCTTCTTCCTGCAAATTTGTTTTTCTGAATACAGAAAATATGTTTGAATAATTTACTGAAAGCTTCACAAATTAAGGCAATTTCTTCAGATAAAGCAACCCAAAAGCCAGCAGATGTTTTCTGACAATGTTATAGAATTGCACTAATCTGTTTTTGATGAGTCAGATTGCACTCAGTGAGAACCAAGGATGAGCGAAGTGCACACTTTGGAAATGCAACTGAAGGCAAATTGTCCAGACCCTCTACATCAGTTTCTGGTCTCCAGCCACCCTTTCATATTTTCTTCCTTATGGCCCACTGTGACCGCAGGCTACCCTTTGCTCTTGCCATCTCAGCTGATCTCAGAGTCTAAGTCAGTGGAGAGACCATTTTAAGGTAAAAGGCGAAGGAACCAACCTCTCTTACTGGCTCAGCTTATTGCATTCTCCATATCTGTTATTTCTGCACAGTGAGTGGCAGGTGTCCATTGCAGCAAATCTTTCTGAACGTTACTTGTATTCCTGGAAGTAGACCCTGTAAATTAATTTTGTTGATTCCTGTGTGACTACCTGATTCACAACTGTTAGCAAGATGGGCGCATCTGAAAAGCTGGAGTAAAGAAGGTGTGTTCCATACGCTGAACACTTGCGTAAGGTAAACTAATGAAAAAAGAATTAATCAAGGTCATCTATTCTGTGTAATATATAAAATAAATATACTCTGTGTTATTAATTGTGTTCTAGATTGTGCTATGTCCACATGAGGGAAAAAAGACTAACTTAATTGTCACACACAACCTTAATTGTGGCTTGTACTAGTTTTGGGGGAATTAACTTTGATACGTTTGTGGGTTTTCCAGGCTCTGGACATGCACACAACTGCATTCACATTCTGTGTGGTCGGAGGGCACATATGTATATAAATAACAGGTCACTGCCAGATGAATGCTGGCTCAGATATTTTATCCATGGTACTCTCTCATGCTTTGTCCTTAGAGTAGATTTTAACAGTTAATTTGGAAAGGTTTCAAATCTGACAGTTTGAAAGGCTTCCTGCTTTCTGGTTACAGAGCCAATGTCAAGGGTTCCCAAGCAGCTCTACAAACTGCTGTTGCTGTCAGAAAGCATGGTTCGCTGGCTCTCCCCCTTCACCACCCTCTCCTTTGGTTAGCTGACCTGTTTGTGCAGCCACACAGGGAACTGGATATGGGAACCGGTCCAGACAATACTTAACTCTGTTGCTGAAATTAAAGGTAACTTAATGTGTTTGTGTGATGTAAGCACAGGAGTGGATATGTGCAGCTAACATCTGAGAGCTGAAGGTGAGGGAAACGCATGTGCTGGAAAACCTTAGCAGGCTCTCTACTAAACTTACTGTACATTACAAAGTCCCACTCAAAGCGTGAGGTGTTAGACTTGTTTGTTGTGAAAAGTGAGGTCTGGTTTCGATGTCAATGTTGAGCATCCCAGTGACAGAACCAGAAGTGATGGGCATACACTGAAACACAGGACATTCCTTCTGTACATCGGGAAACACTTCTTCACTGTGAGTGTGGCCAAGCACAGGTTGCCCATGATTCAGCACCCAGCAGCAACCCATATTGAGTGGGCCAGATCCAGTACCCTCCTGTTTCACTGGAGGAACACACAGAGGCCTGAAAGAGGGGCTGGAAGCTTGCACATCCAGGACACGTGACACCTAGAAATTTGGAACTACAGTGGTCTGGCTGAAAGAGCAGGTAGATGTTGATATCAGTTCACTGTCTAGCAATGCAGCATAATATCTGCTAATTGACTGGGGCCAAAGCTCAATACAATGAGGAATTTGGAAATACTGAATTGATAGAATGCATGTCATCGGCTTCAATCGAAGGGTAGCCAGTCATTGTCCAAAATGGCTGGGGTTTGCTTTCAGTTCAGTGGTTGATATGCTGTTATCTCTATAAATTGTGCGCACACAACTTTTCTTGCCGTTTCATATTTTCTCTGTTTGTTTGTTGTTTTTTTTTCTCTCGGGTAACTGCAGAAACTTAGCTCATTTCAGTGTGAAAGTTTCTATAACAAAATACTGTCCTTTGTATGCTCTATAACTAGACAAAATGCTAACATATAACCCAGAAAAGAACTCTCACTTTACATAGAAATGCAAAAAATGTGGTATTTTACCATTCTGGAAATAGTCTGCTTTGTTTTAATTTGGATTTAGGCTTTCCTCAAGCACTGGCTTACAGCTAGGGACTAGAGGGCGTTTTGGGAGTGAGCCTGAAACCTCCAGCACTGTGATGGTCCTTGGCGTGATGTTGCTGTCTGTGTACAAATGAAGATGAGGCAATTAAAGAGTTGAGAGTCTATTGACTCTGCAGTCAGGGATCTAAAGGTTGTAGCTGGCATAAAAGCAGAGACACGAAGCTTTTATCTCAATAGCTCAGAAGAGAAGTAGCTTCAGCAGTGCTGTTCCTGAATGTTTAGGCAGATATGTCTGTGAATTGGGCTGGTCTTGGGTTCCTGCCCTGACAGATGAAAAGCCACCTTGGGTGGATCTGCACAGATGTATATGCATCCAGAATTTTGCACCATCAGTGCAATGGAGAGCAGACACATGCCCAGGCATGGCTAAGCTGTGCCATGGCCTCCTGCTGCCCAGAGAATGTCTGGGGACGTTACAGGACCATGGAGCTCCTGTCTGAATTGCAAGGGAGGTGAGAAACACAGCCCTGACTCCTACGTCTAGATAAATGTACTTTAAAGAAGGTAAAGAAACAGTCCCAGAGCTCCACAGCAAGCTCAGTGTGATGTGAAGTTTTGAAGCAATGCAATTAAAGCGGGATTTGAAGCATAGTCAAAGGTTACACACTTCACTTTCAGTGCTAGAGTAAAATAGAATTAAAGAGAGGCATATAAATTTTAAAAAAACAAAACAAAAAAAACCCCACCCCAAACTTGTGCCTGGATGAATATCATGGCATTTTGAAAAGGACAAAGAATTCCTCTGAATAATATTTAAAACTTAGTATTACAAATTGCTCGAATGAATAAAGATGGCTTTTTATTTAGATCAGAAATTGCTTCAGGAAGGTATCTAACATTTAGAGTAAAGGAATCTGCTTCTTACAGCCACAACTCTGCTCATGTTGCTTCCAGCTGAAGTCGGGGTGGTAGGACTGACCCTCTTGCTCTGTGGGTTAGGATGCACCAACCTGGATGATGGTCCTTTCGACACACTTTTCGGTAACACAAGTGACTGTGTGAGCTACTTGGTGAGCTCAACAAACCTCTAGGAAAATCCATCACTGCTCCAAGGAAAGGTGAGGGGGGAAACCTGAGCATCCCGTCTAAATCACAGCCTATGTGGCAAAGCAAATAAACATGCTGTGGCTGGCAGAGGCGGTCCATAGGATTTTCTGTAGACATCTGTTTGTCACTCTTTTCCTTCAGCCCTAGACAGAGCCTCTTAGCGAGGTGTTTGGAGCCTCCCTGCCCTTACTTTTATGCTTGTGATCTCCGATGAGGATTTATCCCGCTTTCTGAGGGCTGTTTTGCTGTGGGTACAGGGCATTCTGTGGCTCAGGGGCTGGCAGGGTGCAAAAGGAGCAGAGGCTCCCCTGACATAGGTTCCCGTACCTGGAACTGATGGACTGAACTGGCATCTTGGCACTCAGCCTGTCTTCATTCATATGCTCACACAGTTCAATGTGGGTTTGGTATCAATGGTGTTACAGACAGCTTAGTTAATTGCATGTCACCATGTTAAGGTAGCTTCTCTGCATACCTGCTCTCAAACCTCATCCTCCTGAAGCAAATGCCCCAGTGAATGCGGGAGGATGTGGTCTGACGGGTGGCAGCATGAGCTGTTGTAGAACAGGTAATGGCTGGGATAAAGTTGTATTTTGAATTAGCTCTGAATTAGAGCTCTGCTGGTGGTGGAGATTGAGATGATGCATGGAAGGGCAGTGTCTGCCTTGCTTTGAAAAACACAGCCAGCGAGAAGCAATGTTGTCCTCTTAGAAATGTGCTCATGCTCCTTCCTCCTCTCCCTACTTGCCTGGAAGCCAAGAAGAGCAGGAGCAGGGGATAAACCATGTTTATTCCATTATTTGTACCAGGTTAAACCAGGACCATCGGAGTTTTGGGATGCCAAACTTTCCCACCCAGGAGGGGAGCACTTGAGTGGTTGTGGCATAGACCCATGTCCTCTGGGGTCCAATCTCCCCATGGCAAATTATCCATCTTTCTCGGCCCATCTTATTAGTCTTCTGCACTGTAAGGGACTATGCTGTGTAGAAACTGTGTATGTTGTAATGACCCTTTACTTGGTGTTTTCTTTTTACCAATTCTGTGAAATTCCAAGGCACAGTTACAGTGAGGACTGAGTAATTATGTTGCTGCTTAAATGCCTATTAAGTAATTATAGTTACAGAGACAATATTAGCCTCTTTTCCTCTAAAGCTCTTTTCCTGGTAAGGCTGTTTTATCACTATCATATTTTTTGTTACTATGTTTGGTGTTCTTAGATTAACATCAACTCTGAAAAAAAAGGATTTTTCTATGCTATAGACAAAAGCAGAGCAGGCATCATCTGAATGCTTGTCCTTGGGTGGAGAGTCCCCAAGGAACACGGTGGATGTCACAAGCCGCAGTGATATGTGTGGTTAGCACTAGACTAAGGAACTGAGGGAACAGGATGGCTTTGCCTGAGCACACCAGCAAATTAGGTAGACTAGTCTTCGCAGGCTGATTGAAACAGTCTGTTGTCACCCTGTCAATGAACTGTCGTTACTGAGCTGATTGGAAAATTGCAGTTTTCCTTCTGTTAACTTTGAATGCCTCCCCTCCCTTCCTCCCACCACCTGCTATTGTTTCACACCAGTATTTCAGAGCTTGCTTGTTGTGGTTGGCATTTCCCAATAAAACAAAGTCATGTTCAGCAACAAAAGAAATATTGTTTAGAAATTTGCAAATGTGTAAACAACTGAAACCTGGAGTTTAACTGCCTATCCTCATCTGTTTCAGGCAGGCTGATGTGGATACACCCTTTTATTGATACTGATGATATGTTAGGAAGGTGACTCCATTTTACTCTTCTCCCAACTCCATGCTATAAGTCATCTCATAGTCACTGTATATAACCTCGTAAGGCTGACTTTTGTCTTGTAACATTGACCACCACCTGTCATTCGACTACTGAAAGTTGTAAAATGGGAAGCATGGTAACAGTTGAATTATGGGGCATAGAGGTTTCACAAATGTCTGGACCCAACCTCTTCATCCTCAGTGGCAGTTCACCATCAGTGCATTCATTCTTCAGGATTTGCAGTGAGAACCTCTGGTTAGTTCAAAGCAGCTAATTTGATGTGTTGTGTGATGGTCTGGTAAGGGATGTATGCCGTACAAAGTCAGGTGGCTCACTTTGGGGAAGTGTGAAGTGGCACTGGGACCTGACTCTGTATCTGTTTAGCAGACTATCCAGAGACAGGTCTTGCCTAGAGCCACCCATGTCTCAATTCATTTTTTGTGTCTACAGGGTTGATACCTTGGCAGGATACTCCCTGTGTGTGGGAGGTAGGAATTGGGGTAGTGTGAAGAGTTTGCTCCTGGTGCCTCCAGTTTTGTGTTAGGTAGAGAAGTGTCATCAGGTTTGCCAGAGTGCAGGCAATTTTGCATGTGGATTTGTGCACCTTTGCAGTGAACCTCATGCAGACTTGATCCATCAAGGCTGCTGCAGTTTGGCTTCCTGACATCCTCCACAGCATGTCCTCCCTGCATGCTAACACTAGTTGTTCTCAGAAATTATCTATCTGGGAACAACCAAACAAAAATAAATAGTTATTTTTCTGCTAGCCTGGTGACCATGGCACCTCACATTTAGATTGGTTTCTGTAGCTGCATAAAAATCCATTGGCTTCAAACCTTATGGAGAGTTGCTACCCAAGGGACCTAACACAAGCTCTTTGCCTAAAAACTATGTTACAGGATGCTCTCCCCTTCTTTCTCAGCATCATTGACTGGTAAAAGCATGAAGGTGTAGGTGAACTGGCTGCCCTGTTGCTATCTTCTGTGGAAATAATGTAGTTGAAGAAACCAAAGAAACCTGAGGAAATTGGATTTATTCTGTCATGACCAAGAGCTCAGCTAGTGCTTCCAGATGCCTTCAGTTTGTAGAGATTATGGCCCAGAGAATTGTTAAGTGAGTACGTTGGTACCAGTTTGTTGTGATGGAAGAAGAAAAAGAAATTAGACAAACTTCATCGTTCAGAGTATGGGTGACATTTGAGAAAAGCTAAATTAACCTTTAAAATGCCTCCAATTGTCTTGTTTCGGAAAAAAAAAAAAAAAAAGGCAGGAAAGTCGAAGACATTCAGTCTGGTTAACACTGACAATAAATGAGTGCATGTAAGCAACTTCCCTCAAGCATTCATTAATGCATTTCCTTGGTTGCCAGTATTTCATCAGGTAATGAATGATTTCCACATCTGTCTTACTGAACAAGAAGTACCATCTTCTGAGCTTGAAGGTGAAGAGAGAGCAATATATTTGAACTAAACCTGGATGCTGTTGAACAGGTAGACATTATTAAAAAAAACCAAAGCACAAACCTGAATGCACGTAATGCTGCTGTCCTGCTCCAATTAGCAGAAATGAATACAGGCTTAATTCTGTATTTTTGTTGATAGCACAGCTTTGCCAGGAATTTGTGGGAATCCAATTTCAGTCCTTAAAAAAACTGAAATGAAGATTGAGTGGAAGATTAGTATAGATTAATTGTTGTGAAGACCCTTAACAGCCTGCCTTGTGCTTGTAGATCCTTGTGCTGCCATTCCCACGCATGAGATGCTGATGCATG
Organism: Actenoides hombroni; assembly: GCA_024336885.1. Lineage (NCBI taxonomy): Eukaryota > Metazoa > Chordata > Aves > Coraciiformes > Alcedinidae > Actenoides > Actenoides hombroni. Next base: position 38,789,385 of record WUAM01000287.1, on the reverse strand, counting down.
TATTTGTCCTTTCAAAGAGAATCCATCTCTTGAGGATGGCACAAGCACATTGAAGCCTCGGCATTGCTGGTGGAGCCATGGAGGGACCAGATTTTGCCTTGCTGCCCTGGGTAATGGGGTGTCATGTACTGAGGTTCTTCCAAGGGGCAGCCTGGCTCATTGCTGCTTGGCTATGGACAAGCTGTCACTTAGATGAGAGTGATTGTCTAGTTTTTCTGAAGCAGAACATCTCAATTGTCACAGTGGGCCACCTTCACCTCGGGAAGCCGCTGAATATACTGCCTTCAGGAAGAATTAATGCCCAGTAATCTTCCATTCAGGAGGAAAAAAAGACTCAGGTGCTTGCCAAGTATCAATGAGCCAGTTTATTCCTTTTTTTTTGCTGCTCCCCTCCCTTCCCCCCCCCCGCTTTGTTTTTTTAAATCTTTCTCACAATTACAGAAGCATATCCAAGCAATCACGGTGACTCAGATGAAGAGCCATAAGCAGTCCACAGTGCAGATTAAATTTGCAATTGGCAATGTCATTTTGCTGCACTGTGAAAATGAAAAATGACTGTTTTCCTACTTGCTACACGTAAGTACCACATGCAAAGATTTACATCAAGCCGGAACAGTTGCTAGAAGGGGAAAGGAGGGAACCAACATTCTCAGACAGATTAAAGGCTGTCTCCCCCAGTGTCCTGTTTTACCAGTTGAGTGATCTTGGCTGGGTTTATCAACAGAGGAAAAAGGAGACAGACCCCAAAGCTGTGTATGACAGGACATTTATCCACAGGTATATGTTGCAGGGAATGGAATTTCTTTCTGATCCCACCTGTGAATTTTTTTTTACCTGCAAATGTAGTAATCATGATATTTTTCCTCTGAAACCCACCCAGAGCTACAGTAACTGCAGATGCTCATTTCAGTCAAGCATTGAAGAGTTTGCAGAGATTTAAACTGATTAAGTGCTAACATGAAGTAATGACTTCCAAATACTGATATGCTAATTATAATGTTGCATTTGCAGTGACTACCTTACAAGTGTGATTGCCTTTCTAATTGAATCCAGTGCTCTGTCTTCTTTGGTTCTGGGACAAAATAGCTAGGACAGCTGATACTTTGAGTTGTTTCTATCCAACACCAAGGATGCAAAAATCACATTGAAAGCTGGCCAACCATATTACCTTTGGTTCTTTCATTACTTGTGTTGTGTCTGACTGAGGTGGAGTTAATTTTCCCACATAACAGCCTTCCCAGTGCTGTGCTTTGCGCTGCGAGCTGGAAAGGTGCTGGTAACACCCCCGTGTTGTGGCTGCTGCTGGGCAGGGCTCCCACAGCACCAAAGCTGTTTTTTCAACATTCCCCCCACAGTGGG
>WUAM01000287.1:38756971-38776015 GCA_024336885.1 Actenoides hombroni | reverse complement strand
GGGTTATAAATTAATAAAGTGTCTTCTTCTTCCTCTCCTGGCTCTCTCTTTACTGATTTTGTGTTGCTGCATCTCTTTGCTCCCTGTATAAACAGTGACACACTGCTTTACACTTTTAGCAGCATATGGAAAACTGGACTAAGAGAACTGAACTTTAAATTACATTGGAAAAATGTCCAAGAGCAAGTTAGATAGATTTATCGTTCAGATTTTATTTGAACCTGTCACAGAAAACACAGATTTCTTTATTCTCTTGAATTAATGTATTAGTTTGAAAAGTATCCTCGTCCCATGCTGTTTGATGTGACTTCTCTGAGGTATGAGTATCTGATTTTTCATGCTTCCCAGGAATCTGTAATCATACAGAACTTTATCATCAAACAGAACCTTATCATCATACAGAATTTCCTAACAGTCATGCAGACAAAAATTTCTGGTTACTGGTGGGAATGTCAGAAGGAACTCACAGCTGCATCTTGAAGCTGACGAAAACCACAGCCTTTCACAGGCTGTCACAGGCAACTAAGTGGGGTGCCCTCTTCTTGTGTTCAGACTCTTCCTGGGCATTTGGACCTCGATACTGACTTTTGCTACCTCTCTCCATAGAAGTGAGGTCTTTCATAACAACTCTGCCACCATTAAGCAACTAAACAGTCAACGGATGTAGAGCAAGTTGTAGACACAAAATAACAATAAGAAACCTACTGGAGTCAGGTGAAATTCCCTAAATGGCTCTCCCAAGAGACAAAGGGCCATGCAAGTCTTTTTCCAGATGAATGGAAAAACTCAGTCCTTTCTGTTTCTTTACAACAAAAGCTTTGGAGAATATAAAAAACATAGTAAAATGTCATCTCCTGCCCAGTAAGAAAGCAGGATAAAAAATGAGATAAAATATTTATTTCTGTATTTAATGTGTGGAAAAGATGCAGACAAAAGTGGTCTGAGGACATTTAATCTGGGAGATCCTTGTATGAGGAAGGGCATCACAATGCCATCCAGAGGAAAAGGGTTACGAACAACACATAAATTCTACATAATACAATAACAAATGAAAGAAAAAGACTGTTTCTTTGAAAATAAATTACTAATGACTTAATTTAAGGCTTGAGTCCTACCTTTACTCCTGCATATGCATGATTTAGATGGGATAATTCATGTGGTGACCCCAGTGAATAATATGTAAATTTTAGTGGGATTAAGTTGTGTTAAATTCACAAGTCAAATTACTGCTCAGAAATGTTATCTGATTTCCAGGTATTAAGTCTATAAACTCCATTAATTGTTCAAAAGTAGGTATCCAGTTTATATGTATCAGATGAAAAAGTTAAAAACCAAAAATCTCACTTTGAGGCTTAAACCAAGCAGTCACTTCTGGGAAAGTTATAACATGCCCCCTAGAAAAAAAAATGTTAGCTTGTTCATCTATACTATCTATCCAAGGTGGCTGCTATAAAGGCTGGTACAGATTCATGGTTTTAATTAGGCCGATACCAAAATTTTGACTTAACAGATCTTCTTAATAATAAGAGAAACCTTATTTATTTTCCTGATAACATAAAGCCCTATGATTATATATATATCTCCTGTTTAGGAAAAAAAAATTTTGTAATATAGGTAATTAGAAATAAATTTTACTCAGTTCTTGTTTTGCAGGGAACAAAGTCATTGCAAAGGAACATAATAATAAAAAAACCAACCCTGTTTAAACTGACTTCACTGACTTAAGAATGCAACTTTTTTTTACTGAGAGGAAAAAAAATCACACTTGAGATACAGCTGGTCAGAGCTTATTATCATACAAACACTTCAAGCTGCCTTGTGGTAAAATGAAGATTGAAGTTGATATCATCCACACACCTGTTGAACCTGTGTGAGAACATTTCTCCTTAAGCTTGAGAACAGTGTGATGGGAGGATGGCCCAAGGACTGGGGAAAGGGATGCTTGGGCTTCTGTGCAGCAAAGCTCTGCCTGTGTTCTGTAGACCCTACACTGAATTTTTGAGATGGGACCATCAACAGATAATTTTTTTCTACATGTAATTTTCAGTTTTATGGTTTCACTCTGGTGTTTTTCCAGCTCTGAGGTTGTCTCTGTGTGTCTCTATGTGAAGATGTGTATGGTTCCCTGCATGGTGGATGAAATATTCTACAAGCAGCTGGGACAGGTTTCACGATCTTTACCCCTTGTTTTGTTGGGGAACTTCAACTTCCCAGGTGTCTGCAGGAAATATAATACAGCAGAGAGAGAGCAGCCCTGGAGGTTCCTGGAGTATGTGGAAGATAACTTCCTCACCCAGCCGGTGAGGGACCCAACAAAGGAAGGTACCCTCCTGGACCTACTGCTTGTGAACAGAGCAGGACCCGTGGGGGAAGTAATGGCTGGGGGCTGTCTTGGGCATAGTGATCATGAAATCATAGAGTTTTCAATTCTTGGTGAAGTAAAGCCAGGGGTCAGTAAAACTGCCACCTTAGATGTTTGGAGGGCTGACTTTGGCCTGTTCAGGGAACTGATTGACAAAGTCCCTTGGGAGGCAGTCCTGAAGGGTAAAGGAGTCCAGGAAGGCTGGACATACTTCTAGAAGGAAGTCTTAAAAGCGCAGGAGCATCTGTCCCAGTGTGTGGAAAGATGAGCCGTAGGGGAAGAAGACTGGCTTGGATGAATAGAGAGCTTTGGCTGGAACTCAGGAACAAAAGGAGAGTTTATGGCCTTTGGAAGAAGGGGCAGGGGTCTCACGAAGACTACAAAGATGTAGTGAGGCTATGCAGGGAGAAAATTAGAAAAGCCAAAGCCCAACTAGAACTCAACCTGGCTAATTCTGTTAAAGACAATAAAAAATGTTTCTATAAATATATTTTTAAAAAAAGAAGGATGGGGGAGAATCTCCATCCTTTATTGGATGCAGAGGGAAATACAGTGACAAGGAATGATGAAAAGGCTGAGGTGCTTAATGCCTTCTTTGTCTCAGTCTTTATCAGTAAAACTAGTTTCTCCCTAGACATCCAGCCCCCTGAGCTGGAAGACAGGGAGTGGAGGCAGAATGAGACCTTCACAATCCAAGAGGAATTAGCCAGTGACTTGCTACACCACTTAAACATACACAAATTTATGACGTTACACCCAAGAGTACTGAGGGAGCTTGCACAAGTGCTCAGCAAGCCTTTCTCCATCCTTCAGCAGCAGTCCTGACTAACTGGGGAGGTCCCAGTGGACTGGAGGTTAGCAAATGTGACACCCATCTACAAGAAAGGCCAAAAGAAGGATCCCTGGAACGGCAGACCTATCAGTCTGACCTCAGTGGCAGGGAAAGTCATGGAGTAGATCATCTTGAGTGCCATTATGCACCATATATGGGACAACCAGGTGATCAGGCGCAGTCAGCATGGGTTTATGAAAGACAAGTCCTGCTTGATGAACCTGATCTCCTTCTATGACAAGATGACCCACCTCGTGGATGAGGGAGAGGCTATGGGTGTTGTCTACCTGGACTTCTGTAAGGCCTTTGGCACTGTTTCCTACAGCATCCTCATGAGAACACTGTCTGCTCATGTCTTGGATGGGCATACACTCTGTTGGGTAAAATACTGTCTGGGCGGCATGGCCCAAAGAGTTGTGGTGAATGGAGTTAAATCCAGCTGGTGGCAGGTCACAAGTGGCATTACTCAGGGCTCAGTATTGGGACCACTTCTGTTTAACATCTTTACCAATGATCTTGATGAAGAGATAGGCTGCACCCTCAGTAAGTTTGCAGATGACACCAAGTTGGGTGGGAGTGTTGATCTGCTTGAGGGCAGGGAGCGTAGCGTGCAGGGACGGACTCCGACAACACAGCCAATAGGGTTGTAATCAGAAGTCACTTTATTAAGTGCAACAGGCCATATTTATACACGAGACAATACTGATCACGCGCCCCCGTCACTTCTCATTGGCCCCACACTCAAACCCAGATTCTCTCCACGCGCACTTCAAACACTTTTTATTGGCTGGCGATTCTCTTGATTTTCTTCCTGCAGCACCCTGTTTTTCTCCTCTTATCCTCCTGTTTTGCCAGGTGCTCTGCTTTTCTCATCCTTAGTCTCATCCTTAGTCTCATCCTTTTCTCAGCCTTAGTCTTCTCTCCTCAAGGTCAGGGCAGTGTTTGCTGTTTCTCAGCCTTGCACGCCTTAGCATAACTACTTCTAGCTAACAGCTATTTCTGTCCTACTCTTATCAATCCCTACAAGGGAGTCTCTACAGAGAGACTTAGACAGACAGGATCAGTGGATCGAGACCAACTGTACAAGCTTCACAAGGCCAAGGGCCGGGTCCTGCACTTGGGCCACAACAACCCCAGGCAATGCTACAGGCTTAGGGAAGAGTGGCTGGAAGCTGCTCAGCAGAAAGGGACCTGGAAGTACTGATTGACAAGCAGCTGAATATGCACCAGCAGTGTGCCCAGGTGGCCAAGAAGACCAACAGCATCCTGGCTTGTATTAGAAGTACTGTGGCAAGCAGGACCAGGGTGGTGATTGTCCCTCTGTACTTGGTGTTGGTAATGCCACACCTGAATTACTGTGTTCAGTTTTTGGTACCTCAATACAAGAAAGACATCGAGGTGCTGGAGCATGTTCAGAGAAGAGCAACTAAACTGGTGAAGGGCCTGGAGAACAAGCCTTATGAGAAGCAGATGAGGAACTGGGGCTACTTAGTCTGAAGAAAAGAAGGCTGAGGAGAGACCTTATCGTTCTCTACAACTACCTGAAAGGATGTTGTAGAAAGATAGGTGTTGGTCTCTTCCCACAAGTAACTAGTGACAAAACAAGAGGGAATGGCCTCAAGCTGCACCGGGAAGGTGTAAACTGGACATTAAGAAAAATTTTTTCACTGAAAGGGTTGTCAGGCATTGGAACAGGCTGCCCATGGAGGTGATTGAGTCATCATCCTTGGGTGTTTTTAAAAGCCATATAGACGTGGTGCTTGGGCATATGGCTTAGTGGTGGACTTGGCAGAGCAGAGTTAATGGTTGGACTCAGTGATTTTAAAGGTCTTTTCTAACCTTGGTCATTCTATGATTCTATGATGATTTAAGTGAAATGGATGATTTACACAGGGCGCAAGCCCAGGAAATGCTGATGTGTGGGCAGTGAGATTGTTCTGCCCCATATGGCAGCTCCACATAGGGCCACAGACTGACTGATCGGGGCCTTTGACACAGAAGCGTATGAGGATCTGTGCAGGCGATGCACTATGGAGTCTGGGAGGGGCTGGCAAACATTTTTGTAGCCCAAAATAGATGACTGTCTGGATGTGTTGCATAAGAGCCCTGCAGAGACCCTGGGGTACCATTGATATGCCAAGGTAGGACAGCAGGGAAATACCACATGGGAAAGGGAGGATGGGCTGTGGGGATGGTGCAGCTGGGGGGACTGGCATGATCTGAAAAGCAAGGCCAGGAGAAGTGGGAGGCACTAACCCAGCCCTTCAGACCTCTTTTCTCTGGCTACGACTTGTTAAGTGGTTCTGGATGAAACTCAGATACAATTACACAGAGTCATGGTGGTGTGCTTTTGTTGCAAAAGTACCTGTGTTTTCATTTTAAGTAGAGTCCCTGCTCTCTATTTGCTTATAAATACTCTTTGTCAGTTATATGAGCCAGACAGTTCAGTAGATGGCTTTTAGTGGCTCCTGAAAACTAGAGAAGACTTCTGACTAGACACCATTTACATTGCTTTTTGCTGTTTGGAGTACATATATATTACAGCTTGCTTGAAAACAGAGGGCCTAGATGAGGCCTCACAACAGTGGCATGCAAACCCCTTGTACTGAGGTTGGCTCTTGTATTGTGCAATTGATGAAGCTGCAGTCCAATCCAAAATACACATACTGCTCAACAGCAGTGAGGTGAGGGTTCATTGCAGTTGGTTTTTTGTTCATTCATGATGCACAGGGCTTTTGGGTGACCTTTGCTTTCCTTGATACAGGTCCTGATGTAGCTTTGTAAAGCGTCACCTTGTGCTAGATGTATTCTGGTTTGGACAGGAACTGCATCTCCTGCCCTCCATCACTCTTGTCCCGGAAAGTCCTGCCCAGTCTTCGAGTTCTTCTTTCCCTAAAGAAAACAAGGAACGGTCAGAATTAAAACATGTGAAAACAGGCAGTTGGTTTATGAACTCTTCCCTTCATTTTTAGAGGGTAATCAGAGTGATAGTAAAAGACTGATACTCGAAAGGGGAGCAGACATGGTTGCTGAAGAGGCAGTAGATAAGGGGGTTGATGGCACTGTTCAAGGCTGGCAGGTTCTGAATGATCACGGATGCGTAGAAGCGCTCTTTGGTCTCTGGGAGTATGTTGAAGTTGTCCAGGATATCAAAAAGAAAGTAAGGGCTCCAACAGAGAACAAATGCTGGAAGAGAGAGAGAGAGAATAGCCTGACATAGATAGCTTAGCTATTCAGAAAAGTAATCTCACACACTGAGACTGTTTTAACACATAAATATTTGTTCACGAAAAAAAAATAAATCACCCTATTCAGGGTCTTCTTTAAGAGAATAGTTATTAGATTGTGTTTTTATTTTCTTTTAAGTTTTGTTTTAATGCCCATAAAATATATTGTGTGTGCTCCTCTAAGTGTTCAGAGTGCTCCCTCTAGACATATCAAGTCACTTTTGAACACTACACAACACATAAAGGGTAAATAGGTAGCCAGTTAAAGCATCATCAGTTATAGTGAAGCACTCTTTTAATGGTCCCCTGAGTGAGCAGACAATCTAAATGTACATGCCACCAAAGCACCATTCTGTGACAGGGCTGCTTGTCACAGTCACCTATTAAAAAAGGGCTCTTAGACACCCAGGAGTAAGGAATGACACCCTTTCACACCACATTAGGGCAGACTGACATGTCATTTGGCATGCTGCTTGTGTGGAGTGTGCAGGGAGACTCTCTAATTTCTATACTGCGATTTGAGAGATGACTTTGGGGAAGGGAAGAGAGGACTGTGTAGTTCATAGCTCCTGTTTTTGTTCAGAGGTGGTAGAAATAAAAAAAGCCAGAGATTTACCTTAGTTTACAGACATATGGAGTGTATCTGTCCCTCGCAAATTTCCAGGTCATCTCCTTCCACAAAGGCTTTTGATTCAAGATTTACATGGAAACATTGTTTTATAACAGTTCACTCAACTAAGCTGTAAGTACCTGGGTTGCAAATGTACAGGTGTCGTGAAATCAGCCACATGATCTCTCCCTCACCCGAATGGAACGAGACAGCAGAGTGACCTCGTGCTTGCTTTTGTGTTACATTCATCAGTGTTCCTTCGTTGGCAGTTAGCTGAGTGCTCACTGAATGTGCAAGGAAGAGGTAAAGTACCCTCTTGTTCTCTAGAATAACCAAACTGGCAGTGCCTATGCATAGATACCAGAAAAATAGCCATACACAGTGTCAATGTATGGGTCATAGCACTGACTGTGCAGATCTTTAAGTGGCTTTAAGGAAATCGCTGAATGTTAGGTGCTGTAATCTGTTTGCACGTCAAAAGATGCTGAGTGCCTAATATTATCAAGGTCCTTAGAAATACTGAGCATCCAGGTGAGCTCTTATCATCTGATGGTGTTGCAATACTAGTTGTTCCTGACAAAAGCTTTCTCTGAGTGCCACACAGCGAAGTTCAGACACAAAGGAGCTGTTCTTGGGCTTCTGAAAAGCACAAATCGCACCAATCTCTCTCACGTCTGCAGATGCTACTGCTGAACAGGGAGCTAAGCACCTCAGTAGTAGCTATTATCAGAATATTATCCAGTCTGAATTTTGTGTAGTGTTGGAAAGAGGAGCGATCTCTTTTTCAGTGGTAGGGGTTGGCTGTCAGCCCTTGGGACTCATCTTCCTGCCTGTCTCTGGCAGCTAATCACTGCCTTTATTTCTTGAGAGAGAATGTCAGCCTTTTAATTCCATCAGAATAATGTCATCTCCCTGGGATACAGAGGACACCTGGACTGAGTCATCTGCTGCCCTGTCTGGAAAGGAGAGCTTGTTCTTCCCACTTCAGCAGCCAATATGCTTCTGACATCAAATTCAGTTTCTCTGCATCCCTTGCCTCTCCTTCCTCTCTCCCTTGCACTGCCCCAGCACCTAACATGCCATATATAGTCTCTAAGCTTAAGAGACAACCCAATTGCCGAGGCTTTTGGCAGCCTGGATGGGAAGAAGATGACCCTTCCTTGAGATGACTCCTTCCTTTATGAGTTTTAGGCAATGGCCCTCCTTTACCTTCTTTATGCATGTGAGATGGTGTGCATAATTTCATTCATGCCTAAAATAGGAGCATATCAGCCAGAGGAGAGGGGAAGGACAAGGTCAGAAGGCAAGTCAGGAGGTCTAAGTAAAGCTCCTCCTCTGAGACATCTATGGCACTTTTTCTGATGGGGGAGGGAGCTGAGGCAGACCAGCTTCCTAATGTTGGAATCCTTGCCACAAATCCTTGCCTACCTGTGGGGGTATTTCACTTACCCAGGATAATGACGATGCTGTACTTGATGGCTTTCACTTTCGCCCTGGATATGAACCCACGGCTGGTGTATCCAGCAGGTGCTTTGCCACCTGTGGAAAGAACAGCTCAGCTAGTAAAAGAGCAGGACTGGTGCTTGGATGTTCCTTTGCAGGAGGACAGTGATCTGCAGCCCATCCTTCCCTGGGGTTAAGCAGGGGCTCAGTAGTGGCCGAAATTTGGACACTGGCAAGCCTCCTCAAGCAGTCTTACAGGAGACATTTTCTGAAAGGAATTGGCAGCTATGTGTGAAAAACCAAAAGAAACAACCTGGCAAAACAGACTACCTGTACACTTTAAGCTGCATTTCAGTCAGAAGGATTGTCAAAGCTATATACTCCATTCTCTTAATCTCTCACTCTTTTTGATGCTTTGGATACAGTCATGCATTTTCCTCTCCCTGTTGACTCAGTAATGAAATATGAAATGCTGTTAGACTAGCTTTTTCAGACACTGAGTGTGGCTTGAATTGAGAAGCAAATCCTATTCAGTCTTACCCCAAGGCTGGTTGATCTCATTTTCTCTGAAGTCACACTAATGTCTAAGAGAATCAAGTTCTGTATTTCAGTAACAGAGCTAGCATGATTGAAATAATATGCCTAATTTCATTATTAATGTCAATTTGCTGTTCATGTTGCTGGGTCAGAATAACTAGGTTCACCATAGTGAATACACCAGAAGGTCTTTTTTTATCAAAACATCTTTAAACTCTTGTAGTCCAAACTTAGGACTGAAATTTTGATTGATGTAGTTGGAAATAACTCTGTGTACACACATTTTTGCATCTCTTATAAAAGCAGCATATCAAGGCTGTGTTATTTGTAAGGAAAAAAATGTAAATAAAATTAATGTGGGCTTGTTATCAGAGAAACATCCCATCTAGGAGCCTGAAATTAATCTATACTTAATAATATTGGCAATTACTTGTTAACTTCCAGAGCAGAATATACATCTTGGATGAGAAGAATGACTTTTTTTTTTCAAGACTAGCTGATACTGATTGTGTCACAAAGGCAGGATTGTTAGAAATCAGTCCTGCTCCAGCTTTTCAAAGGAGGAGTAAATCTTAGATTATAGTTGACAGATGCGAGGTTATGACATAAGGTTATCTGCAGATGCTCAACATCACACTAGGACACTTCCTCCTTTACAGGACATTAATCCATGATCCTGCTTCAGGCAAGTACCAGCAGCTTGGTGCCCATAGTTTGATGTGTTTCCACTCACTACTTGGCTGAACTAACTGGTTGTGTGCTCTTACAGTTGTGTTGAAAAAGACATTAGCATGAACATACTTTTCTTCGTAACTAATAGGAAAGGCAGCTGACAAGTAGAACATTTTGGAATGATTTGTGCTCAGATTTTTTTTTGCCAAAATTGATCAGAACAGTCCAAAGAAGTTTATGGTCTTGGGGTGGAAAGCTCAGCTCATTTTATGGCCTTATGTAGCCAAGAATTTCTGATGTTGATTAAAATCCAGACTTTCAAGGTCATATTAAAGCACAGCAAAAGATGAATCTAAGTATCTGCTGGAAAAATACTATTCTGGAAATGGGCAAAGTTCTAGGAACAGGGACTGTAAGTTCCAGAATGAGGATTTTTTTACCTTTCAATTATTTTCTCACAGATGTTTTCTAACTTTTTTCTATAGGAGAATTAGTGTCAAAAAGGAAAGAAGGTAGAAAATGAAGAAAAGAATTGTAAGTGAGCAATTACAGAAACCCATTCCCACTTTAGTGATATGGACCCAGTGTGATACTGCATGTCCAAGCATTCCTGGATTTGGGGGAACCGGTGCGATTTGAATCACGAGGCTGGGAACACATGTGCTGACACTCACCAGGGCAGCTGGATATGATGACAGCCTGAGCTTTGCTCTTCATCCAGATGGTTCGAATCACAATTGAGTATATGACGCTACAGAAGGGAAAGAGTTGTCGATATTATGAGGTACAATAAATTAAACTGACATCTCATTCATCTCTGCTCTATGGATGTACTTATCTATGTGTAAGGAGCTCACAGAGATGGTGAGGCTTCATAGTAATAATAATAATAAAGATGACAACAATAATAAATAAAATATGACTCTCCTGTAGTACTTTTCAGAAGTAGATCTGAAGAGTTTTTACCATGCAAGTAGTTATCATTGTCCTGGCTTTGTAGATGTCAGATCTGATGTGCAGAGGAATGCAAATGATTTGGCCAAGCTCTTGAAGGCTCAAGAGCTCACTGGTGATTTTGAGCTAGCCAAGGCCAAATCCACCAGGGTATCAGCCTCAAGACACTCTCCCTGAAATGGGGGAAGCAAGGGGAGGGGCTTGTTTTTTCCGTGTGTGCAATTCTCACTTGGGGTTTGTGAGTATGAAGCTGACCCTGGAGACATTCCCATCTTACCCAGGAGAAATCCTGTTAAATACCTCAGCTCTCACTTTTGGGTCCTGGGATGAAAACTGAAGAGGACAGAAGTGTCAAGTAGAAAGGAAGAGTTAGATGATTCAAAACCAGAACTCCACCGATTTACATATTTAGAGAGGAATATACATACACTTTTAATGGGAAAGATTAAAAGTGCCCTAGTCCACAAAAACCTCAGATAGTTATGACCGTTCCCTAGGTGATAACAAATCTGAAATTCTGTTTATTTAACATAGAATAGGTAAAAAAAGTTACTTCAAGCTGAAGAGAACCCACATCCTGGATGAGGATGTTACCTTTTCAGCAGTTTATATAAAACACATACAAGGCCTTGCTCCATCTGCCTTTTCTCCTGCAAGCATGCATAACACGCAGCTAAAATCGCTAAGCAACAGCGTTCTTTAGACTGCTGTTTTCCTTTTTAGTCTGCTAAGGAAGACAAAAATAATTTAAGAATATTCCAGCTAATGCGTTGAGTTGACACGTTTTCCTGGTGCAAAAGCATCATTACAGAAATCGCCATGTGCTTGTTTGCATTACACTGCAGTGTTCTGAGGGGTCTGGGGCAGCCTGACCCATTGATTGCCAGAAACCCTAGTGGTGACTCTGTGAGAAAGATGCAACTAGGGAGGTTATTTCTGTGTGTTTTATAGAGAAGAAAATGTGCATTGCTATCATGTGGCTTATTTTTATTATCAGAAGAGACATTTTTCTTATTAGAACTTTCAGGCTGATATATGAGCCTTTCCTACAGCACCCTCAGTTCCTAGACATGCTTTCAAAGGCAGTATTTGTGTGCCCTGGAGGCTTCCTTTTTGTGGAACTTTGAGGGATGTGGTTTCCAAGCTCAACAGGTTAAAGTCTGGGCTGTGCAGCAGAGTAATGACGTACTTGGCCAGTGAGGGTTTTGCCTGCATCTGCTGTAGACCCCAGCTTGCCCTCCTTAATCCCTTCAAAGGTCCAGCATGGCTCCCAGCTGATTCAAACATTTTTGGTTTGTCTCCTGTCTTTTCAAAAAGCTGTTTATTTATCAACTGGTGCACTTGAAAGTTCCTTTGTACTTTGTACTGACAATGGTCGAAAATTCATGTTATTTCTTTGATTGTTCCAAAGAGTAAGAATGTATTATGATAATTTTTGTCATCTCAAGAAAATATTCCAGCCAGCTCCTTAAAGTCCTGGTTTTATTTTCTCCTTAGCCTGCTACCTCTAGCCTGACCTTTGTATTTGCAGTTGAAACAATATCTTCTCTGACACAGACACACATATTCCAGCAGGACACATTCAGAGCTGCCTCAAGGATGAAGGAGCCAAACTCCCTGCTTCCATCCAAGTGCCACAACAATTGAATTGCAAAGTCAGGCTACTCATTTGCTTCCCCTCCAAAGCCAGAAATCCTGCCTTCTTGGCTGCAGAGCCTGGTAGGACCATACCTTTCACCAGATGCAGTTACAGCAGCTGTCTCTTTCCCTTGACATTTCACGTGTAAGATGACATGCTGCTTCAGTAGAACTCTTAATTTTAGAAGTCCAGGGGAAAGTTTAATTCCTGGTTTAATCCAGTGGCTTCTAAAGTGCTGCCAATATAGTGGATTTGTACTGGTGGGTTTGTCTCTTTCTTTTCTCTAGAGCTGTATCCCCTGGAGCCTTCCTTATCGGGAGGGATCCAGAGGTGGTGTAAAGCTGCTCAGGGTAGATGTCAGGGAAGAGGAGCCATTCGTCACACCAGGTACACTTCCCAGCAACTGTTTTTCCAAGCACAATTATGCCTTTATGCTTTGATCTCTCTGGGGCTCCAGACCTTATTAGTGCTGAATATTTTTTTTTTTTTCCCCCCTCCATGCTGGCATGGAGCTAACAAACTGGAGTTTCCAGGAATGTGTCAGCCACAGCTTAAGATCATAAAAGGCATTTGTATGTGTGTTTCAAAGCCACAGCAATAAAAAGAGAGCACTTACGGAACAAAAGCTCTATTTTTCTTACAAAGGAAAAACAGGGTTTTTTCAGAATGCATTTGTAGCTTCTTTCTGTAAGAGGTGGCTGGAAAAGGACATGGTGGTTGGTGACATCTTGAAGAGTTGGAAGAATTTCCTAATTGATGGAAAATGAAGTGGCAGAGGAGCAAAGAGTGGAGGGGAACAGACAACAACTGGTATTCACATGGACCAGAGTCTATTTGGCAAGTCTGCATCATTCTGACCATACTGTAATCTCTGTCCTTCCTCTGGACATGAAGATGCTCAGGCTTCACTACCAACGTGTAAGAGCACACCATACACACATGCATGGCAAACCTATCATTGCCACAAACTTCATTTTCCAATACACGTAATATGCCCATGTGCTGCTTGCTCTTGTCTCCACTGATATAGTTCCTTAGGTCCAGATGTTGTCAAGTTCCTTTGTGTCTGTGCATAGTGCACTGGTCTTTCAACCCTCATTGGGGATTCTTGGGGACTATATATGTATATGCTGTAGTCATTTTCATGCATACTATGATATTAAAATATTATACGAGTTGTTGTGGCCCATAATTTGCAGGTAAGAGAATAAAGAATTGGAAAAAAGAGTTCAGGTGGAGTAGTCAAACCTGGATGGAAAAATAATCCAAGTGTTTTTGAGAAGGAGCTGCTCAGGCTGTGAAGATCACAGGCTGTTGATCTGAAAATGCCCTAATAAGATGTATATCTGTAGAGGTGGCAGAAAACATAAGAATATGGTTCAGACTATGGATGTAACTCAGCAAATTAAATTGCAGTGATGCAAATTGCATCTCCAAATGCAATTTAGCTTGATCCAAACCCTGAAGAACTAAGTTGTATGTTCACTCTATCATGTTACTAGTTAATGGTGTTGTTTAATTTTACCCTATTGCTAATTACAGCATTTATTGTCCATGTAAGTAACTAACTTATGGTTAGATCAGTTTTGTTTTGGAAAAGAAAATGTCTTCTGATAAAGCTATGGATTGATATTGACAATCATATGAGTTATCAATCTGCCCACGCTTAAACGCAGAAACTTTTTTTAAAAATAAATGATTGCAATATGATCACATCCCACCCAGCCTCAGTATTTATTAGTAAAATGAGCCTGAAAAAGTATGTGTAAGCTCCCTGATAATTGCTTGTATTCATCATCCAGCATTGTCTATTGTTCTCGTACTTTATTTGTGCAAAGTGATGCAGCTGTGTTATGTTTTCTAGAAGGTAATTTACAGCACTACATATCCAAAGACAAAAGGCATATACAACTTCATCTGAACAAACCATTGTACACATGTGTAATGGATGGAGATGAGAACACATGTGCAAGATCTAGGCTTTTTTATTCAGAAATGGAAATTGCAGGCAAAAATGATTGTGCTTGTTGAATCAAGCTCAAAAAATGACACTAGGTATTTTCATTGATGGTATTTTTATTCCCTTTATTTGATTGAATTTGGAGAAATACTTTTTGTTTAATCTATTTTTTGTTTCATTGCAGTGCCTTGGGTTTAGTTTGTTATTTTTACTTTTTGCTGATTCTGTTTTTTCTCTTCTAATTAATTTTCTGATGCTCCAATGCAAGTGTTCTCTTCGGAGTTTTGGTTTTAAACAGCAGATGGATATTTTTTCCTGTGTGCTTCAAAAGGAACTTTTGCAAGTTGTTTTTTTTTAACCCAGATTTGGAATTATATTAGACAAATGTCTATGTATTACATTTATTGAGTTAAAATATAGAAAATATATTTGGTGATCATGAACAACAGCTAAAAAGACCCTGAATTTCTGGCTACTCAAGTGCCAGAATATAATTATGGTTTGGCACAGGGCAGCAATACAGAACAGAAACCCAGTAGCTTGCCTGTCTCCCCATCACAGGACCTGAGGGGTGCAGGTGTAAATATTTGCAGGAGAGTTGTCTGTAATCTTGTTTTGACCCACATTTAACCTCTCTTCAGCAGTGCCCCGGAGATATTCAGCTACCACAGATACCATTTGAGCTTTGCTTGGTGTATCTTGGTGTAGAAGAAATGGCTTTGGCAATGACACTTGCCCCAGAAGAGGAGAAAACTAATCAGTGCAGGTTCTCTAATTCAGTTTTCTAGGTTTTCTATTTTTTGGTAGGTTCACAACATCAGCTGCAGAAAAAGTGGTAGATTAGCCTAAATAAGAAGGAAGAGCAGGCCAAATTTTTAAGTCCTGTATAGAAGAACTTGATGCAGGATCTGTGGCTCTCCCTGCCCAACGCTAAGACAATGGGGAGGAAGGGAGATTTCCCATGAAAAGAACAAATATTCCCCTGTTTTCTCAGCTCTCAAAGATAACCACACACTTGGGTTAAAAATCTAATCACAGCTTTTTAGAATTTTGATATTTATATCTTGTTTGTTTGTATTATAGTTGGATAAAAAACTGGCCACAAACCCACAAGCAGTTTGATAACCGATTGGTGATTCTCCAGTTGTGAAGAAGTGTTTAGAATAGACCTCACAGTATTTAAATCTTTCATGAACATCGTAGTTTTGATAATAGGTTGCATTTTTATATATATGTTAAAAAAAATAAAATTGATATGATAAAACAAATTGGTAAAACAGCAGATTCTTCTGGTTTGTGTTTTGGTTTGGAATCTGTTGGGTTTGCTCACACCATGTCTGGGGGAATTAGCTTGTCAGTGGAGGGGTTTTCCAGGATAAGCTTAAGGTTATCTGCTAAATAATTCATTTCAGGGTCTGTAGTGTTATGAATAACACAATTCCTGAGAGTTAGTTGAAGGCTGTGTCAGGCACATGTGAAACCAGCTCTGCTGAGAGTTGAGGGATGGATGACAGAAGCTTAAAAGATGATGGTACCTGGGTTGTAGCAAGTGAAAACTGCTCAGCCAAAGCAGCATATCTAGTGTGGAAATAAGTCCTGCACCTGAAAAGTAAAATTTTATTCTTTGTATGCACTTAGGATGAAATGTGCTAGAAAATGTGCTGTCATCAGTGAACTGCTTTGCTCTAGAGGTTAGGTTTTCAGCAGACTCAGGTGGTAGAACTAATTAAGCATTAACTCTGCCAGCCAGTATCCCACATTGCATCAGGCACCTGCCATGCAGCTAATTCGGAGTGGTTCTGTAGAGAAAATAAAGTAGCTGTGCAAACAAAATGAAGCATTGCAGAAAAGCTCTTATTGTTTCTCTGTTCACACACTGCCTCACTTCTTTATGAAGTGTGGCTTGTATCTTGGCTTCTGGTTTATTCATATTCTCAGCTTCTTAGACACTGATCATTGACTTTTCAGTTGCACATTCATGGATGATGTCTTCATCATTATCTTGTGGCCTTTTTTTTCTAAAATCTTCAGCTAAAGACTGTTAAATTAAAAAGAAATAATCACAAAATGCCTTCCTTCATTTACTGCATAACACCTTTCATTTTTATAATGAATCTTTTGACAACACACAATAAAAATATCTGTGATCTCCCTCGCTCACCCTTATGAAAGCGTCTCCTTTGTCACCAAACCTACTGTGCATCTGAAAGTATTCATTGGAACAAAACTTTTGCAGAGAAGTCCCTACGGAAGGTAACAGTCATTCCTGATGTTCTTTAGCTGAAAACTGCTTCCTGGAATATTTATATGCTGCAGCTGCCTAAGGTGGATTAGCTTTAAACTCTAAGAAATTTTAAAGAAGTACATGTCACACCATGAGGCTGTCTTGACAGATGTTTTACAGATGCATCGGCTGTTAAGTTGCAGCCTTCAGTTGTATGTTTGAAATGTGAAAAGATGTTCTGAAAAAATAACGAGTTCTTTCCAAACTGCATTGTGTTTGTTCATAACATCTCTGCTGACCTTGTCCTGATAGCAATCCTCTTTTTATGTGGTTTTAGATAATCCTCTCTATTCTGAAGAATATAGTATCACTGACAACTAGAAATAAATAGGCACCAAAAAATCCTTCCCTGAACCACCCTCCTTCTTTCTTCCCAGTGCCAAACACTACTTAGGACCTGTCAAAAATTTGGTTTCTGCTGGAAAGGACATGGGAGCATTTGTGTTAGTGCACACTGAAACCAGGAATGCGTTTGGGCAGGCAACAGGCATGGCTCTGCCCAACGGCTCCAAGGCCAGTGTTTTTAGTTCCCATCCTGTCATAAACTTTTTGTGTGAAAGTCACTTAAGGTTAAAGCCACAAAAATTTTAGGATGCTTTATCCATGTCTCAACTCAGGGCAATCTCATGAACTGTCAGTTTCACTGCCTTTCCTTTTCCCTTCATGTCTTCATGGCCTTCTTGCTTCTGGGGATTTACTGTAAAGCAAGTCACAGAGCTGATCTGGTTTGAATCTCTTCCATTGGCAGGGAGGAGAGGAGCATAATGTCAGCAGCTCTGAAAAATTTGCTGCTATGTAGCTTGCCTTTTCTTGTCAAACAAGTATATACACCATGTAAAAAGGAGTGGCTGATCTGTAATAGAAAGCATGAAAATCTGTAAGTTTGAGTGCAAAAGAGATGTTTCACACATCTGTGGAATGACTGATAACTTCACAGGCTATGGGCCTTTTTCCTAAACCATGGAAGAAACAGCCAAGAATTTCCTGATTGATTGGGAGTTTATAACAAAATTCTTCTTATAATAACAGTCAGACCTAAAGTTTTCTAGTGCCATTTCTTTTCATACTTCAATTACTTTTTGTCTCTTCTGTGTGTGGTTTGGGGTTTTTTTTCTGCTGCTAGTGCTGGGCTATAGATCCCCAGTCCTGGTTTGAGTGAGAACAGAACTAATTCTGTTCAGTGATTTTACTTTTCAGCTCAGTTCTTCTAACTAACTGCACTGTCTGAAGTTAACAGCATGTTTTCACAGGCAGTGTCTGCTTCTAGCAGTGATAACAGCCCATGGTTAGAGTTACTACCTAGGACTGGTGTGCAGACCAAGGCCACTGCTGGATCTTGTGTGCGACATTGGGGGGTGCAGAAAAGAAAAAGGCTGCATCTACAGAGAGGAGCTGACAGGACAGGTGACCCCAAACTGACCAATGAGGGATTCCATCCCATACAGATCATATTCAGTATAAAGCTAAGGGATCAGGAGGGTCTCGTCTCTCTCTTTGCCCTCTTGGCCCACTTTGCTGGCTTTACTTGGCTTGGGTTTTCTTTCAGTTTCTTCCTTGGAGCATCTGAGGGGCACTCTGTTCTGCCTTTGATCCTGGTCTGTGTGTTCCTGAATCTGGTACCAGAATCCAGCTCCCGAGCACAGCTCCCATCTGCTGCAAGGCCCAGTCTGGGACTCTCCCAGTGCCTTCTCCACAGCATCAGTGGTGACAGTGATGTAATTGCCATCAGGGGGGTTGAGTTCAATACTGGTTTTGTATATATTTGTGTGTATTCTGAGGCCTTCATGATATTTTATTGTTTTACAACCTTGCAGCTGTGGAGACTGTGGCTACTTTATGACCTTGCTCCGTGTAGATAAAAGGAACTAACTCTAAACAATACAGGAACTCCTTGTTAATGAAGAAGAGCCTCCCAAGATAACCCGGGACAGTCCAGTTCTGTAGTTAATTGCCTGTGGTACGTCAGTGTTGTGAGACAAAGTTGAAAAGTACAGTGTGAGGAAGACTGGGGGCCTTCTTCCTGAAGACCCCGGTCCACGACCACCAGATGGCAATGCGCAAGCGTGAAGGGGAGGAGAGCTATGATAATGAGTTCCTGGGACTAAATTCACCTACCTCTCCGGAAACTTTATGAATATGCGTGTTAAAATTCATGAATATGAATGATTTAGTACAAATATGTGCTCGCTTAACCCCTAGGGCACACATGTTTGGAGGAGCTATCCCCCATGCTGCCTGGTGCCATAATAAAGAATGCCTGCTTAATAACACTTAGTTGTTCTTGGGTTTTTCTACAATTCCATTCCTCTTATTTTTATTTTCATTAAAGATGTTCTAGTTTCCTCTTCTAATCTCTAAATCTCTCTTCCTTATTACCTTTCTCTTCCTCTTTGGGGAGGGAGAGGCGTTAACAGAGAGCATGTGTTATAGGTCTAAGGGGCTGCCCTTGTAAGGAATGAAGGTTTGTCTTTACAAAACAAGCTGCGGGCCTGCTGTAGATAAGACTAGCACCAAGAGATAAGAA
>WUAM01000287.1:38736783-38756871 GCA_024336885.1 Actenoides hombroni | reverse complement strand
AGTTGGTAGAAAGAAAGGTCAAATATTTGGGACATATTCTGACTGGAGGATTAAGGTGTATTGATCCAGAAAGAATACAAGGAATTTTAAAAGTACCATTACCCCAGACAACAAAGGAGTTACGGCAGTTTCAGGGTTGGTGGGGTACTGCAGAGCATGGATTGAGGATTTTTCTGTCGTGGCCAGAACTTTATATGACTTTTGAACCCAAGACAGCCATAATGGCATGGTATGGACACCAGAAGGAGAGAAAAGCTGCCCCTAAAGTGTGACATCCCCCCACATTTGTATTTAACAAAGAATATTCCCAGTAATATTTTTTGGTTTATATAAAACCAAGCTGGTGTTAAGAGACAGCAGTACATACAAAATGATCCTGTCTAGGAAGGAAGAGCAATTGAACAATCTGGGAGTAGTTTTTCTTTATTGCTATCATGTCCTACCTTTTAGAACTTTTTTTAGATTTTGTGTATTATATCTGTGCACTCTCTCATAAAAATGGACGGTTTAGTAAACTAATACATTATTAACAAAGTATAAAAATTGTCCCTCCTCTATAGGGAGCAACACTGGTCAGTGATGATCCATATCAAAAAGTCAGCTAGATAAGTTCAAGCACCATGTGGTTTTGATTCTGTCAGAGATAAACTTGTTTCTATTAGAAGCTGCAGAGCTTAACCTCCATGACTGAACAATAAGAAACTTCAAGGCACAACTCAACTGGAAAGGAACTAAACCTATGACATGGTCTTTATTACTCAGCATATGTAGTCAGTTCTGTCATCACCTAGAAATACCCCCACACCCCACTCTCACCTGAGGTGCTAATGAGCTGGAAGCTAATGGACTCTCATGGCTCATCACCTGCTAGAAAAGCAGATAGACCAAGAGAGATATCCAAGGGACATACAAACATAGCTTCTCTCTCACAATCCAAACAGTATGTCACCAAATTTTTGGGGAAAAAAAAAGGAGTTCCAGGAAGTCTTCTTTGTCACTAGGAGGAAGATGGACACTAAGAAATCTTATTGTAACCTTTCTACTGGAAAGACAATAAAAGGGAAAGAAAGGGAAGAGCGCAGAGAACAAGTTACCACCACTGGCAGCCTTTCAGGGCAGATGAGTACCTTCACTCCCCTTCTGCACCAATTTTTAACTTCTCCTTTGCATTAGTAGCTCCTCATGGCTAGAAAACCTTTGTTTAACAGCAGCTAGTGACAGCACCCCAGGGGGAGGCTATATCATTGACCGATCACTAAGCACAGTCTGGGATATTGGTTGACCTCAGTCTAAAACAGATTCTGCTGCAGATCGTCTTTGTGATTTTTGGCAACCAAGTCTCAAATATATGCAGCTTAGATTTCCCATTACAAAATGGGAAGAATTTTATTTGCTTATATTTTAGGAGTGGTTGGCAGCTTCAAATGCCTGGAGATGTCTTTCTAACCCTGGTGAAGAAACAATCTTCTAGCACCAAGAAGCTTGAGAGCACTTTCAGTTTGGTTTTTTTTTTTTAATTAGTATTAAGTGTGGTTTCCTCTCTTTTATTAAAATTATGTTTTGTCATAATAGCTAGACATTCATGCTGGATTTATAAAGATAAATTTCAAGTCTGAAACTGTGGCGATAAGTGGACATACTTAGAGATTCAGTTGTTTTTTCAGAGGAAATGTTTCTGGCTATTAATACCACATGGAGAACACCCAAGGCAAGTACAGAGACCCGTGCATTATGTGATAATGAAGCAGCTATAAGGCAGGTGTGAGAATGAAATCATAATGAATGAGTAGAAATTAAACCATTACGCTGATTGCACAATTGACAGGTTTCACCACACACTTGCTGACTGCAGTTTGGGCTTACCTGATAATGATCAGAGGAATGAAGTACACCAGGAAAGCCACCACTGTCATATAGGGTATCCAGTAGGACTCATCAGGCCAGAGAGCCCAGCACTGCACTTCCCCATTGGAGAGCTGCCGTTTCCCAAAAATAATCAGAGTCGGTATGGAAAACAGGAAAGAGAGGCTCCAGGCTACACCAATAAGAACTTTCGCCTGTCTTTCTGTGCAACAGAGTCAAACAGATGGTGTTAATGGGGCTGCTGGCACAACTGTCTCCATGTAGCAGTACTGATAGAAAGGCAATCAGTAGATAGAAAGGGAGGAGGAACCTGGATGAAGAAAGGGAATTTGGGGCTGTATCTGGCTGATGCCAAAAAGACTGCTAAGGAGAGTGGGGATTTTGTCCCTTTCTCATGAGAAAAAGTCATGTTGTTATGGGCTTGTATGTTGCATGTTTTATTTAAAGATGTTAAGAGCCACTGAATCTGAAACACAATGAGAAAGGCACTGGTCAGGGTCATCAAGTCAGAAACAAGAGATGTAAATGGTTCCTCTATGCCACCAAAAGAACATCATGAATGAATGCAAAGGGCCACAGGCCTGACCTACTGCATGCTTTTACCCTGTCACAGCAAAGCAGAGGTCAGCAGGAGGACACAGAGACAGAAAGGAAGGAGCCCTTGTGCTACAGATAACAGAGGAAGGTTGAGACTGGGAAGGGTTACTTAAGACATAAACTAGGTGCTGTATGTATTGGTGGGAGAAATGTCCTCCTTGGAGTGGTAATTAAATGTTCTGATGCACCTCGAAGTGAGAAAGCTCACAAAACATTTCCTATTAGGAAAGAGCAAATGCCTTGGTTTGGGATTGGAACAAAACTGCACAACCAGCTGCCTTTAACTCCAGCTGAAACTTTAGTGTTCCAAAGAAATGAGGTCCTGGAGGGACCAGACATCTCCTGCAGTTCTCTGCATCATGATGGGGACCAAACCCAGCTCCTGTTGATGGACATATGACCAAGCCAAGCCAAGGATGGACTGCTAACCATGAGGCAGGTCAAATAATGCTGGGCTTGTGCTCAAGTGCTCAACCTGGTTTTATCTGCCACAACAGACAATGATTAGGAGATCCTGCTGGACACCATGGTGAAGAACAGGAGCTGAAGGATCCCGAAACACTTGGCAGGTTTGGGCTATTGTTTCCCCTTAACTTCTGGTCTCCTCTGCTGCCAAATGGGGAAAACTAGTGGGAAACCAAATGATGCCTGGTGACACCCATGGGATTTTATAAAAATCAGTGGGTTGGAGCAAACTGACCAAAGGCTTTCATTTTCATAAATCTGCATTGTCTGGCTAAAATCCAGGTAGCTCTAGCTGAAAAGTGTGGGCAAAAATTGCTGATCTGTGGAGTACCAGTGATTCTCAGCAGCAGTTCTTGCTCCTCAGTCAGATTGCAAGAGGAACAGATGGGTACAGATTTTTTTGATCCAAGAAGCTTTGATGTTTAAATACTTTATTGTTTTATGAAATCCCTGGAGTTGTGTGTGAAATAGAAGATCCCTTTAAATTATACATATCAAGGAGAACATCTTTCCTACTTGAAGCTCAAAAAGCAATATGAAAGCATGTGGGAGAAACATCCAAAAAGCAATTTTATGCTTTATGAAATATCAGTTGTGAATGTTCACTTATCCTGCTCATTTTTAAATGCTAACCACATTCAGCAAAATACAGTCTTGCTAGTCTAGGGTTTAAGGGAACTCTGATGACATCTATTTAAGTGAGAGGGTTAGATTAAGTCTATAAATACTGCACAGGCAAAGAAGATCTGTAAAATTTCCAAAAGCAAAACAGAAAAAAAAACTTAGGCAAAAGGAATATTAAGTTTCACAAAATATTTCCTGTCAGAAACAGCTTTTCAGTTGTGAGCTAGCTAATGACACTACATATACGGTGATTGTCTCTGGGGCCCACCTGTCCATTTCTAAGGGGAAAAGATCATACTTGGATAATATATTTTTTGTACTGTATAGTGATGCCTTTAATTTGAAGAGAAGTGGGCAATTTGAGTTGGGCAAGAGTGTTATTTTATCTTTGTGTTTTGTACAGAATTACCTGCAATGTTCATTTGTTCTCATTTTTAAATGTCCCTCATGTTTGGTAGAATATGGCTTTGTTAGTCTAAAGGACTTTACAGGACACTGGTAATATCTAGGTAAGTAGATTTCTGTTTTATCAGACTAATGTTGATTAGCTGCTTCACAAGCAGGGCTTTTTTATTTTGATTTTTTTGTAAATGCTCTAACATGCTTTAAATGCAAGCAAATCATATAACTAGAACCATATCAATTATAAATAGAATCAAATACATTACAGCTTTTCAAATACTATATTCTATTCAACCAGTCTCAGTATTTGCCTTTAAAAACAGTATTGGTCTTTAAATGGAGAGGTTTTCACACCAGGGTAGCCAAGGCTAACACCCAGGGTTGGAGGAGGAATCTCAGTCATGGGCTCTGTCACTGACACTCCTAAAGGACATTTTCATGTCACCATACCCTTTGTTCTGCTTCTGCCACCCCTGTGCTCTCCAAAGAGAGCAAACTCTTCCAGAATCTCAGCGAACTGAAGGACTTCAGCATCATTTGCAGCCCAGATTTTTAATGACTGCTTTGGATATTGAATTAGGGGTCTTTTACAGTAGAAGCATTAGGATTAGAATGCGTAATTCTTATGCCTCTTGCATTTTCTGTGGTCATTTATGTATTCACAAAGTGAGCGTACAATATTTAACTGTTGAAGCTTTTTTTCTTAGAAGTCATGCAAATGTTTTATAATACAACTTGAGGATAGTAACTAAACCACAATGAAAAAAAGAAAAGTTTGACATTTTCAAAGCAAAATGTTTAATTTTTTTTTTTTTCAAAATGGTATTTCAAGACTACATGGAAACATAGTTTTAAAATAAGTAAGGAAAACCAACTCTTTTGCCTCTTGATTGAAGGATTTGGGGGGATGAATATTTCATTTTGGAAAGAAAAATATACACACTATTTGCCACAGGTTAATGCAGAACTGGTTTTAGGGTTTCTCTGTGTCATCATCAATGACAAAATTCTGTAAATCTCTATTTTGTCTGCCTGCAGTATTGCTAAGAGCGTATTTCAAAAGCACACACCCCCCCCACAACACCTCTGCTAGGAGCAGCTGTGTGCAAAAGGTGAATATTTAGATATATTCCAGGAAGTTGCTATGGTAAATATATTTATCTATATCCTTCTTTTGGATTTACAGATGCCACTTTTTTCCCTTTGAACATGGTCCTTGCTTGTCCATCAGTGTATAGCCAGCCCTTGAAAAAGGCAGGTGGGCTTTGCCAGCATTATCTCTGCTTGGGGCTTGTTTCCCCACCTCCAGAGCTGCATCAAACTGCTGGCTCTGCTGCCCCTCAACTGGGTGCAATGCCTACTCTTCTCCAATTGTAAAAGAAAAAGAAAAATCTTTAGAGTAGAGGTACAGGAAATAGGTACTGAATTAAAATAAAAGCTTTTATAAAGATTTAAAATGATTTGGTGGATTGTTTTTCAACATCAAAGTGCTTTGCAAAGATTAACCACCAAGTTCATTACTAAGTCCAGGTAGTAATTTAGCAAGTGCTGGTTTTCCAGTGCTACATATGAAGAAGAAACATCTGCAGGTCTGTCTCACAGCTCTCCCCACTCAGTTGGCAGGTTGATGAGTCCTCCCCAGCCTGGAACAATGTTGGCAGGAGCTGCAGAGCACATTGTGCCTCCCAAAGCCCCCTGAGAAAACCTTGATATCAATCCCCTCAGACTGAAAAAGTTGGTCTGTGTGCTGGGGAATATGAAGCTGAATTTCACACAAGTATTTGAAGTTTTCAGACCTTAACATCTGCCAAAGCTGCACGGCTGCCTGGCCTGTGATTGATTCATAGGTTTTTAAGGCCAGAAAGGACCGTTAATCTTATCCCCTGAACAGAGCAGGATGTTAAAAGCCACCATTGCACCAAAACAAGAATGGTATTTGTGCCTGATTAAAGCACATCTTCCAGACCTCATGGTTATTGTAACTGTTCTCCTTCCTTTCTGCCTGTTATTTCTGTTTACTCATTCAGTGCAACATACTTAACAACACACTTTAGGCTCTGCAAGAAAGAAATGATGCTCTTTAAATTGTACTGCTAAGCAGCCAATCGAAGAAATTATAAGAAACTACAGATATCCAAACTTATATGCTAGAGCTTTGGACGTTGTCTTATCAAACTATTGCATGAATTCTCGGTACTGCACTTTATCCAAATTATTTTTTAGTGTGAATAAACAGACAATATAGCTGTTGCAGTTCTTAGAATCAGTATAGTTGTACAAGGGATAGCTTTTGCCTATAATAACCTTCTCAAAATGCTGGAAGGTAATGAAAACTTCCATACTTTCTTAAATGTCATTTCATTCTTTGCTAACATAATGCTTATAAAAACTGTTAAAGGCCAAGTGCAGCTTAATAAATCTTGAAACCACAGCTCCTTTGCCATTTGGAAAACTGGAACAGAGTCCAAATGTTGCTACAGCAGGAGTGAATAATTCATGGCAACAAGGTCAAGAATTTTGATATTAAAAAACTATCGAACAATATCCATAACAATAGCAAGGTACAGAAATTCTCCTACCTCCTTGCAAGAACTTCATTGGGTAAACTATGGCATGGTACCGGTCAATGCTTAGTGACACGAGGACGTAAGTTGAGGCATACAGAAGGACCACCTAGGGCAGGAAGTACATGAGACAGCGGTTGAGACACATTTATTGCAGAAAATAATGTAATTTAGAACACTGAACTAAGAATATCTAAAAACTTTTCCCTCAAAAAAGAAGAAAAAAGAAAAAGCCTCTTGTACTTTCACCCAGATCTTTTTCCTTTGTCTTAAAAATTTTTTTTACTATGCTTTAATTAAAAGTGTTTCAACTTTATAATGAACACTTTCAGCATTTAGCAATTCTGATGTTAGCAAAATGTCTATACAGCATTTTTGGGGGGAGGTTATGTCTGTGGGGACACAAAGCCATGCAAGCTTGTGTATACAGGGGAGCAAGAGGTTTCTATACCTGGAGGTAGCGAACAACTCTGCAAATGATATCAGGAGCCATGAAATCTCCAGTGTAGCGCCAAATGATGTCAGTCATTATGTTTATGAGTCCTGTGAATGAATCTGCAAAGAAAATTAACCAAAGAAACAGTGAAAGAAGCAGGTGAGCCACAGAGGCAGGTATGACCCTCAGGATGTTCCAGCTCCCCCAGTCTTGAGGGCAGCCATGCTGTAACTGGTCAGCCCAGGATGTCAGAGGATCTGGGAAAGTCTCAGAAAACAAAGTTTTATGTATTTATTTTCTTGTTCTCTTAATTCAAATCCATTAAGACAGACAAGGCAAGTTCCTCTAAGCGTTGGAGCCCACAGCTGGTTCCTCATGAGCACGACATGCCACTGCCCTCTGGGCTGTGGTTCAGCCTGGCCTTGCAGATGGGTTGGATGAGCTGCATCCTTATAGTGCCTTTTTCTCCCTGTGGCTTATAAGGAGATGTGAGGTGACTGGCTGAGATGATCATGTCAGCCCTAGGCCGGATGCAGGTCCTGGTCTACACCTGCATCTATACCAAAAATACCTAAAATTATCTGAAATCAATTCCTCCTCAAATAATAATATGGGTTTTGTGAGTAGAGCTGTATTAAAAAAAAATAAAATAATCAGCTATGGGTATTAATCACACATACACCTAAATGTTTCTTCTTTTTTTTTTTAGAATAGTTTTGGCTGGAAGAGACCTTCAATATTATCAACTCCAACCTTATTCCTAGCCATATCAAAACCCACTAAACCATGTCCCTAAGTTTATGAGGGAATTGCAAAAGGCAATACTGCTGTTGTACATATGCATGACGCTATGTTTTTTCCTTAAAAAAATCCTTCCCTGTAGGACATGGCAAATGTTTTAAGTGCTTTTCATGGAAGAAAAATGTGCCTCAATCCAGTGTCCTGCCACTTGAAGGAACACAGCAAGTTGCTCTTCTTGCACACATTACCACAAAGGAAAAGATCAGGTTGGGAAAAAAATTTGTGTGATTTGTCAGGATAAAAACAAGTACTACAATGAAATAGCTTCAACCCATATTAAAAAAAATCAGAGTGGTGAGATAAAATGTTTCATTTTGATACAACCATTTTATACATTCGAAAAGCATCTCTACAATGTACTATGATGAAAGCATCCTAACTCCCATATGAGAAGCTTTTGAGTTGAAATAGATCTTGGAAACAAGATTTTTCAACAATTTAAAAATGTATTTTTTTGATCAGTATACAGTTTGAACCAGTATTTCCAAACAAATAGGGCTGGGTTTGGCAAAATTAATTTATTCTAAGCCTTTTGAAATTCCAGAAATTCCAGATACCGCTAGTTGGGAACTGAGATGTCAGATAATGTTTTAGAAGGAACAAACTTTTTTGCTTCACTGGAAAACTAGGATTTTTTTTCTGCATCAGTTATCCTTTACCTTCTCTTTTTCTTCAAGCTTTTATCTACTTCTGTTCTTCAAGGCTCAGTTCAAAATGAAATTAGAGCAGAAATATCACTGCTGTTATGTGTAAGTACACAGCCTCCCTCCTTATGACTTTATCATTCAATTAATTCTTGTTTGCTCTTTCCTCTCTTGGTGATTCCCAGCTGCATTTTCCCTCTCTTCTCTCTTGCTCTGGCTCCAGAGGGGGTCTGGATCAGAGGTGACCTCCAGAAGGTCTCTTGAACAAGCACTTCTGTGATCTCTGCTCCCACACCTGCCCAAGGCAGCAGAAAATCAAGGTTTGAATGTTAAATGTTTCTTACTGCTTAGAGTAATGGGGCAAGGGATGATTGTTCCTCTGATGAGTATAGTGGCTTTAAGACTTTATTAAAAAGATTGTAGGTGTATATAATTGAGATAGCCTTCAGAGAAACCACAGAGTTTGTTTCAAAAAGTGAAGCGCATCCTCCAACACTGATTCAAACCCAGCCTTTTTCCCTTCCTTACTCCTGAATTATTGATCCATAGTCTCTCCAGTAATGAAATATTCATTGGTTTAAAGTAATACACATCAACAGAGCTTCACCTCAGGGTATCCTCCAGCTTTTGATCGTCTGAGCATCCACCAAGCAGGTGGTAAACAGGGGTTCATTTTCCCTCTGGAGAAAGAGGGCACAGGTCCTGCCCTACCTCTTACCTATCTCAGTGCTCTCTAGAGGAAAGGGAGCAAGAAGGGCAGACGCCTCAGCTGTGTCCTCATGTCCCTCTTCTCACCACCAATTTGCTATCCTTTTCCAATGCATTAGGAGAGTGCTTTGGAGGTCCATCCTGCAGGTAAGGTGAGAGATGGACCAGGATGGACTCCAGAGTGCTGAGCTGCCTGTTGGGTGTAAGCAATTTGGGAAGGCCCAGAAGCACACTTCTAGCATATGCACACATCAGTTTTTCAGTCTGCATTGGGAGTGCATTTTTTTAAATCTGTGGATGGTCCCCACTTCACTGGTTCATGTGCTGGAGAAGCCACAGAGGAATAAGCTTTCTCTTCAGCTGGTGCTCAACTTAAAGGTGTTCTCCGGGGGAGCCCTTCATGCACCCCACACCATGTAGCTTCCAGCCAGTGCTCAGGCTGAGGGACTATGAGAGGGTTTGCTCAGCCGAAGCAGACCTCTTCCCACAAATGTACAATGTGGATATCAGCTCCACCTTCATCATGTTACAGGTTTGCTCCCACTGCACAGCATTACCCACCAATACAGCTATAGCCTTAAGTACTTCAGGAGCTTTAACGACAAATCAAAACTGTCTTTCCATCGAAAACCTTTGAGTGATGTTTTTCAGGAGACGTCAGAGGCTTTTAAGCGAGGTTTAAGCTTTATAACTTCTTTGTGCTGGCAGCCTCAGCTCCTCTCCCCCAGTGACACATTTTAAGAGCACTTTGTGCCGAGTTTCAGCATTGCTGCAAAGGGCTCAGCATGAGCTTCTCTGAGCTCCATGTGCCCCTGAGCACAACACTCATGTGTGTGCCAAAGCAGATACAGCCAGCTGCATGCACACCAAATTAGCCTGATTTCTCAATACCCTTTCATTATAGAAACTTTCTCCTACACCGTGTTCTCATGCCCAGAAATCTGCCTTGTCTTTTCAATTCTACCAAGTACTAGACCCACTTTTCCCACTCCTTTGTTCTTCTACTGCCTACTCCAGAGGTTGTTTCTTATCCCATCTCTTCAAAGGGCCAGACTGTCAGTCTGACCCAACTGCACACCTTTAGGGGATTTGTCATGAACACACAGGTGACTTTACACAGGTCCACTGAGTAAATAATGTGCCTCATGCAGGTGACCGGACAGCACGCAGAAAAAAATGCAGCACACCTACAAATTATGGCAAAAAATTTGAAGTACTGTTCCCTGCTGCATACACACTAATCTTTTGTTTCTGTACATTGTTTTCTGTTATGAGTGTATTATTCGCTCTCTTGTCAGCTAACTGGTTCTCTCTGTGATAAGCACACATGCAAGCTGCACCAATTAACAACACCTCTTGTCCTGAACAGCATAGAATCATAGGATGCTTTGGGTTGGAACAGACCTTTAAATGTCATCTAGTCCAACCTCCCTGCAGCAAGCAGGGACATCTGCTATTAGAGCAGGTTGCTCAGAGCCCTGCTGTATTTCTGGCCATTTATTGCTTTGTGCCCTCCAGTGCTTTGTGCCCTTTGGGGCCTCCAGTACCACAAGTACCTGATGCAAACCTTTTTTAGTAATTTAGACTGTGAATGTGCTGCTCATTATTCTGTTATCTTACCATTCATCACAGCTGGAAGTAATTGTACTTTGTGGTTTTCACACCTTCACAACTTTTCTTTAGCCACAAGCCCTCTTTCACACAAAGCCCCAGTGTACCAGTACTATAGATTAGATACACAGATCATGAATTACCAGCAGAGCTTTAGTCACTGGTAGATGAATGCTCTTTACCCACATATCATCCCAGATACAATTCCAAGCCATGATCACAATGTCTTGAAATCCCCATTCATCACGTAATTTGAATTGCTTTAGGAAAGGTTAATGTTTAGAAGTCAGCTGTTTTCAGTGATGTGAGCTCAACAGCTCACATGTTCCCTGGTTGCTTTTGGCAAGCCTATACTTCAATGCTTGTCACTGGATTACACCATTGGTGTCCTAAGTAGTAAGCATCAGTTACAGGAAGCCAACATAGCTGATACATTGCTCTAAACCTTGGTGTCCTCATCACTGCTGGTATCCTCACTGCTCCTTACTAAACTGGTGGCTTGCATCTTAGATACTTGTGTTCTCTTGGTGATGAATGTTCCCAGTCCAAACAACACCAAGCTTCTTCCTGAAAACAGCGTTGATCAACCTTCACTTGTAACTGTGTGTGAACTTCTCATTGCCACTGCTTTCTTAATACTTCCCTTTTTTTTTTTTTTTACCAAGAAGTTGTGTGTGTACTGTGGTTCTGTGCTTGCATTGCTAGCCAACTGTATTATTATAGGCTTATTTAATTCCGCAGAAAATCAAGTAATGACATATATTCTCTTTTGATAGAAAATAAAAATACCAGCAAGCGATAGTTTGTGACTTTGAACATAAGCCAAATGCACATTCACAAGATGATGCAGACAAAACGATTCTTTGTTGAAGATGTGGCCCTAGTGTAATGGGGATTGTAGCAGTTTTCTCGTGAAGTTTCTATAAGCTAATTTAAAAGAAAAATTCCATGAGACTTCAATAATAATGAAAAGTAGAGGGAGCTAGAGAGGAAAGATGGCTTTACCTGGGCTGCAGAGGGAGGGAAATACTGCCTATTGGAGTTCTCACAACTTGGAGCTGCATGAACCAGGCAGGTCTATAACCCTTCAGCTGCTTCCTCCCTGGCACCACTACCGTCACAGCCAGTCCTCAAAGGCAGAACTAGTATCTGCCTTTACAAACCTGTTATCAGTTCAAGAAAAAACATTTTTAAGCAGAATTTATCAAAAAGACCAACAAAATAACCGAGAATGAGAAGCAGCCTGTTGTTCCTAGAGGAACCTAAAACATGCGTATTTAAAAGAGATGTAGGTGTGTTGCTGAAGGCCATGATTTAGTGATGGGTTAACAGTTGAACTTAATGATCTTGAAGGTGTCTTCCAACCAGAACAGTTCTGAATACACCTACATCATCTAGAGCTGGGAAATGTGGCAGGTACTGAACCAACCTATGAAATTTCTGGGCCCTGAAGACCAATTTAATCCATCATGCTCACCAGAATCCTTTTGGATTTTTTATGGTTATGACTGAGTACAGACATTGCCACTACATATTTGAGCACAGGAACCACTCAGTTCAGGAGGTGATTGCAGCAAGTTGGTGGTAGGTGCTGCCTCATATGACTGATGAGCACAAAAATGTGAAAAGCACTGTCCTTGGAGGGACAAATTGCAATGTGGGCTGCTTGTTGCTGTGGGTGAGACAAATTTTCATGGCAAAAAACCCTCCACAGGGATAGAAGTCCATTGTAGAAAACAAATGGAGGTAATTTGTGATCTAGCATGGGAATAGAGACAGGTTACAACTGGCTCAGTTAATCTGTTCATAGAAATTATTTTACTTGATGGCAATGCCAATGGGATGTACCTTGTGCAGACTTCAGGATATTTATTTTGTTACAGCTAAGGAGGTTAAGACAAAAATCTGTGCTAGCAAGTCTGCAAGAAATTATCTCTATGATTTGATTATTAGCACTGACACAACTCTTCCCTTAAGACACTTACCCTAAAGATGCTGAAAGTCTTTTCTGTCAGAAGTGGAGAGCAGTTTGATGGTAAACTGCAGTGGATTAAAAGGCTCCACACATCATCTCAGCTGCAGTTTGATCATTTTTTCCCCTGATGAGAAGTGTCCTATTAAATTAAACATGGTCATCCATGACTTTTTGTTGAAGCTGCCTCTTACTGAAGTTTCATCCCTCTTTTCATGTCACTTACAGAGTGATAATCTATTTTAACGAGAGATGTTTTGTTCTGCTTTATTGATGGCACCAAGCTGTACAAGGCACTGCAGCAGCAGCAACATCTTTTAAGGCAGCGGGTGTGAGTTCCTCATCAAGACTGAACATATCACATGGCTAATTTTTTTTGGACCTCACCATGTGCATTCCCATCACGTACCACTCCCCAAAGAGCACATCCTCTGGAAGCATCAGAAGCAGCAGTTTACTGACACCTGCCTGCAACTGAGTGATAAACTCTTAAAAACAAAACCAGCATCACGGCTCTGTCACAGGAATAAGGTCCTGTCCATGATTTTTTGAAGAGATGAGGCAGCCACCACTGCACTGCTCTTCTGTGTCAGGCTTGATGGGCTGTCAGCTAATATGGGTCAAAGTGGTGTGAACTTGCCTTGAAAGTTATTAAACACCCATAGCTGATTTTGTTACAGATCTGAGGGTGCAAGCGATTAAAATTTAAATGTACTTAGGGCTCCTGAAGTGGCAGGTTGTCCCAAGGACAGACACAAGGGAGAGAGAGCAGGAGAAGCTGCCTTACCTCCCTCAGACAGCCCTGGAGCTCATTGCATTACATCCTAACTCCCATTCTTCCTTCAGCCTCTGCTTTCCACTCAGAACATGACACATGGCTTTACAAGTATTTTCTGCACTAGAAATAAATTTGTGACTATGTTATCTGGAAAATGTACTCAGTACTCTGCTCTCATTCTACAGCTCATGGTGAAATATGTACCTGCTGTGGACACCTGTAGGACAAGATACTTGCAAGATATCTAGAAGATGCTGTCAGCAATGTCACATCAAATGCAGTGGAAGGTGAACAAGGAGGAGGACTTGGCTTATAATACCAGGTCATCCATATCAGAGGTGTTTTCAGTCATTCAGAAATACTGGTTCCTCCTGCAAAGGTGAAGAACTGGTTGGAGAATTGTTTTCTTGTAAAATCAGGTTGTATCATGAACTAGTCAGGAAAGTAAAGGCAATTGATTGCCATTCAAATGCCCTCTTCTTCAGACCTCTGCTGATACCATGATTTGGGATTGGCAGTTCACCTTAATGGGGATGTGTGAGGGCAGATGAAGTTCATGGTAATTCATAATGTTATAACAAAGTTCCACTTCCCATCTTGTGTTACTCACACATAGATGAGACCATGGTCTACTAGATTTTGGTATATGCAGTGGCTCAATGGGAAGTTCTGTGTAAAGAGAGCGATTTTTTTGAACAGATGATACAGAATCAGCTGAATAGAGTTTCACACTGGGGTTTGAAGAGTGGGCAATGAGTATCAGCAGCTGTTTATACAACAGGTCACAGCAAATCTACCAAAACCATTGTTAAGGTTCCTGTTTTCTTGAGTCCTGTGGCTGATTTTGAAATAGGAATCAAACTTCTCTGTTATATGAACACATGACTTATGGATGTCTGATTATGTAAGTCAAGGGTAAGCAAGAACAAGTGTTCAATCACTATTATTTAACTGTTGGGAAAGTATAGTTCAAGTATAACTCATTAATTTAACTCCCATTCTCTCCTTCAGGCAAAGCAGAGCAGGTAGAAAGAATAAAAGCAGTGTGTGTGTGGGGAAACCTGCATTGGGGAGGCTGGCCTCAGTGTAAATGCAGAAGAGAAGCTCTTATGGATCACCTTGTCTTACCTACTCGCTGAAAACCAAGGACATACCTTCTCAAAAGATATAGAAATTATACCATTTGTAATTCATTTGTTTTAAGTGGTGCCTTTACTTCTAGCATTTTCCAGAAGAAATATGACTTCTAAGATACTGTGTATGGAACAAGTACATTTTAATTTTGTCCTTCCCTGACATCTTGTACATAGTTTCTTCTGTTATATCCCCTGAATCCCCCATATTTTTGGAAACTCTTTATCTCAAGTATTTTAAGGACTGTATGTTCATATCTAGGGTCACAACAGCAGTTCCATGATTATTCTAATTGAAAAAATGCTGACTATCCTGGGAATATTGTCTGTTGCTGCAGTTCAGGCATTCTGGTCATTATAGTTACTAAATACCTGCACTTCTTACAATCCTGTCTTAGTAGGCACAGATATTGTTGGTGTAGAAACTTTAGCCTAAGTAGGAATGGTAAGAGTAAAACCTTATTTCTTACCTCACAGTAAACTGTAAATCAGATTCCCATGATGCTCAAGCAGTGATATTGCACACTGCAGCTCAAATTTTGTACAAACTTAGGCTTGCAATTACATAAGTGTAGAACAGTGTCCATTCCCATCTTTTTTTTTTTTTTTTTTTTTTTACCAAATTTGTCCCCCTTGGTGTTTGCTGATAGCATGAACAAAAGTATACTGGTAAGATTCATCAGATTTGCCTTGTAAGGTCATCCTATGGAAAAGGCAACCCATGCAAATGTATACTGAGCTGCTTTCCATTAAATATACTGCAATGTCAGAAGAGGCTGAAGACTTTGTAACACATGGTCTGGATTTCAGTCCTAAAATTGGGCTGAACTTGGCCAAAATGAACTTCTAAGCATTTAGCCTTATTAGAACAAATAAATCTCTTAGGTGCCATATGTGATATCTTTGATCTGAACACCATGAATCCTGTCAAACTTTTTTAAGCATTTGGTAACCAACTAGGCAATGGAGTTACAGGAAGAGTTTTTTCACAGAAAACCTATAAAATACATGAATGTGAGTCACACAGATCAACAAGTGAGGAATTGCAGCATGAAAATGCTGGATGATCTGTCCTGCAGCCTTTTGGAAAGATGGGAAAAAGAAAAAGCATTCTGTTGTTGGTGGCACAAAGACAATCTAAGTTAAGAGAATAAATAAGTATCACTGCTTTAATATGTAAGAAGGAATGGAAAAAATCCCTACCATCTTGATGCAGCTTTTTGTTTCAGTGCTTTTTAATTCATGCAAAGACTCTTTCCAGAATAATTTCCACTCAATTGCAAATAGAAATGATGCAGATGATGGGCTAAAAGGTGCTAATGTTGTATTTGTAAGTTTGAAGTAGTGTCTTTTAACCAAAGCTAATGAGATCCTAAATGATGACTTAGCAAAGCACAGTCATCATGGCCACACTGCTGGCAGCATCACGCTCCCGCAATCGTGTCTCTCAACGTTTACCACTAGCATACAAAGAAGCCAGGTAGAAAACTGCACACTTACCTTCATTTATCAACAGAAGTCAAACTTTCACACTTTCAGTGGGGAATCAAGCAAGAACCCATATTTTTTAGAGGCAATGTGTTTTCCAAGCAATTCAGAAAGAAATGCACTTCCCCCCTTAATGCTGAAATGTTGGACACAAGGGATTCTACAGCTTGGCTGCCAAACACCTTTTATTAAAAACAAAAAACAAATGTAGCAAAACTGTCACTAGGATTTTAATGTCTGAGACAGGCTGAAGGTATGAAAAATATAATCAGTCCTTCAGGACCACAGAACAATTCTGTAGCTGTCAAAACAAGAATTAAGCCTTCCTATAATCTGGCATAAATAGACACAGCAAGAGCCGACTGCTGCCAATGTAAAAACCACATAGTTCGGTCATTGACTGCTGAGTCTATCTACAAAGCATATTGAGATTTACCACTGGGACACAGGAAAGGTTATCAAAATATCAGACATGCTAATGTCTGCTTTTGCACTGGGGCCCCAAAGAAAACCCCAAGTTCACCTCTTGCTTTTCATGTTTCCCTGTGCCGCACGCTGTGTGCCAAGTGTGATAGGAATATCAAGCCAACTGTTCTTGCACTCTGCCTGCTCCAAAAAAACGGGTTGCTTTGAAGAATGTAATTTATGAAAAGATACATTAAACAGTGCCAGTGTTTTGCCAGCCAGACTTAGAGATGCTGCTGCTCTGTTTTCCTGAATCATGTTACTAACACAGATCTATGTGGCCTATGCCACTCACCACACGGTGTCCATGGGCTGTGACACAGCATGGACCTGATGCATCAGATGTTTGTTGGTGTGGCCAAGTCAGATCTCTCTGGCAGCACTGAATGTGTACATTACTTCCCTGGGGTTCCAAAGAGTTCAACCTCGGACCAGTATGAAGACATGCAGAGCCCCTGAGTTCTGCACAAAGCGTTGCTAAAGTGGAGCCAAAGTTTCCCACCAGTGTCAAGAGTCTTTGGATGAGGTGTGATTTTTGGGTTCAAGGGCTAAGCCAGCTAGCAGCTGCATCAAAGTTGCAATCCCAGTGCCAAACCGAAACCACGTCATGCTAAAATCATAAAGATTTTCATTTTCAAAATGTCTGTCTTCTTTTTCTGACCAAAAATATCTGGGTATCTTTGAGATGAATAATGAGAGATTTGGAATTTCCCTGCAGGTAATTCAGCGAGATTGATGAGTGTTAAGTGTGTAAAAAACAACTCTCATTTAAAAGCTAAAATCAATTTACTTGTGCCTTTTCCACACCCTCTCAGTCAGAATCCTGTCAAAGTTCTTCTGAATTTGGAATATCTTCTACAATAGAGAGTTAATATGAACTTTCATGTTTTACAATTCGTACCAAAAATGTAACTCTGTGGGAAAAGCTTCATGCAAATCCAAGTGTCTTTCTCCACTTCTGGAGCAATGAATAGCCAACCAAGAAGGGATGTGAATATTTTTAGCAACCTCTTAGGAGAAATAGAGAACACAAGCTACTGTATAAATCCAGCAATTGGATGAATTCATAGCATCACTATCTTCCAGAACATTTTCCACAAAGCATAAAAAATGCACCATGGAAACGTTATTTGCTGAAAACAACTCTAACCTGACACAGCACTTATTTGAAAATGTATTTGATATACTAACAAATGGGTGTTTAAGGATTTGGAATTACAATTGAAACTGCATAATGCTGTCATGCAAGAGTAGGTAGTCCATTTGTTTGTGACATTTCAGGATGATCAAATTAGTCCTGAGCAAGAGCAAAATATTTTATTTGTGACATTACCTGCACACAAAGAGGCCCGATAATAGAGCTTAAAACCATTTCTTTTTCCACATCCCTTCAAATTTAAATTGACATTAGACATGATGTAAGTGAAGCACAGAG
This sequence comes from Actenoides hombroni, assembly GCA_024336885.1. Taxonomy (NCBI): domain Eukaryota; kingdom Metazoa; phylum Chordata; class Aves; order Coraciiformes; family Alcedinidae; genus Actenoides; species Actenoides hombroni. The sequence goes on along the minus strand of WUAM01000287.1, from coordinate 38,738,885 downwards.
TTATTTAAAAGCATACCTGTGAGGGGTATGGTTTTGGAAGCACTGCTTTGTTTTTCTGGTGGATCTGGTTGAATCAATTTTTTCCAGTCCATTTGTATTAGCTGTGCAGAGTGTTCACAGTAAATGCAATTGTGTGTTGTAATTTCACTTTGATTAGAGTCATTTTCATTCTTGCCTTTCCCAAGTAGACTTCTAGAAAATACAGCAGTAATGGTATGCAGCAGTAGATACTGAACTGCTGCAAACCACTCAGACAGCTCATAAAAACATTATTAAAAGGCAAATGCCCTTTGTGCTCTAATGGCACAAGCTGAAGTGCTTTAATACTTCTAATGCATTGTAATATACTGAGATGTGCTCTGTTGGAGGTAATGCCGTGGCTTTTCAGCTGACAGCTTGTGCTGTCCTGTCAGTCAGCCTTTTAATTTGACTCTGACTCTCCCTCTAGTTCAAGAAGGCGAGTGTCTGAGCATGGTTTGCTGGGAAGCTCGATGACTGGCAGGTAACACTATATTCTCCCTGGAGTCATCTTTCATCACCTACAGAAGGAACCTTTTCACCTCAGTACCAGTGAGTACCCTTCTCTCAAACCATGGAGGTTCTGGAGATACTCAGTCCTATGAAGGTAGCACACCTGCTAATGCAGGACAGACCTGCTAATGTAAGTCTGTCCCAAAAGTTTGGGCTCTGGAGGAGCTGTGAAGGCCACAGAGGTAAAGAAGTCTTTATGTGCCCATGTGCTATGAGTGCTTCACCTGGTAAAACAATAATGGAGTTATTTATCCCTTTTTGGTAAGGATTCACATGGAAAAGATAAGAGGTAATGGGTACAAGTTACTCCTGGGGTGATTCTGATTGGACACAAGAGAAACTTTTTTCACAGTGATAATAATCAGCCATTGAAATAACCTCCCCAGGGAAATGGCAGAGTCCCCAGCAGTGGACACTTTTAATAAACAGCTGGACAGAGTGCTGGACCACCTTGTCTGGACTGTGCTTTTGCCAAGAAAAGTTGGACCAGATGATGCTTCCAACCCGGTATTCTATGAGTTTATAATTCTGTGGTTCTATTTTAAAGACATCCTTGATGTTTACTGAGGAAGTGGCATATTGCTTTAGTTTCTGGGTGTACTAAACAGCCGTCTTCCCCTCTTCTGAGGTCATCCCTTTCTTAGCAACATCCATGAATGTAATGTGAGTTTACCCCCTTACCTAAGGATGATTCATCTGAGGATGTTCTTTCTTTCAAAATCAGACCCTGTGTAGGTGGCCTGCATCTTTCCTCATGTAGAGGGGAGCAACCATACTTGCTGGTAGCATTTAGCAGCTGAATTAGTAGTGCCAATCCTCAGAGCATTCTGGGGACTCTTCCCAGCATTGCAGCTGCCCTGTGTTCAGTGTGTTCTTCTCCTTGTTGACTTTGTTTGCTGTAATTCACCTTTTGTCTATCTTGCCTATTTCTGCTGTAAACTAAGTATTAAATTTTTACTGTCTACAGAGTCCAGGTTTTGTAGCCCACAAATTCTTTCTGAAAAGCACAGTTACAAAGCATACAGAATATGCTGGAATATCCAAGACCTTCACACAGACAATAGCCACCAATCTAGCCAGTATCAAATTGTCAACATACTATTTATTTTTTCATCTAGCTTCAAGATCTTTATCCCAAATAACTTCTCTATTGACATATGATATCCCCCAAGAAGGAAATAATTTTTTCCTCCTGGTGTATTAGTGGAATATACTTTCCCTTTCATAATGAGTAAACAGTACCACCACCTTTTCCTCTTTAAGTACACTAGCTACTCCATGCAACCTGATCTAGTAGAAGGTATCTTTGCCCATGGCAGGAGGGTTTGCATCTTTAATGTCACTTACAACCCAAACCATTCTATGATTCTATGACTACCATTTCTCTGTTTTGAGAGTGTTATAGAAACGGAGATGCAGATTAAACGAGGTCATGTCATCTTCGTTGCTAAATTCTCAGGGTGCCAGGTATTCTGTTCAATGTGAAAAACCCCCACTTGTCCTGGTTTGAGTGAGAACAGAACTAATTCTGTTCAGTGATTTTACTTTTCAGCTCAGTTCTTCTAACTGCA
>WUAM01000287.1:38702549-38736683 GCA_024336885.1 Actenoides hombroni | reverse complement strand
AGAGGGAATGGCCTCAAGCTGAAACAAGGTAGGTTTAGACTAGACACTAGGAAAAAATTCTTCATGGAAAGAGTGGTAAGATATTGGAATGGGCTTCCCAGGGAGGTGGTTGAGTCGCCATCCCTGGATGTGTTTAAGCATCGCTTAGGTGTGGTGTTGGGGGATATGGTCTAGGGCTGAACTTGTAGAGTAGGGCTAATGGTTGGATACGATGATCCCCAGGGTCTTTTCCAATCTAAATGATTCTGTGATTCTGTGAAAATAAACTCTCATAGAATCACAGAATGATAGGGGTTGGAAGGAACCTCTAGAGATCGTCTATTCCAACCCTCCCTGACAGAGCAGTGTCACCTAGAGTAGATCACACAGAAACAAATCCAAGTGGCTTTTGAAACTCTCCAGAGATGGAGACTCCACCACCTCTCTGGGCAGACTGTTCCAGTGTTCTGTGACCCTCACAGTGAAGAAGTATTTCCTTATGTTTATGTCGAACGTTCTGTTTTCCGGTTTATGGCCATTGCCCCTAGTCCTGTCACTGGACACCACTGAGAAGAGCCTAGCCCCATCTTCCTGACACCCACTCTTTAGATATTTGTAAACATTGACAAGATCCCCTCTCAACCTCCTCTACTCCAAGCTAAACAGACCCAGCTCTCTCAGTCTTTCCTCATAGATGCACCGGGTCCTTAATCATCTTCATGGCCCTGCGCTGGACCCTCTCCAGTAGTTCCTTCTCTTTCTTGAAATGGAGAGACCATAACAGGACACAGTACTCTTTCTCTGAGAATGTCTGTGGAACATCTGACATGGAATATCCTATTCTTGCTGAACGTTATTTCTAGCTGTCACGGTTTAGGGTCAGGACGGCCCCTTAGACCTATAACAGATGCTCTCTGTTAGCCCCCCTCCCTCCCCAAAGGGGAAGAGAAAGCATCTGTTATAGGTCTAAGGGGCCTTCCTGACCCTAAACCGTGACAGATTTATTGGTGCCCAATGTGGAGCTCGATCAGAGCTCTGATATATTGCTGAATAGTTCAAATTCCAGTTCACTTGCTTTAGAGAGTATCACCTTTTTTTTTCCTGAGCGTCTTTAAGAATTGGAAACTAAAACAGGCTGCCTAAATGATGTCCTTTCTGAGAGCAGTGTCTGTTCGTGTCTTTTTAGCCTTTCTTTCAGAGTTAAATGCTATACTCTTCCCCTACGTTCCGTATGTGTTATGTCACTGTTTGCTTGTTCTCGCTGTTTATCTGAAAGCTGTCGGGTTTGGGTGCTGGGTGAAAGCCGCTGCTTTCTTGTGGTGTTTATCTCTGATTTATGTTGCACTGAATTAGGCAGCGGGTGCGTCTGTACTACGGGCATTACATAGTGGATTTTATTACTAGGAATACTTTTGGTTTCATCTCGGGAAGTTATACTGCTCCCCACTATGTTAATCTGGCTACACCGGATTTTAGAACTCCAAATTGTGAGGATTGTGGACATGGTTATTACCAAAAAATCATATTTTGTTATTATTTTCTAATATCTTCACTGTGTGGTGTCAGATTAGTCATCAATGCAGTAATACAGGTCAGGTAGCCACCAAAAAACGTAGATTGTGTGCCGCTTCCCTGCGACGTTCTGTGATACACTCTGTATGCAGGAAATGTCCCATGACTGTTCAGTCTCCATAGGCCCCCCCAATGAGCCCTGTTGCTGTTCTAAAAACAAGCACCGCAGATTCTGATACTCCTCAGGCTTCCCCCACAAGCCTTGCTGCTGCTCCTCCAGTTCTCAAAACAAGCGTTGCTGCTGCTCCAACTCCCACAACAATCACTGAAGCTGTTTCAACTCCAGCAGCAAAGCCAGCAGCTACACCGACAGCTACTGTGGCCACTCCCACTCAATCTGCACCTGTACAAGTTGTTCCTGTGAAGAAAAGAAAACAAACAAAACAGCCAAGTCTAGCAACAGATCAGGGAGATGGTCCTTCTCAAGCTGAATCTGAGTATGAGTCAGAACCAGATGCAAAACCTGATGCCAGTGCACTTGGAAAGAAACACCTAACAAAAACAGATCACCCAGTGTGGTCAGATGACAATGGAGCAGGTCCTTCAAAAGCAAACCCATCAGATGTGGAGTCATCATATACAGAGGTTACCACCAAATCTTTATCTATGAAGGAGATGAGAAATCTGAGAAAGGACTATAGCCGTCATGAAAGTGAGCCACTGATCACTTGGCTACTCCAATGCTGGGTTAACGGGGCCCACACCAACAAATTGGATGGCAGAGAATCCAGGCAGCTGGGATTCCTGGCCAGAGATGAAGGCATTGACCAAGAGCTTGCAAGAAACAGCAACACTATCTGGAGAAGATTCTTGTCAGCTCTAAAATCCAGGTACCCCTATAAGGAGGACATCGAATGTCACCCAAGCAAATGGACCACCATGGAAAAAGGTATTAAGTACTTGAGAGAATTAGCTGTGCGACAGTTGATTTATGGTGACAGGCGAGTAGTGAACCCTGATGCAGTCCCATGCCAGCGACCCATGTTGAGGAAGTTTGTGCAGAGTGCCCCATCAGCATATTCCCACATATTGTCAACATCAGTCTGGGGAACAAATGATGAGGTACCAACTGTGACGGAAGTGGCCAGGAGAGCAAAACAGTATGAAGACAGCATCTCTGGTCCTCTACAAGTCCGTGTATCAGCCCTGGAGAAGATGGCTAAGGGAACCAAGAGATCACTTGAAAAATTGATTGAAAAAATAGAGAGAAGGGAGAACAGATCCTATTCTTCTCCCCTCTTGGACTGCTTTACCAACTTTGTTTTGCTTGGCTCGGATCTTCTTTCTGTTCCTTCCTCAGAGAACCCAAGGAGGACTCTGTCCGTTCTGCCTTCGATCCAGTCTGTGTGTTCCTGAACCTGGTACCAGAATCCAGCTCCTGAACACAGCTCCCATCTGCTGCAGGGCCCAGTCTGGGATTCTCCCAGTGCCTGCTCCACAGCATCAGTGGTGATGGAGATGGAATTACCATCAGGGGTTTTAGGTTCGATATTGGTTTTTTAATATATTTGTGTATATTCCATTTTTATTATTATTAATTTCATTTTCAATAAAGCTGTTCTATTTTCCTTTCCTAATCACTAAGTCTCTCTCCCTTATTCCCTTTCCCTCCCTCCCTTTGGGGAGGGAGGGGGCTTAACAGAGAGCATCTGTTATAGGTCTAAGGGGCTGCCCTGACTCTAAACTGTGACACGCTCCATATCCTACACTGAAATTGGTACTGGAGCTATTGTCAAGCCAAGAGAGTGTGTCTGCTCTTTTGCAGTTGAGGGGGTGATACGTTTTGTATCTCTAGGCACTTTGAAAATTCCACCCTGAGCACTTATGGGTGATGAACACACAAATTGTCCCCTTCCAGAACAATTTAGTTCAGTACTAAGATGTTGTACATTGAGGAAAGAAGAGATTTTATTCATGAATTCTCCTTGTCTGTGGGGACCTCATGTCTATATATGGAGCCATGCTGCAGAGTGTTTTTTCACTACCTGCAAGGGATCTGAAGACCACTGCTCAGAGACAACAGGCTGAAAAATGCTGGTTTAAGGACATGTGCCTAACAGGTTGTGATTGCATTAATTAAAAGCCATGAATCATAGACATCTTGTTCCTGCATTCATAAGATTAAAGTAGACTATATAAATAACAGTCATTACAGGGTTTTTAAGTAGATGAACATTCTTGCTTCCAGTAGCAAATTTGAAGAGCTCATTATCTTTACATTTCTACTAATGGGAGGGACATCGTGTTCCAGTTATAGATACAGCACCTCAGCATTTTTTGCTCTTGTGCCAGGTCTACTTTTTCCAACCGCAGTGAGCTACAGTGGATAGAGTCACAATAAACATGAATGTTGTGTCCATCTAAAAGGCATCTGAAATACATGAGCATTAGGCAAGATATAGAGTACACAGTCTTGGGTCTGGGCTGGTTAAAAACACTCTATTTTGGTTTGGAATTGGAAGCTAAAGTAGAAGAAGTAGTTGTCTGGAAACCTACAGCTCATTTCTACGCTCTCATAGAGTCCCATTGCTACATGAGTTACTTGGTGGAGCACTAACGAGCCTACTTTTGGAGGTACCATATGCTAGACTAAAATTCTCTGGTTACTGCATCAAGATCAGCTCCATTGCTGTTTCCTTGTCTCTCCTAACACACCTCCTTGGCTCCAATTCTCTAGAAGGTGAAGGCAAAAGCAATCCAACTGCCTTAGATCACAGGTATACAGCCAGTCCTTCAAGGCCACCTTTCCTCTAAGAGCCCCAGCCTTGTGGGAGCATAACTTCATCTTTTCAAGGAGAGTTCATTTTGCACCAATAGCAGTTTCTTTTGCATTAAATCTCACAAGGAAGTTGTGCAACTAGACTGAATAAATGTGTGCTATTCCAAATTTCACTGTTCCCACACTACTAGACTGGATTGAAGCAATGTATTTTCAGGAAGCCAGATTCTCTATGCAGACCTCTAGCCTCATGATTTCACCTCTAAACGAAGAAATTTACTTCATTTTTCCATGATCATTTCCCTTTGGCTACATGAGTAAACAGCTCTGACACCCCTCAAGAGACTATGTCTCCTTTGCATAAAGATTCTTTCTGTTGCACAGTTTTGATGCTGATGCTAATGCTCACTCTTGGTTTCCTTGACTAACTTCTGAGGACATTACATGGTTTACCCCATCTATGTCAGGCTTGGTTTTGGAGAAAATACATTTTAAGAGAGATGCCTGTATTGGATGTTTTCTATTTTCCTTGGGAAAGAATGAGTCCTGTGTTGACTAACTATATATGCAGACAAGAATGAGTATATATAGACACACAGAAATATTCCTGACTGTTCGCATAAGAAATCTAAGATCAGGGTGAAATATGTTTCATAATATCAAACTGGCATTGTATAACATCAGTGTCCAAGTTACTCATTACAATCTAGGGCACTATGAATCATCTTCAAATCTGAGTTTAAGTTCAAAGGAAAATTTGTGTTTCTGCTAGGTGGTATTAAATTTCCAGAAGTGACAATGGATATCAAATCAGGTTTGCCATGTTACCATGACGTATTGCAGGCAGTGACTACATTTGTCTTATTCTGCATTATGTCTCAGTTTTGGGGCATACACTAACATATAACTAACTTAAAGTAAGTCCTGTGTTGTTTTCCAGTTGCTGAATTAGTCTTCTTGGCAGAATCAGGATGGAAAATGATTGCTTCTCCAGGCAGCTAATACAGACATGCAATGAATTTTCTTATTCACTTCCAGCCCAGAGAACTCTAGTTTCATGGGATGCACTGAATAAGTAATGCTAATATTCCTGTGTTTACTTCTGAAGACCATTTCTGTTCTTGGTAAATTAACTTTCCTATATTCTGTGAATGCAAAATAAACAGTTGTATGAAACTCTGTAGTTTCTTTCCCTGTTTTTCAAGCTGTGTGTACATTCAGGTGATTTGCAGAGTTGTTTTTATTCCAATCAGATGTTTAGGAATCAGGCTGTTTTGCTTCCAAAATCAGGGAATTTAGCTGCCATTGGGTACTGCAAGAAATTTCACTGCTTGAAGGAATAGTAACAAATGATACTCTTCCTTCCCAATTTTCATAGAATCATAGAATCATTTTGATTGGAAAAGGATCGTTGAGTCCAACCACTGTTCTTGTGTGGCTTGCACTAGGTTATCCTGCTCTGGCATGGGGGATTGGATGCGATGATCTCCAGAGGTCCCTTCCAACCCCTACCATTCTATGATTCTATGATTAACCTAACACTGCTAATCCCACCACTAAACTATGTCTCTAAGCACTTCATCTATATGTCTTTTAAATACCTCCAGGGATGGTGACTCCACCAACTCCCTGGCAGCTTCTTCCACTGTTTAACAGCCCTACCAGTGAATGGTTTTTCCTGATGTCTAACATTGACATATTCTTTTCAGCAGTGATGGGAACACATAGTGTAGAACACAGATGATCCATTAGCAGAGACTTTCTTTGCCATACATTGCAGTTTCAAAAGCTTTCAGGACATAATGAACACAAGAAATGCATATATCCTACTTTCAATTTTGTCAGTGAACTGTGCAGTAATTTTTTCCAAGTCTTATTTTCTGCAGATAGGATATTGAGCCTATTGAGGATATTTTTGTTAAGAGGAAACAGCAGAAAATTATCAGAAAACAGATATGTGGAAAGGCCAGAAAGCCACAGATTTATGGGAACTGTTGAAATAAACGCTATTTCAGTTCAGCATCCTGCATTAGGTTTCTGTGTCTTGGGTGGGCAATCATGTAAATCAGATGGCAGTTTCCAGCCAAGACCCATCTGGCAAGGTATAAGTTTTCCAGTATAACTGGAAATTATATGGGCTCTTTGCCTGCCAACAGTTCACCTCCATTAAGGCGACTTGCTGAGTTAGCTGCTAATTGGCTCTATGCAATTAACTTCCAATGCTCATAATCAGTGTGATGTTTAAGGTACTTCCAAAACTGATGAATTCATATGTATGATTTCTCTGAAGTGCAGAAATATTACAAGTACCATTTTCCAGATGAAAAGCTGAAACAGAAACCATTATCTGTTAATATTGTTCTACATGTTAATTTTGGTAGTGGTGTTATTATATTAAGCTTTTGTACAGATCAGGGAGTAACAAGTCATCTTCATTCCTTCAAGTTGCATAGACAGGGAATAAAAATAGTGAAGGACAAGCACAGTCTATTAAAGCAGTCAATGCTGTAGTGGTTTTAGTGTAAGAATAAAAAAAAGGAAGAAGAAAAAGAAAGCAAACACAACTTCTAGTGTGTTTGTTCATGTTCAGCTGTGGTAGTACTAGAGTTAGATGCACCTATTTAGAGCATTTAACTAGCAGACTAGTTGGTAGACTCTTCCTTCAGTCATCTTAGCCAAAGTCATCCCAGAAGTCCGTTTGTTTTGGTCCCACAATCATGCTCTCTCTGAGCAGAAGCAGTACAGAAAATAAACACTCCGTGCTTTAACAGGGTTCATTTCCACTTATTTCCTCACATAACCATTTCACAGCAAATTTTTAGTGTACTGGCTTTTTACTAAACATTGAACAAGATAAGTGCAGATGTTTATGGACCAAGGCCTCCTGTGGTCCAGTTTTCTGGGAGCAATTGAAGAACATGTTAGAGATATAACTCTATCGTCATTCTCAAGTCATCCCTCAGGATTTGGCACTTATATCACTGGACCTAAATACTTCTACAGGCTGTCTTTTGCTTTTCTGTTTATATGTAAGCTATCATAGAAGTTAACTGATGTTTTTATTTTCTCTCTTCATTATAGCCACAGAAATACTGATGTGAGTACACATTGCCAACCAAATCTGTCAGCCTACAGCTTACAATTGGAGTGAAGTACCTACAAGTATTTCTTCCCTTAAGAACAGGGAAAATCCAACACTGTTCTTAAAGTACTGATTTCTGCTAAATGTTGAAATAGAAGGAGAAACTCAAAACTCACAGAACTAATGATCTTGGTATTTCTAGCTTCAACTTTACAGATATTAATATTGGAGAGAAAAACCTCAATAAACTCTGCACATTTGGTCATTAAAAGGAACATAAATATGTTCCTCTGGTAGTAGTAGTTCAAACTGGATGAAGAACAATGAGAAGGAAAATACTTTTTAGCTGATTTTTTTTTTAATGTATTGCTTGATTGGTTTTAAAATTAGTAAAAAAAATATTTTAATAGTAGTTTTTATTGAATGGATTGTTTAGCCAATAAATGACATTTTTCATCCAATTCTACTCAAATAATAGTGGTTTATATATTCTCTTTTTTTCTCGTCCACTGCTTTTACATTTTTATGAAGAGCTAAGAAGGCCTATATTTGATAGAGCTGATCTTAACAGCTCTAAATGTGTGGACAATCTGTCTTTTCTGAAAAAAAAATAATTTTTCTTGAAAAATTCCAGAGTGATACAGCACCTGTGAACTCACCTGTCTATCAGATCCCACTCTTTGATCTTGAACCACGCAGTGAATTCAGTCAGAGGCAAAGATCTTAAAGACACTAAGACTCTGAAGTTATGTGAAATGGCATCAAGTAGGGGGAGATGTGAGAGGTTCTCTGCCGGGAGAGATAGCTATGCCATGAGCACAACTTGTGCTAAACTCAGAATGAGATCTATTTGTGAAAAAGGTGTTTAGAAATACCTCCCTCATAGGGTAATCTTCAGAGCTTACAGTTTCTAAGAAACCAAAGTGCCTTGCAGATAGAAATCTGTAGGAAACCCAGCTGTAGTTTCAGTCTTCAAGGATGAGCTTGTTTCAAAGAAAAACATTTTTACAAAAGAGGAATATGCCCAAAAGCAAACTGAACACAAGGCAAATAAGACAATGTTCTTCTTTGTTAAATTAGCTGATGCTGAGTGATGTTATTGTTCAACTTGTCTGTTCACTCTTCACTTATTTTCTGGTGCTTAATTCCCAGATAATTTCAGAGATTTATATGTGAGCTGAGAGTTAAACATAGACTTTAATGCAGTACTGACGCAAACATTGTATAGGCATATATTTAATATGAAATATTCTGAATTCAGGCTTCAGCGACATCTCTAAGCAGACTGAAGGGATTACTCACATTCCTATAGATCCCTCCAGTCTCAAGCACCGCATTAAATTATGGCATACTAAGGGATCAGTACGAGTCTTATCTCTGAATATGCTGAGTGGGTTGAACCACTGAATTCTGGTGGTGTTGAAAGAAGCCTCAATCAGTTAGTTACTTCTCTTCTGCATCTGGCTTGGCAACCAGTCAAGGAGAACACCCGTGCTCATTTCCTATTTACGTGTTATGCATAATTTGCTTTGAATATCTTGTTTATTCTAACACAAAGGCTATATGGGAATTGGGAAGACCTGAAAATTGAAGATGCTACTCCATTATTGAGCCACAGATCAATACACAAAAAGTTTTTCAATGGCTTTGAAATGCCTGCATTGATAAAGCTATATCCTTTATTCTTGTCTGCTACAGGGACAGAAATAATAGATATTTTAAGAATCTCAAAATAGATCGAAGTAGTAATCTTGACTAAGCACAAACTGTTTGCCAGGAGATTAGGCTTTACTTGGTAGGATTTAAATATGCCTGGCATGTCAAAGCAATGTGACAAGCCAGTGTTTTCATAATGTTCTTTGTCTACCTCATAACTTGTTGTGAAAGGATTATGACTGTTGCCAGCTTCTTTGTTCTTAATACTATTTTTGAAGATAAGAAAGTGAAATGGCTCCATTTCAGAATTAAGTAATTTCTTTGTGCCAAAATACTGACAGGAACTCTTGGCACAGGAAGATAAATTTGAGTTCTAATTCCTGCATCACAAAAAGGAAGTCAACAGTGTTTGAAAACAGCCTTGCTCTTCAATCTGGTGTTACTCCTTTTAACACTGCAGATGTGAATTTTCTGTGTGAATTTCTGTAATACGAAATGGAGCAGACTGTTGAACTTAGGCACTTTGAAGCTCTGATTTTAAAACTCAGGGATAATTTTAAGGTAGGAGAGGTCAGTAAAATCAGCAAGTGGAGCACTTGGACCTCAGTCAATACTGTAACAACAGCTGTATAACACTATTTGCTGCCCACATTTAATGGAATATTTGCCTTTGCCACCGAGTATTCCAGCTCCCTCAAAACTGTACTTGCAATGCCTTCCCCTCCCTTCACTGCTGGAGTAAAAACATCTGTTTTCTTCCTAGGACAAGATTCTCTGTTTAGTTGAGCTCTTCCTATTAGGACCCATCTTCTATTACCTGTCTATGTATTACCCATGCCTTTGCTCTTGCAGCAAGCATAGCACTTGTGACCTCCATGCCAAATGGACACATAGGGCCATTTTCCACCCTCCCTGCTTTCAAAGCCCTTTTCACAATTGTTGTCCTTGGTACTCCCTGATGACAGTAGTTAGAAAATGGACGGTGTCCATCTGGTGCTTTGGTTGTGCTCTTTTCCCATATTATTATTCATTTGCTTATATATATATAATGTGTATATGTATATATATATGTATTCAGCCAAAATTGGGAGCTCTTTGAGCACAGACTGGCTATTTTGTTCCTTCTGTGAACACTGTAACACTTGGTCTATGATTGATACTCCCAACGTGTGCTGTGAGGTTGTATCAACATGCCTTACTTGATAAAAAATCCTGCTGGCACATGAAGGAAGTTAACACAAAAGTCATGACCGCAAAAAGAAGTGAAACCATTTATTACAGCTGACTCACAGGCAAATAGGAAAACCAGCTGTCAGCACTTCAGAAGAGGAGTCACTGCAAACCTTCACCTCCTCACCTTGCAATAACTCTTACATGTCCTGTAGCTACATGACAAACCCTTTGCATCACTTTGCATACCTTGGTCGAGTTGTATCATCTGAGGATCGTTCTTCAAATGGGACAAACTCCTGGGCAGATGTGGTTGAGAACATGAGCGGGAGTTAGTTTGCTTGCAAGGAATGCATGTTGAAAACTGGCATGTGTAATCATTTAATTTTCTGGTTTAAACAGACTTCAAAGGAGGATGCAATATTGCTGGGAAATCACATATTATATAGCTCTTTAGTGGAAAAGTGCTCTAATTGCTGCCACATCTTACAAACCAAAACAAATACAAAAACAAACAAACACCCCCATCAACAAAAAACAAAAAGCATATAAATATATCCTATATACACAAACATCTGGCTTGTAAGTAGGGATTAGCAGCAAACACTGTTATAGAAACAGCACATATTTTCCCTTGGGAAACTTAAAACCCCACACATTCAGTCCATTCAAGGCCACAGAAACAATGTCTGCTTATGTTCTTGTTTCCATTCCAACTTGCTGAGCTATTGACATTTTTACAAACTAGGTTTCTGTACATTCTGCATTTTGTTTAAAAACAAAAAAGATCTTGGATCAACATACTTTTTCTGTTAAAAAAAAAAAAAAAGAAAAACCTAAATCCATTCTTCAGCACATTTACATTTTTATGTCTCCCTTACTTGGTTAAAACAGATAACATGAAGTTATTTTCACTCTTCAATGCAAGAGCGTAACTGATGGATCAATACAATTATGAAGTACTTTAGAAAGCGGTTTATAGAAAAACACAAGGGATTCATCTTAAACTAGTTTAATCTAAACAGTTCCATGACAACAGCTGGGGACATAACTTCTGGGAAATGTAGATGCAAATTCAAACTGGAAGATTCAGTGAAATCAATGAGTTGCAGCTGCTGCATCTGACACAGATGTTACTACATCTAGCAACATCTTACTAGATCAGAGGAAGACAGCCTTAAGACAAGCAGTCATCCATCTGTGTGGTGACAACTGAAATCTTCACCAGTCAACTTGCAATTATCTTATTTGTCATTTTAATAGTGATTCCTGTGCAGCTTGGATGCCCTTTCCTCTCCCGTACTCTACCTGTGATTGCCAGCTGGGTAACAAAGAAGGTCATTCGAGATTTTCTCTTTCTCCTCCAGGTAGAGAAGAGCACAATGGCATTTCCAGAAATTGTGACAATGAAAAGAATCCAAAGGGTCACCAGCTGCTCTGTCTGTATTGGAGGGAAGGAAACAAAGCATATTAGTAGGTGGGTGGGTAGTGACAGTTAACTGGCAACTGGTAGTTAAACCAGTCAGTTATCCTAGGGCAAATGAGAATGGAAAAAAGGAGTGAAATGTGAGTTCTGCCAACTGATTTCTAATTATTTAGTCTAAAAGATATTCTTGTTCCTTCAGAAAATCTTTAACATGCATCACTGCTGGTGATGGTGAGGGTGACAAAGCACTGGAACAGGCTGCCCAGGAAGGTTGTGGAGTTTCCTTCTCTGGAGATATTCATAACCCACCTGGATGCAATCCTGTGTAATGTACTCTAGGCAAACCTGTTTTGTCATGGGGGAGAGATTGGACTAGATGATCTCTAGAGGTCCCTTCCAACTCCAATGATTCTCTGATTATGTGTATGTTCATTCCATTTTGATTTGCAGTGGTTGTATATTACTTCTACCTTCACAAAACCACCAGCAGTGCCTGCATTTGGCACTTAATGCTCAAATGAGAGACAGATCTCAGTTTTCTCATACTGCTCCAGAAAGCTGTGAAGTAGCCAGCTGCCTCACTTTGTAAGGAATATTGATAGACGGGCTTCTTTGGAGAAGTGAGGAAAATAAATACTTCCCAGCTCCAGAGATACTGGGTCATCCACAAGCCCTGCAAAATTCAAACATGCATTCCATGATGCAGGTGTGCACCAAGACTGAAAAGAAATAATGACCAACTCTAAAAGGAAAAGTAAAATTGGGTAAGGAGCAATACGTGATGACAAAACGTCCCCTAGTGGTAGTGCATACAAAGAAAAGGAAGAAAAAACAACCTCTGCACTTTCAAAGAATCTGGATGCAAGAACAAGGGCATACGTATCCATGTTTGCTTGTTTTGTGAGCACATGCCCCATCTTCTCCCTCCTTTTGGGCTACCAAACCTCACCGGGTCCTCTCTAGATGCAGGATAGTTACTTTTCAGTGGCAACTCTGTAAGTTTTCTTTCACCATGTGAGACCATGAAATTTGTTTCCTTCATAAGAGCCAGCCAGCTCTGAGCCTGAGAAGCACCAAGACTCGTGAGCTTGTGGTCAGCCTGGAGAAAATATTTGGCATTTCTGAAAAATTCTCACTTATAAAAACCTATAAAGCTGTATGTAGTGGCATGGGGGAAAATGGTTCTGCTGCTTCTCTGCAAAGACAAGTATAAGAGAGGGGATTTTTTTCACAATAACAGGTTTGAAGGGTATAGAACAGAGGAGCTCAGGAAAAAAAAAAATCCTAATTGTATCCAACAACAATAATACACACATTATTATCTAAGAGAGAAAAAAAATACATATATGGCTCATCAGAACTGTTAGTTATAAACCCCTTTTCTATAAGGGATTGCTCTCTCAGAGCCTGCTACTCCTGAGCAGACCCCTGCCTTTGATGTTTCAGGAGAATACGGGCTGTATGAATGAAATCCAGAAGAGTTTTCAGCCCCCTGATCTGTCTTCTCACTACTTTCCAATGCTTCAGATGCATCAATCTCCTAGATTCACATCCTAGCAACAGGGATGAGTTTGGGGTTATGTCAAGGCAGTCATTTTGTATGTTCCAGTTCCTGACACCAAACCCATACTGTGAGAGTCAGTGGAAAATGAAGGAGGCAGGTAAGGGCTGCAGTTAAAGAGGGATCCCAGCTGCTGACCCTACAGAAGTGACCCCAAGGCACTGTCCTGAGCATGTTAGGGGGAGGAGGCTCTCAGTGAGACCCCTGCCTACCTGACTGGGCTGATGATGGAGTAGAAGGAAGGGAGGGAGGACACTCATTAAGAACATTTTTCAGCCACTAATTCATGACTTTGTCCACCCAGCTGTCATGATTTTGTCACTGGTGAGTAGTAACCAGTGCTCCTGCTGCCCACAAAGAGAAAATAGATCAGCTGTGAGTGCAGGGAAGGCACGTGAAATGGCAGGAAAGGCACAGCAGCAAGGAACTTCTTGTTCAACCAAGAGCTTTAGTGCCTCCTCAGCTCTTAGGCCCCTCCTGGGCAGCAGCCGTGGTCCTTCCTCTACTGCAGACCTACTTGGAACCAACCTCAGCTTTGCTCCAGGTAGGTAGCCATGCTACCCTGTGGGTTATGCAGCCATACAGGAGAGGCCAGACCTGGAGTATGAGCTATTTGAGGCTGCACCTTGTTCCTGAACCCAGAAATTAGCTTGAACATACAATGAAGGCTGTGTTTAGATGGTTTCACTTTTCTCAATATGATATATTTTGTGTCATCTCACCTAACTTGAAAACTGTAAAGAGACAACCACTCTGAATTGTCACAATGTAGTCTAGATAACAGCAGTATCTCGGAGATGAGTCACCATTCATCTCACCTGCCTTGGGATGGCCTGTCTCCACAGATTATGGTGACCTAGATAAGATGTGTGGGCTGGATGCTTTGCTTTTAGACAAAAAAAACCTTCCACCTTTTTTGTCTGTCTGCAAAGCTCTTGAATTTCTCGGAACAAAATTCCCTTTAAAATATGCAGCAGAAAGATGATGGAACTATTTTTATGGGGATGCTTTGCTTTGTAACGGAACTAGAAGGAAATGTCTTTTTGAAAGGTAATTAAAATTGTAAAAGGTAAGATTTCACACCACTTTTGTCCTTGAAATCAGGGATTCTCCTAAGAGTTTTGGTTTTCTTTTCCATTTCAACATATATGAAGAAAACCGAGGGGCTAGACTTGTTCCAATTTTCAATGGTATAAAATCGGAAGAGTATTTTTGGAAAGAAATTCCACATTTCTATATCACACTGATGTAGGTACAAAGAGAACAAGAAGGATCTGGCACTCAAACCTTCTTATGATTCCCACAGAAGAAATAGCTATGGAGCAACAAAGACTGAGTTAGAGGGGTGTTTCCCCACCACAGGGACAGAGTGCATATGATCAGTTTAAATCCCCCCCCTGCCAAGTTAAAAAGCAGTGTTTAACAGTAAAGCAATTTTAGGCTAAGCCTCCACAGAAATATACAATTAAATTGGACTACAAAGATAACCTAAAAGATGCAAAAGCTGAACATAAGAGAGGTAAGTTTGAAAGGTCATAGACAAAGGAATAAAGCCAATGTTTCTTTTATTTGTGGTAGTTGCTATTCAGAGAGAAGTGAAAAAGATCTCATTCTTGAGGATTAAGGAGCTATAGTAATAGTCAATTTAAATCGCTGCAGCCTCTCAGTGTTAGCTTGCAGAATATAAATTTCTGTGGTTATCAGTAGGATGCCCACTGTGATAAAGGCCTACATGAGGCTAAGATTGGAATCCAAAATTATCTTGTTGAAGTGGAAGCATGTACTGGAAAAAAACCTGAAACCAAGGTGTTTTTCAACAAAGGAGAAGTACAGGAGTCTACCGTGCAGTGGGTGTAAGCACATCAGGTTAGTTGAGACTTCAAAACATCCCCCTCTGCATGCAGCACCCAAAGTGTCCTGCAAGTGGAACACAAATTAATAATGTCATGCTACCATGAAAGCTACATCCACTATCATGGGTTCGATACTAGTCTCATGTGCCTCTGCTCTAATCTAGCTATTAGAGAGATAACTGATTGATCCTTAAACTCCAGCTGCATTTGCTATAAATTTTATTCATCACCTTAAGGCTGCTAAGGCATGGAGGTGTTTATTTCATGTCTTGTTTGTTCATCAAGCAAAAATCCTCTCTTTGTAACAGTCATCAGCGAGGTGATTTACAAAAAAAAAAAAAAGTTGTTTAATAAACACATTGCACAGACATCAGAGGCATTCTGGGCAAAAAGAAAGATAATAATATCTCCCAAGCCCCTTTGTAGAAGCTTTTGGCAGGGGCTGCTTTTGCAATGGGCATTGCTAACTTCATTACATGAGAATGCCATGAGAGAGACCAGTGTCACACACCAGTTCTTTTAGATTAGAAAAACTAAAGATGCTGTTGACTTTATTAAGGCCACAGAACAAATCAATGCCAAGAGGATTTCCTTGGCTTGATTACAACCTCTGCATGCGCTGCTATTCCACAAGACTGCTGTGTTTGGAGCATGGAAGTGCTTGACATCTGAAGCACATATTCATGTTTTGCTAATTTGCTTCAAGATTAAAACCAGCTTTAGTCAATGAAGCAAGTCTCTTCGTGGGTGAAATGCAAGCCAGAAAACCTGTCTGAAAATTGTGTGCATTTTCTTTTGCTTGTAGAAGAGGCTTGTTATTTTGTCTCTCTGACAAAATTTTGGAATCCATAAGCTGTGATAAGTCTAGCAAGAGGCGCCTTCTGCTTCAAATCTGAGATCACAATTATCCTGGCTAACACCTTTAATCGAGACCACAGTTAAATCCCTTCAGAGACACTGGGAGACATTTTGGTGACACAATGCCAATCGTCCTTCCAGTTCTCCCCAGCCAACTTCCTTGCTCACTTATTTATCAGGATTTGTATCCCCCCTGCTGGGAGGGCACCAGCTGGGGGTGTAGAATGAGGATATACCTGATAGCCCATCCCAATGGAGGTACTGTTGCTCATGTCTTGAGGTGCAGAAGCCTTTGCCTGATGTCAGAGCAGCTGCCTAATAGAAGGAGAGGTTTAACTATCAAGAGACAAAGCATGTTTGTACTTGAACTGGAACCCATTGTGAAACAATTTTGTTCTAGCTGCTGAGGCTGGTGGCAAAACAGCCTGGAAGAAAAACAGGTTGCCAGGTAAGAAATGAGCAAATAGAGAGTGAGAGGTACTCTGTTCCTGATGGACTAACTGACCTCTTAATGTGAGGAGAGGAGACCTATAGTGAATTCATGTCCACACTGACCTAATGCCCTCCTGCTCCATGTCTTTGGTCACCTGGGTGAAGAAGAGGCACTAATGCTTCGTATAGCAAGTCAGTAATGGCTGAAATCTATGAGCAGCTGCTTGTTGCCAGTGGATTAACTTCGGGGATTATACAAACAGCTTTGCCTTTTGTCTATTTTTAAAATTATGTTTCTAGCATATATTGCAGTGACTGAGATTTTAAGAGAGATTGTGATCATTGAGCAAACCAAACAAGTTTGTGCAATAAGAACAGGATGTTCTTAACACACGAGAGCACCACAAAAATCTCCTTGCTAAATTGGGGAACTGCCTTGTTCATGATCAAGTTCACCACTAGTAGATTGCATTGCACTTTCTTAAAAGATGGGGGAAGGGTGTGTGTGGAATCTTTTCTCACCTTCTGAAAAAAATGACTTCAATTTCAGGTCATGTAAGAAATTGAAGAAGTCTAGATTTGCCTTGTTTTTACTCTGTTGCAGAAGATACGGTGTCTTGAACTTTCTGTCCTCTTCAGGACAGATTTGCTATTTTAATAGTCCCCATTTAAGATGGAAAAAAACCCAAACTAAACCCCGCAGAAAAACAACAAAACCCAAACAAACACAACAAGAAGAAACCAAACCAGGAATATTTGTTTTCCTGAGGCAGACAGGTGCCATGCAGCTTGACTGATTTCAGTCAGGGATTTATAGTCAGTTTACCTCTAACACAAATTACACTTTGGACTGCAACACTGAAAAAAAATCAAAGACAGACATTCATCAGCAAAATGTAATTAAGGAATCTTAAAGGTACTGGCACAGTCTGACATAATTAATAAAGGAAAATAAACAAAACTCCTTCTGGAGTTTCTCCCCCCAGCAGAAACCATAGAGGAGCCTCATAGGGTGTAACCACTGCCTACAGTTATCTAATGGGAGAGCACAGAGAAGATGGAGCTTGGTTCTTCTCAGACACACACAATAAAAGGACAAGAGGTCACAAGTAAGAGCTATAACATGGGATGTTTTGATTAGATATCACAAAAAGAAAATGTTCATTGTGATGGTGTTCAAACACTGGGATGGAAGCTGAGAGACACTGCAGGATCTCCATCCCTGGAGATATTCAGAACTTGGGTGGATGCTGCCTTGAGCAATCTGGCATAGTTTGTATCTGCTTTTGAGTGCTTGGTGCAGGTGCTCTCCAGAAGTCCTTCCCTATCTGAATTATCATGCACATACATACGTATAAAACCTATTTGCTTACAGAATGTACCTAAAACTAGAAGGTACTTAGACATAATCAGATGAGAGCTTTGCACAGGTTCTTATTTACTGTGGCATAGCAACATGGTCTTCATGTGACTCTTTACGTAAATTAAAATTCACCCTGCAAGTAAAGAGTATGGGTGTAAAGGCTACTAGCATGGAAAAAACACAAACATATTAATCTTAGGAAAGAGGACTTCACAAAATGGCATTTGTCTTATGCTTACGTGGAGGCCTGCAATGAAGGATGTCTTCCAGAATGTGACCACCTTAAACAATGAGCTGTCAGAAGTGTGATGCCACTGAAGGGTTCATGATTGTTATTTTTATCATCCCCAGCTAAAGATTCTTTATTACATAAAAAAACCACCAAACTTCTGGTGCCCACTGGAAACATCCATATTTCTTCTTGTGTTGCAACTTTCAACACAAGCTGGGTTGTGGGAAAAAAACCAAACCAAACTACCTAACAGAAATCTGTTTGAAGATAAGCAGAGATTTGTGAAGAAGAACAAAAGTGAGACCCCTAGAAGTTGAGATAAGGACAGCTTTGTAAAACAACACAGAAAGAAGAAAACAACAGTATTAATGAAATGCTAGACAAAGTAATAGAAGCCAGGAAGGCTCTACCTATGCCCAAGATGCCAACTTTCCCTGTTTCAGCCACAGTAAAGCAAGCTAAAAATTGTTATTCCCACCATAGTCCAGTCCTCCCCTTATATAGGGGCATGACTCAGTATGGTATTGAACATCCCATTGGCTGGTTCAGTTGTTTATCCTGGCTGTGGCCCCTCCCAGCTGCAGCCCCTCCCAACTGCTTGAACCAGAAGCCGCTAGTGATAATTAACCCGAACCGAACCCAGGACACTGGTATAAAACCACCCAAATCAGTTGGCTCAGAGCTAGCCCCAGGTGGGCTGTCACACAAACAGTTCACATCTGTGTGGTATTTAAGCTATTAGACGAAGCCAGCCTGGTCAACAGCTCTGCAGCAGCAGTTTCACAAGGAGGTCAGCTATTACATTCCTAGCACAGCACCTCAGGGGTAGCAGTAGTCATTATGGCAAATTGCAGAGGCTTAGTTCAGGAGTTCCTGACACCTTATTTGTGCAGGCTTAATTCTTCTCTTCCCCCCACTGACAGATTGCAAAGTTACTTATGAATTATCTGATATGCCTGTTTTTCTAAAATGTATGCTTGCATCTGCAGGGATTATTTCAGAAATTTGACAGCACCCATTATTGGTTTTCTATTATGTATTCAATGATGGGATGCTCTGGGGGTTTTTCTTGAAAATCAGAATAAATATTAGCATAGGCAAATGCTTTCTAGGAGATAAAGAGACTCCTGCATTTGGATGAAGGAACAGGGACTGCTTTCAGATTCTGTCTTAAACAAGCTCTGAGGACATCTGGAGCTAAATCTTTCTACCTTATAGTCCTACAAAACAAGTCTACGCAAACTTTCTCACCATGCATTGGTCTCCTCAGCTATTTGCTGAAGATGGTGAGCCCTGATCTTCGTAAAGAGTGTTAAGCTTCATAGATAGGCAGCACATGCTCTTAGATTTGTTCTTACCTTGGCATGGCTCTGCAGCCCTGTTTAATACCTGAGCTATGTGGGCTAAAACATGCAGGTCCAGGGAATGCTATCCTGTGGAGAGAGGGTAGTCACAGACAGAGTCAAACAGTCCTTCCTGAAACTAACTAGTGATTTAGATTGCATGTGTAAAATCATTTGAGGTGGATTCAATATGCACATTGTCCCTCCTGAGAGCTCTAAACACTTCAGCATCACTACTGTGGCAATACTGCATGGCACAGAGAAGGGAGAGGGATGTCAACATGTAGACCAGTGACTGGGGTTCTCACCCCAGGAGACACTGGGGTTCCCAAACAGTCTTGGGTGTAAACAACAAAACATTTGTGTCCTGCTTCACAGGCAAGAGCTCAACTCTACACATCAGAAAACAAAATAAGATGATGGAAGTCAGCTCATTCTCCTGAGATGCAGGAGATGAAGGTAGGAACACAGTCCCACCAAGAAAGGAACAATAGCTAGGACTTCTCTCCTTTTGAGCACTCCAACCTTTACTCTATGGCATAAGAGTTTCTCAGCAGACCTCTTAAAAAAGAGGTGAGCCCTACTCAATCCACTCTGAGGATGTGCTCATGCTCCTACTATTGGGGAAACTCCAGGGCTCTTGGGGGCCTGCCAAGGAGAGCTGCTTCCTCCAGCCCTGATGAAGCCTCCCAACCCTGTGGACAGCCAGGACAAAAATTTCAACTGAGATTTCAACTTCTCTCCAAGCATGTTTCCAGTTTGCACCTTGTCAGGTTCACAGAGTTAAGGAGGAAGGCCACAGGTATTCAGATGATCTGTTCTTTTCCAGTTACTGTATGGCAGAGGGCAGTTGACACTCACTTAGAGCCCTTTTACACACAGATTAAATGCAGATGGTGGAGACTGTAAAGGGATGTAATAAACTCTCCTTTGCCCTGGGAGGTTGGAGCTGTAGTTAATACCAATTTGTACACCTGTGCTGACTCAGCCATCAGGACTTCATGTGGTTTTAGGACAGTATCCTACCTGGATACCTCATGTCAAGTCACCCAGGAAGAAATACAGTCTGGGTTTTCAAGAACCTTTCCCATAACACAGCAACAAGACCTGAAGGTAGGCAGAGATGAGCCAATGTCTTTGCCATCGGAAGCACCCACTCCCCTTGCCTTTTGAGTGGTACATAAGTGCATCCAATCCTGTCCAAAAGGCTGCAGCTCTGTGCACTGAGAGCCAGCCTGGCTAGTGTGCACGGCCATGGCCCCAAAGCAGATGTCATGGACAAAGCCTTGATGAGCAGCTGGCCAAGTGGATATGGTTATGATTACCGTGAAGGAAATGTGCATTCCTCCAAGTGGATAAAATGCTCCATTTCCTGGGGGAAAAAAAAAAATAGAAATCAAACTGGGAAACTGCTTTCTAATCTGAAGTGATGCAGGATTTATTTGTTAAGCTCTAAAGAATAGACAAAGACTCAAATACTTCTGGAAGGGGGATCAGGGAAATGATCATAGCTCAGCCTGTAGCAGGACTCGTGGGCACAGAAATGTACTGAGGTGCATTAGTTTACTTTTGTCATATTGCTATCACACTATAGCACAGATGCTGCCTAGGGTGGGTACAGGCACCTCCTTTTGAAGCATAAGAGGAAAAGAAGAGACCAGTGCATGCTTCCGTAGTTCGAGTGTGTCATTCAGTAAAATTGTGAAAAGGCCATTAACACAGGAACTGCTTCAGGTACTGGGTGTTGCTCCCTTGTCTGTTTTTCAGCTTAGATCATGTTATCCTATGACTACTTTGGTAAAATAGGTTACACTTGCATTTACCTGGAGTTCTTACACCTGCGTTTTCTCTGGAGATACTCAAAACCTACCTGGATGTGGTTCTGGGCAACCTGCTCTGGGTGATCCTGCTTTAGCAGGGCGGTTGGATGAGATGATCTCCAGAGGTCCCTTCCAACCCCTACCAGTCTGTGATTCTGTGATTCCCCATCAGAATAGCATGTGTGCTCTGTCTGCATCCTGACACGGAGTCTCTGGAGTCAACCTATGCAGTGGCCATTCATCCAGCCTACCTCTCTGTCAGCCATGGGCCTCAATGTGTCTGAAAATCCTAATAAAAGACCAAAACACCATTTGTGTCTACATTTTGAGTACTGAGCTCTGGTTTTTAATTTATTCATCCTAGGCGAAACTGAACCTTTTATTACTTTATCTGCTTAACCAAACACTTATGAAGAGAAAGAAGATGCTGCTTGGCTTGCTGCAAGGACACAGCCACAGAGGGGGCTGGTGGAGGACAGCCAACTGAGTCTTCAGGTATCAGCAGCACCTTCCACATGTAAGCTTTTACAGAGAGCTGAAATTGCTGGCAGGGAGCCCTACCTTTCCTGCATTTTATTCATCAGAGCAGGTGCTTTATCCCTCCTTTCCCGCAGCAGCACCAGCTGTCACTTGTCTCAAGAGTCAAAATATTTTCATGTCTATCAACAGCTAGTAATTGATGTGAAATCAGTGAACCTCCTTGCGAAGTTCATGCTATACATTCCAGAACTAAACATTCGACAGAGGAGTGCAAGTCTAATGAGAAGCTCTTGGCTAAGAGAATCAAGTTTCTTTTAGTGATGGACTAGCATGCATGACTATCCATGGTTTTCTAATTATTGTCATTTGCTTTATCTTCTCTATTAAGGAGCATTTTTCTGCCTGGGGACTTTCTAATCACAGAATTAATTGCCACTTTTAGCATTATAAAATACTGCTCCCGTGTCATTGTTCAGATTTAAAGCCTTAACTGTAGAAAGAAAAAAGGCTAGAAAGAAAGTTGTTAAAAATATTTTGTCTGTCACTTCTGATTTTTTTTTAAGAGTGTATTAGGAGTCTAATATGGAGGGAAAAGAAAAAAAAAAAAAAGAAGACAAAATTGTCACCCATGATATCATTGTCACCCATGATATCTTAGATAAGAAAGTACTGTCTTATCAAGAAAATAAATGTATCAGCAGCATGTTAAAAGAGACCCTCCTTAATTGTAGAACTACAGATCAACTTTTTTCCTTAACAGGGATAGAAACCTGTTGTAATTCCACTGATTCCACTGGCATTGTGGCAGAGCACTTACAACCTCACAGAACTCAAAACTGCCTGCAAACCTTTTACCTAACATATTGTTAAATGATATAAGTGTCTATGTATTTCTTGTTGGTCCTGAGCTCCAGAAGTTTTTAGTAACTTGAACTTAATTTGTACTACGTGCCACAGCAGTAAAGTGACACATGGCATGCAGCAAGAAAATTAAACAATGAGAACAGGCACAGAAATCCAAAGAAAATATGAATTTCAGTACCTCTTCTGTCTTTTTCCTACATTCACATATTACATTCACATATTGTTTTTGGAGATGAATGAATACACTTCCCATGTGATTCAACAACATTCACTGCTGAATGATTCATCTGGTGAAGTCTTAACAACAGCATTCAAGAGACACTGCATTCCCTGCTCAGGTTAAAACCAAACAGATAAACCAACTAATTAGAACCTGTCCCTCCTGATTAAAAACCAAAACAGCCAAAAAAATCCCCAACACAATACCCTCTCACTTGTGTATAATGTTTGTTGCAGCTGGAAAATTGAAAAGAAACACATTCTGTCAAGATGATGGCTATAAGGAATTACAAAAAATATGTGTTAAACTAATACAAGCTTTTGATTAAAAATACGTGTATAATTGTAATATAATAAAATATAATTGCCTGACAGCCTCGGGTGCCTCCAGGGGTTGCTGGTTGTTCTCAGGTTGCTGCCTGTGGTCTTCCTCCCTCAGCCCCCTCCAGGTAACTCCGGCAGCTCCTGCAGGGCTTCCTCTGGGATGTGTTGGGGCTGCCCGCGGGGCCAGCTCTGGCAGCAGGACGGGGTGGATGCTGCCCCAGGGCACTGTGACTGCTGCGTTGCCAGGGGCTGGCCCTGTGACATCAGGGTGATGGGCACCCCCTGCCCAGTCCCGCCCACCGCCCCTCCCCCGGCATCCTTGGGAGGAAGGCCTTTGCTGTGCTGACCCCAGGGCAGCCCCTGTGCCGGGAGGTGTCCCTCTGACCTGGCTCTGCAGCTTGCCTTTGCCAAACCGCAAGGGATGTTTTTTCAGGCTGAACTGGGGAAGGCATCAGCCTGCTCCTGGCTCCACGGGCACCTTCTCTTCCAGCTTGTGAGCGTCAGCTCTGAAACAAGTTCATGTCAGATGCAGCATAAGTCTGTCACAGGCAGCTCAGGGCATCTAGCACCTACCCCCTCAAGTCAGTTGTGACACTCCCAGGAGTTACAGCCACCCACAGCAAGGTGCTATCCATAGACATGTACGTTATTTTTAACTGCTCTTTTGACACTTCCCCAGGCTCTTTCAGTAGGCATTTTGGCAGTTATCAGATAAAACAGAAGGATTACTCTTTTAGGCTCATTCTTTAGAGATGACTAATATTTAACACATTAGTCTGGCAGCATTTCAGCCAACAGGTCTCCTGTTTCGTTGCACTAAAAAAACAGAAAACACCCATCTCCGAAAATTTTCATCACAAAACAAGAGAAAATCAAAACCAACTGTAACACAAACGCACCAGGTGCTTCTGAACTCAACTGAAGGCAAACACCAATTCATTCTTTTCGGGACAACAGTCAGCATCTAAAATACAACACCCAAACTGTTGGTTATTATGTCCTTAGCGAGGACATCCATGAGGCACAAGCTCCATCTTACCACGAGATCCCCTCCTTTTTGCCAGGGATACCAGCTACCAAGAAGGCATCACAACATCAATCAAGACCAAGAAGTTGAAAAATGGACAGAAAAAACCCAGAAAAACAAAAAACAAACAAACAAAAAAAAACCCCAAGGTTGAAAAATGGCCTTCTCCACTCATAAGAAGCATAGACAGAGAAATAAATCTGCATTACCTTGAGATACCAAGTTCTCCTCCAGAGCTTCAGAAGGAAGTACACATGGCAGAACTCAGACACTATGGTCCAGGAATGAGGTTTCTCTCAACGTGCCTCTAAACCTCTTTTTACTCTGCTCACAGCACCAGCACAGGAGGCAACAATTACAACATCAGTGGCTCACAGACTGTGATCATTTATAGCCCACCCATTTTTCAGGGAGGAAGGAGAGTGAGCTCTGTGAAGAGCAAGACAGAGGTGTGGAAGAAACGTAGGTGCAACACTTCTGCAGCTGCTGCCTCACCTGTTACTCAGACAGTAAGGAAATATTGAAAATAAGTACTGCTGTTGCCAGGAAGAGGGAATAAAGAGAGGGTGTGTATCTGGTTTGCAGCTTGGCACTGCCAGCCCTGATGGGGCCTCACTATCTGTTTGTCCCACCTTGGTTCTGGCAGCAGGATCGTGCTGGGGCTTTTTCCCACCTCTAGTGTGTGCAGTTTTGGTTCCTGCTCCTTGCCTTAGCTCCCAAAGCATTGCAAAGACTCCCCAGCTTTTGCTTGGGTTCTGGCCACTTCCTGATTTCTCCTTTTTCCTCCCGTGTTCTTCCTCAGTTGCTTATGGACGTCTGCTTCCCATCAGGTGGTACAGAAATCAGCTTCCTCTCTCCTCTCATTGCTCTCCTGCCCTAAATACAGGCAAATCCACATAGAAATGGACAAGGAGAAAAGAACCCAGCTGTTTTCTACCAAGGTCAAAAAGCAAATCAATGTGTATTTGTAAATTGGTATTTCAGCGTGTCCGTTTGCAGTGTAACAAACCGCTTCCTAAAGAATCTGCACTTAGCCTGCAAATGCTCCTCGAAGTCACGTATCCCCCGGCAGCCAGGCACCCAGCGGTTACCTCAGTAGATGGGTGTAGTTCTGCCCGCCCCGATGCGGCTGCAGCCACCTTCCCACCAGACCTGGTGCAGCAAAGGCAGCCTCACCACCTCGCTTCGTTAGCAGATGACAGATTTTGTTCCCAAGCCCCTTGCCCTTCCCCTGGCTCACCTGCCTCTCACTTGCAAATGCTGAGATGGGTGCCTATCCTCTGAATGCGCTTTGAAATGAGTGCTGTACTGTCAGATTGTTACAAGAAAAGACCAGTGTTCTCTTAAATTGTCAGGTATTAAGGAAAAGTAATGCCAAACCACTTAGGAACTGAGATTTCTGCAACCACTGAGATTTCCAGCGTGAGGCATACAAAAATGACTGGAACTATAATCCTAATGGACTATCTGCTACAGCCTCGCTTTTTTTTTTTTCCCCAAGAAGACTGCCAAAGTGGTTCTCATAGAAAGAACTTTAGTGCCATGTTATTAAACATGTATCCTCCTCCTCACCCCTGTTTGGCAAAATTCAAAAGCAGGAGGGGGATTGGACTAGATGACCTTGAAAGGTCTCTTCCAACCCAAACCACTCTATGGCTCTATGAAGTATTTCCCAGCATTTTGACACTTTTCAGAGCATTCTGGAGTCTGCTTACCTTTAGTACACGGTTTTCAGTTGGAAATTATCCTTCTCCCCGTTCCTTATTTTGCAACACCATGAGAGTTTAGTAAAGCAGAAAACGGGCAAACACCAGAATATTCTGCTGAATGTTGTAGGACAGTGACACCAAGTGGGGCACAGATTCAAATGAGCGCTAGTGCCGTAGAGCTGCAGTTCACTGTCATGGGTCTGAGATGCCACCAACACCTCCTCTTCTCTTATTTGTATTATATTATGCAACTCCCAGAGGCTTTCACAATCCCTCACAGGTGCAAATTGCTCCAGAAACAACCTTTGTTTCACACACGGGATTTGTGTCCGTCTATGCAGCGTCTATCCATTAACTGTCTATCCAGTTACTTGCTTTCAAAGAGTCATGTGTTTCCACGCTACTGGTGTGCAGACTCAGTTCAGAGTCCGTTGGCAGGCGGATCTCCTTGCAAAAGTTGAGAAGCATAATTGGATGCCTTGGCTTGGAACCCAGTTGCTGAATTTTTCAGATACTCCCATCTTGATGGCTTTACGACACATACACAGCTTCACACAGTCCCACCAGCTTGGTAGAGAAAGTTGGCAGTTGCCTTGCGTGAGGCAGAAGGAGGCAAAAACCAGGAGCGCTAAGCCTACTACCGAGGCTTAGCCCTGTTACCAGCCCACTGAGTCAGCTGGCTGAATTCTGCCGCTGTCGTTCGCATCCGTAAGACACAAGAGTTTTCTGTAAAACTGGAGCTGTCTCACTGAAATCCACAAACAAAGGGTATCACATGTTAAGTGCTCTGGGAGTGTTAAATATTTTCCAGTGCGGTATCAAGCAAGAGGATGATGGAAGCAAATAAATTTTTTCAACAACTTAAACTTGGGTATTTTTCCATTCTGCACAGCTGAAAATAGATGTGGGGAGAAAAAGGCCCCAGCACGTGCAAACCAAATTATATCTTCTGAGTATTTTCCCCAAATGGATTGTACCAGTGAGATGACTGGTTAGATCCAGCCAGGATCTCATTGAAAATGAGAAGAGCCTTGGCATCTCTCTGATCCCAGGCAGGTCTCTAGTGGGCTACATTTCAGCATTTTTCAAACAAGCTTCGACCGAAAATATTGCAGTATGGTCAGTGCATTTGGATCAAAGATCAGGTTACGCTCCAGCATTAGCAACATTGGCACCTTTCCTTCCATTCGATTTTAGTAACAGGCTGAAGCTCTCACAAAAACATGCAAGGACAGGTTCATTTCATGAGTCATCTCTTAAAAAACATACCCAGTCATTTATTTAAGTCAAAAACACAGCCAAAAATTGGCAAGAGCAGTTCTGGCAAGAAATCCAGTTTACGCACATGACTGACTGTGCAGCCACATGGCCAGAAGAGCCAACGTGTCTGACAGAGGTGGGAGGAAGTTCAGAAATTAAGGTGTGCTGTTGTAGAAGGCCCCTCACTACAAGAAAAGACACCGAGGGGCTGGAGCATGTCCAAACAAGGGCATGGAAGCTGGTGAAGGGTCTAGAGCACAAGCCGTACGAGAGGCAGCTAAGGGAACTGGGGTTGTGTAGCATGGGGAAAAGGAGGCTTCAGGGGAGACCTTGCTCTCTACAGCTCCTTGAAAGGAGGTTGCAGCGAGGTGGGGGTCAGTCTGTTCAACCAAGTAAAAAGTGATAGGACAGGAGGAAACAGCCTCAGGTTGCACCAGAGGTGGTTTAGGTTGAATATTAGGAAAAACTTAACTGAAAAGGGTTGTCAAGCCCTGGAACAGGCTGCCCAGGAAAGTGGTGGAGTCACCATCCCTGGAGGTATGTAAAAGCCTTACAGACGTGGTGCTGAGGGACATGGTTTAATGGTGCGATGTTAGCTGTTAGGTTAATGGTTGGACTTGATCTTAAAGGTCTTTTCCAAACAAAACAATTCTGTGATTCTATTGGCTTTCCCTATCCCATTCTCAGTTGTTGTAGGCTGTGTCTTACCTTACAATCCAGTTCTGGTAGAGCGAAATGTATTCTACACATTCATGTAATACCAGACATCTCTCTGCTGCTTAGCATTTAGCATTGGACTATGCACATGTAGAGAACATCTAACCTCTGAGACTCTGGAACCAGAGAAACATTGCAAAGCTCGGTGTCCCAAAAAGGAACCCAAGATTTTCAGCTAGCCTCTTTCACGTGTTAATAGATAAAATATTAGTCTCCCACGGATGAATATTGTGAGCATAAGGCTGGATGACAATTGCCATGGGAACTGGCGGAGGGGTCCCTCAGCTGCTGCTCTGACATTAGAAAGGTCTCTATGAATGGCAAAGCACTTCCTGCACACCATGCAAAGAAAAACTGCTGGATGCTACTAGTGCTGAGCTATAGCATGCTCATTGGAAGGCTACAGAAACTACTGAAGAGACCACAGATTTCCTTGCCAGCATCTTTGAAAGTCGATTAAGTTCTGCAAGCTACAAAAAGCTACAGCAAAACTGGAGTTAGCACAGGAATTCAGTATTTGTTTCATAGTGGGAAGACTGAGCTTTAGAGCTTGTTCCAAATTGAGGTGTCCATCTCTGGCCTGCAGTTGTACAAGGCAAAGCATTTCACAAACAGCAGCTACCATACTGCCAGGGTCAGGCTAATGAGGAGGGGAACACCACGCAAGACTGATCCTGCCAGCATAGGAGATTATCTTCAACTTCTTGGAGGAGATAGAGAAAGAAAAGCGCTCTTGGGTACAGAATCGCACTGAGCAGCCAGACCCAGAAGTTTCAGACACAGAACCAGGCTAAACCAAACGCTCCCTGATGACGAAAATGTGTCATTCAATTTGGATGAGTCTTTCAAGAGGTACCCAAATCCTATATACACAATTCCAGCTGTATTCCCTGCAGCATGAGGAAACACTCTCCCTGAGCGTGCTGGTAGAAAATGACTTGGAATGCATTTTTATTTTATTATTAATACTTCTGGAGGCGTTTGTTTGTTTGGTGGGTTGTTTGTTTCTTTGGTTTTGTTTTTTAATGAATCTCACTTTCCATTCTTATGGAAAAATACTTCTGGAACAAGCTTACCTCAGTTTGCCTGTTTTCTGATAGTCTTTGTTATAACAAATAGGGATAAACTAGCTCAGGATAAAAGGTAGCACATGCATAGTCTCAGCTGTTATAAAGTGTCTTTTTATCGGACTAATTAGGTTTAATTAACATTTTGTTCCTACACCCACAAAAGGGTTCTGGAATATTTAGGTTTAACTGCTTGACAACTGGCATCAGCTACAGCAAAGCTCCTCGCTCACACAGTTATCAATTGACAGCACACACACATTTAAAAAAATGGAAGTTTATTCATCTTTCAATGGCTCAAATAGCAAATAAAGGACAAGATAAGGCATCAGCCAGGACAAGTTTCACATGTCCAGTGGCTTCATAACACCTCAGTTCCCAGTATACAGGTTCCAAAGCAAAGTCACAATGTTAGTGGTTAGACTCCCTGGCTAAATAGACCCAAATGAGTACACAGGAAGATGAAAACCGGCTTATTTGCCACAGTTACATGAGTAACTTTAATTCTGCACTTGGCAGTCTACTAAATGCACATACAAAATTCCTACTGATAAATATTTAACATGACAAATAGAACTTCTAAGACTTGAGTCCCTAAAATGCCTGTTAGCATGAAAGTTAAATATTTGTTACCTAGTTTGCTTGAGCACATTTTAAACTGTCAGTTATAGGCTTACAGATGTATAAAAAGGATAACAGTTTATAGAATTGATCTAGCCTGTCTTACCCCAGCAGGGTCCAAACCCCTCAAACATTCTGGTCTGTTTTCAGCTAAGATGCAGCATACTAACCGTGTGCTAGTACTCTTGCTGTTCTGAAGCAACTGAGGCAGTATGTTTTGTTTGGGGATTTTTGGATGCACATGGTAAAGGTTTCTGTATTGCAAAGCAGGTTTGATTGTTTAATATCAACATTGACTAGAAAAAAGTAGCTACATGTTCCCCATTTGAAAATCAACCAACTAAACAGTACAAAACCTGCAAAGGGCTTCAGCATAACACAGCATGTGCCCGCAGCTGAGTATTAGGAACAGAAAAGAAATTAAACTGATGACACCAGAATTTCCCGGACAACATCTTAACTCAAAACACGTTAGCACTACTGAATCACCTCCATTCCACCCAACTCCAGGGAGTTAAAACTCAAGGAACATCTAGACAAAAAAAATCTACTCGCAAAAGGGAAGTTTCCAGGTATCAGCAGTTCTAGTTTGCAACAGCCACCCCAGGCTGAGATGGGCCATAGGCTTGTGACTTCACTCTTATATGCATATTCTGACCTTTTAGTTTGAAGATACCATAGTGTTCACCGAGTTACAGATGACAGACTATGCTCTGTGTTACTCACAACACTCGAGTATGGCACGCACGTAAAAACCAGACACTGGTAGCAGACAGCTCCTTAGTGGAATCACTCGCACAATGACCACGCTGCAGAGAGAGGGCGGCCTCGCACCGGCGCGCGACAAAGGCGAAAGTACACCCTTGATTAAGCAACCCGCTGCGTTTAGGTTTTAGAATTAAGGCATATTCAAATGGTTCAACGCAAAAGATTCCATCACTCTTCTAGGTTAAGCAGGTATATGCAGAACCGCATAGAAATTTCCCCTGTTTGCAGGTGCATTATTCTTTCCCAATTTGCATAACTCCACAGCAGAACAACGGCATACCGCTCTGTTAGGTAGCACGGTCACAACTGTCATTTTCAAGGCAACAAAAGACAAGATGAATTGACAATTACCAGTGATAAAAAAAGTATGCTTTACAAGAACCCACAAAGTAACAGTTCCCCCGCCCCTCTGTTCACTAGTAAAGAAAAGACTGCCTATGAAACACTACATTCAGAAGAAATGGGAGAAGGTAGGCAGTTATGAAATGGACTGAACTTTGCTTCTCTGGAAGCCACATAATCTTTTTTGTCTTTTCTTTTTTTTTTTTTTCAGTGATTTTGACTTTCAGTGCATCTCCAATTCATGCTTTTAGTGGTACATTACAATTTCCAACATGTTAGAGTAATTTCAGTCACTTGAGCCTTCAATGGCATGCTTATAAATTATGGTTTTTATTAGTATGGTCAGGGTGGGAAAGGAATTCAGGGTTTTGATTATAAAATGCAACATCTCTCTCTGATCCTCTTAGCTAGGCTTTTTCTTTTCTTCTTCCCATTCTTTTCTTTGCTGTCTTCCATTTTTCTGGCTCTAATTTCTCTCATTAAATCGAAAAACACCTAAAAGAAAAAAAGATTTAAGAACGTAAATGCAAAACCAATCACAGACATAGGAGGTAATTTAAGCTATCACTGATAATATCCGTTTCAGTTGTTTAGAGTAAAATCAATTACATGCAACCAGCTTCAAGCAAACCTCTCCCTGGCTTTGAAGGGCATGCTGATATGATGCAATCCTGCTTCTTTCTTGGTACCATAATGTTTCCTCCATTTTCTGACATTTGCTTTTGAATCCTGACAATTTTCCACAAGGATTGAAACAAGAGTCTTGTCACCAGCCAAGATTTTTTAAATGCATTATCTACATCTTACTGAGGACACTCAAGGAAATCAGTTTATGTTTTGAGAATGTTCAGTGACAAGCTATAATAGCTGAAAAAGTACAACATCCAATTCTAAAAACACATTAACGGAGCAGCAGCATACATCAAACTTCTCATGGTCAATATGTGCCATGATATAAGTCTTAACACAAAGTGTCTAGGGAAAAAAAAAATAAACCAGCATTTCCTTTAAAGCAAAGTTATCACTCATACAACTATGTAAAAATTTTTTTAGATCAGGTAATCTCAACTGCCATATTCCAACTTCAAAGTGCACAGGAACTGCATTTTTATCACGTGGTTCAGTAGGAGACAGAAATGACAGTTGGAGATGCACCAATGACTGCAGAGAGTTCCTACTGTCAGTTAAGGCTTTATGATGGGACTGCTTACAGCTACTTTACTAATTCCAAAAGCAGATCTGGACTCGCAGGAGGCCACAGCAAGTAATCATTTCATCTTTGCAGGGTTTTTTTTTTTGCAGGAAATCAGCTGAACAAATCTAAGACCTTTGCTCTCTCAGGAGATGTTCTCTAATTCTATGTCAGGGGACTTCAGAAGCTGTTCTCTAGATCTATGTCAGAGGACCTGATCCATTTCCATGAAACGTGGACACTGCAGGGGCTGAAAAGCTCTGCTACAGAGCTCAGTAGGTTTTCATTTGCAATGCCACTAATCTCATATCGACTGCAGAAAAAGCACCGACCTTTGTTACAGAGGATCCAAAGAAAATCGATGTAACTGAACATTTCCATCAGGAAATAAGGTTGCCTTTAGATGTCTAAAAGTGCACTAAGTTGCTTGGTTGTACTTAAATCTGTCGTAGTGGTAAGATGCAATTGTCAACTTGCTTAAGCACTGGTACAAACCCACTGTTCCGGAATTTAGAGACACCAGATTTCTTATTGAATGGTATCTTAAGTTTGCATAACAAACCCCGTAACTTCAGATGCTCCAAGTAACTCAGAATACCTGCTATTTACTAGTGACAACAAAGCCTCATTTATGGCCTGCCAAACCTCAGTTCTATATGAGACATGCTAATCTGGATCTGTAATGCCACCAGCGCAAAAAAGAAACCTGAAGCTCTGAGTAGACTACCATGTGTGTTTAAAAGATATCAGTTAGAGAAATATTAAAAATATGTATATACACACACACACTTTTTTTCCCCAGCTGATAAATGCTAGAAGTGGATTTTGAGGAGCTGAGAATTACACGACTGTAATAGAATCATCAAACCCTGTCTCCCTGGAGCCCTGATTAAGGATGTCACTAGGAAACTTCCTAGCTTGGTATGATCCTCAGATTATTATCCATTGCTGGTCTTCCATGTAGGTGGTGAGCACACGGAGAATAGTAATATATGAACGATCAAAAGAGACTTTAGAGCCCTGGGACAACTGGTGAGGAATTCTGGTGCACAAATTCTCTTTCCCTCTCTCCTTCCAGTGGCAGGCAGCAACATCAGAGTGAACAGGCAAATTCAGGCGCTTAATACATGGCTCTGTAGCTGGTGTCACCATAACAATATTGGCTTTTTTGACAAGGGGGTGACCTATACAGCACCAGGTTTGCTGACACCTAATGGGAAACACCTTTCTCAAAGGGGGAAGAGAGTCTTTGCACAAGAGACTGCAGGGTTGATTGACAGGGCTTTAAACTAGATATGGATGGGGAGGGGGACGTATACCTACTTGGAGAAATCCCTTGGGATAAGACTCTAGAAGGTAGGGTGTCCCAAGAGAGCTAGTTGATATTCAAGCATCACTTCCTCCAAGCTCAAGATAGGTGAAAAATCAAATAGAGGAGTCAGGAGACCAGCATAGAGCTGCTGAAAAAACTCAAGTGGAAGAATGAAGTTCATAGCATGTGGAAAAAGGAACAGGTCTCTTGGGAGAATGATAGGAATGCTGTCAGGGTTTGTAGGAATGTAACAAGGAAGGCCAAGGACCTCTTGGAATTAACTCTGGCCAAGGAAATAAAGGAGAACAAGAAGGGCTTCTTCAAATATATCAGTAGTAAAAGGAGGACTAGGGAAAATGTGGGCCCACTGCTGAATGAGGTGGGAGCCCTGGTGACAGAGGATGCAGAGAAGGAAGAGCTACTGAATGCCTTCTCTGCTTCAGTCTGCACTGCTAAGACCAGCCCTCAGGAATCCCTGATCCTGGAAGTAAAAGTGAAAGCCTGGAAGGAGGAAGTCTCTCCACTGGTCGATGAGGACTGGGTTAGAAATCACTTGCATAAGCTGAACACACACAAATCTATGGGCCCCGATGGGATGCACCCACAAGTGCTGAGGGAGCTGCTGATGTTGCTCTACCACCCTCTGTCATTTTTGAAAGATCATGGAGAACAGGAGAAGTGCCTGAGCACTGGAGGAAAGCCAGTGTCACTCCAGTCTTCAAAAAGGGCAAGAAGGAAGACCCTGGCAATTACAGAGCAGTCAGCCTCACCTTCATCCCTGGAAAGGTAATGGAGCAGCTCATTCTAGAGATTGTATCTCAGCACATGGAAGAAAAAAAGGTTATAAAGTGTAGCTTTTGGATTTACTGAAGGGAAGTCATGTCTGACTAATCTGATAGCCTTCTGTAAAGGTGAGACTGAATGGGTAGATGCAGGGAGAGCAGTGGATGTTGTCTACCTTGACTTCAGCAAGACTTCTGACACTGTCTCCCATAACATCTTCGTGGGTAAGCTCAGGAAGTGTGGGTTAGAAGAGCGGATGGTGAGATGGGTTGAGAACTGGATGAACAACAGAGCTCAGAGGGTTGTGATCAGTGGTGCAGAGTCCAGCCGGTGACCTGTAACTAGTGGTGTTCCCCAGGGGTCAGTTCTGGGTCCAGTCTTGT
>WUAM01000287.1:38675459-38702449 GCA_024336885.1 Actenoides hombroni | reverse complement strand
GATCAGTGGTGCAGAGTCCAGCCGGTGACCTGTAACTAGTGGTGTTCCCCAGGGGTCAGTTCTGGGTCCAGTCTTGTTCAACATCTTCATCAATGACCTGGATGAGGGGACAGAGTGTACCTTCAGCAAGTTTGCTGATGATACTAAACTGGGAGGAGTGGCTGACACACCAGAAGGCTGTGCTGCCATCCAGCAAGGTCTGGACAGACTGGAGAGCTGGGCAAAGGTAAACCTAATGAAGTTCAACAAAGATAAGTATAGAGTCCTAGACCTGGGGAGGAACAACACCATGTACCAGTACAGGTTAGGGATAGACCCACTGGGAAGCAGCTCCATGGAGAGGGAACTTGGTGTCCTGGTGAACAAGAAGTTATCCATGGAACAGCAATGTGCCCTTGTGGCCAGGAAGGCCAATGGTATCCTGGGGTGCACAAAGAAGAGTGTGTCCAGCAGGTTGAGTGAGGTTCTCCTCCCCCTCTACTCTGCCCTAGTGAGACCACATCTGGAGTATTGTGTTCAGTTCTGGTCCTCCCAGTTCAAGAGAGACAGGGAAGTACTAGAGAGAGTCCAATGGAGAGCTACAAAGATGATGAAGGGACTGGAACATCTCTCTTAGGAGGAAAAGCTGAGAGACCTGGGACAGTTTAGCCTGGAAAAAAGACTGAGAGGAGATCTTATTAATGTTTACAAATATCTGAAGGGTGGGTGTCAAGTGGAAGGGGCCAGTCTCTTTCCAGTGGTGCCCTGTGATAGGATGAGAGGTAATGGTAGCAAGGTGAAACACAGAAAGTTCCCCTTCAGCATGAGCTCAGAAAAACTTTCCTGTGAGAGTGACAGAGCCCTGGAACAGGCTGCCCAGAGAGGTTGTGGAGTCTCCTTCTCTAGAGACTTTCCAGACCCACCTGGATCTGTTCAAGTGTGGCCTGCCCTGGGTGATGCTGCTCTGTCAGGGGGGTTGTATGTGATGATTTCCAGAGGTCCCTTCCAACCCCTACCACTCTATGATTCTATGAATCACAGAATACCAGGTTGAAAGGGACCTCAAGGATCAGCTGATCCAGCCTTTCTTGGGAAAAGCACGGTGGAGACAAGAGGGCCCAGCAACCTGTCCAGATGAATCTTAAGTGTCCAGTGCTGGGGACTCTACCACTTCCCTGGGGAGATTATTCTAATGGCTGATTGTTCTCACTGTGAACATTTTTCCTCTTGTGTCTAATCAGAATGTCCCCAGGAGTAATTTGTGCCTATTTCCCCCCCATCTTTTTCATGTGACTCCTTGTAAAAAGGGAGACTCTATCTTCTTCGTAGCCACCTTTTAAATAACAGACAGACGTTAACTGCAATCAGGCACCAAAACTAAAAGATGTACTGGCTTTTATAAGAACAAAATCAGAGCTGCATTCAGCTGACACTGAGATCTGCTGCATTTAATTGACTTAATTTGCTCTCCAGAACAGCATGAAGTTCTCACTGCAGTTCTGAACAATCAATTTCTCAAGGAAGACAACTGAAAGGAGACAACAGTCAAAGTTAAGTTCTTGCAGCAGTGAACTCATTACAGCTGTCATGCTGCAATTGACAGCTCGTACCTAAGGATTTCACATGAGAGAAATTTTCAGCCTGTGATCAAGTTTGTCTGTAGCTCTGAAAGGAAAGGTTGGCACATTGAACTAAGCCACTTAATTCTTTTGCCACACATCTGTCACTTCTGCAGCCCACAAGGCTGAGAGTTATTCTGAGTTCTGTATTTCAAGAAGTCCCATTTTTCAGAGTTGTACCTGAAATATTTAAAACTTATCAATAATTTATCTCCTTGGAAATTAAGATTCTGTCTCTTACCTCATGATCTGCTGAACCACGTTTTATCCCTGAAAACTCATGAGGCACTTCTAGGCTGTTCAAAGCTTAAAAGGGTTCATCCACTCTTCATGGAAGCAACACAGAACCAGGGATCTGGTTAAATGAGTGTAGAGAGGGCTCCAATCCCTCCCTTACCTGCTTCTGTAAACTGTTTTGTTCTGGCTGAGGATCAGACAGCATTCCTCACTGTTCAGAAGCATATTGACTTCTAGTTACAGAAAACACAGTAAGAAGTCTAGGCCAAAACAGCTGCCTCAAGAAATTTATTTTTTTTTAATGAAATGAGGTCTTGTATAATGATTCCTTGCAGTTTAGTATGGGATAAACTTGTTATGCCAAACATTTTCACCGTGCTGCATGAAGTCACCTAATCGTGCACTCCTGGCAAGCTAAGGGACAAAATCATTTGATTCAAATTTCACAAAAATAATTGCTAAAATAATGAACATACAGAGTATGACCCACAGAAAAGAGGTATAAAGTAAAAACTGATGGAGAGACTCTCTGTATTAAGGGGCCAGATATTACCTTATCAACATTAGCTCGTGTTTTTGCAGAAGTTTCCACATAGTTAACATTCCACTGATCAGCTCTGGTTTTTGCTTCCTCTACAGAAACTTGCCTTTTATCTTCCAAATCTGATTTGTTACCAACTAGCAAAAAAGGAACATTCTCATCTTCTTTTACTCTTAAGATCTGCTCCCTGGAGAGGGGAAGAAAAAAAAAAAGGAAAAGAAAATTAAGCTTTGCATGAAGTACTATTCTTAGCACAAAAAAAGAACTGAGACTAAATACTCTTCCATCTTACAGTGAAAACCCACTTATTCCTTTTATGAAGCTTACGTAATAGAAAAATCTTAAACCTCATTATGACATTATACACAATGAGCACAAAGACAGACAAGTAGTCCTCCAGGAAGGAAGGAGATGAGTCAGTAAAAAAGTAAAGAATAGAACAGGATTGATTTCAGTGTGAATTAACATTAATAAATTGTTCCTTTTAATAAAGGTGTTCTTGAGAGCATTTACCACTGCCTTTAAATTACTATGTGATTTCCATTTTCAGGCTACCCAATCTTCAGGTTACACTTTATTTTTCACTAATAAAATGCACATGCCATTTTTAAAGCTGATAAAATGGTCTAATAGCATACAAAAAGAAAATCTTTTCCTTTCAGGAATCTTTCTCAAGTCAATCATATTCATTCTCTGCAGAGAGCTTTATTCAATGACGTGCCAGTGTACAGACACATGCATCAGATTTTTAAGGACAGACCCTTCTACTGTTTGAACTGCTAGGATGAAGGGTTTAAAGTTGTAAATGAAACTCAGTTCTAAAAATGGTTTGGTACATAAGTCTCTAAAACTTAAACCCCTTTTCTTCTAACTGGAGATGCATTAAAAGTAACAGTTTTCTCAGAAGTGGGATATTCTCTGTTTTGTATAAAGTTAGTAGTGAAATGTAGCCCTTTTCCGTGGAGTAATTTCTGAAACATCAACAGAAAGCACAGAGGAACAAATTCCTTTCGCTGGCTGAGGTGAAACCTATTGCCAGATTTAAAGTTGAATAGAGAGAAGCTGAAGAGAATTATTAATTGATATTCTAAAGGACCTTGATTTGATTTATGGCAGGATGCTCCTGCTGTTATAAAAAGCTCTGAATAGTATGCAGCCCTGTGGAAGAAATCTACTCAGAGGGCTGAGAAACTGCAGCTAGCCCATAATTATTATTATTTTTTTAAACCTACAAGTATGTATTTGAGGCAGCTTATAACACCACTGTCATTTCCGAGGTGCAATTAAAGCAACAGTCCTCCTCTCCTCCACAAATACCAGTGCAAATGTTTTAACAGGGTCTGCAGCTATCCAAAAGCAGCTTGACTATTAGGAAGGGTGAGCAGAAGAAAACTCGGTGCATTGCTGCAGTATCTGTGTAAATAAGGATTCTGCTGAAATCTGGTAGCTTTCAATACTGATTGTTCAGGTGATGCCAATGTCATCACGTGAAGAGTTCATGTAACAGCAATTCAGCTGTTAATACTCTACTTTGAGCCCTCTCCACAGACTGATTATCTCCTAAACAAGAAATAGCTAACTAATGATATTCCAGCTTGAAATCTAGAACTTATTAAAAAAAAAATAAATAAAAAAAATCATTAGAGCCAGACCAATTCTACTCAAAGCCAGACCACTTTTTACCAAACTGCCTTTTGAATATTTAAAAGTTTGGTCATTGCAGGTCTGCTTTCTATTGAAAAAAAAAATAAATCACTTGAAGCAATGGCATTTCAGAGCATACCAGGAGCCTCACTGAAGTCACTGAATAGCAGTAAAAAGCTCTCCTGTTAAGAGTTCTGCCATTCCAGCAGAACAAAATTCCATGGAAACAATCCAACATCCAAATTCTTCTTCTTGTCACTTCCTTTCATATCTGCCTCAAGTAGTATTGCCTCAGGCCACTCAACAACGCCAAAGACGTTCTAACTGTACCTTCAAGAGACACAGGTTACCTTCACACAGAGGAGAAAGAATGTCATTTTTCTGATTTACATTTTAGCATTTAGGCTTCTACAATTTCAAAGGCACTTTCAGATTTGGACTGGGGAGAGTTTAATCGCTTCATTGAAGGTTTGGGGGTTTTTTTTTTTCCTTCTGT
Organism: Actenoides hombroni; assembly: GCA_024336885.1. Lineage (NCBI taxonomy): Eukaryota > Metazoa > Chordata > Aves > Coraciiformes > Alcedinidae > Actenoides > Actenoides hombroni. Next base: position 38,697,933 of record WUAM01000287.1, on the reverse strand, counting down.
TTTTGCTGTATCAGCATGTATATTGTCAACACTCACCCTGGCTGGAAAAGTAAGACTTTTTCTAGAGCTATAGAAGATCATATACTTTGAAACATTAACAGGATTTTGAACAGCTTTGACCAGGTCATTTTGCACTCTAAAGGAGCTCAACTAAATAGTCTTCCACAAGTGACACCACCTAGCACAAGCCTGCAAGCCAACTAAGGCCTGCTACTCCCTCCCTCCCTCTCAAAACCCATAAACACACACATATAGACACGTAACTGAAAAAGAACATCAGGAGAGGGAAACCTCACCTTCTCCCCTCTCCATATGTCTTCCTCCTCACAGATTAATTAGCACTAAGTATCAGAATATGTTTAAGTTGAACTGTGACAACATCTGTGAGAAGGTTTATTTCAGTGGTATGCAGATGTCTTTTTATATTTATTTTCTTACTTTTCTCTCAAAGATCACTTCCTCTCCTATTTTGCTACACTTTGAATTGTTAAAAGAAAGTATGGTCTCTTTTGCCTTTTAATATAGTGACAAGTGTTTTAGAAAAGCTTTCTCTCCTAATCAGAATGAAGCAAATATAATATACTGCTGCCTGTTTAATAGTATCTTACCATTATGAGGGTTTTAACATGCTTCATGCCTGAAAAAACATCTTAAAGCTCCCCTATTCTGTTAAATCTTTAGTACCCCAGAAAGATCCAGTTCCAAATTCTATTTTTACCATGTTGCTCCCTCTTAAAGCACTGGCTTTGATAGGAAGGGTAAATGCTGTGCAGAACTTCTGTCTAGTAAATTCAAAACTTTACAGCAGTATCTTTTACAGAGAAAAATTCCATCCAAGTAAAACCAAAGGGCCTTCAAACAAAATACATAGCTGCTACAGACTATCCAAAGATACTTCTCAACACTGCTGTTTGTAGAATCATCTGTAAGAGGTAGAAAGACTTGTGTTGTTGATACTATTTATTTCACCTTCCCAGAATACAATGTGCATACTTCACAGTGCCTAAGACTTTGTAGGCAGACCTCACCAGATGTGGCTCTTCTGGGCACTTTTCAACTGGAATCCGGTCACGTCATCTTTATCACACTGAAGCATTCTAGAATAGAACTGTTAGAAATGCTACAGCTGCCCTTCCGTTCTGGGTGGTGTTTCAGAGGTGAAGAGAAACACAGAGTAATCCTTCATATGGAACAGGAACTAAAAAAGACAACTCTGGGGAGTATGTGGTGTTCTACACAAGTTACACACAACCATACAGTCTCTAAGGCATTTTTCTCTGCTCCCTTACTTTGGATAGTAGCATGCCCGCTCAGAAACACTGCTTCCTTAACACAGGTGCCAAGCAGTACTGATTTACAAGGGGCAGGAGGCTTCTGGACATCGTGACCTATCAGCTCTGTGGCAATAGCCCTTTGGGGATTCAGAAACAGCAGTGAAGCTCTCTGAAGTGCTACAGACAGCAAAGGCACAGCTGGGTGTCTGTTCAAAACACTGTCACTCCAGTAAGAGCTGTCATCCAATCTGGATTGTCACAAGGATATTACAAAACAAACAAACAACAACAAAAAAAGATCGCTTGTAATTATCTCACTGTAATTAGAATAATTATCTGGCTTTGTAACTTACCTGAAGTCTGCAGTCGCTGCGAAGGATTCCAGCTCTGTGATAGAGAAGACGCAAAGAAAGCCTTCTCCACTTCGGAAGTAGTTGTCTCTAATTGCAGCATAGTCCTCCTGCCCTGCTGTGTCCAATATATCAATTTGTACTTCTTCCCCATCCAGAACCACCTTTTTCCTGTAGCTGTCTGCTTTGGTGGGCTCGTAATCTTCAACAAACTAGAAAAACCCCCAAACTTCACAATATAAAATCCCGCCTGCACAAGGCAAATTGTTCTATTTGCACATAAAGCTATAACAAATATCGCGTCTGGTTACAGTAACTAATAGGTTAGTACATGTATTTAGGTTCTGAAGTACTCAAAATGATTTGTAGCCCAAGCAGCTTATAGTTGTTTTGCTCTCTGCAGCCATTACAAGAAAATTTTAGAGGTAAGGGCAAGACATCAATGTCTGTGCACCATCCAAGCTTCTGCTCCTGGCCAAGCACAACCGGCTGCATTCCATTACGCTATCGGGCAGCCCTGACTTGAAGAATTGACACTAAATATATTCAAAGGACACTGAAGCCATAACTTCTGCCTTTTAATAAAAGAAGAATGACTTTCACTGGAAAAAAAGGAAACACAAAAACAGATTCTTCCCTCTCTTCGACAGCAGCATACAAAAAACATGGAAAAAAAAAACTGGTCTTCATTTCAGGCATGATGAAACTCACCTAAGAAGCTTTGAGCTTTAATACCTGAAGAAGTTCTACTGGGTCTACTGAAAAATCACAAAATACACTGATAATAGGACAGAGCATCTAACTGCATAGAAGTCTGAAAAATGCCAAATCACACCTTCACAGGTGTCTAGTGATTTGCCCTCTCATCTCAAAAACATTTTTGTTCAATTTAATAGCCGACTTTCATACCACCCCATATAGACTTTCAGAATATAGACTTTCAGAAAATAACTGTACTAATGAATGCTTAAATATCAGTAGACATCTCCCGAGATAATTTATGGTACAGATTCTTACCTCATCATACATAAACTGTAGTGTTAAAGCAGATTTTCCTACACCACCGCTTCCTACCATGATGACTTTGTGTAAAGCCAATGAATTCTGTCCTTTAGGCTTATTTGCTGCCATCTTTGGATTGCAGAAAATTCACAGGTATAAAATGAAAAAAATCTAGAAGAAAAATATTGCTTCATTAGTTTTCCTTCTCCCACATGCACTGTTTAAAGAGGATTTATTTTAAATCCCTCATATCTAAGGACTTAATTTCAGTTGTGCTATGTTCAGTGAAAGCTATCTGCTTTTTTTTTTTCACTGGAAGCTGTTCCACAAATTATACTGAGCTCATCTTTGTTGCAGTATGAGCAAAGAAAGCCTTCCCCATCTGGAAAGGCACCAGTGGGTTCACAGCATCCAAGAGCAATTAAAGGAAAAGATTCACTTTTTGCTAAGTAGTGTTTTCTTTTAGAGACATCGCAATTGACAACAATTCTTGTTAGTTTACTATGCAAGAACTGAAAAAGGAAGCACCAGTGAGTCAACATGATAAAAGAAAACATGAGATATGACAGCTGCAGGGGAAAGAAAACAGACATTTGCAGGAATTGCCAGCTTAAATAGAAAGCACCAAGACACAGCAGCGGCAGCAAGGATTAGCTAGGGTACTTTTTCAGAGAAAAGCAAGCAAACATGTCACTTAAAACCTAAAAATATCCAGTTTCAGTCAGTAAGTCAATCAGGAACTGAAAGAATAATCCAGTTTATGCAGAGTGGAAAGACTCAAGCTGCCTTTCCAGGCTACAAATGCAGTTATTCTGTATATTTGGAGTAGTTGTCTCAGTCCCACTACTGCTTGCTCAAACACAAATCTCTGCACCTCACCAGTACCAAAGGGCTCTATGACAGTTGATTCACCATCTCATGTGCACGTGTACAAAAAATAACAATCACGTTAGCTTTTATGGTGTTTAGTCATGTTATAGCTGTAGCAGATCTCCAACTACTGTCTTAGTAGTTAGAAACTTAGTTTCAATCCCTACCTATCCCACCAGGAACATAACAGTATCGGTGTTGCATAAATACAGAATAGTTTGTCTGTTTGCACAGTTCTTCAGAGGTAGGAAAGTCCCTGCACAGTGACACGATGTACCCTCCTCCAGAAAGTTAAGGTCAAACAAGATCCGATGTCCCAAAAACCACAATGACTTCTGAATTACAGAAGACGTAAACACAGGAGACATCTATAGTAGCAACTAAGCAGCAAATGTAACTTGGATGTTGTTAATTAGTGCAAAAAGAGCACATTCCCGTGGCAGAACAGTTTAGTTATATACAGAACCATCAGATAATAGCACAGTAACAAGACACCGTTACCTCATTACCTTTACCCATCATGATCATTTGACAACCCCACACTAAAACTGCATCCTGCTGCATAACGGAACACCCTTGTGTGCAGCCTAATCATAATGTGAAGCATGGCAATTTTCTTAAAACTTCTACCAAAATCCTTAGTTGAGGACATGCACTGGAGTTGTATTAGCAGCGAGGCTGTGCACTGTGAAAAGGATGCTGACTGAAGCTTCATTAGAGAGTAAGCCAATCCTCTCTGGAATTAAAAACTAAAAAGGGGGTACTGGTTTTTGCTGGGATAATTTTCTTCAGAATAGCTCATATGGTGCCATTTCGGTCACAACAACCCCAAGCCACGATAAAGGGTTGGGGAAGAGTGGTGGAAAAGGACTAGGGGGTGCTTGTCGGCACCCAGCTGAACCTGAACCAGCCAGGTGGCCAAGAAGGCCAACAACATGCTGGCCCGTATCAGAAATGGTGTGGCCAGCAGAAGGGAAATGCTTGTGCCTCTGTACTCGGCACTGACGAGGCTGCACCTCAAGTATCGTGTTCAGTTCTGGGCCCTTCACCGCAAGAAATACACTGAGTTTCTAGAGAGAGTTCAGAGACGGGCAAGCAAGCTGGTGAAAGGTCTGGAGAACACATCCTGTGAGGAGAGGCTGAGGGAACTGGGAGTGTTTAGTCTGGAGAAGAAGAGGCTGAAGGAAGACCTTATTGCTCTCCACAACTACCTGAAAGGAGGTTGTCAGTAGGTGGTGCCGGCCTCTTCTCTCGGGTAAATAACAACAGGGCTAGAGGAAATGGCCTGAAGTTGCACCAGGGGAGGTTTAGATCAGATATTAGGAAGAATTTCTTTACTGAAAGAGTAATTCAAGGAGATGGAGGAGTCACCATCCCTGGAGGTATTCAAAAAACATGTAGATGAGGCACTTCAGGACATGCTCTAGTGGGACATTAAGGTGTTTGGTGTGGGGTTTTTTTTAATTTGTTTGTTTGCATGCGTGGGTGGTTTTTTGGTTGGTCTTGTTTATTTTTCTTGATGGTTGGACACGGCGATGTTAGAGTTCTTTTCCAAATGTGACAATTCTGTGACTTTTTGGATTTGCGATAAAGGCGGTGCCGACACAGATATTTCAGCTCTTCCTGAACAGTGCTTACACAGTGTCAAGGCCTTTTCTGGTTCTCACGCTGTCCTGCCAGCGAGTAGGCTGGGGGTGGGCAAGCAGTTGGGAGGGACACAGCTGGGACAGCTGACCAAAGGGATAGCCCGTGCCATAGCTCGGTAATAAAAGCTGACAGAGAAGCTTTCTAAGGCTGCCATTGCTCAGAGACTGGCTCGGTATTGGTCAGCTATTATTTTTTTTTCCCCACCACTTATTTTTCTTGTGCTGTTTGTTTTTGTTTTAATACGTATTAAATTGTTATTATCTCAATCCATGAGTTTTCTTACTATTACCCTCCTGATTCTCTCCCCCATCCCACTGGCAGGGGGCAAGCAAGCCGGCAGCCGTGTGGTACTTGGCTGCCTACCAAGGTTAAAAACCTCTCTGGATCACATCAGTACCACTACACATTCTGCTGTCAAAGAATTCTGAAGACACAGATGAAAATTAAATCACTGAAATTGTTTTCCCCAGAAAGATTATCTAAGTGAAATAAGCACGAGTAAGCTGCTGTACTAATTACAGAGATATAGCGGAGAAATACAACATTATGTTACAAGTTCTTTTAAAAAGGAGGTGGATGAGAACAAAAAGTTTCTATTTTGGCCATCATGGCTTAAAAAGAACCACTGCTTGCTTTTTTACTCAAGAGGGAGTACAAGAACATGAAAATAGCTCCGAGCCATGTGTACATTTTCTACCGACTACACCGCGTTTTGAACCTACTATTGCTTTGTCTTTGCGCTTTTCTCTTGAAAGGAGACATATCCTGAGAGTCACGTTCACTCGGTTTTACTATATATTTCAGTCAAGTAATATAAAGAAAATTCCTCTGAATTCCAGTTATCAACTGACAGCTCAAGTTCGCCAAGTTTAGATTACAATACATACTCTCAGAAGCACCGAAACTGCAGTATTAGTAACCCTGGATACGGTCTATACCAATCTTACTACACAACAAGCCAGATTATTCTTCTACAAGCACTTCGGTGCTGGTACAAGTTCAAATGAATTCAGCAGGATCTGACAGATGAGGCTGTGCAAAACCAGTGCTCAATCTCTGGAAAAAAAATTGAGATACATAACAGTAATGTTTCAATGTAATGTTTGCTGTAAATTAACCGATGGTCTTTAAGTAGATTGAGCAATGTGAAAAATTCATGTTTTACTGGAAGCTGCAATTCAACAAGTAGCATCTTAGTGTGACAAAGCTGCCTGCCACTTTTTGTACTTCATGTAACACTTGACACATACTTGAAAAGCCACAATGATGTCCAACCAACGAGATCCTTATAATCAAATTATTGACAATTCTCCTTTTCACTTAAATTCTTTAACCACAAAGATTTTTATGGCGGCCAATAATTTTCAGAAGCCTCGATGACATTCTTTCAAAGCAGCATAGGAGATTGAGTCAAAGGAAGAAACTTGGAATTAAAACCCCCTGACCCAACCAGTCAAAGCAGTATCCCAAGTCATCAATAACCATCAGTGAACAACATTCCAGTAAGACACTGAAGACAGCAAAACTTCATGCTACCACAGACTCCAGATCTTGAAGATAAGCTTGTTAGAAATACTCTGCCACTTTTTGCAGTGGGGGGAGGCCCAGGGAGGTCAGTTTGCTCTCAAGTTGTTCACAATCCAATAAAGATATGATGCTGGCAAAATCCAGGCCACAAGGTGGTACACAAGGTGTAAAGTGAGAGAAAGAAGTTACAAGCAAAGCAAGAACGGTCTGATACCGTGCAAATCAAGCTTAATCCAGAGAGAGTGCTTCAGAGCAAGTAATCTGCCAGACAGGAGAAAGACCTTTAAAGTGCTAAGTTCTCAGCTGCCACCACATATTTCTACCTGTTTCAGTCTGCTTTCAAAAGAAGAGAGGAACATAGATTCCAACTTTAACAGTAACGTACCCAAGATGAAGTTTCATGAAAAGTAAGCTTTTCTGCCCTTAATTTACGTAGCTTGACTTATTTTCATCAGCAGTATTCATTTGGGTCATATCTAGTGGTCTGAATTGTCCTACTTTATGATAAAACTGACAGAGACTGTGGCCAGAACCTTGTTGTATGAAGCTCAAAAAAGCATGCTTTCATATTATGTGTACTGTGATTTTTTTTTTTTGTTTTTTTTAATCTTCACAGTGCAAAATTCTTTGGGGGTCAGAAGATAAACACGAGCTTATCCTGCAGTAGAATCGTGTGTCTTCCTACAGCAGAGAGGTTCCCACAGAGCCAGGCAGGGTGTTGTCAGTACCTGTATCATCCATTTATACAGGTCAGAAGATTTTCACCACACCCATTGGTAATCCCCATCACAGCAATACATCTGATGACATATATGGAAGTTTCTTTTTAAACAGTTCTTTGTATAAGCAAATTGGAAGGGAAGGGAAGTGAAAGCTTCACTGACTCACCAACGTACTGCCATACCTTCACTCAGAAGGGCAAGAGCACTGTCTAACCACCATGCTATGGATCAGTCCTCACCTCCAACGCAGACAAACTCCTAGGAAACTACCCTTTTCCAACATGCTTGAGCAGACACGGGCACAAACAAGTGAATCTCAGTGGCTGCTCAGCCAGAGTAAGCTGTTCTCAAAGCTCCTACAGCTGCTTATTGCCTGCTTGCAGATAACCACCCCCACTATTCTGTGCTCCAGTTAATGGCAGGCTTCCAGTCGGAGCCAGGAGCATTTTTGTAGAGCCAGGTTAGGGAGTGATTAGATTAAATAAGAGCTGCAAGAGCAGGAATTCTAATTCATGTTAACATCAGCCATGGCATCTCGTCCAACAGTCTAGAAACCTGGTCAAGGGAAAGAAGAGGAGGTAGCTAAATAATTTTTAGGATCATCCTACATGATTAAGATCATTTAGCAACAGGAACTTGTAGCTGGAGTTGAAAAACTGTTGCCTGACTTGAGTGACTGTATCTCTACGTGTGTCAATACTAACTTCCCCAGAGTTGCATACCTTACGTAGAAGGCCCTCTCTGCCAGAAATACAATGCTATCTCTAGTTCCCCCATAGATTTAAATATGACACTCAGTTCCACCCACCAGAAGAGCAAGCTGGAAAGTGTTCCTGTAACACACTGTAAGCATCATGTTATAGCTTCCATATAAAGTCGTGGAGCACAGAGTGGTTACCCAGACCCACAAGAGTAAGATGATCAGGTGCCAGCACATAAGTTTTTTTCTTGACACAGACAATCTTTTCAGGGAAGATATATTTGCAAATACATGTTAGGGAGGAAAAAAAAAAAAAATAAAATCATTGACCTCTACATCAGTCTTTATTTGGCCTCCCATCTACTTCTTCAGCCCAATGAAAAATCCTCATGGTTTTTATCCCACTCACTCATCTGATCAAATTCATAAGACTCCTATTATTGTCCTATTTCTCAGAAGGCTTTTTCTTATAGAAGAACTTTCTCCAAAACAATTAATCAAACTGTGCTTCCTTACATAGCTGTGCCATTTGTCCTCTACATCCTTCCTCAATGCAATAATCCTAATGTTCATACACTAAAAGGGAGTAAAAGAGGGGCCGACAGAGTAGCTGTGGACCAGCCCAAAAAGAGCAACAGGCATCCAGCTCAGATTGCTTCCTTTCCTTCACAGGGAGTGGAGCACCGGTACAGATTTCACTCTCTTTGACCAACACCACATCTTCAGGAAATTTACAGGAACAATGATATCCAAGACACCTAAACCTCTGTCAGAACGTAGCTCCAAATTGGCCGAGAGTCCAAGAATCAGCAGAGAACAGAGCATGTGATCAGACTCGTTTTCTTTGAGGAAGAAGCTACTCTGCCCATTCTGACCCACTGGAGTCTTGTGAAGGCAGTGTTGATGAGAGCAGGCCAGGGAAGGAGAAGCATTGCACTGAAGTCACATCATTACAGGCACAAATTCAGCTGGCAACTTCTGCAGTACTATACATAAAGCTGAATGCAGGCTTTGTGAAGATGCAGTTGTCCTTAACAGGAGGACTTTGATTTGATGCTGGCATTTGTTTGAAGGGAACTAGTTAAACACAACTTTTGTTTAAAGATAGCTGGTACAGTTAGCATAGTAGATTCTAGTTAACAAGTAGAGATAGTGGTGCCTTTCTTCAACTGCAAACCAAAACTGTTATTTTTACAGCCTTCGTAAAAGTGTGACATCAAACCTGAATACCAGTTCTTTTGTTTCCTTTAAGAGAAGATTACATAAAGATGTGTAAGACTCCTATTAACCTCATTACCCACTCACTTTGATGAGTAACTTACTTTGCTGAAGACAGTTTTATATAATTATCTATTACAACCAGTAGCTGGTACCTCACAGTGCCTGCTTTTACTCCTTTTTTTTTTTTTTTAATGAGTTAGATTGATACATTTGAAGAAAAAGGAATAATTTAATTGAAATATGTGAGCTACCTGCACAATATTATGAACAACAGTTAGCATGTTCTGACCAGAATCCTTCCAGAAAGGCAAAATATTGCCCCAATCACTTACTCAACAATTAAAAGAAAATTCAGTAATGGAAACTCATGCTCTTCTAAACAGATAACTTGATAATATATTTTTTTAAATTAAAGTAACTAATACCAGCACTACTCTGTACTTCACATGTAATATAATCTGTCAGCCCCAGAAACATTAGCTACAACTTTTTACCTCATTCTGAAGGGAAAATTTCTAGTAATTATTAGACAGTAATCCCATCTTCTAAAGTGAGTTTGAATATTCTCCAAAGTTTCTCAGTTCTCACAAAGTGATTCACAACTCTCTTGCCTTCCATGACCTACAAATTACAAGTTCAGCCTTCAGAGAAAAAGCACAGGACCAAGGATTTTAAAGTGTCAACATATTTCATGTCCCCAGGACCACCAGGCAATATCATCATATCTGTTATTTAAAGATCAAAATTTCACCCAGTTACTTCATTGTTTATTGAGTCCAGAGGTTTCAGTCTGGTTGAAAACAGCAAAATTATACTTAAGAATGTATTGTTTGAAAATGGTCAGCCCAGCCTAGATTACTAGATACAATATATCTGGAAGATACGTCAGGAATGACTCAGATATTCCTGCAACAAAAATGTTCCTGAAGATGAAGGGAGGCAACTCCAGACAAGTGGAGTCTAACCCTCCCAACAGCTGCTTCCAATTACAGTATTCAAACCAGATCAGCAGAAACACCCCTTGACCCAGAAATAGATGGGATACATGATGCCAGCTGTTTCAAGAACTGGTGAATAAGGAAGTTTTCTAGGTTAGGTCAACATTATTGTAGTAAGTGTCATTCCATGCCTCGAGTTTGACTGGAACATGTGTCAAACTCTGCAGGAACATCAGTATTTTATTAAGGTAGAATGAACATTTCAAGTATTAAATAATCATTGAAGTCTAAGTAGTAGCCTAAAGAAAGAGGAAACTGAACCCAAATATTTGAACTTATCTTAGAAATTACTAGTCTTATTACACAACGAAACAGGTCTTCTGAACCTCATCCTCAGAACAGGTTTGAAATGCTTTCACAATAAATTCTTTCCTTTCTCCTGAAAACAGTCCTTTTGACATAAACCTGTTTAACTGGGAATTGGGATTCATAGCTTCCCATGACGTTAACAAGCATCTAAACCACATCCAAGGTTTGGTAAGAACCTTTCTTTCCAAAGCTATCTAGGGCACACCATAAAAGGTACTTGTCTCTCCCACACCCACAAAACAAATTTACTCAAGTGACTACACATCAAGTAAGAGAAGAAAAGGGTTAGAAAGCTGACTTAAGTTCTCTCTCTCAGCAGAAGCACATCTCCTCAGGTAAAGACCTACACTTCCCAGCTTCTTGAGATAGGTGCTTCGAACTGTAACCGTAACTAGGCAGTGAAACTGGAAGAGTCAGCTCTTCACCAAGTAACTGAAGACCTGTGTATTCTATAAATTACATCATGCTGCTATGAAGAACAGCGGTCCCCGACACGTGTGCAGCTTTGCCTAAGGCATCATCACAAGAATGGAGATCTCCCCCCACAACAAGCAGTCACTAAACCACTAGGCAAGCAGTAAACAAGTTCACAACCTTCCAGAAGTCTCCCCGAGTCTCTCCAGGGCCTTAAGTGCCAGCTTCTGGACATGAACCACACAACTTCTGAAGTGAGAATAGATATGTATTCCATATGGTTTAAGTTATCATTTCAGCATTTTATTACCAAAAAGCCTCTTTGGCAACCTGCAAGAAGGCTTCTGGGGAGCCACTTCCATAAAGAAATTTCTTGAAACCCATATGGAACAGCACAAAAAACCCTGACAAACTAAACAGCAGAAATAGTCTGGAACAAAATCAATGTCTTGAGATTTCAGTACACTGCAAAGCTTAAAAAAGAAAAGGAAGCAGCTACATCATTGTCCACATAAAGAGCTGACAAAACACACAACACTTCAGCCCAATCATGTGTGCCTACAGGGCTAATATAAACTGAACCTGCCACAGTCTGACTGATATTCCCATATCCTTTCTTTCAGTAACAACTAGGTGGTAAAGCTGGTCAGAAGTTGCTCTAGACAAAAGTTAACCTATACTGTTTTTTGGACAGATCAGCTACCTGAACAGGCTTGCTGGCACAAAAGACAGAGGAGAAAAACACACAGCTGAGCACAGGGAAAGCTGGACTGCAGCAACCTCCAGTCTATAAACACTGTGGGAAAACAACACAAGTGTTGTAAGGTTCCTCGATCATAATTTAGCACCCGTTGAAGATTCCTCACTTTTTATAAGTTACGTGATGGCTATTATGGGACATTTGGAAGAACTGGTTTGTCTGGGCTGATCCAGAGGTCGGTGGGAAAAGCAGTAAACTCAAGCACAGTAACTAGGTGAACACCAGCAGCAAGGTTGTTTTCAGAGTTCGACTGACTGAAGTTACACTGTGATGTACACACATTTACATGAAAGCCTAAAATACTCTTTCTCCTTCCTCGAGTTCTGTACAAGGCTGGGGCCCCAGCTCAACCTATTATAATCACTAAGGGAATTTAGTTTTCTGAGGTTGACAGTGTTGGAGTGTTGCTTTAACATAAAGTGTAAGAGTCCTGTCTCCTCTTAGATTAAATTTCTAAACATGGAGGTCTTTAATCTGGAAAATAACAGAAGGCATTCATTTTGTATTGATTTAATGTTATATACCTTGAGAAGAGAATTAACAGTAATGGCAGTCGTGGCAGAAGGGTGAACAGTTACATGCCACTAGCCTGTCAAAGCTGTCAACCCCCGAGACTTGCATGGATTCAGAGGCAAGACAGACAAACAGGTACTATGGTGCTACAGCCGATTGTCTAGCATAAGCAAAACTAGGTTGGAATGAAAGGCTGAAACAGAAGAGAGGGACACCTGCAGAAGAGGCTTCCGTACCAAACACCCATAATCAGGCCTCCTGACAAAGGTGAAGTTACATTCACGGGAGAGGCTACATAAAGCAGGCACTACTATTGAATTTTATTCAGCATTTGATATAGAGCAAAGACACCTTTTTTTCCCCCCATTCATAAAATCTAAGGGACAACACATAGCCTACACAGGTGAATTTTAGTAACACAGGGTCAACAACTCAGGGTCTTAAATTAGTGCTATTCAACTAAGGACTGAGTGAAGCACTTAGGTGACACTAACTTAAAGGTGTCCTCAGACATATTAGCTACAGCCATTTTCACCCTGTGTATCAAGTGCAAGAAAGCACATTTTGGCAGCTAACTTTTGACTGAGAAGCCAGGCATCACTCACATTTGCACAGCTGCTGCTTCCAGCTCTTCTGGAAAGCAACAAAAATGGAGTTCCCTCGAAGGCACTATGCCAGAGCCTGCAGCATGAGCCACAGCAGTTAACTTTTAAAAGCAGTTCAAGAGCTCTGCATTCAAAAAGTTGCTCACAGCATATTCAGGATCATAAACCCAGGGTTTTTTTTGTCAACCGTACCTCAAAAGAAGTCTCATACACAACACTTTGTCCTTTTTGCCCTTGTAAACTTCAACATTCGCTAAAGTAAGTTAAGGAAGACTTAAATGTAAGCAATTTGACTTGGCTTGATGAAGTAAATTCTTTAAACAAAGTCTGAAGAAGGCTGCTTCCAAAAGACACGCTTAAGTATAGGTTTGCCAAAACAAGTCTCTAATACAAGTGTCTCATTAATTGTTAACAACCCTGTACTATTCCTTAGTCAGAAGTTCAGAACGTCACGTGTGTATTTGCTAGAATAAGCAAATACCCATATGGTCATTTCTACAGCCAGAAAGGATGACTTAAGATCCACACTCGCTAAACCCAAAACTCCACCCAAACAGTTCCACTGCTCTATAGGCAGGAAAGTTAATTCGTGACAGAGAAATCCAGAAACAAACGGTATTGGCAAAGCAAAACCAAGTTTCCACGAGGCTCATGGCAGGCTGCAGTCAACACTCCTATGGAATCTATAGAAGGGGTGCCACCTGCAACCTCTCCGTAGGTTAGGGTCCTGGTTGGTAGAAGCAGCCTTGTTATATTGCAGGCATCTTGCTTCACAGTGAGGCAAGTTCTGATGCTGATAGCTCAGGGAGTTTATCCTGCTCAAAACAACTTATTTTGCCTCGTTAGCCAGTCATATAGTATTACAGCGAAAACTCCCATGAACACCCTTAAATTCTTTCAAGGTATTAGCACAGACAGAACGAACACAGAAGCCTTGTTTGAATAACACTCCTATGAAATTCTTGACATAGAAAAAGTATAAGCTTTCAAATACAGTTTTTTCGAGGCAAGCACTGCCTTATTCCATGTGGTCAGTGCCCAGCCGGATGAGATTTCAACAAAAGCATGGCAGGAATACCAAAATACACCGCCCTTCCCATTTTATTAATTGGCTTCTGGCAACGAAGGACGCAGGGAACAAGGGCTCCAGCAGGTGCAGGCACGTTCCTATCAAAGGCCGCAGCACGACGAGTGCCAACACACAGGACCCAGCACGGGTCCCTGGAGGTGCAGGGAGCCAGTTCTCCCTCTCCTCTTGACAAGCACAGGCGAGCGGTCCCTGTTGGCAGACTGCACCGATACACCACCCAAACGCAACCTAATGAAACAGGAGCAGGGTGGATTTTGCATTTCAAAACAAATTCTTTTATTCCTTTAAGGAACCATCCAGCTGTAGCAAATAAATTTCCTTAGAGAAACCTGACTTGGCATGGTTACTTCATTCATTTTATGACTTTGCCAGCTGTTTTACCACCCAGTCAGAAATGAACAGGTATTCTTTTGTAGTATTATTGCAAGGGCATTACTTCTGTGGCGATATTTTGTTCCGGTAACATCCCCTCCTGTTTACATTCTATGCAGTGCAAATTGCTTCTCCTAAAATCCTAAACATTCTTCTGGTTTATTCAGGGGAAGAGGATTTCATATCTGTGACTCACTGAATGAGACTGGTTTGCAAATACACAAAGACTTGTAATTAACCTTTTGAGTAGGTGATTCAAGGACACAAGTGGTTATAGTCCTGCTGTTGCACGATAATACAGCATTCAAGAAGTCAAAACCCAGTTTAGTCTGATTCCCCCCCCCCCCCATTTTTAGATTCTGTTCATTCTAAAACGATTAGATTTATGATTTGAAAATTTGGCAGTCAATCTAGTAAACCAAGAAGACCCAACTGGGCAATTGATTGTCTTTTAGTTCAATATATATTTGCTACTTGCATGGTAGTTTCTTGGCTATTTCACATGTTAGGGGTATAAAACATGCAGTGGCTAGAAACAAACAACATTCAGTTAATGAACTTAGTATGAAATCATTACTATTCAGGTCAAGTTATCAATTTCCACACTAAGTGCCAGTGCAAGGTGGCTTTGATCTTTCCCTGCTTAAATAGTTTTCTTGCAGTACCACAGAAGACATTTCCAAGTAAAATGTTCTCAAATTGTAAAGTTGTAACTGAATTTTTGTGTGTGTGTTCCTATTTGAATTCTAATAGCACATAATTAACAACACTGCAGATCTGTTAGATGACTTACAAGAATGTAAGTTCTAAAAGAACAAGCTATCTACAAAATGTTCTTTATCCAGCACAGTATGTTAAATCATGGATTAATTTCTGAACACAGAAGCAAGCATAACATTCATCTTAGACTATCTGGGTAACCAAGTGAAGCAGCTATCAAAAACTTCTGATAAAAAAATAATCTAAAAATTAGATTCCATTAGAATCACATTCCATGTTGAAATCTTGGAATCTCGAAAAAGGCACCATTAAGTGTGGCATACTACTATGCATCCCTAGATGGGTCTCAAGTGTGTCTTTCTTCCTATGGGCAGATAGAGGAGTGAGCTAAAGCTAAAGGCATTCCAGCAGTGGTCGCAGACCAAATCCCGTTTATTTTAAAGGTCAGTCCTCCCAGGAAAGAACTACTGTAGAAGTCTATGATGAAATTCAACACCTTTATCGACACCTAATTGATTTAATTGCACACGTTGCAAGACTAAACACTATCAAGTATGAGCTCTATTTCTGTACACATGAACTTTCAAATTCCAGTGACATGTATGTGACCTAATACCTTATCAGTGTTGCATGTAATATAGGATTTCCTCTGGCCTACAGAACCTTCACTACTGCTGACTTACAAAAACATTTTATTTCCAGCTGCATCACTTGCACGCTTTCAATTCAGCTGCAGTATTTCTAATAGCATCATTTCTCCACAGAGTCAGAAGTTAATTGCACAGATTTTTATCTTGAGGGGTTTACTTCTTTCACCTTAATACACACACAGTCTGAGAAACAGAAATGATGTTCCTGACAAATCTGACTTAGTTATGACCATGTCAGTATTTTATTATACTGTATTTCACTGTTCAGATTAAAAAAAAAATATTAAAATCCTACCATTTGGCTGCAACATTGTTTCTGATTCAGTTTCTCCTCCCGGAATTATCTTTCCACATATCTATAAAAATGTCTTACCTCCTAAAATTGTTAAGACTTATTAGAAAGATTGCAGTACAAAACTTTGCTCCTCAAGCAATGGATGGTTTTCTTCAAATTTTCCACACTACACTTAAGATCACTAGAACTAATTTGCTTTTGCAATGCTCTTCAAAATATTCCAGCCCGAAGAAACTAATTGAAAACTATGCATGTTATACACATGATCTCAGTTCTAACTCATACATCTTGCAGAGAAGAATGCTTTTGTTAGGTCATTTCATTCCTCTATCCATTTTGACTGCAAGAACTGTAAAGCTCAACCTTTGCAAGACAGAAAAGACAACAGATATACGTTAACCTTCATTTAATTTTAAGAAACAGATGCTCTTCTAGTATAAAAGTTCAACATGTGCCAATCTGAATTGCCCCAAAAGATCCACTCTAAAGTTTTTCATTGGACCTTATTGGAGAAGAGATGGGACAGTAAAGAAGTTTCACAAAATAAAAATGAGGACTTTAAGGTTTTTGAATTATTGCAAAACCAAACATTTCATATTGCATTCTTTGGTTCTTAGGCAAAAAGGAGTTGAGAAATTCCAGCATTTTGGTAAGCAGCTGCACAATAAAAAAAAAATAAATCTATCTTTTAAGTGAAATTATAACTGTAAACCCATCAGTAAAACTAATAACTACATGCCCAAAGGTACTGATGACTGGGAGCCATGGGAGTACACACACAGGCTTTCCTAAAATATTCTGTGGATCAGGCACTGGCCTCTTGAAGAATGCCATCAATCTACAAATTATAACCTCTCTAGCTCTGAACACAGGAAATACCAGTTGGCAATGCCTGCAGTGGGATTCATTAACAAAGCACAGAGACATTAAAGATGTGCAATCTATCTTGATTAAAAGGGAGTATTTTTACCTCAGAGCAGTAGCAGAAAGGTGAAAACTTGAAATCATGACTTAAGATCCAAGCTATTATCAAAACAAGATGTAAGAAAGAAGACTGAGCCATAGCTTGGATTAAGATTTGGAAGTTAACTCCTTTAAGTCCAAAAGGCAGCAACAGCTCCTGCTTAACTTGTTACACAACCACACCTGAGATGAGCTGTTCTCAGAGTGAATGCTGCACCTGGAGACACAACCTGGTTAACATCACCTTTTTTTTTTTTTTTAAATTAATTGCTCCAAACACAGTCCTTTATGTTACACTATACACTAAACCAAAATAAGTAGCAATGCAAACCAAACTAGTAATTCACATTAGCAGCTTTCTTATTGTTCTTTATCACAGCCTTTTTTTTTTTTTTTTTAATTTTTATTGTTCTTAGCAGTCTTCATTAAACAGAGAAAAAACAATCAAGTATTAGCATTTTATGCATCTCAAGTTAGTGGGTATCTTTCCACTGGAGTAACTCCATGGTGTAGCAGATCACACTGATTTCATCATGGAAGTTAACATGTAGCCATCTTTTCTTCCTTGCAACACTAACGATTTAAAAACATTGTAGAGGGTGAACTTGCTTTACAGAAACCAGTTTCTGTTACTTAGCCTAATGCATCTGCTCTTGAAACTCTGAATGGCAACACTGGACTGGAGGTGGGAATCCAAAGCCCAGCGTTTTCTTTCTAGGTTAAGTTTTCCTGGTTTATTATGTATCTTACTCCCCGTGCATGTGAATGAACTGGAATGTCAAAGCCATCAAGCCTGATCAGCAACACACAAAAAATTGCCACCCTGGAGCATGAAGGAAAGGTGCTTTAACAAATGGTACTATTAGAGACCACTGCTGTGTCACTGACTTCACAAAGTGAACCGTATCAGTGTAACACAAATTTCCTATTTATTTTCAGAACAGTGACAACCTCAAACATGTAAATGTATCAAAAGTCAGAGAACTCAGGTTGCAATGAGCTGTACTGAGCTACCAGTCATGAGCATATTGGACCAGTCACTGAAGCACTGAAATGAACTCTTAATTTAGATATTGTTAAATACAAATTTTGATGTTACAGAAAGCAGTTAAGAGTGTGCAATTCAAAGTGTTATTTCTTAAAATACAAGAGTCCTGAGGGTTGGAATGAAGCTTTATTTGCACGTTACACCACAAAGATGGGATTAATTTTGGTGTTTAAGCACACAAAAACTTTATAATTTAGTGGTGTCATTCCAAAATAGCTCTTCCCCACAATAATCACTTTAATTTAGTACCTGATTTTGCTTACGGTGATGTCTTAAGAGTAACAGTGGCAGGTGGTTAAGGATGAGTTTCCAACAGCCTCGCTTAGAGTAGGGCCTTCGGGTCCATCTACTACAGTATCTTCCACGGCATGACCTCACCAGTCAAGGGTGGTTTTTGCTACTGACACAACACGCCTGCAGAAGTCTGTCACATTAACATTGTTTTCCTGTCTGTATCGTTTCTTTTATTTTGCCCTCTGAAATAAATCCCCCCCCCCCCGGGGAAAGTGTTGCTGGAATTCACCACTTCCACACTAAGAGCCCTTTCAGGAAAGGGCACAGCTATACCAACGGGACGCTACAGTGGTACAGCTGTGAAATGACAGATTAGCTTTACCCCATCCTGTCTGATGGGCTTGAATCTGCGAACATTCTAGTGAAGAGAAGGACGACACCACACGTAACTGCCTTTCATCGTTCTCCGCAGAAGTTTCACGCCTGGAAGACTCCCCCATTCACTGCACTCTCTTTAACGTTGATGGAAACACTTCTGCCTGCCTGTATGTGGGTGTCAGATAGAAGCCTTCTCAGACTGCCGGAGACAAGGATCGCAGTTAAGGATCAAGTCTAACGGTGGCACTGGAGGGTATCGAGTTAGCATTTTGGAGACTAAAATGAAACAGGTACCAAGGCCCAAATGCATGGCTGGTTCCCGCCACCTACCTACTAAGGACCGAAAGGTGCCAAGCTCCTTTGAAAAATCACATGTTCCATAATCTGCAGAAATACTTGTTTGGTCATACAGTGTACTTACATGTATTTTTTTTAATGATGCCACCACACCAGACATCCCCACACTCTGACATCAAATAATGTAGCAAACTTACTGTTACAGAGACAAACACAAGACTTTAAATAAACTGTGCTGGTAGGAATTCAATGGACATTGTAATTGCTTGAACTAAGAAGCTAGTATCACAAAATAAGCATCATCAACTCCATTAAAATAACAATTTCTGAGTTACTACGCAACCAACTCTCTTTATATCTCGTTTGTGCTACCTTCTTTGCATTCTTGGCTCCTCTCAGCATTATAAACTGATTACAGCATAGCTGATTTTGAATTCTCTATAGTAACTGTCTTTTTCATTACATCGCCTCTCTTTACGTTGTCTACTCTCTCCTACATACCTTTTTCTCTATTTGTCCCTCTCTACTCACACCCTGGACACTCCAGCGATATCAATTTATCAGCACAAAGGTGTGGGGAATTTTGATAGACACAAAACTAATCCTTACTGAAACACTAGTGGTAAAGACTGAGCCACCCTCTAGGCAAAGGCAATCAGTTCTCTCATCAGGTCATTCTAGGGCAGCAATACTTAAGTCTGTACTACACTTCTTTCCAACTTGCTCCCACCTGTAAATCCAGCACTTACTTTTCTGTAGGAATTTCAGATATTTTTGTGCTGCTGTGTAGAGCTCCTAAAACTCAGAGTATAAGTCTAACAGTTGTGAGCTGCACATCTACAAATGAGATTCGACAAGCAGCTGTGCCCACTGACAAATACTTGGTTGATAGGTTCTCACTCTGACTCACAACAGTTAAGAAAACATGAGGATAAGCAAAACAGGATTTAATAACTCCCTGGTCTGTCTGCAATGCACATTTGCTATAGTTAAAGTGACTCTAAATTCTTTGCATCCACAAGGACTATAAATCATTTCAGATTCTGCAGACAGTGAGACTTAACCAATAACATTTTAGAGCTACCCTGAGAGCTGATTTTAAGTACTGCAACAGACTAATAACATATAACTATTTCTTCCCTACTTAGTAATTTATAAAATGTATAACATTACGCAGAACGTTCAATAGATGTAGAGTAATTACACCAACTGTTCTATTTTCTTGGTTCATCACATCAGTTCTCCTTAAGGTAGGAAGGAGACTTAAAAAGGCTGTCCCATAATAGCATGTGTGATGTGGGCAGGCTATAATACGTTCAGAAGAACGCTGTCACTAGCCTACCAAACTACCTTGTTCACTCAAAATAGATTTCAATTTAGATGCAAAGTAATTTCAGTAGCTTGCAGCCACTAGAAGTTTAGGAAGCCAACTGTAAGCACTCTCAAGGGGGTGGGGAGTTCCCTGCCCAGAACACGTGATCAGCAATTCATTCCCAGGACCACTATATCTCATAGCACCTGCTTAGGGCGGCAGAAGAAACAAATCTAATCACCAAGTCGAAAGATTTTTCTCACATAATTATTTCTTCTTCAATTGTGAAACTGCAGGGAAAAATAACGCTGTTGTCAAGCAGCCGAAATGCAGTTGCCTAAACATTTTTTTGATGTAAGAAGACACTGCACCTACATTGTTCTTTGATACCGGAGCCTGCCACACGTCACTTTCTAAGTTGGCAACATCCTTTGCCTCAGCAATTATTTTATTCCAAGTCAGATGCACTTGAAATTTAGCAGGAATGAAAGCTCGTCTTCGACAGAACAACCCTGTTTCAGGGTAAATCCCTTAGAAAAGGCATATGCAGTGATGTCATGGCAATGACTTAACTATTTCTACGGATTATTTATGTAAAGAGCACATGCCCACGGGTGACACACTTTACAAGAAATGCCCACTCCAGCTTGCTCTTTCGTGCCTAAAGATCCTCTCCTTAAGGTCTAAGGAAACAAAGACAGACATTATTATTTCAACACTGACAAAGTGTCTGCAACTCAGAATATTTCACCTTAAAAGGGTTATTTTCTTTTTTTTTTTTCCTTCCTCAAATTCAGAAGAGCATGACAACACGATGACTGAGATCAAGGAACACGCAACTGTAAAGGAGCACATTCGCTACTTAGCATCTCAGCTTATTTCACCTCACAGTTGACCTCTTCTGCAGTGGACTTGAAAGCTTTTTTTGATTTTTTTTTGTGCAGCAGAATGTCACATTCTCTCATTTCTACAGAAAAGGAAAAAAAGGGTAAACGTCACTAGTCCTGGCGACCCCTCTAACTTCCACCACTTGGAGACTTCGGAAAAAATATGTTTTGACAAACTGTCTCACAAGCACAGGCTGAAGGGCTCGAACCTACATCAGGGATCTGCATATCAGAGAGCTGTTCCTCATTCCATTAGGAACACTCACAATTTCCCAGGAGTTAACGGTCAAGGTGCACGTTATTAGATAAGTCAGCTGAAAAGAAGAGGGTTTTTAATTAAGAATACAGTTATCAGGATAAATAATAGTAATTATAACTAACAGAATGCCAATATCTTCCCCCCAGTCCACGCATCTCCTCTCCCAGGAGCTCCTTTCTTTTCGGATTAACTTTCACTGGAAAAGACCAGGAACGACCGATAGCGCTTTGTGCAGAGCTCTCCACAGCCTGTCTCCAGACACTGAAATGCCATCAGAGGTACGGATTGCTTCAACTTGCAGAGGCGTGATGGTCTGTACTGCTGCGCGCAAAGTCCCTTTCCAACGAGAATTGGAAACGCAGGCTTGAAACAAAACATTAGGGTCGTTTTGAGTCTAAAAATAAGCATTTTGGCAGTCTTTCTGCCCGGACAGATCGGCAACGCTACAAAGCGGACACACAGACCACACATAAAAATCTCTCTCCGGGTGTCTCTTGGGATATATATGGCCCACTTCACATCTTCATTTTGAAAAGAGACTCAATTAAAGGGAAGGACCTGAAACTATTAGCTTCCATTTAACAGAAACCTGAAAGTAAACGCCAAATTGTTTACCTAACCAAATCCGTGAGCGCTGAAAGGCTCTTTCATATGGAGAACTTAACAGGCATACTTTGTACTTCCTTTTGTTGCAGGCTAGCACAAGCTACAGTTACCAGCAAAGCCCTTTTAACCTGTACCGCTACAGAGAAGAACAGCGCACGAAAGCGAGCAGCGACTAAACGTTACAGAAACGCCGCTCTTACTCATCCTCGAGCCGCAACGCGCATACACAGGCACAGAGGCTCCGGCACCCGGCCGCCACCTCCGTCCAGCCCGGCCCAGAGGATGCGAGCCCCGGCTCCTTCCCCCGCCAGCCCCGGCGGGCGGCCCCTTTGTTCGGGGTGACGGCGCTGCCTTCGGCCGCGCTCCGCCCTCCGCAGGTACGGGCGTTGGCCGCGGTCACCCCGCGCCCCGAGGACGCGGATGCGGCGGGGGCACCGCACCTGCCTCACGC
>WUAM01000287.1:38653306-38674453 GCA_024336885.1 Actenoides hombroni | reverse complement strand
GGCGGGGCAGACGGGAGGCTTCCGGCAGGGCGCGCCGGGGGCGCGCGGCCCCGCCTAGGAAGGGGGGGGGGGCGGGGCCGAGCCGGGCGGCGGGCGGGGAGGGGGCGGGTGGGGAGCCGTTGGCGGGCGGCTGAAGCCGGGGGCGGGTAGGGGTCGTTCCCCGCCGAAGCGCACCCCGGGGCCTGCTGCTAGCAGCAGCTGCTCTCCCAAGCTCCGAACGGGCCCCTCGCCTCAGTCAGCCCGGTCTGCGGCTGTGTCCCACTCATCCCGCTGGCACGTTAACTCGGGAGCCTAATGGTGGCAGAGTGCCTGCTATCTCTGCCTTTGTTGAAGCTGAGTCCGTTGAGCGAGACAGTGGGAATAACATCATAGCTTCATGTTCGCTCCTCCTTCACCCCAGCTAATCACTGATCTGGTGAATAGATGAGGCATGTTCTGCCATGGTAAGGAGATAAGTTCCTGACATCTGTTGCTAGATTTTATAAACAAAATTATTTTTAGTGGTGAAAGCAGAACATGAGTTTTCCTCAAGGGACAAGTACAACTGAGGAAACATTTAATATACTGACTTGAAGAAGAATTACCACTGGCAGAAGGGAACATGAAGCACTGAGATTGTTAGGGTTTGGGTTTTTTTCTATAGTCATGCAGCACTCCGCGCATGAAGGGTTTTATAAATGCCAAACCAAACGGGGAGATAGCAGAGTTTCCACATTAAGGATTCAAAGAATAATAACGATGCCTTAATAACGGTATCTTTCACTGTTAAATTGCTGACTTCAGTGGGAGCTTTGAGTCAACACAGCATGATTTAAACTCATAATGCAAGTGAAGTAATGAAGCCTGGGCATAACATAGTAATTTGACTGCTTGGTATGGGGTTGTTTTTTTTTTTTGTTTCATTGGACTGTAACCGTTTAGGGAAAATGCAAATTATTTTGACCCCTTGTCCTCACAATGACTTGGTTGCAGGTAGTTTCAAAGTTTGGAAATGCCCGGTGTCACCACCTCAGCTGGAAATCTTTGATCTCTGTGTTTGCATTGTGCAGCTATTGTGCTCTGTTTGCAAAGCAGGTGCGCTTTAAAACCTCCTTCAATGTTCTCTGTGCTCAATTTTCTGCAATTTTTGACATCTTGGACATTTAGCCAGTGTTTTGTCCATCTCCCTCTAGGATTTACTTTTATTGGCCTCACATTTCAGTATGAGCTGGTTTTGTTGGGGTTTTTTTTGCATATTCTACAGTCTGAGAAACTGATAGCAATAAAGGAGCAATCCAGATGCCGTTTGTTCTGACTAAAATACCAAAATATGTTCATTTACACGAAGAAATGTTGGATTCTGTTAAACAGAGGGAGGAAAAAAAAGGAAAGCTAGTAATACTGAGTCAACAGAACAGCCAAAATAAGACACAAAACACTTTTGATACTTGATGACAGGGAAAAATTTGCATGCTAGCTATGATTAGCCTTCTCATGAGACCATGAAAATGTTGGAAGAGTTTTAGCATGACCCTATTGATTCAGGGGTCTTCAAGAAATCCTGGCCCAACTTCTGCAGCCCTTTCAGTACCTATATACTGGATTACCTCTTAATACATATTGCAGAACCCTTCTATTGGAGGAGTGGCTGAGTCATAGTTAGGGTCTGCAGCCATCCAGTACTTCCTAGCGCACAGAGACACCAAGAAGTGTATTCAGTCATGCCCTGAAATCACACAGTTTTAAAAGTCACAGAATCATAGAATGGTTTGGGTTGGAAGGGACTTCCAAGCCTCATCAAGCTTGACCTTGAATGTCTCCAGGGATGTGGCCTCCACCACCACCTCCCTAGGCAGTCTATTCCAGTCTTTCACCACCCTCATTAGTTGTAGAAAAGGTGTCACTTGTGGTTGACAAAATACACATGCAGTTACTACTCCCTTTCCTCTTCGTCTTTTCTTGACTGGTAATCATACCACTTCCCTCCACACTGTGTAGGAGGGAAGCTCCTTTGCTGAAGTCAACCAAGGCTTTGTACTGATTCTAACAGCACTTTGAACCATGCACAACATGTATCAAAGGCGTTCTTTTGGTCACTAGTGCTACGGCTCCGAGAGGAGCACACCTCTGAAACCAAACTCTCAATTGTTCTGGCTTACTCTGCTTTGATTTGCACTGTAGAGTGGTCTTACTGGACCACTGACTGGATTTGTGTAGGATGCGCCTCCACGCTTCCTTCCACTGCTAATGTCCAGGACCAGACTGGAGCTAGTCCATAATAACCCTGTAATACAGATAGTGTGGTTGCCAGCACCTTGATACCAACTCTTTCACTCTATGGAAATGCCCTTTTTGCTTATTAATGGACATGGTCCATGTCCTT
Source organism: Actenoides hombroni (assembly GCA_024336885.1). Lineage (NCBI taxonomy): Eukaryota > Metazoa > Chordata > Aves > Coraciiformes > Alcedinidae > Actenoides > Actenoides hombroni. Next base: position 38,672,091 of record WUAM01000287.1, on the reverse strand, counting down.
TTATCCTTTTTTTTTTTTTTTTTTTTGTGGATTTGTAGCTATCTTAAGACAACAAATATAATTTTATTTTGAATTTTTCTCCCATTTATCCCAAGCTGCAGATCATAATGCAACAAAATCCAGTTTATATTATGCCCCTTATCCTCTGTGAAATGTCCCCTGGCACCTTGTCTAAACCAAGTGGAAAAAAAAATGAGCTTTTTAAGGCAAAACTGACAGAAATATTCCCATTAAAATACATTACATTAGTAATTACTATTCAGTTCCTAGCAAATGGCCACAGTGAGAGCATCTCTGTAGCACCCACCACGTTTTAGGATGTGACTCTGGCTCCTGGGTGTGAGAGAGCAGAAGAAAGCAGGTATTGCAACTATTCCAGTCCACTGGCTGCATAGCAACTTAGGGCTGGGCAGCCCAAGGTAGCAGCAGGTTTGAGTAGCTCACTGCTCTCTGGTGTTTAAATGCTACAGCGGGCACCTAAAACTGCACAGACAGTGTCAGAGACATGTGCAATGTGGCCTTAAGGGTGTACATAGTGATTGTCCCTTGTGCTGTACTGGCATATGTGCCAGTACGGTATGGAAGACACTTGCTGAGAAAAATTACAACATGTAATCAAGCGGAGATGTAATTAATTGTGTGCTAATAGTGTTTGCATTATGTACCATAAATACAACTCAGAAATCAACTGATAACTGCCAAGAATGTAATTTACTTTAAAAAGCTAAAGATACAGTGGACGTGTCAGACAAAACATGTCCCAGTCTTTGGGAAAAACACTGATGTGCAACTTCCTTTCCCAGAGAACAAAACCCACTTCTTCCCTCTGCTTCAGCACACAGTTTATAGCACACAATATATATCTAAAATATGCATAATTTAACACTGTCATTTTATCTGAGATTTCTGCTGACGTGAATGAATAAACCACATTCTTTGGAAAACCACCTTATCACTCATAAAACATCTATTCTACCTTCAAGACCTCAGCAAACCTTCCAGGGTGAGAGAAATTTCATTTATCCAAGGGACAAAATAGAAAGGGAACAAAACCACGTACTGGTTTTTGAGGGCACCCTCCTATTTCAGCCCCGAATCGATTAGCCTGGTACCTTCTGGGCCTGTGGGACTTTGTGCTGTCAAGTATTGCTGAACTGAAATTGATACAGGGAGGCAGGATCTCCTGGCATTACAGGGAGTTTCTTCTCTTTTATGCTGGCAACGCAACTGTATTAGAATTTATTAGACAACATTTCATTGCCAAGTGCATAAGGATGCATGGAATGTGGTTGTGATTTAATAGAGTTTCTAACGAGCTGGACTGAAGCAAAGAAACACCCAGCTCAAACCCACCGTGTACTCGAGGCAGAGTCACCCCCCCCCCCCCCCCACACCCCCCGACAAAAGGAAAGAGCTAGAACCTTTCACCCGCCTCCAGTTTGTACCAGTTGTGAGAAATCTAAGTAGCGATGTGAAGAATATGGTAAAATGTAATTTGGCTAATATACTTCCCAAGTTTGTAACTCTGTGTGGGGTTTTTTTGTGTGGTTGTGCAAGGGATAGGCAGGTTTTAGGGACACGCTACACTTGAGGTGTGTCACTGGCATGCCCAAGTGCAGGCTTGGTACGTAGCTCCCACTTTATGCCACAGAGAGCAATGGCTGCCTTGAGGGGGTTTGGGGGGTGGGTGTTGAATCCCCCTCTTGAGTGTGCCTGTTTCTCTCCAAAAACTAACAGGAGAATCTGATGTGGCAAAGCTTCTTTTGGTGCCTGTTGTTTGACGGTACAACTCCACATTTTAGGGGACAGCCTACTGGTTTGGGTTTCAGGTAATCTTAGTTCTGCTCTGTGCTGGTCTTGACTGGGATAGAGTTAATTTTCGTCATAGTAGCTGTTATGGGGCTACATTTTGGATCTGTGGTGAAAACAGTGTTGATAGCAGAGGGATGTTTTCATTATTGCTGAGCGGTGCTTACACAGCATCAAGGCCTTCTCTGCTTCTCACACTGTCCCACCAGCGAATAGGCTGGGGGTGCACAAGAAGCTGGGAGGGGACAGATCTAGGACAGCTGACCCCAACTGACCAAAGGGACGTTCCAGACCATATGACATCATGCTCAGCAATAAAGGTGGGGGAAGAAGAAGGAAGGGGTTCAGAGCGATGGCGTTTTGACTTCGCAAGTAGCCGTTACACGTGACAGAGCCTGGCTTTCCTGGAGATGGCTGAACACCTGCCTGCTGATGGGAAGTAATGTGTGAATTCCTTGTTTTGCTTTGCTTGCTTGTGTGGCTTTTGCTTCACCTATTAAACTGTCTTTATTTGAACCCCTGAATTTTCTCACTTCTACCCTTCTGGTTCTTTTCCCTATCTTGCCGTGGGGGGACTGAGCAAGCAGCTGGGTGGTGCTTAATTGCCGGCTGAGGTTAAACCACAACATACTCTCACAGTGGCACAAAATCTGCTCTGATCTTGGTCAGTCCATCTATTTCCCATCCCAGCTTTCACCTGCCTTTCATATTGAGAGGTTAAGCTCTACAAGGTAGGAATAGTTCTTCTTTCTCTGTGCTTTTGCAGCACACACAACCAGGTAATACTGTTGTGATGTGCACAGACAAACATCAGCTATTCTCAAACTGAAGAAATGTAGTCCAGATTCTGAACACTACAAATCAACACACACCAGGGTCGTGTGGGCAGTTGTTCCTACTAGTCTTGCTCAATGCAAGGACATCTTAATCTATCAGCTGGCAGAGGAGCTTCCCATCATCTGGGACTGCCTCCAAACCTGTCACACATGTCCTCCTACACCTGCAAACAGAAACATACTCCCTAAGAACAAGATAGTGGGATTACTGTAAGAAACTGTTGGGTAATGAGATACTTGCATTTGCTTAGCTCTATTAGCCCTCCAAATAAAGAAAGTGCAGTGAAGTGACTTGGATGACGATGAATCCAAGAGTAATGATGAGTTACCAGTCATTCACCTTGTCATCCAGCAGAGCTAGGAGAAATTACAATATTCTAGTATGTGACTAGGAATCTGGATATCTGACACTTAAGGGTTACAGCACAGTTGGTTTATGAGAGAGTAGAGAAGACAAAAACGTAGTTAAAGAATTACCGAATGTCTAAAAATACGTATCCACTAAAATGTATAATACAATGTTTATTGCATGTGTTTATAACAAGTCTTCATAGTTTTAATTAGTTTTGGTTTTAAAACATAAGATATGACAAAGAGTATCTAATTGCTTAAGCAATATAGAATGAGGTAAAATATGTAATATATATGGAGTGCCTGTCTACATGGCACTGGCATAGCATTTTGAACTGGCATTTGTTGGGATTGAGCTCCTTTATGGTATTGTCATTCCTGAAAAATGTGTCCTTCCCACATACTGTTTTAGTGAAATCAGTATTTGCCACTGAGTGCCAATTCTTTTTTAACTCTGCATGTTATATAACCCATATCCTGATATATATTCAATCAGAACACTTAAGCCTAACAATCATCTCCAACCCGATGTTGGTTTAAAATAGCTCAAAGCAGACCTAAAGCAATTTCACTTTTCTGCCATGAAAATACCAGCCAAAAAAAAAATAAAATTGTAAAACTAAATTTTTTAAAGCTTTGAGCTGTTAATATATTTATTTCTCTCATCCTTTCCTTTTCAAATATTTTCTGCTTTCCATAGCTTCCTTTTATATTGCTCCTGGTTTTCATACTTCATATGGTTTCATACTTACTTCATGGGTTTTATGTACCTTTTTAGAGTTTTCCTCCTGTGCTTCTCTAGTCTCTTTACTAATTTCTTTCTCTGAAAGTTTCCTTCTTACTTCTGATGGGGATGTACTACAGTGAAGTCAGGTAAACTGCAGTTTGGTTTTTAGTTCTGTGACTGTGGCAGCTTCAGGAGTCACTTCCTCTACCTATCTCTCCATCTCAGCTTTGAGTCATACTGGTGGAAAGCTCCTTTAAGCATAATTATTCTCTTTATTTCATCTGTTTGTTACCTCCTCAACGCTTATCGTGATTTGCAGCTCCTCACTCAGCTCCCATTCTTCCCCTACCCCCAACAGTAACTTTTTCAATGTGGACTTTCATTGTATTATGGTTATTACTAATTCTGTCGTATTCTGCAGATTATGTGCCTTCACTTTATCTCTATCTTGAAGGATAGCTGTTACAGTTATCCTTCAGCTATCCACTGCTGCAGTGATGGGTTCCATTGATTCCAGCTAATTGATGTCAGTGAAGAACACAAATGAGGGTTACAAAAATTATTAGAAGAGGCTTAGAAAGATGAGAGATAAGCAACAAATGTCCAGAAAAATGAGAGATAAGCAACAAATGTCCAGTTATGGTTTCCTATGAAACCTTGTAAAGGAAAAGTGTGTGCATCTGAAGCCAGCCCTCCTATGTTCATTCATGGGGTAATTTAAATCATGGTTGCATGTCTCTAGTACCTTTGGGAAAAGATTTGGACAAGAACTACTTGGAGACTGTAATGCTAATGTCAAGCAGAAATGACATGTTATCCACATCTTGACTGCACCCTGAGGAAAAGATATGCCCTGTCAGTGTCAATGCATTTCTACATCTATGGACACTTGCTAAGAACACTTTTTTTTTATGTCTGTCTATACAGCCTTTGACTTTGAAGGGTCTTAATCACCTGCAGTGAAAGAGCAGGAAACAGTCAAAGCCTGCCAGAGTTAAGTGCCTTAGACTACAGTGCCAGAAGTGCTATTCAATAAGTTGTGAAGTAAAACTGGTTCAGTCTATAAGGCTGTAGCGAAATAAAATGCAGAAGCCAACATTCTTAATGTTACTCTCAGAAACAAAATATTTACACTTCATAACTGTAGAGATGATGTGGAGAGTGAAGGAAAGATGACAAAACATATTGCAGTATGTATGGATTATAAAGCCATAAACTATAGACAGTATCCGACTAAGCTAAGGTTCATAAAAGTTAATCAGCACTAGGTTAGCCTACCTTAGATGAAAGAGGGTAGGTATTGTTTGAATGCTCACCATTCTTGATAAACACTGATTCACATTCCAGTTACATGCCCATTCTATAGCTCTGTCACTGCTGATCACTCTAAAATCCCCTGGCACTTTGTGAAAGAACACAGTATTACCTCTGAGCTCCTGACCAGGTATCAATCCAGACAATCACATTGACATGTCTTAACACATCCTGCAGTTCTAACTGGAACCACTGGTTTTCACTGACTGCCCCAGGCCTCAATTCTGTGTTTAGACTCACTGTGGGCTATTATGTAGCTCCTTTTTTCTCTGATCAACAGTTCAGATAAGGGCTTCTGGAAAGATGCAATTCCAAGAAAGTGCTGGAAGCAGACCAGTGATGATTTTTTTTTTTATTTTTATTCTCTAGATGAATAAAAATAAAGACTGGTTGTAAGATTAATAGAAAAAAGCAAACCTCAGCCCTCCCAGAAGAAACTGGAAACAAAAAAATACACCAATTTTACACCGAATATGGAATTCCTGGAATCTTTTCCAAACTGCTATCATTAAAATGTATGCAAATTTTTCCCTTGTTCTGCATTAAGTCTAGAGTATATTCGCTGAAACAAATAGTTTACTTGAATTCTTGCAAGAATATGAATGGAAAATACTTTGATCCTTTCTCAGAAGAAACAAAGTACCATTCAATGAAATGGAAAAAACATCAGAAACAGAAGAACTATGAAATTACAAAATGTTATTTTCATACAAATCATAATGTTCCCAGGGCATGCATTGTGAAGCAGATTACGGAGTCAGGAATTTAACAAAATGCAGAAAGCCATGACAAAAAAAAAAAACCCAAAGCAGTAATAATGGATTTCTCAAAAGGTTCCTAAAGAAGCATAGCAGCTTTAACCCTTTAAAAGAGGATAAGATAACCAATTATTTCAGAGTAAGAGAAGGTTTTGTCTAGGGACAACTTATTTTCTAACTGTGCACGTGGAAGTTTGCTTCAGCAGCAGGTTTTGATGAACACAGAGTAATGTAGAGCAGGTAGGCATGCAGGAGTCATGCAGTAATTCCTATTATCTTTTATACTGATGATAATGCTCAGCCAGTTGCCTTTTTTTTTTTTTCCCTCCCCACAAACTGACCCAGTTAAACATTTGTGTATCTAATATGCCTGAGATGCTATAATTAGAACATTTTTAATTATTCAACACTCCTAACTCTTCTCTTGAGTGTGGTAATTTGAGACGACAGTTCTGAGTACTGGCACAACACCTTGATACAAGGAGCTTTCTGACAATCCTTAAGCTGCTGTTTCTCATGTAAGATCGTAGCCACTGTTACAATTTCATGCAGGTATGAAGGCTACTACTTGTCTTGGAATACTTGTCTTGTTATGAAAATCTGGCCCTATCCCTATCTTGAAAAAAAAATGATGCAAATTCATCTACCTAAATACATACATTTGATCACAATGGAAAAGGTTATTTTGTGTTTAAAAATTAAAGTGAATTTTAGGCTTATCAGCCATGCTGGACTGTGACTACTTAAACTTCAAGTCCTCTGTTTATTTGCAGAACAGCTATTGTGCAGACATGGTAAGCAGTGGCATGTTTCCCTCCATTATTTTGGAAGTGTTCTCTTCAAGAGGGCCAGCTAAACTACTTTTTTGCTTAGCCAAAGCATGATCAAAACACTGGAGTCAGTACCAAGATCACAGAGGCTCCAATGAACTCTGGATCCGGGCAAACATTTATGAAAATTACCAGAAAAATATTAAACACTACCAGGTTGTGGTATGTCATATGTGCACACACATTTCACATGGTCTGGACTGAGGCAACCTCTTTATTTTCCATGGGCCACAGTACATGTTCTTGCCCAGCGTAAAACATTTCAAAACATAGTTCAAGCAAACCTAAGCTAAAATGCCTCTCTAGAACTACTGAAAACATGTTTTTAAATGGATGCACCAAGTCACAGGTAAAGCTCATGATTATACCCATAATCACTTCTCACGTCAGTTTTCAAAAGAAATTAATATTTAATAGCATAAGCCAAGCTAATAATTTTAGGAGAGTGCAATCTACCCACAAGTGTGGAATTACATCATCAGTTTATTTGATCACCTTTCACCTCCTCTGTAAAGGCTAAATGCAAACATATTTAACTCTTCCAGCTGCATGGCCTTCCCCTAAGTAATATGCTTGACCTCCATCTGTTTGGAAACAAATACCACTTTTTGACACATACCTTATACTTCTCCTGGGATTCCTAGCTCCATACATAGTTTTCTCTGTAATCTTAGTGAGGCCACTAGACTATTTACTTTCCACTCAGGTACCTACATACAAGCCGAAGGTCATATCCTTTATGTGTTATGAGACTATTTCAGGCAGTGCAGCATGACTGATGACAGCTGAAAACAGAAAGTATGCACTGAGACATCTTGAAACACTGCCACACAGGGTTTGTGTAGGAGACGTGCTCTTTTGCTGTAGACCTGGCATTCCCTGGTGACTAAGTTTCAAGTCAGTGCCTATACAAAGGTCCAGGATTAAACCTTGAACCTTGCACTGTAATTGTGCTCCGTTTCCTATGCGCTAGGAGATTAGCAACATGAGGTGGCCACAAAAGCATCACAGATACAATGCAAATGTTATAGATAGCTGTTGTCTCTTCCCCCCTGAGCTAGATGAATTGCTCCCTTATGGAGTGCTTCCCTGTTTGGCTGAGTGATTGTTGCTGTCATACCTCCTCCATCCTCTCTTCTCCCAGTTAAATTGTGTTTTCTGAGAGTGCTACGCCTTCTGAAAAGATGGGGACAGACATTATGCCTTCTCCTTAGGGCTGAGATGTGAAGGAGCATGACTGAGCATTTCTAAAAATCAAAAGAGTTGAAAGATGACGTTGCATACTTATCAAGCTTTTCAAGTTCAAACACTAACCCCTGGGGACCAGTTTTCTGAGGGAGGAAGCCTTCTGACTTCTACAGCACCTATGGGTGTTGAGGTGCAGGCACAGTATGAGGGAGTCAAAAAGAATATTTATAAGAACATTGATGATGGGCTAAAAATTTTTCTTCTCCTGGCCCCATTCTCCTTCCTTGCCATCTCAATGAGAAAAAAGAAAAATTCCAACACTGCACTGAGTTCATCCCACTGCAAAACCACAGAATCATAGAATAGTTGGTTTGGAAGGCACCTTTAGAGGTCATCTAGTCCAATGCCCCTGCAATGAGCAGGGACATCTTCAACTAGAACAGGTTGCTCAGAGTCTCATCCAACCTGATCTGGAATGTTTCCAGGGATGGGGCATCAACCACCTCTCAGGGCAACTCAGGCCAGGGTTTCACCAACCTATCGTAAAAAATGATCTCTAATTTTTTATCTCTAAGCAAAATTAGCTCTAATGAGCTGGGTGTAGAAATCTGGAAGCCTGAAACCTATGGCAAGGCCTTGGTATTCATTAGGGATACACAGGTGAGAGTGTGCATAGGTAAAGAAAGCCCTACTGTTTAACAAGCTGAAGACTGAGCTGCATCTTTGTATTCAATATTGAGAATATTTGCGTATACAAAATTTACCCGCACCCTTTTCCTGTCAGAAGTCTTACCAAAATTAGTTATGTGTATGCAAAACTTAACTAAACCATTTTTTTTCCTGCCTTCTCTTTTGAAGTTTGACACTTATGAGTTAGCAAGTTTTTATATTTTTCCTTTTCCAACACTTCTGGTTGCCAATGTAAATACATGCCATTGCATTTAGAACATTTTGACATTTTTTTTCAGGTGCCACAACAGCTCTTTCTACAAATGATTTAATGGAACAGTTGCATTTAAAGTACCAGCATAAACCATGGACTGAAACTCTGAAAGTTGTCCATTTTTGCATGGTAAGGATCACAGATTAGGTGAGAGAAGGGTAAGTGGTGTCAAAGCAGGCTGGCAAGATGGTTCAAAAACTGCTTGACTTTAAGAAAAACCCACAACAAATCAAAACCCAAATCACTGGTGCCTATTCGAACCTGGCTCCTTATTTTTCTTATAACAGTGGATACAAAATGTTTCCTGTGTTATTTTAACACTGTAGAGGTTGTTTCTTTCACTATTTTAACTCTTCGGGACTTAGCACTGGTTGTCTAATACTTTAGGTTATTTTCTGTTCATTATTGTCAGGACATTCATAGTATGCAAAGACAATTTCTTGCCCACATGACTGGGAGCAAAGGCTGTTTTTCAGAAACTGGCCTGAAACCTGCTATCTAGACTCTCTCCTGCTGTGATATACCTTAAGTATTTCCATGCTTCCCACCCTTCCAGTAGGTAATTATATTTAATTAAAAAGCAGATTAGCACAACTGCTCTGAGCTTAGTATAAAAAGTCCCATTTTTTTTCCCCATGCTTCTTTTTATTAATATTTAACTGAAAACAAGGTCCTGAGTTTGAACATAGTGAAAACTTTTCAGCAGTGAATGTTCTTTGTGAATTGAAGTGTGAAATATGAGTTCTCAGACAAGAGCTAGAAGAGAAGCTGGGAGAGTTTGCTTGCTAGTTAATATCTTCTGCTGGAACTTGCACCCTGAGTCTAACCGCGTACACCTGTGGCACTTACTGTTCTCTCCTTTGCATGCAGAGAGATTCCTCCTAAAACAAAAATAAAAGTATTTTCTTAGTTGATCTCTCGTATCACAGTGAAATTAGCTGACACAACTTGTGCTCAGCTCAGCAGAAGAGGGCATGGGAACCCACTCCCCGCTCCAAAGACCTCTGATATATAATTACTTCACAACAGGGTCTTCACCAATCCCTTCAGTGCTGCCACTTTGGAGAGAGCTACAATCATAAGTCACCTCTATGTCTGGCAAAAAGAAACAAGTAGTGTTTTGTCGTACTGGGCATCGGTGTTCTGTGTCTCACATGCAGTGATGTTCCTCTTTGGCTAGTATTTAAGGATTCTATCTCTGTCTCTTGTTTTCACAAACATGCTAGGATAAGCCACTTCGATGGCCCGTCAGTAATGCTCCAGATGGTCCCTTGCGCTCGTGCATGGAGAAGATACAGAGGACGATGAATGGTAACAAGCTGGCAGATAACTCAAAGTGTATTTTTTAACATTCTGTGGAAACTACCCATTCTTTTCTGTTGGTGAGGTTCTGCACAAAGGGGTCAAATGTACAAACACAGATACGGGTAAGACACGAGAGACTTGTGACTCATCTTTGGGCTAAGCCTTCAGGCTATAGCTATTCTCAAAGTCCGACAATAAGCTCTGCCCAGCAAAGCACTCATTAATCATTGGGTAATAACTGTCATTAATAAGGAGAAGTCATGCAACAGATCGTATTTTCTCATTACTTAAATCACACCCTTTAAAGCAGGATAATACTGGTTCTGCTTCTTGATCATTGCAGCCTGATGAAATAACATTTCCATTTTTTGCAGCTAAATCTTTGTTTTCTGTGATGAACAGATTGGAATCTTTATCCAAACAAAAAGGGTAAGTTTGTTTATGAATAAATACACACGAGAAAGCGTGGCCCCAAGTCCAGTGGGGAATACCATCTGGATGGCTTGTCAACAATACTTTTTTTAGCTTGGTGTTCTAATGGGGTGTATTACTTGGAACGGGCATGACTGCCTACTTTGATTAGTCCTTTGTGGAGGAGGATGTTGGGTGTAGAGAGGGTATGCATGCCTAGATCCCAAAGCTACGGACCAAGGTAAATAGTTTTCAGCAAACCAGCATGATAATGCAAAGAGCAGAGCACAGATATATTGCCTGGTTGGATATTTTTCAGAAGCTGAGCCAAGGAAGAGTTATTTTTGAAGCATCCCTAGTGTATCTTCCCACAACCAAGTAAACTGTACTCATTTCCTTTCTTCATGTGACAGAATTTTTAGATATACAAGCCTTTTTTTTCTTTTTTTTTTTTTCCACTCTCCTCAGGCTTAATGCTCATGTTAGTCCCAGTGGGACTGTCTGCTACATCACATCGAACATGTTTTACATAGAAGTTCAGCTGGAGAAGGATGGAAACGTGGTGGATGTAAAAGTGGCTCACCTTGGAGAAGCTCCTGTGGTAAAGTTAATTTTCTCTGTCTTTCATCTCCCTGTAGTCTCCCACCTGGTCTCCAGCTGCCATGTCAGAAAGTCTTTGGCGTCTTGTCACATCTGACAAGCCTGTGCATGGCACTAGATACCTCTTTAGGCATCTGAATCTCTCATCTAAACTTATAACTCAGTTACTGGTATTAAGTACTGTGGTGCTAAATTGTAAGGTAAAACTCAGCTGACATGCCCACATGCCAATAATTTTGTATACCCTGCATACATATTTCTATTCTCATACTTTGATGTTATCAATATACAGTAAATAACAGGGCCTTAAAATATTTTCCTACCAAGTTTAGTGCAATATATATTCCCAATGGATGTCTTGGAGCTGTTACCAGAGATTCCATATTTCCTTCTGCATTCTTTAGGAGTGTGTGCATTCTGACTAATGGGGATGTTTTTCTTGCAAAATTTCTCATTAAAATATTGGCAGAATATCACTATGCAGTTCACATACCATGTTCTGCAGTTATTCCGTGTTACAGACAATCCATTAGTTCAAAGATACAACACAAGCTGTTGTGGGTGGGCAGGGAGCACAAACTATGATTTTTATCAGTAAGCATCCAAATTGTTACATTAATTTGGGGTTTAATCCATTTTTTTTTTCAGTTGCAGTTAGCCCAGGAATTTCAGGTTGTTCTGTTTGACCAGCACAGGGCTCTTGATCAGTGAGTGCTGGACAATATTCTTAGGATGGTAATACATATCCAGAGAATTTTAGCACAGTAACTCACAATAAAAGAAAAACTGGCAAATATGCAGGGTTTTTTTTTGTTTGGTTTTTTTTATCAACAAACTATTTCTCTTAATTTTATCCTCTTCCACAGAGCCTTTGATCTTCTAATTATTATATTACTATTATGTTTTAACTATGGTAATGTTAGTCTGTTTCTTGCTGGCTGAGGATTTTTTCTTTTTAGCTAACCATTCAGCTAATTAAAAGTAATGGGGAACAATCTTATCATTACCAATGAAATGCTTTTAAGAGATGTTTCATAAAGGATAGTAAGAAACATGAAACTCCTCTCTCTTATTCCCGTAGGTTTCTGATGACTTGTTGCAGCATCTAAGGTAAAGAATCATGTACAGAGTCTCTTATTGAATGACAAAGAATGAATGAGTCAAGTGTTTCTTTGCATGTTGTGAAGTCAAGGCTGGAATAGTTTCAGTGTAAGAACTGATGAAAAAAAAAATAAAAAAAATAAAATAAAATAATCAGGAAACAATCAGGAAATGAGGGCTGGGACACCTCACCTATGGAGAAAGGCTGATAGTTGGGGTTGTTCAGCCTGCAGAAAAGAAGGCTCCAGGGAGACCTTATTGCAACCTTTCAGTCCTTCAAGGGGCCTATAAGAAAGATGGGAACAGTCTTTTTAGCAGGACCTGTTGTGACAGGACAAGGGTTGATGGTTTTAAACTAAAAGAGGGGAGATTTAGACTAGAGAAAAGGAAGAAATGTTTTACAATGAGGATGGTGAAACACTGGCACAGGTTGCCCAGAGAGGTAGTAGAAGCACCATCCCTGAAACATTCAAGGTCAGGTTGGATGGGGCTCTGAGCAACTTGATCTCAAGCTGTCCCTGCTCACTGCAAGGGGGTTGGCCTGGATGACCTTTAAAGGTCCCTTCCAACCCAAAGTACTCTGATTCTATGAATAATATGACTCCAGAAAACAACAGAAGAATTACCAACTTTTTGAACTTTATGTGGGGAGTTAGTTCCAGTGCTCCATATTGAAGGTTAGCAGTTGTTGTAACTTGTTTTTACCCGCTTCTGATTTGTAAATTCAAGGCTAAGACTGCAGAAAATATAATTTTGAAAAGTTACTGCAGGCGTTACTTATTTCTGAAGCCATTCCGTTCAAAACAGCTAAATTACATCTGCTTCAGTGGCGTGAGGGAAAAGAGGAATGCTCAGTACCTGGGCTCTAGCTGCCAGCTGAACGCAGCCTTTGAACACTGGCAGTTGTGTTGATTGCAAGAATTACAGAATTACTTCGACACATAATCTTGGAAATAGACTGCTGCTGACAATTTAGAATGGGCAGATTTACAGATCCAAACCAGATATTACTTTTCCCCTTCTCATTCCATCATATACTAAGTAGTCTTTGTATTGTCCTTATGGAAATGTCTTAACTACATGTCCTTCAGGTTTCTGTCACAGCAATGAAAGCAAAATGATATCGCACGGCCTGTTTCTCTTTGCAAATGTGTAGGAGGGGATGTTACTTTAATTTTCTCATGTAGCAGTAGGGCATTATAAATATATTTTAAAGTTTTTATTATTACCACATTTCTTTTTGTCTGAACAGTTGGTGTTCCATGTCAGGCCCACCACCTTAAAAGTCCATTTAGTTCTTCAGTCAATATGAACAAAGTTCCAGGTTTTACCAAGTATATTTAAGAAATTGAATTCTTACTTAAATACCTTAGCAGAACAGCTGAAAGGGAAGGTAAAGAGAGAATAATCACTGACCCTTCACATTTCATCTCTCTTCTTTGTGGGCCTGAAATGTATCGTGAGTTTTTCCAGACCCTTTTTTTCCTTAGAAATGAAGTTACATTTGCTTCACAGGTGTAAACAACTGTGTCTTAAAGCTTTAACTTGCATTTTCCTAGTTTTTTGACTCCCAGTGATGTTAACTGCCAGCAGTTTGGCTCTGAGCAATGTCATATAGTTACCACTGGCACTGTGGGTACTACTTGTCTGCCTTCCTGCTTTTGTTAGAATTTGGCACAAAGTGCAGGTATCCCTTCTATGCCTCTTGGTGTAGTATTTTATGTGGTTGAAGGCAGTTTGTTATGTGTGTCATGCTTCCCGTGAGTCTCAACATAACTATAAATTCACAATGAACCAGCCACCTAATGCATAGGCTGGTGCTGTGTCTATACCTGCATGACTCCTTCCCTTCCTTTTCCCTACTTCCACACTAGTCCAGTTGGAAAGAGTTGGAGAAGAATTAAGTGATGGGTTACATCCTAGAGTACTGGGAGAACTGGCAGGGGTGCTCACGAGGTCATTTTCCATCATTTATCAGCAGTCCTGGCTGACTGGGGAGGTACCAGCAGATAGGAGGTCAGCCAGTATAACACCCTTATATAAGAAGGGACAGAAGGATGATATGGGGAACTACAGGCCTGTCAGTTTGACTTCAGTACCAGGGAAGCTGATGGAGCAGATCATCCTGGGTTCTATTATGCAGAACATGCAGGACAACCAGGTGATCAGGCCCAGTCAGCATGAGTTTATGAAGGGCAGGTCCTGTTTAACAAACCTGATCTCCTTCTATGACAGGGTGACCTGCTTGTTGGCTTTGGTGAGGCCTTCTCATTACTTTTATAGTTCCTACATGAATGTGTTGAAGAGCAAAAGACCAACAAACACATTTGTGGAATTACATTGATAGTCTTTCTGTGCTGTAAAATAGTCTCTTATTGTTTCCTGGCTATTCCTCTCTTCCGTTTATCTATTTGTGTTGTATGCTATGCTAGATATGTACCTTTTAAGAACCTTTAGTGACAGGTTGTGCCAAATTGCTTCTGAAGTACAGGTTACTGTATTAATTAAGTGTCCTTGTCTGTGTGCATCCAACTTAAAAAATACCAACAGATTTCTAAAGTATAGCTTCCCTGTAAAGAGACAGAGTTGTCTTTTTGTTTTTCAGTTTACCTCACTCAGTTTCTATTGAAGTTCTTTCTTCTTCAAAGTTAAGACAACCTGGAATCATAGCATCTTAACAATATAGACCAGGTGTTGTATATTGTCCTCTTACTCACCAGGCATCGAGAGGTGGCCTTTCAGGGTCTGATGTTGATAATAAGATCTGAGAAGTCTCAAAGATGGAACTGTTTCTTTCTGGAGTTTAAAAGTCTTTTATTGCAGTTCATGTGAATATAATGGACACTTTTATTTCTCCCTCGCTGCAGTTGTGATTTCTCTTATTTCTTCTTAATAGTGTCACATGGTTCTTACATGCTAAGGCCTGTTGTATAACATTGGAAACCATGGGGCCAGAAGTATTTCAAGTCCATTTGATAGGCAATGCAACACTAAAGTTAGTGCTCATAGAAGATGTATCACAGAACCCTAGAGTCCTTCTTAGAAAACCTTACATGTATTTGCAAGGAGAATATTCCTCCTGAGTACAATGCTACTACCAGTTTATAACTGAAATCTGGTATACTCTGTTGAGTTTTAAGTAATATTTTTAGTAGTATAATATTTTATTTATATACAAAATACAGTGTACATGTGGTACTGTTTATAATATTTTATTTCAGCTTTTGATAAAATACCTTTTTTTTTTTTTTGTCTTGTAGCTTGAGATCTTGACAAATTTAGCAAATGAAGCCAACATATCAACTCTGCTTCGAGAATTTCAGGTTTGTGCAGAAGTCTATGTTTGGAGGGGGGTTGGGTTTGTTTTTTTGTTTTTGTTTGGGTTTTTTTTGTGTGGTTTTTTTGTTTTTGTTGTGTGAGGTGTTTTTGGTTTTGGAATGTTCTCTGTTGGCCAATTGCCATTACTGGATGCTTCATCTAGACTTTTTATTCTTAAATTCTTCAAGTCTTCTCCAGGATAAAATGTTGTTGCAATGGAAATGAAACTGTCTCATATCATAATGGATAATGGTGGTTTTTATATGTGGAAAGGAGTTGCAGTGGTTTTTTTTCTGTCAAGGTTTAGGGTCAGGGCAGTCTGCTAGAACTATAACAGATGCTCTCTGTTAAGCCCTCTACCCTCCCAAGGGGAAGAGAAAGGGAATAAGGGAGAGACGCTTATTGATTAGAAATGAAAGCTAGAACAGCTTTAATGAACATAATAATAATAAAACGGAAAATATACAAAAGCAGTATACCAACCCAACCACCCTGATGGCAATTAAGTCATCATCGTCACTGTTGCTGTGGACCAGGCACTGGGGAAGTCCCAAGCTGGACTCAGTGACAGATGGGAACTGGATTCAGGAACATATGAATTTGAATCGAAGGCAGAATGGACAGAATCTTCCTCAGATGCCGGCTGTTGAAGAAGAGACCCTCCTGATCCCTCAGCTTTATACTGAATATGACATCTATGGGCTGGAATCCCTCGTTGGTCAGTTTAGGGTCACCTGTCCTGTCCACATCTCCCTGCAGGTGCAGCCTTTCACTTTTCTGCACCCCCCCAATGTGGTACACAAGATCCAGCAGTGGCCTTGGTCTGCATACCAATCCTTGGTAGTAACTCTAAACATGGGGTGTTATCACTGCTAGAAGCAGACACTGTCTGTGAGAACAGGCTGCTAACTTCAGAAAGTGCAGTTAGTTAGAGGAACTGAGCTGAAAAGTAAAATCACTGAAGAGAATTAGTTCTGTTATCACTCAAACCAGGACAGAGGCTGTGCCTGCTTCCCGCTGCCCAAGTCGTGGAAGAGATAAAAAAAAACTTATGGAGCCAGACATGGGCAAGAGCCACCCAATAGTCCTCTTAAACTGCTTCATTATTTTTCATTAGAAAGGAAGATTCTGAAAGGCTTGGGCAACCTGGACATGGGACCAAGTGCTCAAGCTACAAGTTTCTGTGCGGCTTTTTTGTCCATGATTAATCAAAAAAAGAGGAAAAAGGAAAAGAGGGAGATGCTAAAGAGCTCCAGTTTGGCCAAGCTCATCTTATCTTGCATCAGATCTCAAAGAAACAAGCTGAGATTTGAGTGTAGGCAGAAGGTGGCAGGTCTGGCATAAAGAGTGAGCTTTAAATTGTCTCTAAGATAGGCAAATAAAATTCTGCTTTTATCAAGAGACAGAAGAACAGACAGCAAAAATGGAGACCTGCAGGCCATGTAGGAGAGGTGAGAATATGAGGAGAACCCACCAAAAGCAACTTGATAAAGTGAGGAGATAGTCAGGAGCGAATGCAATAGAGGGGAGAAGAGGAGAAAGCCAGGGAAGATTAGATAGTGGGGAGAGTTGAGCGGTGTCTGTGAAACCTGATGGCCCGAGGGAGATAAGACTGGCCTGGAAGGCTTTTTTGTTTGCAAAATGTTACCTTTAAAAAGAAAATTTGAAAAAGAAAAAAAAAGGAGAAGAAAAGGAAATAAAAGCTACTCTAATTTTGAGCCACGCCTTCCAACATAGACATCTTCAAATGCTTGCCAAGGAATGCTTTCATATTCTTAACCTCGTTAGCTTTGGCACGCAACAAGGCAGGCAGGCAGGAACTCCTCTGCGCCTGGCTACCATGGAACAGGTTTTGGACATGTAACTGGCAACTCTTTTCCACAAATCCTAGCAATTTCTTCTTCCTGAGAAAAGCTGGGCTTTCCAGCTGCCCTCTGCTTCTTTCTGTGTGGTGGTTAGAAACTGAAAAGGAATGAAGTATTTCTGAGGTAAACCAGCAATTTTACAGGGCTGCTGGCCTCAGTCAATAGATCAGGACTTGGCGTTGAGGAGAGAGAGCTGGAAAGCAGCTGCATCCAGCCAACCAACATGACAATAGCTGCGTCCCGAAGCCACGGGACCACCACTGAAGCTTTATGTTGCTTATGGCAGTGCTCCCAACAGGCACTTGGGCTTTTGCAGGCTTATGGCAATTTTTTATCTAGATCTGTAGTGGTAAAAGTCCATTTATGTTGACATTTTTGTTGAGGCATCAGAACCTTGCTCATTTGTTGTTTGCTGCAAGAGTCTGAGCTCCAGACTCCTCTCACATTTGACCTCCAAGTTTCCCAGGCATCTCAGCACACACCTTTCCAGACAGAGGAGAGCATGAAGAGATCTTTGTAGGTCCAGTCACTGTCCAAACCAGCAATGACAAAGTCCCAGAGGGACTCAGTTTGGAAGGTAACTGTGGCCACTTTCTTTTTTTCAAGAAGGGCTTAGCAGAAAAGGATGTTATCTCAAAGTTCATATGAGACTGTCATGGTTAAGGCACTTCCCAGAAAGTGGAAGGTCAAATACTCTGATGCCTCAGAGGGTTCAAATGCACATAATATCCACACAGAGTACCTACACCAATTCCTTACCATATTCTTTTAAGGGTCTCTGGAAAGGATGAAAATTCTCCATCCTCTTTATTGGACTTTGCTACCACAGTGAACAAAACAAGATATTTTTAAACCTCTGTATAAATGTGCAGTGTGCTGACATCGTCATTACTGTGCAGTGTTCTTCCTGCCTAATCTCAAAAAGCATAAAACAGAGATGGCCAAGACCAAAGGATATTTTCAGAAAAATAGGTCTTTCATAACGAGGGAAACAATGTAAGTTAGAACTTGTTCTCTTGGAAGACAGGCATCCAGGGGAGTAACATGAGAGAGGTACATAAAATTAAATCATCTAAATAAATTGTGAAACTGAACAACGCAAGATGTTACGGAGGCCAAAATACAGAAGGTGATTATCAAAATCAATGGAAAAGATGTAGCTCTAGTAGTTAGACAGTGGCATCATCACAACTGTCATTATTATGACTGTCATTATCTGGCCACGAGGATGATCAGAGGACTGGAAGACCTGCCATATGAAGAAAGGATGAGAAAACTGGGTTTGTTCAGACTTGAGAAGAGAAGGCTTAGGGGAGACCTTATTACCACATTCCAGTACATAAAAGGTGGCTACCAAGAAGATGGAGACTCCCTTTTTACAAGGAGTCACATGGAAAAGACAAGGGGTGATGGGTACAAGTTACTCCTG
>WUAM01000287.1:38634374-38653206 GCA_024336885.1 Actenoides hombroni | reverse complement strand
GTTCAGGCTGGATCTCAGGAAGCATTTCTTTCCAGAAAGGGTTGTCAGGCATTGGAATGGGCTGCCCAGGGAAGTGGTGGAGTCACCATCCCTGGAAGTGTTTAAGAGGTGATTAGATGTTGTGCTTAGGGACATGGTTTGGTGGGTTTTGATAGGACTAGGAATAAGATTGGACTTGATGATCTTGAAGGTCTCTTCCAGCTGAAACTATTCTATGATTGTATGACTTGTTTAGGTTTCTGTTTGTAAAGGCTTCGTCCCAGTGTGAAAGTCCAGGTAGCCTTTTTTGGTCTTTCTGCTGATCCACATCTGCATGGAAAGGGAAGGTGTCTTCTTGAGTACAGCCTTCTGGGTGACTGCAGCACTAGAGAGTTTAGTAAGGCTGGTAAAATCCCCCTAAAAGCCACTTAAGCAGGTGAGTAAATACCTGGTGGCTTAGTCTGAGCAGGAACCTGCAGGAATGCTGTGTTTTGCAAAGTCTGATCTACTCCTTCACAAACTCATGCAAGCCACTTGTCCCTCATTCTTTTTTTGATTGATGTATCTATCGGTTATATTTAAGATCCATCTCTTTCACAGGATGCTGTGCAGTGCCACATTAATACAATCCTTGATATTTTGATGAAAAGAATATGTGCAAGTGCATTGTATTAGCAAAGTGTTACTACATGTCTAACTTTACTGGAACATCAAGAAAAGTGTTCTGCAGCTGATGAGCTGTCAAATTTGTGTATCATGCACATCTATTGCTTTCAGTAGTGCACACTTAATGGGTGGCAGATATAATTACATTGTTCTTTGCAACAGAGCCAAGGATTCACATTTCCTGGTATCTTCTAAGAAAATTTAAAAGCAGTACTGCTACTTGCCCGATCTGATAAGGAGGGGGCCAATGTCTCTTCTGAAACCATGTTTTTTCTAGGAATTTAGATATAAAAGAATTATTATCCATTTCATTTAGTAACGTGACAGCAATTGTTTCTTTTTGGTAGGATGAAGAACTATGATGCCTTTGGAAGGATTCTAGACGACCTGTCAAATCTGTATCAAACTCCAGGGAACAGGTTGCAACTAGGTTTTACTTGAAAAAATTTTAAAATCCATAGTCTGTCTTTTGTTTACTTACAATAATAATAACAATAATTTATCTTCTCTCCCTCCCAGCGAAATGAAAGCTAAGGGATACCTTGCTTTGCAGGCCCTTGAAAAAGATCTTTATTCAATGTCTCTTCTAGACAGGTAACTTGAAGTCTACCTCTTTCTCCCTTTCCCTCCACCCCACACTTTCAGTTCACTAAAAAACAAGTTAACTGATCTAATTTTAGAGTGGGATGTGGAAGGCTAATGAGTTCTCTCCTACCAGAAAGCTTGAGACCTGCAGTTTACCAACCCCAGGCACACCAAAAAAGACAATCTACTGAACTCCTGTGCTTTATCTAATAGTCACTGGGAAGCTGGTTGGTTGAAACACACACTTGACTTGTTTTTCTGTGGTGTTCCTTTACGAAGCATGCTAACTCCATTAACAAATATACTATATCTTTGCTGATCACTGCTATCTCAGTAAATAGTATTTATGAGTTAAATAGATTATTTGTCCCATCTATGATACCAGTTAATGCACTGCAGAATTTTAATACACAGCTATGTAATTGTATGACTGTATGGGTTCAGCCTCACATTTGAGGTTCGATTGTTTCTCTTTGAGTTAGTTTAACCAGGTGTCCTGGTTTGAGTCAGCCCTAAACCTTGACATCAGGTTATTTTCTGACTCTTTGCTCAACCTGCCATTCCAGTATTTTTTCCCCCTTCATTTCTGGTAAATAGCACATCAAATTGCAACATGAAACAACTCAGATACAGGGTTGAAACTAGAAGCCCAAGTCCTAGGAGTAATGCATGTGTGGAATAATGGTGTTTTGGAAGCTGTCATAGGAAATAGAGACACAATCTACTTCCAAGAAAGCATTGGCACCCTTTGATTAAGGGTGTAAATTATCCTTTCCATCAGCCTAGCTAGCACTGTAACTCAGGAAACACTAATCAAGATGTGTTTTGAACTAGAACACAGGATGTAAACAGAGTTACTGAAGTACTTCATGGAAAAGTGGGACACCTGGTGACAAGAACTGGAGGTGATTCCCCCCCCCCCCCCTTTTTTTTTTTCATGAATTCAAAGAATTGTAATAAAGAAACCCTACTGAATCCATCTTTGTTTGCAGGTAAAGATTCTCCATTATAAATGAAACATGCTGTAGGCACTTACTGTGTCTATATTCTCTGTACACAGACATATAGAAAGAGAAAATACAGAGGCCATGTGGTTTATCTGCTACTGCAACACTGACTTTGCAGCAGCAAAAGCCGGCAACATTCTGAGGTTATGTGGGAAACCACAGTTTGCAAGTAACCATGAGATGACAGCGGTAGTAGCTGAGATAATACTTATGTTGCCTAAAAAGCAAATAACAGTCAGTTGATAAGCTTTTTGGGGTCATCTACTCTGTCAGAAGTGAGCTTTAACTGTTAACATGTTATAGTTCATGAAAGTACTTCTAATACAAGCTACTACTATCCTGCTGCACAGCTTGATGCGAGTGTCCCTTACACAAGTATTACAGCTTGCCCTTCTGTTTCGGATGAGTCACTGAAAGCTAGCAGTTCAGCTAGGATTTTTAAGGCTGAACAGGTTATTGTGCAAGTCAGAGCAACTTAATCTAATCTTTTCAAATGTATCTGATGACACTGAGGGTTTGGCTGCTAAATGCTAAAACAATGCTGTGATTTGACCATACGCTGTAGTTAGAGATGTATTCTTATGAGGAATCCCCCTTCTGCCCATCTACACTGCTTTGTTTTTTTTCCCCTTTGTGTCAAGAAGCCTAACATACTTCCTCTATTGATGTGTGTAGTAACCATTTTCTTTTGTTCCTCAGGAACTCCTCTGAACATTGAATTTTACATTTCTCCCTATCAAGTTTTGGAAGCAGAACTAAATCCTGGTAAAGCTAGAAAAGAAGAAATAAGTAATGGGATAGCTTTTTCAGCACTACCTGTTTCAT
Source organism: Actenoides hombroni (assembly GCA_024336885.1). NCBI lineage: Eukaryota > Metazoa > Chordata > Aves > Coraciiformes > Alcedinidae > Actenoides > Actenoides hombroni. The sequence goes on along the minus strand of WUAM01000287.1, from coordinate 38,650,144 downwards.
TAAGCGAAGTTCATTAATGAAACTCAGAAATAAGACTTAAAAATCTAGTTTAGCAGAAAGATTTCTGTGATGCACTATAGCACAATTATACATCAGGAAACTACTTTCCCATTTCTTGGCTGTTGAGCCAAATTGAAGTGAGAGTGCTACCAAACAATCTAACTGCCTAGCCAGCATTAAAATGACTGGTGGTTGCTTGATCTGCTCTTTTTCTCCCTCAGGGTCCCAGGTCTGTGGAACAAAAGCAGTTGTAACTGTAGAAGGCACAGATACACTCCACAAACTTTCTCTTTCTCCACTGCTTGTAGATTCTCAAGCTGGAGAGGATGGGTGAGTCTCTAGACACTTCTCAATACAGAAATGGATTTACAAGTCATTGGCACTAACCTCAGCACAGTTTACATTTCTCCTCTGCTAAAACAGGAAGCTCTGTTTTGTTGATGGCATTCTGCTCCACAGCCACAACCTCTATAACCTGTGGCTTTTTACAGTTTTCCCAAATGGCCTTTAAAGTTGTTGTGTTCATATTTAACTGTGTTGGCTGCATTGAACTATGGATTTACACATAGATTTGGAGCCAGGAGCCCCTGGAACAATATTACTTAACTTCCTAGTACTCAACAAGCAACTCCTGCATAGTTTCAGAATAAAAAATGCAAATATTGAGGGATCTTAAACCTTAACTATGCAAAATAGTTTGCCAACCCACCATGGATACTGACACCTCATCCCTCTTTACTTCAGCGCTAAACTGGAGGGAAAGTCTGAATTCATTCTCTAAAATAAGACACTGTAGCACTGTGTATAGCAAATATCCTTGTGCATTGTTCCTCGGTTTCTGGTGGCTCACTTTTCCTTTCCGCCAGGCTTCACATTCACCTGGTTTTAAACACTTAAAGGCCACAGTTGTGCTTATAAAGCAACATTTTTCTCAAGCCAGAAAAATTACAGAACATAGTAAACTGCCAGCAACCCGATAGTGGTCTTGCACTAAGAGTCTTTGTTAAGTCAATTTCTATAACAAGCTTTCATTCTGACTTTTTTTTTTTTTTCCCAGCAACCCTACTTTTTTGCCACTGACCGATGAGCTCAGCACAGATTTGTCAGCTTTTTTTGTGTTGAAGTTTCACCAGCCTATTCCTATGTCCTCCTCCAGTATTGAAGACATACAGAAGCTCACAGGCATGTTATAGTGGTTTTTAAGATGCAGTAGTTCTGTGAACATGCATTGGTTATTTGCTTTTTATTTTCCTGTGTTAATGCTGTAAGAGGGAATACTGGTTTCTGGGGCATAAATTGTTCTATTCTAGCAGCCCAAGTGTAACATTTTAGCAGCCAGTGCAAAAGTTCTAAGAAATTCCAATTATAGGCCAAGTTGTTAAACATTCTGCCTCAAATTCCCATTAGCAGAAAGGGGAGTAAGAAAGGAGATTAATGTGTTTAGCTTTTCAAAACATTGGTTTTATCTTTAGTATTACCTTTCATGTACAGTCCTAACCTAAATGCCAACTAAAAAATATTCACCTGCTTTCAGGAATTCAGATCACTGGCTTGAAACTAGCTCCTCTATATGAGCTGATTGTTCAGTCCACCCTTAAAGAAAAATGCAGTGAAGACTCATCTACACATAAATCCTGTTTCTTTGTGGTGAGTATCGTGTGCATTTGACACACGCTCTGCCCTTGTGCAAGATATACACTGAATTGTATTTCCCCATAAGCAAGCAATGCAGGCTTCCCAGAGTCCCAACAGTATTTAAATGGTCTTCAGGAAATAGCTCAAGTTATTTACAAAACAATATTAGGACCTTTCAAGTAAGTGAGCTTTTCATCCTCATTAATGAAACTGCATGTAACCCAAATATTTACTCTGCTAAAAATTGCTCAGAACTTTTATCATTAATGCCTTAAAGAGAAGAAAACTTACTGGCTGGTGTGAGGAGTAAGTCCCAGGATGGTACTTACCTAGCTTTTTGAAGGTCTTTATCATGCTGCATGTCACGCTGTGTGTCACGCTGTTTTAACAAAAAAAGATTTCTTGATTAGATAACACTGACAATGCTGAGTCCTTTTATAGGGACTGGCAGGAAGAAAAGTGTAAAGCATTACAATAGCTATGTCAATTACTGTCTAGGGACACCACTGTTTAACTGTAGATGGCTTCCCTTTTAATAACTTTTATTTAAAAATATTTAATTTAGGCTATGTTAGATGTAGGGGAAAAGCTTTAGAATCTAAAATGGTGGCTAGGATACTTTCTGCCATACTTATGTACAGGGCAACTCCAAGACAAGCTTCAAAGATCTATTTTTTTCTGCTAGGAAACACTAATTTTGTAATTCATGGCAAAAAAAAAGAAGAGGGAACTTCTTTCTCTACTACTAAGCAGCGCTGTCAGAGCCATTGCCTATGTAGTTCTTGGAATTTGAGGTGGTGGTACAGAAGGTAGTAGTAACTTTACACCATGCTAAAATAAGGTTTAGCAAAGCTCTTCTCTATAAAACCTGTAAGGTGGGATGAATTTCATTTCCATTAGATACACAAAAAAGTCTCTGTAACTCTTCAGCAATTCCCTAAAACGTTAGTACTCACTGGGAGACTGTTGTGCTTCTGAGTTTAAAGATTTTATTTCTAAAAATAAATTACTAAACTGAATTCTGACCTTGAAAAGAATGTAGGAGAAACCCTCTTGCTCCATGAAGACCTGGGGAAAAGCCCTTTTATTCTGCTCTTCAGCTTTCCTTAATGTAGACCCTGCTAATTAACTGCCCTGCCCTGTTCTTAAGGTTACAGTTCCCATTTGGCATCCTGAAGTAGATAACACAAGATTGCACCTCTACTTATGTTACAGAATCACTGTCAACATGGACAGGTGGCAATGTTTCATACTATGTCCTCTTCTCCTCCTCTTTAAACGAATCATTGGGAGATACTCTAGCCAGACATGCTTCTCCACAGAAAGCAATAGTGATGAAGGGAGGAACAACATAGGATGCCCCGGAGATTTCAGGCAGAACTGCTATCCTATTTGTACAACTGTCAAGCAGCACTCTGATGATATTCTGAGAGAAGATCTTGGTTGTTAACATTTCTATAGCCTACAGGGCTACAGCAGTTGGCAGAATTGGTGGCACTTGCCTGACCACTTGGCTCTGGGTATATTTGCCTACTATACATTTGGGAGGGAGTGGATCTCATCTAATTTCCTCTGCTGAAATGCAGAGCAACATAATGGACGTGCTAGAAACATCTTCCAAAATTATTTTGCTGTCAGATTGTGCAGCTGCCTGACAACATCAAGCTTTACTTTGTTTTCAGTGCTTGAAATATCACCATATTTGTTGTTTAGTCTCTTCCAGATTGCCCAAAGCACTGTTACTTCATAAACAAGGGCTCAGAAAAATCAGATTTAACAGGAGCCTTGGTCAGTAAAATCCCATTTAGCCATTCGAAGTGTGTGCCTGACATAATAGAGATTCTTCGACATCAAGTGGCATTTAACCGTCTCATTGGCAGCTGCATCTCTGAGAAGCATATAAATGAAGGTAAATCGTGCGGTTGGAAGTAATGGCAGAATATTGGTGAGAAACTAGCTTCTAAGCTGGGTGGTAACAGATTTATTGCTCCCTTGCCAAAGCTGCCATTACTTGTTGAGTATTTTTAAAAGATAAAAACCCCATTAATTCTAGTATTACACTCTCAATACATTTTTTTTTTTAAATCTCATAGGCCTGACACTTCTATAAACATAACCTAAGTTGCCAAAGAAATGAATAATTAGATTCTACTGTATCAGTATTTTTAAAGTTCTGGCATGTACTGTATCAGTATTTTTTAAATTCAGCCGAAAGGAGTCCAGGTTCCATGGGTGAATATCACTAAATATTAATTTTATTTCTAGATGATTCAGAACTGCTTTACTTTGAAGTGGTACCCCACAAGAACACCAGCTTTTCTGTCTTTTTCCTTCATCCCGTGAAAGAGAATTTAGCCTGTGGTATGTGTGGAATAATTGAGTGTCCTCTGTATTGGGCTGGTGAGGGACTCGGTTCTATCTCAGCCCTTGCACTAGGCTTCTCAGTTACAAATATATTCTGAGGGCTACTCTCAGTGGCACACAACCCAAGAAAAACACAAAGTAGCACTTGTGTGTCAACTCCTTACTAAGAAGTGTTCTGCATTCAGCATAAAGCAGAAAGTAAATGCAAATATTCAAGTCCTATTCTGTATTGGCCTGCAATTAATTGATATTGTAACTTCTACTATTTTTCTGATATATCAGGAAAAAGCAAGTCTCAAGCAAGAGGACTGCTACAAGCCCCTTCCCACTGACTTCAGTCTTACCGCTCTTGAAGCACCAGAATGAAAGAGTCGTTTTCAACATTTATAAAAAAAATGTTTATTTTGGAATACTTATATTCTGTTCTTTCTTAGTGGCAATTGAGGTTATAACCTCCAGAGAAGTCCGATGTCACCTTCATTTAAATCCTCCCGATCCAACTCTAAATTCTGATGATTACACTATAGCAAGAGCTGTGAAGCGGTAAGAAGGTTTATTTCACAACAGCTGGAATGAACCTCACTGTCCACTTAATGGAAATATATAGGTTCACGATGCCATACCCTCAGAAATAAGAAAACTTCACTCTAGCAAGAAGTTATTTATAAATAAGTGAAAATAAGTTAGTGTCTTAAGTATCACTTTCAAAAATTTTGAACATTGATAGTGAAGGGAAGTGTTTCTAGTAGAAAGCACGTGGGGCAGAGAAACATATTTGAATGAAGTGAGTTTTACCTTTATAAAAATGCTTTTTTTCTTTTGTAAACATGCTTTTCTGAAGACCCTCATGACAGTCTCATGGCTGGTATAATGTAGAATTAGCATGGAAAGAGCTTTTTCCACATCTACCTAATACCAATCAGTGCTGCTTTTCAGAAAGTGAGGTGTATAGGGCATGTCTACAACACTGTCTCTGGCTTGTTTTCTGGAACAAGTTCCAAGGGAGGCAAGTTGCTGTGGTATATGAACGTAAGTTAATGACTGAGAGCACTAATTCATTTGGCATAATGTACACAACTATTACCTATTTGATGGCAGCAAGATCAATGCAGGCTGGAGTTTGAACCGGTTTAATGAGCCTACCCTGTCTTAAGTCACAGGATACTCAACATTAGTTCCAGAACCAGGACACTCTATTGTTAAGAGTGGAAAAAAACTCCCCTAGGATAGGGAACATTTTAGAAGAGATATGCTCTGTATCCATCTTATACAAAACGTGAAAGTAACAATTATGAAAGTCAGCAAGAATGAATACATTTCAACATGATTAGTTTAGATTTTCATTAATAGCACCATTAAGACTTTTTTTTTTTTTTTTGGTAAACTAAACCTTCCCATTGCACCTTTGCACCCCTTGCTGAAAGAACCAGCACTTGATTTCATCGTGTCAACATGTGTTTCTGCTATAGCACAGGTAGTTATATTGTAGTTACAATGTAATGCTCATTAGGTCTAAAAGGCAAAAAGCCCCGAGGAGGTAGTGCTGGTTTTCACCACAGGTATCATTCCGATGTCAGCCACTGTTTAAAACAAGAAGTACGTTGAAAAATGGATGAAGTCCATAGTAGTGACTACTGTTTCCTTTCCTCCTTCAGTTGCATGTCAGTCCCAGTTGTCATGAGAGCTATTCTCAGGAACGCTGCCAAGGTGAAAGCTGGTAGTGAAACACAAGGCATGGAAGTAGACACTGAACAAAAACCTGAATCACCGCGTGAGCAAATTATGGATTCTAACAGTCCTGAGGAAAGTCCTTCTGTGGTTGGTCAGCAAGACGTGGTAGTGACAGATAAGCCAAGGATTATGGACAGCCCAAGAGAAAATCTCTCCCCGGCCAAACTAGAAACTCTGGATGATAACATGGAAAAAAGTAACCCCACAGTAAGCACAGAAACTTTGTGCAGAGTGGAGGAAAGTAACTCTACAGCTAGTACAGAAGCTGTTATGACAGAGAAGTAAACCACACAATCTATTGTTTGATAATCAAACAAGAAATAATTTTCCCTGGCAGAGATTGCTTTTGCTGAAGTAGTTGGAGAGAACTTGGCAAGCTCCCTCTTTACTTAGTAATTTGTGAATGGGGTTTCCTCTTCACACACTATTAAATACATAGAATTAATTCTCTTGAATTAGCACTTTTTGACTCCCAAATTTGGAAAGTCTAACACGACTCTGGGTAACCTTTATTTTTGTCTGCACCATATTCTGCCACAGTAGGGAAGAAATATCTGTGATACAAGCTGTAACATAACACATTGCACTTGTATAAAAGTAATGTTTATCCATGCCAGCATTATGCTAAATTGAGGAAAAAGTTGTTTGAATAACTCTGTAATTAATGCAGACAGCCCTATTTGTCCACTATTTCAGAAACAGGTTTGGTAACAGACTCTTAAATGCAGGTCCACCTTCCCCTAATGCACAAGTGGCACTGAATGGCAACCAAATTTAGTCCACCAACTCCATGGCAGAATAGTAAGAGTCTTTAGTAAGAAAGTTGTAAACTCAGTCTCTGAACAGCAAGTAATTTTTACCTTAGCTTTTTTCTGTCCTCAAAGTATAAGTTACAAACTGTATTTTTTTGTTTTGTTTTCATTTTTTAAGCATAGTTACATCGACTTTAAAATTTTCAGTTTCTCTCTGTCTAGACCCGCTTTGTCTCAGACATGAAGGAAAGCTGCAAGCAACTTAAGACAAATAAAACTTCTAACTTACTGTAAATCAGTTCAATTGGTATAAAGCAGAGATAGACATTCACAAACACAAGACTCCCTGCCCAGAGCAATTTGCAGCTATGGTTAAGGCAAGCAACAGGAAAAGGAGTCAAATATAGACTGTTGTCACAAACACAAGGTTGTCAGAAATACGTGTGCGGCTGATAATGTGTTTCTAAGAGAAGGTGAATAACCCTGGCTTCCTTTAAGAGTCTGGGGAAAACATTATGCGGATAAGGGAAAGAGTTCAGGCTGGAGGGACTGGCAGAATAAATACAAATATAACACAAGGAAATTCATTAGACTGGAAGCATGTTAAGTGTGGTCTAACAGGGCAAGAGTAGTTGTACCTAACAGTAAAACAATGGAATTGTCAGTAATTCTGCAGCTGAAGAGAATGGTGTGTTTCCAGCAGAAGTGAAATAAGGAGAAATGTATGAGGAGGAAAAAAAACTTTTTAAACTGTGAAAATGCACTGCACAGTGGTTACAAAAGAGATGAGGAAAAACTTGACAAAAGGTGAAAAATTCATATATAGTGACTAGAGAGTCAGAGCACTCTAGGAATCAGCAGCAAATCCTGTTCTATTTTGCATAGTTAGCATATCATCAACAGCAGCAGCTTATTCTGCAAAAGCAGCCTGTCCATAGCATAGGACAAGCTGGACATTTATTTTTTAGATATTAGAAGGGACCCGTTTAGAGTGGCTATTTGAGGGACCTGCTCCATTTCCAATCACCTGCCAAAAGAGAAACTGAGGGTGAAATGACAGCTCCTGACATAGAACAGAAACGTGTTTAGTAAACGTTTGTAGAGCTTTAAAAGTCACTTCATTTTTCTGTGAAAGTTACATTTAAAATTGAAAACCAAGGTTGTATTTTTTTTGCCAGAAGCCAAAACATGGTGAAGATTTATAGAAATTACCTCTACTGGGGAGTATCAAAATAAGATTTCCCTAAAACAAAGTGATGGATCACCCTGCACATGGTCCACAAACTGCGAATCAAATCCATTTGAGATAATTTAAAATATCATGAGACAAAAAAACTAATGTTCCAGTTGCTGGACATGTTGGAGTATATCCAGTGATAAGCCCAGTTGCTCGACGAGCCAAACAGTCTGCTCTTTAACCCAAGCAAGGGTTGACCTTTCAGGATCTGTGTGGAGTTTTGCATTGCTGTGCTCAGACTGCGAGGAACCGACCTCACCATTATTTTTACAAATGTTTTCACCAGAGCTGCCAATCTCTTCACATTTTCCAGCTTTATCTTCATTGTACTCTGTCCCAGCTGGAGCTGTGTGATTAAGGTCCATGTCTTGAACAGAATCTAAAATGTGTCCAAGATGTGGCGGCTGTTCAGTAGAATTCAGATACTTAAGCACATCTTCTTCATGCTTTCCAACCATATCGAGAAGATTATTTATCTTACTTAGAGCAGAATCATGTCCATTAACATGACACCAGGATAAGAGAGCGCTGAAAAGGGAAGAACAGCAACAACACAAGTGATTACATGTACCCTCACAGAGCTCCAGTTGTTGAAGGGAGATAGCAATGTGACAAGATATCTATGCCATATAAATGTCTATGTGTTTCATTCACATCTTCTGGGAAATTCAAGCAGTAGAACTAAATATTAAGCTTAAAGCTGTAGATTCAGATAATTTTGGAAGAGCAACTGAAGGAGGATTTTTAAGAATGGTCACGTTAAGGCAGTTCCTCAAGACCCGAGTTCCTTCAAGACCTGAGAATTCTCAGATTGCTCACTTAGGACAGATTTACAATGTACCTTTTTGTCTTAAATTAAAACAAACAAAAAACTGCATGCACACTCCCTCCGTACATACCCTCCACATGCACATCACCTTAAGGAGGATGTAACTTACTTCAGGGTTCCTCTGAATTGGCCACACGTAACCATCAGCTCAGCACCGTGTCTGTAACCTTGATTAAAGCCTTCCTGGAGGGCAAGTTCTTTCGCAGCCTCAACTCCATCCCTATAGCCTTCCTATAATACAGAGCAGCGAAAGAGATGTTCATAAGACGAAAAACTGAACCTGTGACAAGTATTTAGTCTCTTAAATTACAGCTTCTAGGTTTGAACATCTCTCCAAGCTACCCCCCACACTCTAAACCAAAACATGGTGTTTGCAGTGCATTACGACGTACTGATCTGTAGGATCCAGTTCTTTTCTTAAAAGGCTCCCCAGAAAGTCAGAAAATAAGGAAAGTATTTTTAGAAACATCAAAAAATAAGACAACTCCACGTGAAAGCATGCTTGCTTTTATGATGACCAACTCCTCTGAAAAATTCCTTAAAGAATACCATACATATATTTCTAGAAATCTAAAAACACATAGGCTGCAAAGCCCCCCCTTTAGCAGAGGTACTCTCCTGTCTGTAATCCATCTACCTGCTTTCACAAAACTAGTTATTGAGCCTTTCTTTTCTGTTTGACAGATCTCAGTCAATTCCAGAGTTATTCTGGAAAAAAGATGGGGATGGAGCAAGTCGCATATAAATACACCTAACGTTGTGCTTGTGTTCTGTAAAAAACAGCTAATGATTGCAATGCAAATTAATTTTTTAATATTCTAATTACATTACCATGTAACACAGACCAATTCTTAACTTTTTTCACACCAAAATTGCAAGTTCTACGAGTGAAAGCTTATATTTCTTTGTGAGAGAACTGGTGGCCTTGCTAGAGAAATAGCTGGGCACAAGAATGCTTCTTTACTTTGCCTGACATAGAGCTCCAACCTCAGTAACATTTTATGATTCTGCAGTATCTACTCATAAAAATATCAGACGGATTTGTGCAAGAACACTAAACAGCCCCTTAAGAAAACCAACCTTTTCAAGGGACTCAGACGCAGGAGACTTCTCCTTGGATAATAATACAACAGCTCTCTTGTAACACCCTTCCTCATCAACAGCCTACACAACAGCTTCCATTCATGTTCATCAGCCAAACGCTGTTCACCCGCGAGCAGACGAGCCCCACTGGCCGCACTCTGAACAATAACATATCTGTTGAAGTAACCTGGGTTTATGTACTTGGTTTGTTCCCCACAGAATTCCAAGAAGCAAAGGGCTGCAGCGACCAGCTTTCATAAAATATATTTTTCACTCAAAGAATAAATAAGCCAAATGAACCACCCAGACCTCAACATCCGACTGCGGTTCCACATGGAGTCACATCTTAAATCTGACTGATGAAGAACTCGGCGTGTCTTGCTAAACAGTACTTTGCTCTGATGACTACTGGGACAGAATTTCTGTAAATGCCTGCTAAATTTTTCTGACACTCAGAGAAACTATGCCACAATAGCTTTTAATCAGCCACTCTTAGTTTTCTGCTTTAAATCAACCATATATATATGTATATTGAGGCACATATGTATATTGAGGTATCCATAAACCTACAATGGTTAAATCATTGTTATAGAAATACCTTCAATCTTTTTTTCATGGTGCTGTTCCATTCTTTCTGTAGTAGATACATCTCATCTGCATCTTCATCAAATATATCCTCACTGGATCGGCTGAGTGCAACTTGTACCCAGGACATAACAGCAGGGATGACTATGGTCTCTGTTTACGTGGGTTAAAAAAATACACCAGGAAACTCTTGGAAGTTCCTGTGGCTAAGTGTCAGGTTTGATGTACAGGCAAAAAAATGCAAGTTCTGAGGAGAAGTCATGTACAAGTTGAATAATCAGCTCCTGACATTTGTTTCCACACAGCAAACAGATGCTGTTTACCATCAGGGTGCATCTGTCAAGCAAAGAGAGTCAGAACATCATTGGTAAAGCAACTTCTGTAATTTATGAGGCCAGGTTTAAGATGGTAGCTTCCTCCCTCACAGCAGTGACACGCATACGCACGTCAAATTAGCATTCCTAAATGTTGTGAGTATGCGAGCAGCAGGCAGAAACCACGTTATGACTTGATTCTGATAGCAGCTGACAAACAGCTCCATTCAGCTTCCACACAGTGCAGTAAGTTTACACATAAAAACTGCCTGCAGAGTTCATAGCTGCCAAAGACTTGCACCTTTGATTTTCAGTTTCCTAGTATGCCAAATAATTAACCATCTTATAAATACTGGTAGAAAACACTCCTTTGTATCTTGAACGAGATACTCTTGCTCATTCTAATGCAAAGGGAAGAAGACAGAATTACTTCATCTTTTCCACTGAATAACACCTTAAGAGGCCACTCGCAACTAATTCATCGCATCCGTGGAAATTCTTACCACTCACAAATGCTGTTCTTTGCCGAGGCAAGACCGAGGCCCGCAAGAGCCACAACCGGATAGAGTCTTGCAGCTCCGTCCCTGCGGCGGGCCAGGGGTGCGTCCCACCGGCCCCACACCCTGCCCGAACCCCGCCGAGCCGCCGGCCCCACGCTGCGGCACCGGCCAAGCCCGACCCGCCATTTCACGGCCGGCAGGTACCCAGCTCCCTACAAGCGGCCCCGCTGCGGGGAGCCTTCCTTCTGCCCCAGCTGGCGGCAGACGCGGCTTTCCCTCCCCTTGCCTCGCCCGGCTTCTCAGTCCGTCCCCGCCGCCAGCCCAGCCCCGCGCCCTGCCTCCTCACCACAGCTACGGCACCACGGCACCTCACCGCTCGCTGGAGGACGCCATCTTGACTAAGAGCAAACCGGCTTCACTACCGTCGGAAGTAATCGGGGAGCGGCAGCCATGCCAGTCGAGGGCAAGCGCCGCGGAGACCACAGGTGAGCAGCCGCCATCTTAACCAGCAGCCCTGCGGCTTCAATGCCCGTCTGCGACGCAGGAGGCGGGCGGCCATCTTGAGTGCGGGCGCGGCTTCGCGGCCTCCTCAAGGAGGCGGGGCGGGCTGGCCGGGCCGCGGGCCCGTGCTGCCCGCCCAGGGGTGCGAGGCCTTGGAGGAGGCAGGACGCGGCAGGGGAAAGGGCTGTTACTGGTAACGCCTCTTCCGGCTCTCCCCAGCTTGGGGCGTGTGGCTGGCCTAGGCCTTCTGCAGTGCCCTCAGGCCAACCCCGAGGGGAGCGTGATCCCCCGGGGCATGGAGGTTTCGTCCTCCTTTTTGTCCGAAATTGTGGTATTTAAAAAAAAAAAAGCAACAAACCTGCCCAGTTGGCTTCCAAATCGTGAATGTTGTTGTGTGTCAGGTGTGCCCTTAAGCTGTTCTCTGCAAGATCTGGGCATTACAGTAATAAATCCTTTTCAGAAGGATGCCAGTGGGAGTCAAGCGTTTCATTGCTTGCTTCTGTTAGAGAAAGCAGTAATAATCCCTTTGACATAAATACAACAGAATAATGTGGTTTTCTTAGTGCATGCTGCCCTTGTCCTAGGAGCATAAGGTTATAGTTTGTTAATCTTCATAAAATATGATGCGCCAATCTTGAATTGAATTCGTATGTTTAACCAATTGCCATCTGTTGCAGTAAATGCCCTTGTGCACTGAGTGCTTCTGCAAGGCCCCAGTTACTGGGCTGGCTATGGTATCACACTCACCTGCTGTCCCACCTCCAGCCCCACTGCTGAGATTCCCTGGGTGGCTGGTGAGATTCACTGGAGCAGGGCTAGGGACACCGGCGTGGGTGAGAGCAGAGCCTGTACTCCTTCACAAATGAAGAGATGGATGTTCGTGTGCCGTAACTCCCACAGCCATAGCACTCTCCTTTCCCTTACCCATTTGGTTTTGCAGAGATAGCTTGTCCTCCTGTTCATGGTCTGATGCTCGCTACGGGTTGCACGCTGAGGTATGAGTGGCCAAGTACCACAAATCATAGAATCATAGAATCGTCTGGTTGGAAGAGACCTTTAAGATCATCAAGTCCAACCGTTCACCCTGCACTGCCAGAGTCCCTAAACCATGTCCCTCAGCACCACATCCACACGATTTTTAAACACTTCCAGGGATGGGGACTCCACCACCTCCCTGGGCAGCCCATTCCAATGCTTAACTACCCTCTCTGTAAAGAAATTTTTCCTGATATCTAACCTAAATTTCCCCTGGGGCAACTTGAAGCCATTCCCCCTCGTCCTGTCATTTTTAATTTGGGAGAATAGATCGACCCCCACCTCCCTACAACCTCCCTTCAGGGAGGTTTTCTGACTAGAAACTGGTGTGTCAGGGGTGAAATGACACTGGTGCCTCTGGATGGCCAGAGCTGTGTATACCTGTGCCTCAGCAGTTACTATACATGTCCATGACTGCTAATTTCCTAGCCCAGTTCTATCACTGCCACTTCCTGTCTTGTGGAGTCTTGTTTAGCAAGTTCTGCCATTTTTTTTTAAACAGGCAACAGTGCTGTATATAGCCCACATGCACAAATGCACGACAGTCACAGAAAAGCCTTCTAACAAGAGACATGCATGACTCTTCATAAGCAATCATAATGGCACTCCTAAACCTGGGTTAACCCTTTGTTTATCATCTTGCACTCTGTCACCTCTTGCTTTTCTGGAAAAGATAAGCAGGTCACGGCTCAGGGTTACTGTGATTTTCCCACATTCACGCTGTCTCAGTTTAAATGTCTTACATTTACTGAAGCTTATCATTTCACACAGACATTTATTTAAGATAAGTCCTTATAATCATGAAAAACAATGAAGGAAACTCATATTTCCACCCCTTTCTTAGTGGTTGTGGGTGGACAATTTAGTGAATCATATTGTATAGATAGAGCAGTATTGCTGGGTCATGAAGTGCAGTTGCAACCTGAAGACAAGCTGATTGTGCTGATGGCCTTGACAGGGCTGCTGGCAGGGCTGGAGGATAGGTGTAGTGCCTCAGGCCGTGGGCATTTTCCACACCTATGTGTGTTCTAAATAAAGCAGTGGCTGCATATTATGGTGACACTTTGTAATGACACATGCCAAAAAAGCCCAAAACACAAGGACAGTGTTTCACAGGCTACAAAACAGTTCTGGCATATACGCAGAATAAGAAAAAGTTGTAAAAGACAAAGCAGTTGATTTGTGACCTGCTGCAAAGTTTGTAACTGCTGTATCTAAGATTAAAAGCTGGCTAAATTTAGGCTCGTGGTATCTGTTATACCAAAGGTACCCCTGAGCCATGATCATGCTTGGCTCAGCAGTTACTCCCTGCACACCTGGAATACCGGGGGGAGGTTCCAGAGAGGCCAGTAGGCAGTCATGCAGAGCTTAGGGACTCCCAAGGGGTTGTGGGAGATTACAAAGGATTTCTGTCACGTTCGTGGTAGCAGTAAGGTTTGCCATTAAACAATCAGCCATGGGTGATCCTCAAAAGCAAAAGATATGAACACAGTGGCACGGGCTGCTCCTTTACGCTTTCGTTACTCTGCATAATGCTTCAGAAGAAAAAAACCAATTTCTCCCGTTCAGAACATTCTTACACGCTTGTCTTTCAGGCAGCACTGCCTCAAACCCAAACCAACGGGAGCAGCCAGTGGAGTTCATCATCATGCACAAAGATATCTCACACGTCAAGCTTTTCTGAAGGGTGGTTGATTATCACAGCCAGACCTTGTGCTGCGTGTGGGCTGCTCTGGGGGGCAGGGTGATCACATTCTCCCCAGGGCAATTTATGTTGCTGTGGGTACTGCTGGCTCTAGCAGAGCTGAGCTAGGGCTTGTGAAGGGCCCGGGGCAGAGGACTATTTATGCTATAAGGTGTTCTCCAATCCTACAATACTTATTGTCATGGGCTGATAGAACCACATTTCACTGGCTCTGATTTTGGGAGTAATATAAGCCTTTTAAGAAATCACAGCTCTTAAATGGTATTTAGATGAACTTCAGGAACACTTAAATCACTGTTCACGTGTTCTCTGTAGTAAACAAGACTAAAAGATAATGAAGAAGAGTAAGGTATTGAAATGTGAGGATAATGAAAACCATCAATATTTAATAAAGATGATATATTCATTGTCACCAAACATTACATAATGTTTCCAAAGAGCCTTAAACTGTAAGTCCCTCTCAAAATGCCTATTTTGCCCATGGTAAAGTCTGGAGATTTTTCCAGTTACACGGCTCTACTGCCTGGTCAGGTTCCAGGCTGTTTTCTGTGAATATGGAGAATGGGAGGGCATTGGTCAGACTGCCAACAACAGCAACAAGAGAGACATACTTATGCTCACCTGCAGCCTGCATCTCTGGCCAGATCTCAGCTCTCTGTGCGGTTTTCCTTCGCACGAGGGATGGTGGGGTTGTGTACTGCTGGCTGGATGTTGCAGTGGCCTCCAGAGCTTAAATCCTTTGCTTCCAGACCTACCATGGAGAAGAAAACAGTGAGCTAACAGGTTAACTGCAAGGTCGTAGGCTTACTAAGGTTTTAAATATTGCAGCTCACAGCACAGGAGACTATAAATTAAACAAGAGGGTCAATAATTATTATCAGGACACGATCATCAACACATGTTTCTGTGTTTTCTGTAACATCTCTCATTCGGGATATTAAGGCAATTTATTAGCAAAGCCCTATCACCCTCTTCTGATGAAGGTAAGTAATACATTAGGAATCACTTCCCTGTTTTTGTGAAATCACTTCTCTCTTCTTTAATAACATACAGTAATATCAGGCAACACTTTGAGTCAAAATGTCTCATTTAATGTCAGGAGAAAATGGAAGAATATGGAAAAGAGATAGAAATTCATTAATGTATCAAGGGTGAATGTCTAACATGCACTTCAAAGCACCACAGGAATCTTAATAACCATTTTGCCATTACTTCTCACACAAGCTTGTTCAAGGGAGAGGACATTTTCTGCCTCTGCCTTCCCCTGCATTTCCAAAGCACGGAAATTTAATAGTTAAATGTTATAATAGTGTCGTTTTCCTACTTGCAGAATCATTATCATTCCAGATCCTAGGAAAAAAAAAAAAAAGAAACCTTTCCTGAATACTCCATGGACTGACAGAAGTTTGGCTTGTAGTGAAATTATAAGTGGAAGTGGTTAAGCAAAGGCATATTCCCCCCCACAACACCCGACCCCGCCCCCAACTCAGACACCTCCC
>WUAM01000287.1:38606627-38621861 GCA_024336885.1 Actenoides hombroni | reverse complement strand
CACAAGCCAATCCCATGGTACTGCTAGGAAACAGCTTCCCCTCCCCCCGGATATTGATGGCCATGTTGAAAAGCTTAGCTTGACCTTGCATATAAGAACTAATCCACCAAGTCACTAACACTCCAACCTGGGTCATCGTCACACATTGATCATCACCTTCAATGACATAATTTACACAATAAGTTACATTTAATTTATGAAGGAAAGGATCACCAGAACTGGGCATAAAAAGTGCAACCTTTGGTAGGTTCAACCTTTATTGTGGAATCTCTGTAAGTAAGCTAACAAATACTATATCATAATTAAAATGGAAGATAATAACTGCAGAATTTCAAGCCCCAAATTCTTCAAAATTACTTTAGAGGCATTTTTGGAGGGAGATTACAGCCAAAGGGGGCTTCAATTTTTAGAGAAAGAGTCCCCTGACATGTCAGTTCTTACTAGTTTGATGGACTAGGCTGCTATTGAGTATTCATTCAGTCAGTGCCAACATACCTTTTGGTAATGTTCGTCACTTTCGTTCTCAAATCCTAGTATGATGTACCATCTGGAAATGTTCTTGAGAGAGGTTACAAAAAGAAAATTTTTGTGGTGACTTCCTCCCGAAAGAGCTAAGGCCACATAGCAATTTTACATTCATTAATATATTTGGGAGCAACCTCTTCCATCCCAGTGCACTCCAGGAGGGTCACTGTGAGTGACAGAGAGCCTCCCCACTCTCCAGATAAAAGGTCTAACACTGCCTCTTGTAACTTCTCTCTACTGGAATGGTCTCTCTACCAAGAGGTTAGCTTCACCTTGGCAGTTCCACACCAGATAAATAAATACAAATGCCTTGTGCCACGACCTTTCCGTTCCACACATTCAGCACGTTTCAACAGTACAAGCCGACATAGTTCAGGCTCAGAATATATCAACACAAAGATTAAAATGCCCTTTTGTCCTAGAGTTTGGCACCTTGCAAAGCAGAGGAGCACGCTGGCAGCACAGCGCTGGGGAGCCAGCCCAGAGGCCACTTGCATGGCTGCTGGCCAGCTGCTGTGGTTGCCCGGGGGTCCCTATGGCTCAGAAAGGCCTGAGCGCAGACCAGCCAGTGCTCAAGCACTGGGTATTTCTGGGGAAAGTTTTTGTGGAAGAAACTGGTGAGCAAAGGGATGGGGGTGGGATGTTACTTTATATATGGCAAACAAATTATGTTGTCATTAATATTGCAAGCCTTTTTTTTTCCAGGAGAAAAAAAAAATAAAATCCCTGCTTTATTTTAAGATTTTGAGTATGGTTTATTCTGAGATTTAGAAAACACAAGAGAGCCAGGCCTTCCAGACAAATGCATTTACCTTGACGGAATGCATTTGCAATAGCTTTACAACAATGGCCTAGAGAATACTTGCAATTCACATCGGACTTTTTTTTTTTACTGCTTGGAAAATGGACCTGGTTCGCGGGCCTAATTCACAGCTACCACACCTACTCTCTCTGCCCAGAGAGCGAAGAGAATGAATAGGTCAATCACCTGACATATTTCCATCCAATTTCAAGGGTAGAATGTGTTCATTTTCTGACTAATGGCATGTCATTTTGCAGAAGCCTTTGGTCGCGAATTAATCCTGGAATCAAAACAGATTTTCCGGGGAGCAATCTTCCATCAAGTATTGATTTTTTTACACTCATGGAGTCTGTACTCCCTAATTTAACCTGACAATGATTCTGCACAATGGGCTGGGAGCACCTTGGCAACTCACAGAAGGAACTTTTAGTGTCTTTTTTTTCTGCAAAGTAGTGTGGGGGGGTGGGGAGTAGGGGGAAGAAAAGACCCAAACAACACTGTTAGTCACTGGGGGAGTGTTTACTGTCTGATGTTTTATTTCTGATTATTTGGAATGGAGAAATAATGCTAACTTTAGAAGTAATGTAAGCTGGAGATGTCTTGGAAAGACCCATGACTCTGTGAAATCCTGTTTATGGCAACGGTCCCCTGCTGCTTCTGCACCTTTTCCTCACCCCCAGCACTCTGGGATGCTAATAATACAAAACCCATAATAGCATCTCTGGTTGCAGCTGATGCTTTTATGAGATGACATTTTACTCTACAATAAATAAAAAAAAAAATAAATACACTCTTACACACAGCGGCATCAAAATGCATCCTTTCCCCAAAAGGTGTCTGGCCTCAGAAGTCCAGCTACCAAAAGTTATGCTTTGCTTTTGGATTCTCCTACAAGACCAACCTCTTTGTATCTGCTTTTCTACATGCTCTGTACTAAACATCTGTTTTAGCTGTTTGTTCTAATCATTTTACTATTAACACCAATGAGAAGAGATGAAAAATCTATTGTTACGAAACAGTAAAACACAACAGAATGAAAAGCCAGAAATCATGTAGAGACAGGAAGATTGATAGGAGACATCAGAATCTGGTTTTAATAGAAAACTAAGATGGTGAATTTTTGGTTTTTGAAAGTACCACTGCAGCAGCAAAATAATG
Source organism: Actenoides hombroni (assembly GCA_024336885.1). Lineage (NCBI taxonomy): Eukaryota > Metazoa > Chordata > Aves > Coraciiformes > Alcedinidae > Actenoides > Actenoides hombroni. The sequence goes on along the minus strand of WUAM01000287.1, from coordinate 38,619,376 downwards.
CAGTGTAATTATCATCCCCAACTTGCTTGGACACAATCCTATGCAACCTACCTCAGGTTAATCTGCTCTGGCAGAGAGGTTGGACGAGATGATCTCCAGAGGTCCTTCCAACTCCTACCGTTCTGTGACTTCCAGGTTAAAACTCCCTTCTTAGACAGGAGAATGAATACATTATATTTAAGAGGCAGTGGGTAAGGTCTTTGCAGAAAAATAACAACATCTCTGCTGATGATTTCTCCGTTAGAAACGCCACATTACTGGAAACATTGCTATATGACCTGAAGAATAATACATTTTTCCTCTACCATTTTAGAGACATAATTTGAGAGGTATTTTGTGGAAATATTTTTTTTTCTTCATCTCTATAAAACAGCCTTTCAGCTTTACTTGGAATAGAAGAAATAGAAAAGCCTTTCAGGAAAAGGTTTGGAGAAAAACATACAAGTCCTTCCTTCAGCCCAATCACCATCAACCTAACATAATAGTTATGGGTTTAGGCATATCATACCAGATAGTTACGAATTGTATATCTGACTGTGCAAAGTGGTGTAACTCTGTTGCTGTCAGTGCTAAATTCAAGAGAGGACAAGAAAAAGCGTAGAAGAGGAAAATGGCTCCAGACAAGACTTAAACTCATCCTGTGCCTGGCTGAATCAGGACTTAAATTCCTGAAAATGCTAATTCCAGAGCATAATATGGGAAATATTTGCTGAAAATAAACTGAGATACACAGAAGTAAGAGGTCCACATTCAGTTTCAATAATGAGACTAAGTAATAAATCAGTAATAGTTACTCCAGAACACTAACAATACCATACTATTTTTCTATTGTACTATTTTAGGAATGCCTTGGAAACTGCAAGATAAGTGTTTTCTGGCCTCATAAAAAAGGTTAGGGTGAAGAGCCCTTGTGTGAAAAGTTTTGAGTGATAGAATATGTTTAAATTGTTACAAATGTTTATAAAAGTGCTTCTAGGCATAAAGATGATGACTGAAATCATACATGGGAACAGCTGAAGACAGCTCTCTTATTGTTAAAGAACTCTTTTCCTGCAAGTTTGTTGTTTTTTTTTTTCACTTTCATCTCATTTTCCAGAGACAGTTTGAAAGAGGACTGCTTCTTTTCTTCCTTGTTTTATGAAAGTGCCTTTGTACATTAGCAGAGTGCTTTAATAACACGCACTTTGTAAAAGTCAAAAGTGTTCTATTACCTGTAAGTATAGAAGCAAATAGCACTTGTTTTAATTGAAAACATCAAACTTTTGTAGCTCTAAACACATCAAAGACATATCCATTTGTGCATCTGTTCCAAAAGGTGAATTCCACTGCTTTTAGGCAGACTGAAAAAGAATCAAGCTTATAAGAGCTATGAGAAATTTTCAATTTGAAATGCCTTTCAACCTTCAAGTGGTTAAATTATGGAAATGGTTAATGCACTTAGCATGTGAAGCCACTCTGAAATAGCGAGTGGTTTAAGCGATTAGCCCCTCAGCTGAGACGTGCCAACTGACCGCAGACACTGGTCTTAGGTCAGTCTGACTTCAAGGTAACACTTAGTGGCTTACATTTTAATGAATCAGGTTAATCTGTAGGTTAACTAGCAAAGGGAGATTTCAGGTGTTGTGTTTTGCTTTACAGGAGCATGCACTCAGTCTGTTCGCGTGCCTTGATTGAAGGACAATATGATTTTGAACCACTGTAACTTGACATTTCTTCAAGTGTACTTAAACTTTATATACACAGAAAAGTGTAGTGATTCACTTAGTGTCTGTGTAACAAAACTACTTCTAAACTCATTTATCTGCCAGCCTTCAAGACAAAGCTTAAATGGCTTAAGGAGTCTCTTATATTTAGTTGGTCAGTTATTAACTTAACCTGAAATAAGATAATGTCTCACAGTAGGGGTAAAGAAGTGGCTGGAGTGATTTCTGAGCTGAATTGAGTTACAGTAATAAAGCTTTTGAGACCAGATGAGGGCTACTGGCTCTGGCACAGAGTATGGGCAAATGATGAACACAATCACACAACCATGGCTTAACAAGTTACCATCTGTCAGCAGAGCTCTAGTAACTGACTATGATTAGATTTCATTTTGATTAAAAAGCTAATGGAAAGGGGACAAGTGAAAACAAAAATCAATCACATCACCAACCATCAAAATACCTAGAGTATTTTAAATATTTTTACAGGACTTCCTGACTTCTACAGGCTTCTTGTCCCTTAAAGGGTGAGCCTTTCTTTTTCAGAAGCTGCCTGTCCACTATAATTTATTTGTATTACCATTTGCCTTGAGGCTTGTGTCAGGTCTCCAGACACGTGGTACCAGCGTACACAAGTTATTGTCTTTCCCTGCCTGACAGGGGTGGCAATAGTGCTTGGAGTCTCCACAGAGTAACGTCTTGTACACAAGCCCCTGCTACAACCTCCATACCAGGGCTGTACTACAGCCTTAATGGTGTGTGATGCTTCCATGTGGATGAACCCCCCTTCACATATACTCAGGAGCTTCACCAGTCTCTGAAAGCTACTGAACAAAACTGTGTGTTCCTGAAAGAGAAGGGATGCTGAAACTACAGGCAGAGCTGATATCAGAATCAAAGTTTCCTGATTCTCAGGGGTACACTGATAATAAATCCTTATCCTCCATACCATCAATAGCTTAGAAAGTCAGAACAATATTTTCTCTTGCTCTTTAGAGTCAAGCTTAACAAGAAAAATAAATTTCTTTTTCAATATAATCACTAGCTCTGTAAATTCCTTAGCCTCCTGCTGCTGCACTTTGCAATGTGGGCACGAGGAGGTATTACGTGAAGATTTCTTACACATTTTTCAGATCTCAAAGTAGAAATGTATCTGTGCAGAGTACAGACATTTTGGACAAAATTCTGACACCCCAGGATCAGGAGTAAAATTTTCTGTTACTTCAAACAGGCACGTGTTGATTCAATGTGTTGCCCACAACATCTAGAATGTTCAACAGGCACTAATCTTTATGAAAGGGGAGCAAGTTTTTGTTAAAAACTTAAATGACATTTAGGACTCTTACTTTCAACTCTTTCTAAAAGCATGTTGAGTCCCCACCAGCTCCTTTTACAGTGAATAGTGAAGGAGCAAATGTTTTCGTCTTTCAGACAGAAGCCACAGTTAGGGGTCTGCATTTTGACTTAAGAGCTTAACTTCAGAAGATCTCTTTGGCAAAATATTATTTTATTATCAATCACCCCTACATAAGGATACATATTAGCATAAGATATACCACGTAGCATATCCCGTACAGTATGCAGTCAGGGAAAAGATCAAAAAGATAGTATATATTTTTTTGTACAAATCCTTTCTCTTTTTTCTTGCTTTGTATCACACCAAAGGTGAGGTGTTTAATCAGAAGAATATCTGTTTAGTCAGTTTAGGTCAGGACTAGGTGCTTGCCATTAAGAGGCAGTCTGAATTGCACTGTGGTGTTAAAGCACTGCTAAGTGTGACAGGGGGACATACCTAGAAAGAAATAGTCTCAAGGGAATAATTGATGACTTAATGAATACAAAACAAATATGTGTGGAAAGGTGAAACGATCATGGCCAGTCACATAAAGGTGTGGTGCAGCAAATGTCTACTATCACTTTACAATTTATCCTAACTCACACAGATGCTAGGAATTTAAGGTATCTTATTAGTAAGTCTGGTTGCTAGTTATCATGACTAACTTCTAAGTTAAGTCCTCACGGTGTAAGCAAAACAGAGTTTAAAGAAAAGCTTCAAAATAGCTGCAAATGTTTACTCTCCATTCCTCCCTCCCACCTCAGCTATTCTCTTTGTACTTCATATTTCGTTCTTCTTTTTACCCAGTCTATTCTCATCCCCTTGTTTAGAGGACTTTTGTCCACAGAGGAAGAACTATGTTTCTGACGATTCCATAAGACCGAGACTGTGGGCTCAGGAATGCAGCTACCAAGTCCTTGTATGTCATCAGCACTGCTGACCTGGCACTAGTGTTTAGTTAGTAAAAAAGGTGGCATAAAATGCATTAGCTTCACTCTAGCGTGGTCAGCACACACCAAAATTTGGTGAAGCCAACTAGAGCATTTTATTAGTTGATTGCCCCACAGAAGACTCTTGCAAATCTATAATATGCATTTACACCTCGGTCATACCTGTGGTAGGTCTGGCACCTTTTTGTGCAATTAGACAATATTCAGAAGCTTATCTAACAGTTTGCTACTACAAAAAGAGAGCAGTCTCCTTCCCCCTGTCCTTTGTCTTGACTGTGATTCTTCTCGGGGAGCATGGTAAGCCAAATTCAATTTACTAATTCAGTGGAAAAATAACTCGGGTAGCCCTTGACCCATTGTGTTTTCTCCTGGATTAATGAGCTGGGTGAGTTTACCTTGCATTTAGACGAGCATCAGAGCTGGTAGAACAGAGAGAGAAGGACTGAATGGTCAGAAACAAAGCACTGGGGCCAGGAATGAGTCCCTTTTGGAAGCTGCAAGCTTCCCGAGGTGCTCAACTGTATTGCCTCACCATATGCTTAAACCCACAGTCATGGGCTATTTTAAGCTTGACTGCTGTCAATAATAAACTTGGGACTGGGCAGGAACAGTAAAGTCTATTAGTGCCCTTAGTGTCCCGACAGTACCAGTCTGTGCACAAGTTCACATCCTTGAGAAAATAAACTCTAAATCAAATGGACAAAGCCTGATAATGCAGCCACAAATTTTGCCCCTTGAAGACAAGAGGACAAGCAACTCTCCGAGTCCACCTCTCATCTTGCCTGTCCCATAGTTCTTCTCCAGGATGACCCACCCTTGCTCAACCTCTCCTTTCTGAGACAGATACCATTTTTTCAAAATTCCCTCTTTTGCTACTCAGAAATTGCAGGGGAGTGCCTTTAAAATTGCCTCTTCAGTTTTCTGTGCATTTGCTAACACACGCATATACATTACCTACCAAGACAAATGCTGAATGCTAGAAACCAGAATAATTGTCAGCTTGGAACTTTGTTTTCAAATACACAGACATCTGTGTTGGATGCAAGTATTAGAATTGGTGTGCTTTAAATATCAACACCATTTTAACATCTATAGAAGTCTGTAGAATTAACGACGAGTGAGATTCTTACTGTAAATGTATTGGAAATGGCAGCATTCAGTTACCTGTAGATGTTAAAACACTGTCCACTAAGAGCTGACAAAGACAATCAGTAGATGCATGCTTTAGTTTGTCAGACGTTCAGCCCCCGAAGACCTGTTCCAGCTTGCTTTGTGTCTATCTGAACGTCGTGTTCATGATGCCAAAAGTAGCGGTCTGGCCCAAGATTATAGTGACTGCTGCCCTTGGGAAAGTGAGGGGGGAAACTGTGAATGCCTCAAGATGATCCGAGGGAGCTGGAGTCCCTGGTGCTCTGGGTGCTGGTTTCTGTGCAAGTGCTGCAGAGAAGTGTGGAGGCAGCTACGGTAAAAGCTTTCAGAGGAAGGTAACAGAGCAATCTGCCCTTCTGGGAAGCGAAAGGGGGAGCCGAGTCCACAGGGCTTTTCTCCAGGGGTGCCCTACCAAAATGCAGATGCAAAGAGTTTTAATGCTTTGGAGGCTGTCAATACATCTTCACAACATTCCAAGTGGTTGTTGGGCTGGAAAATGTCAGTGTTCCTAGGGCTGAATAAAGTAATTTATGTACTTTCATGTAAATATCTCTAGTACTTTAGAGTGTCTTGGGTAGTGGAAAATAACCAACGGCCTGTATCATTCAACACTGGTGCGGATTTCTTCAGCAATTTCCAGTAGTGACAAGCTATCTTGCCAGGATAATTTATGTTTGAATTTCAACCATGTCACAGCATAACTTGCTATTCACCACTGAAGTGGACTCTTCCACCACATCTGAGAGGAAACCAGACCCCTCCTGAATGCTGAGTCTCAGCACGCAGGTGGCTTCTTTTATACCCCAGAGAGACGCTTCCGCTCAGTATCTTGTTTGTGCTTTATGTAACATCCCCCAAAGTAGCGGGTCAGGATAGTCAATCTGCCACTTGAAACTTAGTATAAGTGGTTATCTGAGTTTTAGACTTGGACAACAAAGATGGCACTGCAGCTCAAGCCCCCAGGTGTCTTCAGAAAGCAAACATGGAAAGGTTACTAATCAAAATTCACTAATGAGTTTCAATACACATGCAAAGAAGTATTTTTTTCCCCGCTTTCATTCAAGTCTCATTTATCGTTTACTACTGTTGACACCACATATAGTCTAATATCACAGAACCCAAATTGTCTCCTGCTCACTCCCCTCCTCGCAGCTGCTTGGAAGTTTGATTATTTTAAAACTGTTCCGAATCTAGGCAGGTGTGTAAATATCCTATCTCACCTCCTCTTGCAACATCCCCCACACCCCCAACAACAAACTTCTGTGAATTTTTGTCCAGGAGGATGTCTAAGAAAACACTTTGAAAAAAGTTGTTAGACTTTCATATGGTTATTTTATGGGTGTATTTCACTTTGCTGCAGGCAATGGCAGAAGAAAAAAAAAAATCAATCTATATTTGTGCGGGATGAAAAGATGAAAAGAAAAAAAAATCACTTTCCAAAATAATTAGCTGTGTGGTGTTAGGAGTGAAATCATCAAAAATACTTGACCTGTTCCCCCGATGCTGCTACTGCACCCTTAAAATACACAAACACATTAAGAAAAAAATGTTAGGAAGTTTTATTTTGGGGAACAGGCTGCTCTTGTTCTGGGGACTAATGAATGACAGCCTTTTTCTGAAGCCTGGAAACTCCCTAGTTCTAATTTAGGGATGAGTGCTTTAAAATGCAGCTGAAGCCAAAATAACATAACCAGACATTTCTTTAGAAAAAGATTAAGTGGGTCAACCATTCATTTAGCGATAGATTCAAATGTGGCTACAATGGGCACAACTGAGAAGTTTTATTTATCTGTGTCCACATCTATGGCATATTTGTGTATGTGTGTATACAAAAATACACAAATACATATATTCACATAAAACTGTGTATGTGAAAATATATATCCACATAGATGGTAAATCTTGATGGTTAATCTTGCACCTATCTCTTCCAAAAGGCTGAACGCTCCTGTTAAGTCTCCAGAAGATGAAGAAGAAAATGTAGATACAATTGGTATGGTTGAAAGGTACTTGAAAAATAGTCTATTTGAAATGGGAGAACTCCTGAACGGCTTGAACATACAGCCTTACCATGACACTGCGTTAACAGTGGCCAACTCCAGCAGGAAAGATTAATATTACTTATAAAAATCCTGGTGTAGAATGTTTGTTGTACTGCCAACAACACTGCATAGGAGGTGATTTTTTTGGTCCCTGGCAATGATTTTTGCACAACGTACTGAGTAATCATTGTCTACAATGCAGTTTTTTTCCACCATAAAACCTGCAGAAGGAATAATACAGCCCTCATTTTTCCTCTAGCTTCTAAGGAGAACTCTAAAATATATACCTTATGCCACTAGTCCATGAACTCCAGTTGTGCTCAGGCACTATGCAGCCTGAGGCTACCAAGATCAATAAAATTATCAAACCCACAAATATTTCTACAGCTCGACTTTTGTGGCAAATTTAGAGGAGCATATATATCTGTATGTAGGAAAAATAGACCAAGAGGCTGTTGTTGGTAGGAGGAGCAGTTTTCTGGATTTAGACTGTGAGACAGTGATCATCAGAAATGTGATGTTCATGGTTTGATGCCAGAGCAGTATAAATTCAAGAGATGCAACACACTCAGGAAATGGATTTAAGGAGGATGGGTGACTGGCTCTGCCAATTGCTAATAAGACACAGAATGTTTCCTGCCAAGGTCACGGGTTTTACTCCATTTCATTATCAATTATTAAATATCTTTTCCTCTTATTTATTAGTTTACAAGTTGTTTTCACATGAGGGATACCAACTGCTGTCCTATGTGAGGTGAATTGTTGATGACAAATCAGGCTCAAAGTGGAGCAGTATCTGGTGTTACACTGGTGGTAGCTTGAACCCTGTCAAGAGTCTGAAGGTCTATGTAGGGGTATAGAGATGGATTTTTAATTTCTTTTTTTTTTTTTTTTTTCTCCCTTGTTGTATGTGATATACTGCATCAGTGAGAAAGACAGATCTTGATTTTTCTACCAGTCTGATACTTCACATAGGCAATAAACCTCCTCATGGCATGGTAGCAAGGAGTGCACTAGGTGGTCAACAGCTGGCTTTCTACTCAGACATGATCATGTCTAGGGCCACCTCACTTTCTGAAATAAAAATAATTAATTTTACTTTTTCTTCTTCACCAGAATGGCATATTAAATCAGAGTTTATGAGATTGAGAGGCAAAGAAGTGGTTTGGTCATGTCATAATGGTCAAAAAATAAATAAAGAAAAAGGGCAAACTGCTTCAATATTGCTATGAATAACAAGAACACATTTCAGTTCTTTTTTTTCCTCACAAAATTCCTTGTTTAGAGGAATTGAGGTTCATTAACAAAAATACAGGTATTTCTGAAAAATCAGTCCTCAAATAGTTCTCCTTCTTCAGAACAGATATGGCATATACATATTGCTAAAGAAAAAAAAGTAATTAAATATTACTGAGATGATGTAAGAGCTCAGAAAATCCAAAGCACATAGGTGGTGTGAATCTTCTTAAAGAACATGCTGAAACTCTAAGACAGTGAATATTAATCCGCTTTTTGTGGCAGTTGGGCGGGGTGAGGTTTTGGATCCAGCTGTGCTCATGGATAACATTTCTGCACTCATCTTTTTCACAATTCCTTTCTTTTTGCACCTTTGCCATTGGAGTGGCTTGTGTGAGTGCTCTTCAACCTGTTTCAGTTATAGAGAAGCAGATTACCTTAAAAAAAGTTGAATACTAAGTGTTTGTTCAGGTTGTCGCAACTTAAATGAGTTAGTGAATGAGAAGAAAACAGTATCAGCTGGAAGACCTGATGAGTTGGTCATCTTGGCAGTTGGGGTTTAAGGATAAGAAATGGTCGTAGTAGCCAGTTTGCCTGTGTCAAGAGAAAATTATAGATGATCATCTTCTGAAACTTGTTGCCTAGCTTATCTGGGTATCAGGGTGTTGTGGAAGACTGTAAACTGCATCTACCAGCTATATTATATTATATATAATGACTCCATTCAGGTTGTGCTGCAAACATAAAAGGCAAAAGAAAGCAACAGCTGAAACACTGAAAAGCCTGAAGGTCAGTCACTAGGACTGACCAAGAAAAGGGAAAAAAAAAAGCATGTTGATTATTTGGACTATACTTGAAAATTACCTTACTGGATCATGAAAGAAAAGATCTCCAGAAGTGTATTTAGCCCAATCATCTGTATCCCTTCAATAAACCTGCTGTTACCTCAGATTTTCTGTTTTGGAGACCCTAAGGTCAGATCCACATTGCTTTCCAGCTTCTCAGCATCTGTGGCTGAGCGATGAGTTTGCTTCCTTATTCTTTATCTCCCATAGTGGTGTACTGAAGTACCCTTATGCTTTGAGAGCTAGAGCAACACGTGCTCCAGGTGCCCGCATGGCAAGTTCCTATTCCAGCCTCAGGGTTTATTACCAGACAGCTGGCAAAGACACATCCCCAGTGCAGAGAGCTGCCTGGAAGATTGCTGTGGGCTTCATTTAGCCTTGAAGTATGTTTGGCTTGCACAGTGCTCCGTGGTAGGACATGTGTTTTCCTCTTTGGATGGGTGGATCCAGGAGAGAGCAAAAAGCCTCACTGCCAAGTGTGATCAACCTTTATTCTGATAAACTGAACTAGACTTTGCTGGCCTCCTCTAACCTGTTTTACTGCACAGGTGCTGAAGGCCATGAGCTTCAGAGCTTCTGTGAAAGCAGATGAGCATAAGAAGAAGAAAGCATTGAAAAGAAATGTCTAGAGTCCTGTGCAGTTCTGGAACCACCACTCAGGCAGCAAAGCTACTTAAAGTCAACACGCAGTATAATCTCATACACTTGCACATTTCCCCCCAGTTTAAATAGGCTGCTTCCAGTGTGCAAATTCTTGCTGACAGCAGCAAACAAAACTGGCTTCAAACCTGCTGTGGATTTTGTTAAATTAATGAAAGAAAAGTTGTGTTTATTTCTCTCCTGTGTTCACAAGTAGCCTATTTTTCTGATTTAAACCTTGGGCTAGAAAAAATAGACTTTCTAATACAATACCTCATAAACAGTTTCTACCAGGAGGCTATTTTTCTCCCCCTCCTCCCCCCTTTCTTTTAAACACCTTCCCAGTGCAATAGGAATGGAAAGCTTTCTTTCAGCCAGAGATTTTCTTCATCCTAAATTACAATATCACTGCTGTATTGAAAATGGAAGCGACAGACACTTTGCTTTTAAAGACAGTACCTCTCCACAGTAAGGAACAGTTTTAAAGGAAGCCAAGGCCTACCTACCTGTTATGCTGGGAAAAGAGCTGTGCCCATTTATTATAATTCAAATGCACCCCTGCAAGAGTTCTATCTCTGAAGGAGTTAGCAGGGAGCTTTGTGAAAGGAAGGGTGTGAGACCAGGCAGCCCACTGGGCCTGTTCTGAGGCATTGGTGGCTGGCTTACAAATCACATGAAAAATATGAAGAACTGTGAGTACCAAGACTAATGGAATCTAGTTTCATAGGATGTGCATCTCCTGGTGACTTGCAAGCTCATTGTGATATTTTTTCCTACAGCTGGGGATTTTAGATGAACTTTCTTTCTCCTTGTCCCATGTTGTTTCTCTGGTGTTGAGTAAGGGTTGAGCTTACTGCAGCCTTTTTCTCACCTTGCAGGGAACTGTAATCTGCCTCTTTCTTCTCTAGGCTATTTTCACTACACCTGTAGTTATCTGTGAGGTTTGTTTCCTTCTGTCAGGTTAGTTTCAAACTGGCCAATGTTTTAAAGCATTGAGGTTAGAATTGTATGAAATCTAAGCAGGTAAAGCAAACAAGTGTGCAATGGGTTGTTTCTTTATGATTCCAAGCTAACACAGCTCTGTAAGCATTTAAATACCTGAGAACAGATTGCACACCTGAGACATGATTGGACTAGGCTGGAGGTGCTGGATTTGCACATGGGCCCATTCACATTTAAATATTGCAGAAACACATACAATTAAAATAGAAAAAAATCAAGCTGTGCACAATCAAAAATTGAACTATGCTATGTGATTCTTTGAAAAAGCATGAATGATTACATATCAAAGAGGATTTAAATTAGTTCTAGGAAAATTATTTCTACTACTTCAGTAAAATAGTCTTAGGCTCAACATTTCTCTTTTGAAAAATGTTGGCTTGTTTAGAACAGTCAGGTTTCAATTTTAGCGCAAAATTCAAGCCATTTCCAGACATAAATGTAACTTGTCATATTTTCATCTTCAGTTGATGTCTGGGGCCACAGGACCTGCTTTTGATATCACACCTTTAACCACAGCAGAAGAAAGTACGTTATAAATAATACAGACTGCTCACCAGCTTGCTGTACAATGAGCATATACTCAGCTGATACCAAGCGACTGATAGGCTTTTATTACTCTGTACAGCTCTTCAAACACATCTCTAGAAAGAGACGTATTCTGTTAGTTGTGCCTTTTTCCTTTTTCTTTTAACAAGTGACTAATAATTTTTGTCTTTTCTTTCTCAGATGTGGTCTTTTTTACATACTACCTGTTGAGTAATTTCTTGGAAGATATCATGGCCTGTAAAGTGCATATGCTAGTGTGGATTTTTGATCCCTGCTCTTTATGTTCGTCACTCTGGATGTATAGACCACCTGGTGAGTTTTGATCCCTGGACTAGCTGATAAGTCTTAAGAGTCAGGTTGCTGATGCACACGCTTGGGATTAGGTACAGCACAGGCGCACAATGGTGCTGCTTTAGCGTCTCCTTATTTGTGGTCAGTATGTGAATTTGTTAGGGCACCTTCAGAATGAAGGATCTTAAATGCAGTGGAACAATAGAGAGTATTTTTAAAATACGTAATGGCCCATGCTCTTGCATTTATCCTGTTTCCCCCAGTGTTACCCCCCCTCCCGATCATCCTCAGCAGTAAGTGTTTCTGGCAGCCATCTGCCAATATAGAAACAATACTGTATTGACTTCAGAAAGAATATGCACATACCTTTCTTGTTGAGAAACAGTCCCCTCTGAGTTGTTTGTGTTTCAAAAATAATAAAGGACATACCAAGATTTACTGATGGATGAGCTAGAAAAAAGTGATAAATATGAGTATCGATTCACAAATGCCTAGGGTAGGTCCAATCCTGTGAAGACTTACACATGTCTCTAAATGTATCTATGAAGGTAGCATCAAAACATCAATAACACTAGATGGGCAAATAAAGTTATCTACATCATGCACTTGCAAGATCCGTCCCTTTAATTTCCACAACTAGAAACTGAAAATATCTGTTGCTATTCAAAAAACAACTGCTTCTCTTCAGCTAGCTTAACCTGGATGAGCTGAGGCGTAATTCTTTGGATAGTTTCATGTGTCTCTGTTTAAGAACACTGAAATGAACTGAAAATATGAAAAGGACAGAGGCAAGATGGTAAAGATGGCACCAGAGATCTTCATAGATTTGTCTTAATTTCAGGTCATTGAATCATAAAATAGTTTCAGCTGGAAGAGACCTTCAAGATCATCAAGTCCAACCTTATTCCTCGCCCTATCAAAAACCACCAAACTATGTCCCTAAGCACAACATCTAACCACCTCTTAAACACTTCCAGGGATGGTGACTCCACCACCTCCCTGGGCAGGCCATT
>WUAM01000287.1:38560352-38602511 GCA_024336885.1 Actenoides hombroni | reverse complement strand
CAGGACTGCTGATAAATGATGGACAGTGGCCTGGTGAGCACCCCTGCCAGTTCTCTCAGCACTCTAGGATGTAACCCCTCTGGCCCCATAGATTTATTTACATTGATATTGAGCAGCATGTCATGGACCATCTACTCCTGAATTGTAGGGGAGGCATTTTGTTCCTGACCCCTGTCTCTTGGCTTGGGGGAGTGACTTTCCCCGGTGCAAGTGTTTCCATTGCTAAAGACTGAGGCAAGGAAGGCATTAAGCACTTCAGCCTTCTCCTCATCTTTTATTACCATATTTCCTCCTGAATCTAGTAGGGGATGGAGGCCCTTCCTGGCTTTTCTTTTATTATTAATGTATTTATAGAAATTTTTCTTATTGCTCTTCACCTCTAAAGCCAGAATAACTTCTAGTTCTGCCTTCAAGCTTCTAATTATTTCTCTGCATGACCTGACAACTTTCTTATACTCATTGAGTTGTCTGCCCCTTCTTCCAGAGGCCATAAACCCTCCTTTTTTTCCTGATTTTAATCCAAACCTCCCTATTCAGCCAGTCCAGTCTTCTTCGCTGCCGACTTGACTTGCGGCATGTAGGGATGGCCTGCTCCTGCGCCTTCAAGACCTCCTTCCTAAAAAATGTCCAGTTTTCCTGGACTCCTATATCCCTCAAAACTGACTCCAAGGAACTCTCTCAAGTAACCTCTGAAACAAGTCACAGTTTGCCCTTCAAAAGCCCAGAGTGTCGGTATTGCTGCCCCCCCCCCCCCCAACATCTCTAAGGACAGAGAACTTAGTAATTTCATGGTCGCTGTTCCCTAGGAGGCCTCCAACTGCCATGTCCTCCACCAGTCCTTATCCACTTGTAAACAAGAGGTCCAGGAGGGCACCTTCCCTGGTCGGTTCACTTACCAACTGTGTGAGGAAGTTGTCCCCTACACATTCTAGCGGGTTTGAAGTATGGCAGTCAGACCACGATGTGGAGACATGATGCCTAGAGGAGCTGGTGTAATTTTGATACCCCCATAGGTCTGTAGCATGCCAGGCTGCCTTTATCCATATCGTAAGAGGTATGCTGTACTTACCAGTGGCTAGATGTAGAGACTACTCAGTCCCAAGGCATCCCTCTTGGGGTTTAGTGGTGTTGACACTCCCTGGGTGTAGGTGCTGTGTGGAAACCTGTAGTGACTGCTTCTGGAATGAGGTGGCACATGATGTTTTACTCCACGACACAAAGAAATGGCGGTGTCGGTAGTACTAAGATAGGACTTCAAATCACATTGGTACCCCAGTGTCTTCTTTCTTTGTTCTCAGCTTCTGTTTACCTTTGGATTCAGCTGCTTTGTTTCAGGCTAGAGGAGGATTTGGGCACTTAAAAGCTTATCTGCTTTTCCCACATTTACTAGCTGGTCTAACAAAAGGCTATATACCTCTATCTAATTTTTTGCTCTGATGGATCATCACGTCTGAAAAAAAGTTACTTTTTTCCTCTCTCTTATGTATCCCATAAAATGCAGTAAAAAATACATGGAAGAGGGAAATTCCAAACTGGAAAAAAATCAGGATAAACAAATATACCAGGTAGGGCCTGTATTTTCAACACAAATAAATGTTTTGTTTTCATTTCTGATCATTTAATATATGGCATTGGATATGTAAAACAGTATTTAATGAAATGAAAGGAGAAAGTCTCAAACACAATGTTCTAATATTTTCAGGCCTTTTTTTTAGGCTGTTTTTTCCAAAACAACTTTATAATACAACTAATTAATTTCTCAAAATGTGTTGATTTTTCAGAATCATATATTTAGAGAGGACTCAATATGACTTGAGCAAGTGGCCTGAAAAACAGGCATTTCTGCTACCTAATATCATAATCACAGAAAGAAATGAGGAACGAACCTCATGAGCACTGCAAAAAATGCAGAAGTTATTTGAAAGGCTGACCCAATGTTGTCACCACACTCCCCTTCCATCACTTACCAGGGCTTTGTTATGGGAGCTGTGGAAGCACTGGGAGATTCACCGTTTCTGGCCTTCCCCATCCATCTGTGCTTTGCTCCACCTGGCCTAGGGGATAACACACACTCACCTGAGTGATCCCACCACGTTCCTGAGGCAGATCCCCTGCTCTGCATATCTGTAGAGAGAATAAGAAATCACCATTGTACATGCCCACTCGGGGTACAGAAACAGCGCTTAGTTTTGCAGGTAAAGAGACACTCCTCAGTGCAAACGAATTTTCTTTCTTCCTTTCTTTCAAGCATTTAACCATTTTTGTATTGAACTGATGTGAAATTACATGAGCTCTGATCATGTGAATAATGCATGAGATTTAAGACAAACACATGAAAGGAGCTTATTTTTCATGTCAAACAATTCTTTATTTTTTTATGGTACAAATTAAAAGTGACAGATCTGAAGCTGTTAAGAAATACACAAAGTGCAGCTTTACTGACCATACAGATATTGCTCTAGATTAAGTACAGTTTTTGTCAGTTTTTTTTTTTTATTATTATTTTTTATTTTTTTTCATGTTAAGCAACCTGTGCAGATAAATCAGCTTTGGTTTCAAAGTCAGAGTAGTAAGGAGCTTTTAAATATCCAGTTTGGTTTCTTGGTCACAAGTCCACCACTTCAACTCCTTTTGTAACTATTTGTATTTTTTAACAACACAATACAGTCCATTTTGTACTGCCATCTTTCCCGCTGCATGCTCCATGCATGGAAAAACAGATCTCTTTGCAGTGCTTCATAAGTGACCCTGGTGACCATTCTGTAGATTATAGCACATAGGACAAAAATAATAATAATAATAATAATAGTAATAATAATAATTAATAATAATAATATCACTTTTTAACAATAAATAAACAAATGTGCCCCACATAATCTCAAGTTGGAAACAAGCAAACCACATGACAAAAAGCTCATTACAAAATGTTTTCCAAACAGATTTTACAGTCAAACATTGACATGGAAATCAATTTCCTCTCTTTTCTTATTTGAATGTTGGTCAATAACTGGGTACAAGTAGAGTGCTGAGGTAAAACACTGATGAACAGTTTTATTTGTATTTATTTTGTTTTTTTTTAATAGTAACAGTTTAGTATTGCAAGATTGTCAGCAACATTTAGCCATATCTATACAATGTGCATATACCTACATACATTGAGCTTTGGTCCAGCATTGAGAAGACGAGCAAAGGCATTTTACATATTTCTTTTTGGTTATAGCTTGAGTTCTTTGATACGCCTCTACTTGTTCCTTCCTAGCTCCTTTTTGCTTTCTTGTTCTCTCTTTTTTCTTTTCTTTTCTTTTTCTGTCTTTTTTTTTTTTTTTTTTTTTTTTTGTAGGTTTTTTTTAAATTGGTTTTTTTTTTGCGGTAATAACATAAAGAAACTGGAACCATTTGAATGCATTTGATTTCTTCAGCTGTCCAAAATAGCTTTTTAGTGAAAAACATAAAAAGACAAAATCAGAACAGTAAGTGAACCGTTGGTTCATTATTCAAATAATATTTATATATATATATTTAAAAAAATTCAATGATCAATAAATTGGAAAACCATTAAACCTTCACATATGACTGAAGAGACTTTTGTTTCATTTGCTGGTAGCAATCTATCTTTTAGTCACATGCAAAATTAAAAAGTATTCAAATGTAATCAATACATGAAAATTCTTCACACGTGGAAACCAGAAACGTTGCCAGTAACAAAATAAAACAAAATATTTATGGCCCCCCCAAAGATGTATGACTCACATGTAATTTATCTTCCTAAGAATCTGTTCAGGCACCATTTATGCCTCATAGCAAAAATTTGTTTATAAAAAAATTAATATAAGAAGCATTACAACACTTTATAAATAACTTACAAAACATAATACAAAATTAGAAAACTGTAAAAAAAATCACTGCACATGAATGGTTTTAAGACTGTGGGATGAACATCATTTTTTCTTCCAAGCTGGCGATTTATATTTATTTTACACTTTCACTGTCCTAGTTATATCCTTCCGATATGTACTTTGGAACAGAAAAGAGCTTATATAACTGCTGCCAGCATATTTTAAAACATTTAGTATCTTTCATACACTGTTTAGTTAACTTTTCTTGTTGGGAGATTTTTCTTCGCAAAATTTAGAGCAGTCCCTGGGAGAATCGGAAATTTAGTTTTTAGGCAAAGAATGGTTGATGGTTTTGTTCCCAGGCTGTTGATGATGGGGATGGAAGGGGGTGTGTACCATCTCAAGGGTGGCTGAACAGGTAATTGTGTATTTGTATGACTGGACAATTAGCAGCATACTGGAAGCACGAGTAGGACTTCAGGAGGGTCTGCTTCCAGTATGATCCGTTCTTCCCTGCTTCCCTGTTGGCTTCTGGGTGGTCTCCTGATCATTATGTAATTTGAATTGTGGTGAAAAGTTGAGGGCTGTTTGGTACAGATATCATAGATATATCTGTGGATATAGGTGTCTATGGATATATAGGGAAAGAGAAAGCCCAGAGGGGCAGATGTTGCTGTGAGACTCCTCACTTCACATGCTCAGCTTAGGTAAAGCATCTTTTTTGTCTCTCACAATTTGCCTGTGGTTATGGAGGTGTTTTTTCCCCTGGCAGATATTTATGTATCAACAGTCGGAAAAGAGTCAATAACAATTCTCACTCTCTTCCTCATAAAAGCAATACTGAAAATATCCTTAAACATACCCTGCTGAAACTTAAAGCCTAAAATGCATTTGCTGGATGGGAGCCCAGCCCGGAGTACTGGATCCTCAGTGCTCTCCAAGCCTGACCTTTGAGAGTGCTCACATTTAGAGGCAATTTCTGGCACAAGATGATGGTCTCTGAAGCCTTAAAACTCCACCAACCATGCAGCAAATACCCCATTCTACAAGGCAAATCCCATTAATAAAATAGTGAGGGCCAGATTCAAAGCCTAGTGAAATCAATGGAAGTCCCTTTCTTTCACTGAGTATTGGATATAGCCTTGAGTTCTTGAAAACTCTGTAAAAGAGGTGTTTTTGAAGACTCCAGCACTTTGGGAACCTCCTTCAACATCCTGGGTAGATCAGCAAAAATCTAGTACAACCATCCTGAGGTCAGTGAACACAATCAGGAATTATACCAGCAGAATTTTACTTTGCCACCTCTATATTAAGCTGACCCAAATCCCCAGTGTTATCTTCTGGAAAGTCCTGATCAAGATGCAACTTCTACCCTAATAGCAGGCTGCACCCCAAAGGCTGGAGCAGAACTCAGCAGAAGATGAAAATCACAAGTGACCTTCACGGGTTAGCCCGTACCCCATTGAAAACCTTCAAACACACTTCTCACCCTCTGAGCCTTGGTATACTTGTAGGTCCAGTGACCACAGTATTTTAGAGAATGCTGGTCCAATCAAAAAGGAAGCCACAGAGATACGTTGTCTTTCAAGGAGAATCAATTTGCCCGAAACATATTGCAGGTGACCCACCTTACTATTCAGTGGGTCTCCCTACATCCCGATTGCTTAGTCTAGCCAGTGGTCACAGCAAATACCTGCAGAAACACATCCTTCTACTGAAGAGGTCACCAGGGCAAGCGTCAAAATTGGGATGACATAAAAAGGAGGCAGAAGGAACAAAGCACTACCACTGAAACAGTCCATAGTAACGTAATGATCAAAACATCCCCATCACTTCTTGGCCTGTCTGGTTCATCAGAATCTCAAGAAATTTCTTTGGCTAGCAGACTTTGGAGAGAAATTGCTTCAAACAGAACCATAATACAAATGCAGTACTGAACCAAGTGTGCAGTTGCAATTTGTACTACAAAATGAGTTTTGGTAACCTCTCCACGTTCATGGCCAAAGGACAGAGGAATCCCAAACTATGCCATTGAAGATAGGCACAATGTTCAGCGCAGGCTGACAGTTTGCCAGACATAATCCTAATCCTTCTTTGTCCTCTATTGCATTTCAGCATATCAATATAAAAAGTGTTCAGATTTCACTTTTCTGTTTAAAAATCTTCAAACAGCATTGGGTTATGTGGGTTTGGGGAAGGGGTGGAGAATGAGCTGGAAGGAGGGAAGCAGCAAAAAGAATCAGAAAAAAAAAAGAAATGCAAAGGAAGACATACACCCATAGATGAGAAAAATCAAACCCCACAAATCACAATAAAAATAAATGATTTTTGGCACCCAAACATTCGGAAATTGCAAAACTGTTGACTAAAAGAAAAGAAAAGGAGGTGACAACTATGGAATAGCTTTAGCACCTGCAGGAAGTGCGAAGAAGGATGAGAGAAATTAATCCTGTTGTTTTCCTCTTTGCAAAATACAAATGTAAAAACGCTTAACACAATTTTACGCTCATAAAAGAGTAGACTAACAATCCAGTTTGCAATGCCATGTTTCTGACTTTGGTTAATAGTTTTCATAGTGAATCAGCACTTGATACCTGAAAGGCTACAATCCCTCCTCCAGGTGGCAGGCTTGTATTCTCTTTTAAACAGATAAAAGGTTTTTTTTGTTTGTTTGTTTTCTTTTCTTTTGTTTGTTTGTTTGTTTTTATTATTCCTTAAAATGTGTTCACATTTTCATAATATACAGAAAAAAAGTAAGCAGGTATTTGGTTTACTTTAAGTCCATTTAAAAAAAACTGGCTTTTTTTTTGGGGGGGGGGGGAACTAATTCTACGACACACACACGAAGTGTTGTGTATTTTTTTTGTTTTGTTTTTTTTTTAAATAGGAAAACCCATGGACATTTATAAACTGTTCTGTCCTTCTTGTAGTTTTCTCAGTCTTTTACTTACAAGGGTGATGAACAGGTATTTTCACAGAGTTTGAATGGTTCTGTTTCTGTTGGTGCGGGGGGTTTTTTTGTGTGTAGTTTTGTTTTGTTTTTAGGAGTTTTCTTCCAGAGAGTCTGTTAAAGGCTCCATAGGAACAGCCGTCGCAGGCTCGTGTTGTTTCAAACGTTTAATTGTGTTCTTCAGTGCTTGCCTCTTATTGCAGAACCAAACTCTAACTACTTCCCGGTCATAGTTCAGTTTCTCTGCAATCTCTGTCATTTCTTGCCCAGAGGGGTGTGTGTTCTTCTCAAAGTGGGCATTCAAGATTTCAAGGGCTTGTGGTGTGAATGAGGTACGCCTCTTGCGCTTTTTGGATGGTTCGCTTCCAATAAACTCGGTAAGGTTCTGCATACCTGCTCGATGGCGGGCCTCAGCCTCAGCCATCCACCGCTCAAGCACCGGCTTTATCTTCTGGGCACTTTTAGGGGTGATGTCCAGCTTTTCAAACCTGGCAGGATACAAAAGGCCAGGGTTCAGTTTGGCTGTCAGACTGCTAGCTATAGTGTTCTCTTGGGCTTCCTGTGGTAGGAAAAAGTGGCTTCTCAGGATGGTGTGTCTGAGGGAAAATTGAGAAAGAAGAGTCTTACACTGATGCTCTGCCAGGGTGGGACTTCCTGCCTGCCTGACTAATTGACTGGCAGAGGTAATTTACAATGGATTACGAAAACTACCAGATAGGTATATCTATAAATACACATCTAGATATTTAAGCTAACACAAAACAAGCACTGCAACAAGGTTCTAAGTACACTAAATAATACAGGTTATGAGTCGCATTTCCGTATTTCTGACGATCTTCAATCCCCTTACGGCTAAGCCTAATTACAGGAAATGACATCAAAGGCAATTGCTCTTTATCATCTCATCTTTGTGATAAGTCCTTTTGTTTCCACTCCCATCCCATGTTGCCCAAACGCCACAGCTTTAATAATACAAACCATTGGCAGTTACCAGACTCTCAATATCAGGTTTCCTTTCCTTTCATTTTTTCAGCAATTTTCACTGTTTGCAAGTTAACGCTGCATCCCTTTTCTGGGTGGGTAAAAGATTCCCATAGCTACGGTGGTGTTCAGCTGAAACAGCTGGACACTTTGCAATTATTATCTTGACTGCCCCCACAACGTGCAAAGATAGACTCATGTTTTCCAGATGAAATCCAGCATAATAGTCTACTAATATGCTGTGGCACCAAGCTGGGTTTATTGTGGGATTTCTGCAAACTGTGCCAGAATGATATCATTTCCTGTAAATGAGGTCTTCTATATATCATTTTGCCATCAAAAGACTTTTGCCAAACCAGATTTTACAAATATTATAAACCATCTGGAAAAGCCAGCCACACAAAGCTTTAATCCTTTCAAAAAAACAAGCAGAAGAGCGGAGTTCACATTTCAAGTCTTATTAAGTACTTGTTTCTTTCATTTACCGAGCTCGTCCTCTCTTGATAGGCATTAAAATAGTCTTAACCGAAGTCCTCTGACGTCACCCATTCGCATCTCCCCATCTCGCCTACATCCACCCCTCACGTTGCGGTATTTAACGCTGTGGAAAGGCAGCAATTATCGCGCGGCGCTGCCGCACCCTCCAGCCCGCCCGGTGCCGAAGCACCGCTGCTGCCACCGCCGCCGCTAAGCACGACGTGCTCCGGAGACGAGACCGACCGAATCAGTGCCTTTGTGCAAAGCAACTCGGTGACTGGAGCTGACAACGTTTAGCCTCGCTATTCAGCACATGGTGGCTGCAGAAAATACACCAGCAAGAAACAAAGCATTTCTCACAAAGGATAAGGCAAAGGATAATTTCAGAGAGTAACACTCCACAGAATTTGTAACTGGTGCCCGGGATCCTAGTGTGGTATTGACTGCAAGGTGACTGTGATATTTCAGGCTGAAGTGTATGTTTTAGAAGGCAACGTCTCGAGTTAAGAAAATGCTGGGGTTTTTTGCACACAGAACGTATCAGCAAGGTGGTATATTGCTGATATGGCCTGCACAGGCCACCAGGAGACTCTACTCTCTCTGAGTTGGTCGTTCAACTTCCTTAACTTGCTGCCCTTTCCGTTACCTTGAAGTTTATACTGAAACTCCTTTGTTATCATGAACAGAAAAGTTAAACCTACTACTTCTGAGGAACAGCGTCCAGTCACTGAAGCAGCTTGTCTTGGTGAAGAAGAAATGCAAGTCAAGAAATGCACAGTCACAGCAGGTTCTTACACCCCAAACTGATACCCATCTGGGGCAGGAAAAGGAAATAAAAAAATCCTACAACCTTGCAACTCTTTGGGATCAGCTTATGCACCCGGTGCTCATGTTCTGAGCAATTTGCCCCTCTAAGGAGCCCTCTTTAAAAGGTCTGTACATTCTGGGCTTTTGTTCGCCACGTCTGTGCTCCAGCTTCATCTTTATTGGGGTTTTCATAATAATTGATAGTGGGGAACCCTTAGTAAAATTCAAACCACCCTCAGTGTTTTTTTCAGGTGTGAGATAGATGGAAGAAACGGGAAGAGAGCAAACTAGGCAAAAGCAAAGGAAACTGCAATTTATCACTTTAAAGTATAGCATGTTAAACGGCAACTTAAGGCTACAACAAACTGGCAGTTGCTAAAAACTCCACCTGTTTTAGGCAGTCTTTACCAATTGACCACAGGGAAGAAAAAAACCCCCAAACACAATTAATCCTTAGCAACAGGGAGCAATAGCATTCATATCATTGGTGTTGCTTGTTAGTGTTGATACTGCAGTACATGTTGTTTGGTATAACGATATACAAGTCTTGAAACAAATTTCCCAGCAGTAGTATCCTTGTATAGACTGAATAAAGGTTATTTTCTACAGGGAGGTATCTTATAAGAAAAAACAGTAGGGGAGACCATAGAAGTGAGAGGATCCTATGGAGCTTTTTGTATTTAACAACAATCAATGGGTTTTATGGAAAATCATTGAGCAAAATGTGAGCTGCAAGCTCACTACCCCATACTGATGTTATTTATAACCTTAGTCTTAAACTGCAGGAAAAGTACACTTCCGTTCTATGGGGAATACATTAAAAGTATAAAGAGCAGATAAAAAGACAGAGCATTTCATGGATCACCAAGAACAAAATCCACTTAAATGAGCTTAGAGTTGGTTTCTTGGCTTTCACTGATGGAGAAGGACTATAAGGCATTGCCCAAGAGGAAAAAGCTGTTACCTAAGTGTGTTTGTTACCTCATGCATAAACATGGGATTACTGTAACACACATACGTGCATGTACGGTGTTTGGTTCTAACTGCTTTAACTCTGTCAAGACTGTATTATCATTTCTTATGATTAGGGCAGATTTCTACTTCTGCTCTGCATACATGGATCATCTGCTTTTTTAGTAAACATTTCGGGGATAAAAGATGAGTAGCTGCTGGTTTCCAAGATAGCAGGAAGGATCATTTTTTCCCTTCTGTGTTGCCTAGGTAAATCATCATTAACATCCTGTATGTGAAGTGCTAACCACAGTAATACAGGTTTTAACTTAGCAGGGATGCAGCCATGAAATATTTGTTCAGTAACCCTATCTGTAGAAAATGGCACAGTATGAAGAGGGTCAGCTGGTGCTTATCCAGCATCAGCAGGGTCTCCAGCTCGTCTACTGAATTAAGTCTCAATGCCAGGAACATTGTTTCTCACTTGTTTAAAAAAAAGGAGGAGGGGTAAAAAAAAAAAAAAAGGCTACGGTTACTTTAGGGGTACACAATAAGAACATCTTATCTGCCAGATGCCAACATTACCCGCTAAATTAAGTCCCAAATTAAATAATAACGACGTGAGACTCAAACGCAAGCATGCTCCCCACGATAAGCTGAATAATTATGAAGAACAAAGGGAGGAGAGGAGAGTTTATGATGTAACTTGTTACCTGCAGATGGCAGACTGGCTATAGGCTGGGCCTTCTGTGGCGCTAAGGGCTTGGCCAACTTGAGTCTGTGTCAGGCCAAGGGACAGGCGCCGGATTTTAAAAGCTTTGGCAAATTCTCGGATTTCTTCTAGATTCACCCCATCCACCTCTCCCGTGGCTGTTTGAGGATCTGTTGAAATATTTTTTTAATCGTGTCAGTTCTTCGCATCACATACGAGTGCGTTAGGCTTGCACCAGCTTTCACTGTTAAGACAGTCATGTTCATTTTTGGGTTTTTTTTAATACTTATCTCTTTCTCTTCTGCCCCAAACAGAACCAGGCTTGCCTTTTCAGGTGTCTTATGAAGCATGTTCACATTGCTAAAATGCTAACTAGGTTTCCAGGTGCTGGTGAAAGATTTCCAGACACACTTTGTTGCTGAACTCCTGCAAATGGCCAACTCGGCTTGGAGTGAGGGGGTTCTTGGGCTCCTCACTGCCATTGGTGCCTTGCAAAATCTTTCCTAGGTTGACAAATCATGTTCCACTCTTCCCCATCTTGTCACATACAGAAGGAAGGCTGGTGTTAATATATTTCTTTGCAGTCTGTGGGGAGGGCTAAATAGATGTATGAATGGCTTGAGTTTTTAATTTGAAATCAAGATTTTCTGCTTTATCTAAAATTAATGCCAAATAAGGAGATTCACAGACCTTCCTTCCTTGTTCTACAACACCCAACCTAAACTGCCAGCCAAACGTCCAAAATAACACAACAAATGAACAATCCCAAAGAAAAAGCTGCCTGTAAAAACTCCTTAATTTAAAAATAATCTTGTAAAATATGCCCTTCTGAGAAGCAGCCTTTCAAGCTTTTCATTCTGCCTCCCATCACGTTGATAATCAAGGAGCAGCAACATCAGTCATTAGATTTTGGATGGTAATGCTGCACAATTTTTTACTTTTACATTAGCCCCTCCGAAGATAATGCTTATGATGCTGTGAGAATAAATCTGTCCTTCCTCTCCATAGCAGTTTACTGACACAGAAGCCTTTGTCCCTGAAAGGGCACATAATAAAGCATATCTACCACAGGAAAGCTCCTTTGGTGCCGGATAACTCGGTCAATTTAGGACTTATCAAGGGAAATGACACAACAGCTGGAGAATGGAACTTTTTTTTCCCCCCAAGCTACTGATCCCTGGCTAAATGAAAGCACTTGCCAAGTCAGAGACAGCATGGGACTGGGATGGTGGAAGATTTCAAAGTGTTGTGCAATCCTGCGTGTAGTGAAGCCATTCTCCCAGCGAGACATCTCTATTGTTCTTCACCTTATTCCTCAGACTTCTTAGGTGAAAAGTTTGCAGCACAATAACCCACCAATTTCTGTAAATGCAAGCAGTTGTCCAAGGACAGTGCCAGACCACATTGCTATTCTGAGCCCTATATGAGAGTGGCTTCTGCTAGTGCTGCTATAGCTAAGGACTTCTTGGCATTACAGTAACAAAGCTTTTACTTTCAGGGGTTTATAAAACTGATGTAAAATTCCCTTGTGATGGAAAAGTCCTATAAAAAAAATCTTTTAGTCCAATAATAGAGAGAGGGAAGAGGTTTTTTTTTCTGCTATATAAATTTAGCCTATATTGATTCGTGGCTTGAGTGTAAGTAGCACACATAGCAGTAGTATTTTAAAAACACTGGTGTGTGCAAACAGGGACTGTGTGAACTACACACACAGGTAAACACACACATAGGCTGAATCCAGTTTTAGCAATGCTCCAGACTCAGAATCATTCCTCCTGTTGCCAGGGCTGTGCTTGAGCTCACCTGTGCACACATGCATGCACTCAGTATAAAGCTAAGGTGCATATTATTTGCTTTTAAGTAGTTGGCACTGTGACAGGGGCCACTCAGGTTTGTAAAGTAATTGCCTTTAGAGGTGTGAAATTTTCCTGCTTGCCCCATACACAGTCTATCTAGCGTACCAGTTCTGATTTTCAGAGAAATGGAATGGAGCTGGATGCTTATCTGCCCAACTGAAAAATGTACCAAATATCATAAATGATAATGGGCTTAAAGATTCCCTTGAGTAAAGTGCACTAAGATGGTGACCTTCCTCACCTCTTTCCTTCCTTCACTTTAAGGCCTCTGACTAAGGCTATTAGGGATGTGACAAAGGACAATTCAGGTGTTCCCAGAGAATTTTCAGAGTAGCAAATGCTATGGCAACTGGCACCTGTAAGCCTCCCCAGCTCCTGTTAGGAATAAAAAGGGAGGTAGGAAAGCTAAGGGGTTATTTGCTTACACATGATTATCGAGAAATTATGCCAAGTTCTGCTGGATCCTTCTGGTACGACACTGTTGCAACTGTGAAAATATCATGGAAAGTCCTTTCCTGCTTGGGGGGCTTGGATGAGGGAACAATTAGGCTGAGCTCTCCTCGAGATGAGAAAAAAACCTGTGGTGCACTTCAGGAGTATGGGCATAGATTGTAATATATGGTGGAGTAAGAAAGAGGTTTCCTTCTTATATAGCATTTTTGAAAGGAGGAAAGTACTAACAGAGGTGAACCAAAACGCTGAAGATTGCATCCCTGAACTCTAGGAAAAATGGTGTTTGTATCAAATCGGAAACACTTCTACTTCAGGTGTGATTCAAAGGCCTTTGAAATCCATGGACGTAGTGCCTTGATTTCTGTCAGCTCCATAAAACTCACATAGTACTATGAAGACCATATCATCGTATAACAGCATCATCCTGTTTTATTCTATTGCCTTTAAAGTGCCGTCAATACATAATCTTGGACTCTGTGGACTAATACATACACATGCATCAACATATACAAATAGATAATGGACTTCGTTTTAATAAGTTTGGAGCTCTCAGAACAATTAAGTGTTTAGTGCACTTCACATTTCAGGGAGAGTAGCTTGTTGAAGACTGTAAATAAATGGGTGCTTTTTAAATTAAGTGGATATCCTAGAGAAGGCAGCACAGTGATTGTGGCAAAATAAAGAATACCAATCTCATTGAGCGGTTGGGATCTCCAGTAACAGCATTTAGAGACTCCCAGAGTACATTATGGCTTGCTAAAAAAAATCACTGTTGTGTCTATGAAACTACTGGGTGCTGGAGAAAGGTGAGAGTTGCCTGGGACCATTTTAAGGGATAAAAAGAATAAAAAGGAAGTCAGCTAAAATACTCTCAGATGTCATGGTGGGTAGTGAAGTGGACAAGCAGAGTGGAAGAAATAATCCACGGGTTCTCCTCCTGCATTGAAACCTTTCTATTCCTAGAGAAGGGAATACTACTCCCACTTTTGAATTCTTCTGAAAATCCTGTATGAGTTTGTTGGTGAGGGCAAATACGCTGTGATTTTAATAGTTAGGGGAAAGAGTTGCTACAGAGAAATCAGTGCACCCTGAAGGAGAAAGCAAATCTCTGTTGCACAGAGTTCTACTGCGGGAGGGATTACAGGGGATGATTTCCCCAGTCAGACAGGAGGAGAAAGAGATGGCAGAGGAAGTCCAGTGGAATGTAAATTGTATAAGAAAGACTGGACAAACATTGTTAATGGAAAATGGACTGGAGCTTAGGGGAAAGAAAGAAAAATAATTTGTTTGTGGGAAGCATTTTAATTTTATAGTAACAGATGACAGTAAAATTAATTTGGAAGGAAGAAAGGAACTTCATGGAGACACAAGTCTCAGAGCACAAGGAGAAACCAGCGACTCCCACAAGGGGAACATATGGTGGAAATGTTAAAGAAATGAGCAGAGGGATGCATCTGAGAAGAGGAAAATGAACTGGAAAAAAGGATGAATAATGATGTAGAATAGAAAGAAGAGAAAACAAAGACAAAAGAGAATAGAGATAGGATGAGGCAATATGAAAAAATCATACAGAAGGGACAGGAAGAGTGGAGATGAATCTTGCAGTCCTTACTTAGACAAAGCTTCTTTTAAATGTCCTAAACAACCATAATTTTTTTGTCTTTAAAATAATGAGGACTTGTGGCTGGTGAAGGATGAAGGGATGAGGGTGAGATAAAAGAGAGAACACCACGACAATCCAGGAGAAAAAAAGGACAAGGAAAAAAAAAAAAAAAAAGGAAGGAAACGCACCTTTTTAAAAATCAGGAAACTTGTTGAAGAAAAAATGTGAAATCGTAAAGAAAATATTTCTAGAATGAAAAGGAAAAGGAATAAACTCAAAAAACATGGAACACTACAGTTATTGAAGACCAGTTATGATCACAGTGCTTCAGTAACTGCACTGGCGTGAGGTGGCCTCTTGTAAGAAGAGTTACTTTCTCTCTACAGTAAGTGTGCAGAATCTTGCCCCAAATAATTATTTACTTGGGGCAAAAAAAATAAAATTTACAATTATTTATGTGTGTGTTTACCTGTATGTGTAGTTCACATGATCCCTGGTTGCACACACCAGTATTTTTAAAATACTACTGCTATGTGTGCTACTTACACTCAAGCCACGAATCAATATAGGCTAAATTTATATAGCAAAAAAAACCCATAACAAAGTTATGTTGCTCTAAGCAATTTAATTAACAGAATAAGGTAGCTGAATATGCCTAGTTTTACATGAACTTCACTATATTTAGCAACAACTTTGGGAATATGGCAAATCTCTACCAAGGTACTCAATTCTAGGGCCTCTGCTGGAAGACTGCACTGTAGCTTTGGCATGAATGAGGAAAAGGAAACAACAGTGTTCCTGCTTCAGGAGGGGTAAAGCAGTCAAAGAGGTGTTCAGAAGGCACAAGTTGTTTCTTGTTGCCCTTATACCTATGGATTTCTTTCATAACCACTGACCCATTGTAGGCCTCACCCCACTAACAGACTTCGAATGGACTTCATCCGACACTAGATTTTAATTGTAGGCCTGTTACACAAAGCTCTACCAGCCGGTGTAGGAGGTGGGACACTGAGAAGGCTTTGTTCATTTACGGGCTGTAAGCTTGACAAGGTGGTGCTCCTGCCCTTCAGGGATCACCACCCAGGAGCTGAATGGACTCTGCAAGGGAGCAAAACAGGGATGACTTTGTCTACTTATTTCCCTGTGTGCAGCCATAGCTGTACGCAAATGGGTTTTTAGTGACATGAAATGATTTTCAAACTTGTGAAGATCAATTAAGACTATTTGTCTAAAAAGATGGCATTATCATCAACAATGAAAAGCTGCAAAGGATCCTGTGTCTGCCTTTTCATGTTTCATTACACAGGAGCTTTGATCTTCCCCTTCTGAGCTGACCATATTTTCTTCTTTCTTGCTGGCTCTTTGCCCATTACTAGAAACCAGCAGTTATCTCTTTTTTTGCCCTGGAACATTGACACTGATGTGCCAGCTCAAGAAGGCTTATGCATGCAGTATTAGCTCCAGTCTGTGGTTGGCTACGTGCTCTCAGGAATATGCTGGACAGACATCAAGGATCATTGAGATGACAGTTTTACTTCTGCCTGTGTGATGAAACTATGTAAATGGCATAAATGAGTTGATCTGCCCCTCATGCTGCTCGTTCTGTTGGTCTTGAATAGTTAGGGACTGGATGAAGCTGGAAACATAAATTTAAACCAATTTCAGAACTTTTTGTTTATGTGTAATTATCACCATGCTTTTTCACAGGCGATCCCTATCAATAGCCTCTTCTTTTGGAATGCTCTTAAGATGTGGGTCCTGGTGAATTAATTCCCAGATGCAATGCCTTCCTCTGTCTGATTGCATGGAAAGCATTTTCTTTACTTGGAGTTCCAAATTTGAGTTAATTGAGCTTTTTTCTTTTTGTGAGCAAGGGTGAAGCACCCCAACTATCTTCTCTGTGCCATTCATTATCTCAGGCAGGGCATCGATGATGGCTAAGGTTGCCTGGCATTTGCCATTGTAAGACCAATTTCAGGTCAGTTACTTCTGAGAATAAGGCTAATAAAACATAGTGTTCTTCCCAGGTTTAAAAAAAAAAAAAAAAAGTAATAATCTCTTTTCTTTAAGAAGTTTCAGTTTCCCTCAACTTGAAGCGTGGCCTTGATAGGTGTCAGGGAGACAGCTTTCACATCTCTAATGGGCTTCTTGCCATTCCAGGTGAAAATCTGCCTCCAACAAGTCCAAGCAGGTGAGCCTTTCAAAGCTCATATCTACTCAGTAGAGATTTGCTAGATCCCTGTGTGGAGTTTTCTTTAACATTTTCTCCTTAATGAGGATGCTTGAGTCTAAGGCTGAAGTAGATGGAAAAGAACTGCTCCCACACACCTATGGTTGGGGCTCTGTCGTGCTTAGGGCCAGGACAGCAGTAAAGCCAGAAAGACTGACTCGCCTCTCTTCTTGGTCATCATTTTCCACATTCCTTTGATGGCTTCCAGGGAGACCAGGAGTGGTGTCTACATAATTTGGATGCCAAGGGGGCAGAAATTAACCCTGAGTATATAAAAAATGATGGAAAGGAAAAAGCCCTGAAGACTACTAAGGAGCAGGGATTTGAGTTTGGAGTGGAGGGAGACAGAGCCTGGCTGTGCAGAGAGTAGTAATCCCTGTGGCAGAGGAAAGATAACAGAGAAGAAGTGGTGACACTAGTGATAAAAAAAAGAAAAAAGAGGTAGAAGAGGACAGAAACTACCCAATAAAAAGGCTGGTAAAAGAGACACAGATATGATCTGGGGACAGAGAGTGACTCGGAGCTGGAGGGGAACTGAAAGGGGAAGAGGAGTTGAGGAAAGATGGACTGTGGGGAAAGGACTGCAGGAAGGGGAGAACGCAAGAGAAGCAAAAGCATGGAGGCAAAGGGAGTGCAGATTGTGTGGAGAGCAGCATGAGGAAGTAATGGGACAGGAACAGGACAAGTGGTGGAAGGAGTCAAGCCTGAGGGGAACAAGTAGAAATGTTCATTAGTGTATCTCCCCTTCTTCCCCAAGCTGATATTCCTGTGCCTCATACTTCTCTGCTCTCAGACAAATCCATGAGCACTGCATGTGTTACTCCTTTTAGAGCAAGACCAACAAGATGATAACACAACATGTCACCTTTTTCATCCATTCAGCTGACAGAAGATCTCACATTTCCAACTACAAATATAAGCATTATCTCACCACGTGACTGGCTTGCATTACTGTTCTTCTTTTGTAACAACCTTGAAACATATCCAAGCAAAAAAATGAAACTAAAAGAACATCCTCAGAGTTGTACAAATGAACACAGAGAAGCTACAAAATGCTGGAGTTACAGTAGCCCACAACACAGTGTAGCCTTTGAGCCCTGGATTATCAATTCCTCTTCTCCAGATCCCCATCTTGTCCAGTGCACAGGACGAATTGTGCTTCATTACCTAGGAACTGATTGATGGATCGCCTTTTCACTTGTTCAGTGTGTGGCCCCAGACCGCTACTAGAGCTCTTCACCAAAGACATTTCCTCTTGAGCTCTTCTGGTTTTAAAAATCTTAATTCATTTTCTTGTGTTTCTACAAGATGAGGATCTTCCCTTCTCATTCACAGAGAAGTGGACAGATAACAAGGAAAAAAGCATTTTTGGGTACCCAGTCTAGGTCAAGTGAGAGATGATTTTTTTTAGACCGTGTCTTTAAATGGTTCTTTATACAGTTCCACAGTGAAAGGGCACTTAAAATTGTAACTGTGAGTACCAGGTTCTTCTGTAAATTAAAGTCCAGAGTCTCAAGCTGGATGTTGAGGGAGTACTTGTGAAAAATCTGTTTTGAGTGACTTGCCTGCTGTTGCACTGGAATTACACGGCAGACAGAAAGCTTCAGCTCCTCAGCCCTCTAACACCTGAAGCAAGACCATCCTTCACCTGTCTATAGCTCCCTACCTCAAATGTCATGTTAACTGGGGAACAGTTTAGGGAGTCAGGTAGGGACCAAACCCTGGGACAGCAGGCCTGCCTGACGCATTGGTAATTCTGATGCATCCCTACAACAATTCTGTTTGGAATGCACTGAAAGAAGGATGAGAAAAAAAAAAAATCACGATTGCATGATCTTAATCACAATGTATACCATTATCATAAAATATATGTTCTAAGAGGAACTGTATATAGTTGAACCGGGAACTATTTTTCTAGCGTCTCCTAACTTTTGATGGATTTATACTGTAAACTTAAAAGGGCTTCTTCCATGTCGCTTTTATTGTGTAGTGAGCTTATTCACATGGGGAAATTGACTGGAATAACTATTGTGGGGTAGAGTACCCCTCAGTAGTTATTCTAGAATATTTTTAAAATAAGAATGTCCACGAGGGAGGCTATACTGGACTAGCCATTGAAAAGTAACTTATTCTGCACTAGTTATTTTAGTCAATTTTCCCACATAGACAGGGGATAACTTTATGTATTTTTAACGTGAAGCCTCTTATTTTTCTTCTTCCTACAAGCTTGTCTACATGAGAAAATTTACTGACAGAGCAATAGCAGTATATTCATATCACTATAATTATATCTGTATCTATATATTTTACGTACTTACAGCTACCAGTGCAGATATTTTTATTCCAGAATAAAAGTATTCACACTGGGAGTTATACCAGCATAATTTTACCACTATAGCTCTGCTAGTAATTTCCACATGTAAACAATCTCTGAAATAATCTAACCAAAATTTTTTCACATCTTCCCTTGCATGACAGTTTCTCCAAGCCCTTCATAAGCTTGTATCAGTCGTATACTTTACATTACCAATACGGTGTGAGCTGTGGTGTTTGTTTACTTGAAATATGTACACGGAGTATCTTTGAACAAGGTCATCCAATACACTCAGATTTTTGCAGATGTGCAGAAACTGTTAATGCTTCTTATGTATACTTTTAACCTGTTGTTTTTGCTATGTAGAGCAAAGATAACACTGATAATGTAATAGTAAAGACTCTGAACTGTGTGATTGGAAAGACAGGGCTGTTCAGGAGGTCAGCTGTTACAATCCTAACACTGACCCTCAGCTGTTTCACCACAGCACGCTTCTCTCTCCTCTCCCATGTGTTACAGCTCATTCTTGTTTAAACTGTGCAAGCTCTTCCTGGTAAGGAAGGTCTCTCGCTCTAGATTTGCGTAGTGCTAGCATTTGTAAAATGGTTTGCTACTCTAACCAAGCAAAGAAACAGCCTAACAAAAGTAGGAGGAACTGTCTGCTCACCAAATTCTGAATAATTCATTGTATTGACTGATTCAAAAACTTCTCATTTCCTAAGAACATAAACTACATTTCAGTTATAAGAATTGTCCTTATAATTCAATTAATGGCTGCTACCATTTTTATGACCATTTTTAGCATCGATTACAATTTTGCAAGGCATGTTTACCTTAAGCCCCATGCATGACAGCACTCAGCAGTTCTCACTGGTAAGAGTCACTCTACTTAGCAATATATAATCTACTATGTGAACAAAAAAAAAAAAAAAGAAAAAAAAAAGGAGGGAAAGCAGATCAGGAAACTCAGCAGTGAGGAGGACAAAGAGGGGGAGAAGCCAGGGAGCGATACTTACTGCTGACTAACTGGCCAACACTCAAAGCTGAAGAGGAGGAGGATGAGGAGGAAGAAGAGGAAGCCTGACGCACTGGGCTTTGAGACATAGATGCTTGACTGTGAGCCAAATGCAGGAGATTGGGTTGTGAGGCTGCTTGTCCCACTTGCGTCTGGGAGGGCTGATGGAGCTATATATTAAAATGTAAAAATAGGTATTTAGAAAATGAAGCAGTAATAGGAAACTTTCAATGCACCACCTCACCCATCTGCTTCTGAGGAGCAAATCCCATAGGAGCATTAAATACTGTGGACTTAGTTCAGGTGACAGAGTGTTACAGCAGGAGCAATCTGAACTCTTTTGATTTCTGGCTTTCCATTTTTTCTTAGTTTAACCAGATACTTTGTCTAATTAGAAGCTAAATACTTGCTTGAAATGGGTAGTAAGAGACCCATGACATTCACAGCAGCATTCTCATTTAATAAATACATGTCCTTACCTGTTTTCTGACTCATGAAGTCAGACTCTTATTCCCTACATGGATTCTCATATAAATCAGAATTATTTCAGAGAGGTCCTTTTACAACTGCAGGACCAGGGCCAAGAAGAGCAGGAATGGGGAAGAGAAGATAAACTGGGGGAAACCCCTTTCCTACAGAAAGGAAGAATTTGTTTTATGACATTAAATCTAGCAAACAAACCAAAATGCTGACATCTTATTTCTCAGTCGATAAATTGTCCTTGCCTAAAACACACAATGAAACTTCTGAGCTCCATTCACGTCAGGACAGCGTCAAGTAAGACACACCTAAAGAGTCTAGCGAGTATGGTACATGTAAATGATACACTGTGATACATGAATCTCGCTTTACAAATATTTTTTTATTAATTTTATGGCAGTGTAGTCTTTCGTTGTTTACTAGGGGAAAGGAAAGAACCATTAATCCCTCCTGCCTTCAGTAAGCTTTCATGCAGGATTGAAAACTAGGAACATTCTCTGGTGCCGATTTTTACATAAAACTCCCAGCAAACTCTAAGGGCAGAATGAAGATGGACCATACAGTTTTGAATTGGCTTCTAGTAGTTCAGTACAGCCCTTTCAGAGCTTAATAATACAGTAACATAATCCTGATGCACTCAGGTGACTACTGCTTATTTTATGTTGATTCCTGATATCGAGCAAAAAAAGATTGCAAAAATGTACTAAAAGTCTTTGCATTTAAGGGATAGCTGGTATCTGCATTCTTAGGAAGAGGGAAAGATAAAGGCCTATCTGGCCTTGCTTGAAGTCAGTAATTCTATTTCTTGAATTCTAAGGAGTATGAATTTTTATCTTCTGATATTTCACTGAACAAATGACTTCAGAAAAGGAGCTGTATTCATTAGTAATACTCGAATTATATATAACATAGAAATGACCAATGCTGAGTAGACAACAAATTGTATGGCACAGTAGGTAATGGTATCTGATCACATTCGAGATGACACTTTTCTGTGGAATACATATTAAGAAATTTAATGATGTTATTCCTGTTATGGGTCTGTTTAAGAATGGAAACAATTACAATTTCTTTTTTCTACTGCCCACATGGAATGATATAACACAAAATGAAGGAAGAAACTTTGAGTTACCCTTTAATAATAATGAAAACTATTTAGCTGATGTGTTTTAGCCTATTCCTACTTCCCTAGGGATCAATAAGCAAAACCATTTTATTATCTCAACACGTTTTCTTTGGATGAAGCATATGTAAAAAAAGGAAACTAGTGCTTTATTAAAGGGGTAA
This sequence comes from Actenoides hombroni, assembly GCA_024336885.1. Lineage (NCBI taxonomy): Eukaryota > Metazoa > Chordata > Aves > Coraciiformes > Alcedinidae > Actenoides > Actenoides hombroni. The sequence continues at coordinate 38,580,559 of WUAM01000287.1, read as the reverse complement.
TAGTTAAGAAGCTGACTGAAAGGTTTCCAGATTTCAGACTCATGCAAGCACTGGGCATCTTTAAAAAAAAAAAAAAGTCACTAAGGGCTGGATTTTATCTATGGAGAACTCCAAACCCAGAATGTCTATTTTTAACAATATCTTCTCATTGGAAAACAGGCCGGCTAGGAGGGCTGGTCTCCTCTGAACACTGCAGAACTGGATGGCCCATCCATTACACCCACATCACTCCAGACTGCAGCTTTCACAAACAGGAAGGCGTTTGGAGTCTGGGTCTGTTGTCCAAGGGAATCTCTGGCAAAACTAAAGATTTCAGCCTAGGCAAGGGAAGAAAAATAATGTATTTAAATAAGTTAGATGCTCTTGCACTATCTGGAACAGTCTTAACGATGTTAGTGCTTATCTGTGAGGACAGAGAAGAAAATGTAGTAGGTATTTTTAAAAAGAAAGATCTGCAAAATTATAGTTTAGCCAACTGAACTTCGGCCCAAGGAAAAGTACTGAAGAAAATAATAAAACAATTTGTAAGCACCCGCAAGAAAACAAGGTAGCAACAGACAACATGGATTGTTAGGAACAAACTGTGTGAAACCAATCTGATCTCCCTCTAAGACAGGGTAATTGGTCTTGCGGACAGGGAAAAAGCAGTAGGTGGTTTGACTTTACAAGTCTCTTGACACTCCCTCGTGTGGCATTCTTTATAACCTAGGGAAACACAGCTTAGTTGAAACTGCTGCAGAATAAATGCAAAAGGAGCTGGGTAACAAACACAAGAGGATATCTGTCTACCTGCAGAAAAGGAAGTGTGCATGTTTGGTGCTTCACAGAACTCTGCCCTCGTTCTGCACCGCTCAATATTCTCTTAACGACCTGGATGACCGAGGAAAGAATATGCTTACTAAATGTATATACTGATGACATGCTGTGAGGGACTTTTGATAGGTTGGAATAGGGGATTAGGATTTAAGATGGTCCCATCAGTAATCCTGGGGTGTTGCAAAAGTGAAGAAAAAGCAACTCCCATACCAAGCTGTGTGAGCAGGAGTGATGTCTGAAGTGCAAGTGAAGAACCTTCTTTTCTACTAAGCACTGGAGAGATCTCTGCAGGAGAACATCCTGTCCACAGCTAGATGCCACAGTTCAGAAACAATCTGGATCAACAGTAAGAGAATAATTCGACTGGCTGAAGGCCTGGGAGTTACCTGAGGCTTATGAAGACACCTGGAACTAACGGGTCATGTTTAATATAAAGAATATATAACAGTTCAACAGTTGAGCACGTACACAACCAGTCTGAAGCTTCCAGGAAGCACCAGAAAGAGAGGGCATTCTGCATTCTCCAGTTGTGCACATAGAGCAAGCACACAGCCATTGCACAGCACATGCACAGTGTGCTGGTTACACCTAGGAAATGTTTGATTCACAGCACATCTATTGCACAATGCATTTGCAAATATGTTTTTGAAATAAATGGGATACCCAGAGACTTGGCAGTTTTTTCGACAGAAATCCAGAAATATTTGGACAAAGATAAGACATTCATAAAATTTAACTGGGCAAAATGGGATAGTGACATCTGGATGCACAGTGACCTGAGGTGTAATAGCAATATATAAGGGGTATTTACAGATTGTTTTTTATTCACTGCTTGTGAGGGAAAAGGGAGCAATAGCATTGGAGAGGCTGAAGAGTCACCTTAAGGCCTGACTGGGGGCTGAGGGAGGATGGCATCTTTAACTCCCTACATAATTTCCAGCACCCTCTCTGTTTTGCAGACATGACAGTTAAGCTGTAAATGTCCTGCTTAAAGAACAATGATAGTTATCTATGTCATGAAATTGCATTAAACTACTCTCTCTCTTTTCATCCACTATAACTTCCACTCCAGAAATAGCCTTAAGGAGAGGCGACAATCAGATTATGAATTAGATTCTAGATGACAGAATCAATTCAAACTTGCAATGGCTGACTTTTCCCAATTTTGGAAACATAGATGTGATATGAATTATGTTTATGCCTGTTGTTCATTTTCCATCCGAAGACAGAAGGAGGCACAGAAATTACAGAGGCAGTTGCTGTAAGCACCATTCTGCGTAGGTGGATGTGGTAGACACACTGAGAATGATGACTGTATGCAAAACCGATCAGTACCTGGCAGGAATACATGTGTGCACACTACAGCTAGAGGAGTAGGGTGAATATAAGAAGTGTAAAATGAAGAATAATACTTTATAAGAATAAACCAAAAAATGAAAAGGGCCTGATTCTTATTTCTTTTACATCAGTTTTACATGCTGCTGTCAGCAGTGGAGGTAGTACTGATAGATAATTGCAGAGGCAAAGAATGAATTAAGTCTGAATGACTAAAATTTATTCTTAAGTTATGTACATAAGGTATTCCTACATGTGGGATAGTTGACAGGAGTCCTATATTAAGGTCTCCATATGAGATCAGGGATGTTGCTCCTCTCATTCAGAAAGGTACATGATAATGAGAGAGTAACAAGGTATTTTGCATAGGATAAGGAAAGACAAAGAAACTTAAACAGAAATGAAGAACAAAATTCTGAGATAATATTGCCCTGTATCATAACAGAACAGCTATTGGTTTTACAGAGAGATTGGACAAAAGGCAAGGGCAAAATATGGCCCTAATGGAAGGGAGAAGAAAGTAATAGGTTTAAATTGCAGTAAGGGAGGCTGGGGTCAGGCATCGGGAAGACCTTTCTAATGCTAAGGAGAGTGACCTAGGTTTCCTAGGGATGTCAGGGAACCTCCATCACTGAAGGTTTTTAAGAACAGGTTAGACAAACATCTGTCAAGAATGATATACGGACAGTTGATCCAGCCTAGGGGGAGGGGATGGACTTCATGACCTCTTCAGGTCCTTTCCAGTCTTATTTTTCTATGATTCGGTGAAAAGGAAATCTGAGGGATGAGGAAACACAACAAATTAGAGAAGACAGAGGTGAAAAAGACAAGTATAACAAAAAGGGCAGATGAGATGAAACTAAGAGGAGTGGTACAAAGAGCAAGAAATAAATTCTAAGCATTCCCCTTTATGATACAAATAAAGATTTTCAATTTTTTCTGATGGCAGCTAGTTCTTCCTGGGAAATATGGACATTAGCTCTAGTAAACATTAAAGTCTGTAGAAGGTGTTGAAAAATAAATACGTGGATATAAAAAGACATTCCCAAACACTTTGAAATGCCACGATAATGCCTTGCAGAGGTAGTAGTTTAAGTGTTTCATGCTTCCATTTTTCCTGTAAATGGAGTTCTCTGCTCCATCTATGTTTCCTAAAATGAGCCATACATTTGTTTTTGAGAAGGAGTGGTGGTGTGCTTGTGGCCTCTGCATGATTCAAGAGCACAATGGCAGAGGAAGTCTCTCTTCAAACCTACTCAGACTGTAAGATCAGGTATGGTCTTCAAATGCGTTTTCTTAAATCTTCTAGCAAATGGAGAGCATAAGTTCTTACACATATTCACACGCTTTGTTTCAAATCACTTTCTCAGTCAACTGGCAGAGTGTTTCCTAAATACTGCATCCCATCAGCCTCATTTAGCTTACTCAACCGAATTCAAGTAAATGAATATATGAATCTGAATATGAAAGCTATTTGATACTTAAGTATTTTCTTTCTCACTATAGTATAATATACTATAGTACGTATAGTATCATATCATATCATATCATATCATATCATATCATATCATATAATATCATATAATATCATATCGTATCATATATATAATATATATAGTATAAAGGGCTTCTATGCACACTGCTTAGAGGGACAGAATAGGTACAGTAGGAAACTTGCATAAAAGTGCTCTTTGGGTTCACACAGGCTGTGCCCAAAATGAAGATTACAGCAAAGAAGTGCTGGTGTGCTGTGGACATAACTGGGGGTGGAACTTCGACAGCATCTGCTGAAGTTCTTCAAAGCCTTTCTGTGGGGTCAGAACTACATTCAAAGTATACGCTGTAACTGAAGGTCTCTCAGCTTGCCAAATGAAGTTGAGGACACAGCTGGCTTCTGTAGAAGAAGTAATTTTATATGCAAATCAGGTGCACTGGTCATCTTTCTGACCCCCATCAGGAATGATATCATGTCAATATTACAGTAACAGACTTAAATGTGTAGGTAGGTGCATATCTCAAAGGTAACAGTAAGGTTTGTGCAGTGAACAGTGCTTTACTTTCTCTGTGCTTCAATTCCTTAGGGTGACATAGGCAGTGTAGTGGTATCTTTCTTTTCCCAGTGGTGTGGTGCAGGTATATTGACTTTTCTAAGATATCCCATTCCTGCAAGTGCAGATGCCACAAAGAAAACTGATCAGGAAGAGATGTAAGTTACAAGTCAAGTGTTCAGGCTGTGGCATGGAAAATCTGCTGCAGTCCCTTGTACTTGTAAAGAGTCTGATAACCTTGACTTTCAAAAATCTAGTAATTTTATCCACAGAGGAAATGGAATTATGCAATGCTGATGGAAAAGGAAAAGAGAAAGAAGTGAGAAAAATTGTCATGTTCATCACTGAAAGTCATCATATGAAAAAGAAAAACAAATTTGGATTGAGACAACACAGTTTAGTGACTATATTAAAACACAGAGAAAGAAGAGCGCATTTCTCATCAAAAAAGCCAGCACGAAAGTAATAAGAGCATTGCAGAGAGAAAATGATTGAGAGCTGGTTAGATTTTAATGGGAGAGGGTAACAAGTGACTGCATGGAGTTGTGGTAATGAGATGGTAGTGTGCCCGTGGTAGGTTGAGACTGTAGAAAGAAAGTGCCTGGCATGAAATTTGGAAAGCAGATGTGCAAGGATGTCCACAGACCCATTTGAGAGCTATCCAAGTCTTTTCAACAGTTAATCTGCAGCATGATAGCCAATGACAATGAAGACAGGGAACCAACTATGCAAGAAAATGCTGCCTAGTAGCTTGTTTTATTGTGTTAGAGTTGGCAGAAGCCCAAAGCTTTATGCTATAAGACACGATGACATATGAAAGGTTCTGGTGGGCTGTATAGATGAAAGAAGACCGAGGACAACTGAGACTACAGGCTTGATTTAATGAGTCTGGTATGTAGAAAGAGCGAGCCAGACAGCAGCAAGAAGGGAACCCACTTGATGAGGTACGCTGGAGAACAATAGAATATGTAGAAGTTGCCTCTGTGTGAGCAAGAAAATAGTTCTGAAAACATCAATTATTAGGAAAGTTGTTTATAGCATTCATGAACGAGAACATGTCATGAACCACAGTGATCACTGACAGCTGGATTCTTCTTACCTAATTTCACTGACCTAAGAATTAATTATCTGTCCTAAAATAGTTACCTTAGCCCCCTCTCATGTCAATGGAGACAATAGATACCTTATGATACCTATTAGAGATTCAACCTATCGAAAAATGATTCTATTTTGATAGCTTGAGTTGCCCCTTGGACACGCATATGTCTCCTTGTCTATGTCTCTGTGTCTCTACAGAATTCTAGTTAACTAGCTTCCATCAGATGCCTAACTGCTCTATGACTAAGTTAAGCAAGGTGAATCCTTTCTAAATTTCGTAAGACTTCAATTCATGGTTCAGATTCTTCTGTCAGTTGCGTTGGTGTTAACATGTGCTGTTAAAGGTATGAAAGAACACCTTAAAACAAGGCTTTCAAATCCAATAGCAAATGACAATGCTGACAAGTTGTTACAACAAGCTCATGTCTTCTTGAAAAAAATGTGCATTTGGCCATATGTTCTGGATTTTGACAAAATCCCTCCTGAGAGGCGTGGAGGAAGTGCAGAAGTTAAGATTACAGGGTACTCTTCTAGTGTGAGATATAAACAGCTTAAAAAAGGAAGAACCACAAAATTAGGGAATATATTGTCCTTTTTCAAGAAAGGAAACTACAAGTAGAGATCAAAGGGTTCAGACCATGTTTTTTTGAATGGTTTTAGCAAGCAACAAGGAAAGATGGTGAACAATGGTGAAGCTGAATCAGCAGGAGGAACACGTGAATTTCTTAAGTCAGTACAGACTACCATGAACAACTTACAGATCCTGTTTACGCCACACCAGGGGAGCATTATGAAAGAAAAAATACAACGTAGATAGGTGCAAAGTGATTCCCATGAAAAGGAACCATTTTAGTGATTCACACGGTAACAGGAAAGCAAAGATATATCCTGGTGGGTACATGTGCTTATTGAAAAACCTGCTCAGTGAGCAGAGATAGTTAGAAAAAAGCAGGATGTTAGTCTGTGTTGAGATAAAGACAGAAAATAATGCTGAAAATATTATAATGTTATTATGTAAAACAGTGATGCATCATCACCCTGACCATGGCATTCAGTTCCGATCACAAAATCTTGAAGAGATTAGCTTGGAAATTGAAATGGTTGGGAGATGGGCAGCAAAAATTATTAAAGGCCAAGAAAAACTTGTTTATGAACAGAGATAAAAAGGACACAGACTACAAGAGGAGTGCAAAGGGCTGCCTGCTTTAGAAAGCCATTGCCATTTCTAGGAGAATTCTCAGCCTGTGCATAGATGCTGCTGCCCAGATTTAACAAAACCTGGGAAAAAAAGTGACAACACTGAAGCTTTAACTACTCAGTATAATTACAGAGGAGCAATACCTACTGTGGGTAGTTTAAAGAACATAAATCAGAAACATCTATTTATTCTTTAAAATAAAAGGAATAGGATTACAAAGGAATTGCTTGTGTACATTAAAAAGCAACCTACTTACAACAGACAAAAACCCAGCACCGCTCTACACTACATGTAGTATTCCTCATTTCCATGAGGAGACACTGAGGTTTTAGTCTGTCAAGTTTAAGAAAGTTGTATGAATAAATAACACATGTAGTCTACCTAAGTAGCTGACTAAAAACAATATCTGAGGCATTTAAGTCTTCAATCTTCAGGCAAAAAATAAGCACTAGCACACATTACTTGGCAACTGAAACAGGCTACACAGGTTCAATTATTGTGACTCAGCTCACAAGCAGCAGCTTACTCTCATCGCTTGCAATCACCTCTCCTTCTCCTGCTGTACTTAGTTTCCAAGGAAGTGACAAGTTGAAAGTTAAACTAGGATCACTAGCAACTGGAACATTTTACTACATTATTTATTTCCTCATTTATTTCCCTGTGACATTCTCAAAACTTTTCCCAAACTTGTCTTATTCTCTTCCTTCACCCTTCAGAAGCCTCTTTCATCAAGTTACAAGACAGCAAATGCTATGTGACACCATTTTCAAAAATATTTCAAATTCCTCCTGAGCCCTCCAAGTTTGAGCACTCGGTTCTTCTGAAAACAAGGTTTAAAACTTATGACTAAATATTCTATCGCTAGCCAAACGCTACAGTTTGGCTAAGACTTTACCCAGGCAATAAGATAAATTCAGGATCTCCTCATACTTTATATAATTCTATTTACATTTCAAATGATACAGCAAGTTGCATAGTACTAGCTCAATTGCTCTTGACTGTCCATCAACATTATTCCCACGAGGAATCTGGCTTTCATATCTCTTTGCTGCTTCCACTGGAAACAATGGCAAAATTTCCTCTGCCTTCCTTCAGTAAAAGCAGAAGAGCCAGTAGAGGGAGCACAAATACACAGAAATAATTTTCTGTGGCTCCTCTAAAAAACGGTATCATGTACTATTTTTTCATATAGTGTTTGCACTATGCCTCCCATCAAAAATAGTGTCTTGATTAGGTTCCAACAGATGTAGATAAGGAGGCTCTGTGTTGTTTAGTGTCCCTTCCTGCAGCCTCAGGGGACCTCAGTACTTCAGGTGAGATGCACAGGCTGGACCCTGTGAAATTGATCTTAGCAAAACAATGCTTCCTACCTACAAAGCACTGCTGGGCAGACTGGAACAATATGGGGCATATCTTTGGCTCTTGGACGTAACCAGAGCTCTGCTGACTGGCGATCTCTGTCAGCCGATTGTTGCACATGAGCGCACAGGTTGGGTGAGCCAGTACAATACTGCACAATATGACTAAACAGGGACTTTCTACCTCAAACCCCTGCTCACTCAGCCAGCTGCAGCCTTCAGCAGCAGTTTGTCCCTGTATGTGAGTCAAGTGTCACTAGATGGGCAGAGAAAGGGCACTCCTCTGTCCCCTCTGCCCGCTGGTACTGCTGACGGACATTGCCTGGAAGAGGTTGCTTTGCTGCAGCACTCAAAAGCTGTGTTGCTGTTGCAGGTGAGAAGGTTTCAGGGGATAATACAGGACCTCTATCCTCCCCTTGACTTCTACATGTCATGAGTTTCAGAAGGGATCTCAGGATTGGTATGCTTTTTGAGAGTTTCTCCCATAAAGGAGGGAAAGATCTAATCTCTTTTGGGGACTGATTCAAAAAGAAGCACCCCACTCCATATATCCCCAGGAAACCAAATGTAAACTGCTGAGTTTCTTATTCCATTGCCAGGTTTTCCCATGCTGGAGAATACAGAGCCCACCCTGCCACTCATCCTGCTTTGTCTGAAACCATGTACATGCCACAATTGCAAAAGCACTTGCCAGTAATATAAATCTGCTCCCATTGAAGAAAACAGAGTTAGATAAATGACAAGTGCTTTGGAAAATGCCTCTGCTAGATACCACAGAGGATAGGATGGAAAAAAAAGAGTATGTAACTTGGATGTGAAACATTTTCAAAACAAACAGTCACCTTAGAGATTGATTGTCTCTCTACTGCTAAATTGAAAAAAAAAAAAAAGAAAAAAAAAAAAGAAAAAAAAAAAGTCAGTTTGGAGTTCAGGAGGGGCTGGGATTGTCAGAAACATACAAAAGACTGCTACCTGGGATGGGGCGGGGTATAGGTAGAACTAGCAAACAAGCACTACCAGCAAAAGGAATGCTAAGATGAACATTTAAGTGAGTGACACTTTTAGAAGTACGCTTTTGGTAACCACATTTGATGTCTATTCACTCCTCAATTTCCTCTCTTTCAGAGAAAAAAGGTGGCACTACAATTCTTTGCTCTACAGACATGGACAAAACGAATTAATTTGACTTTAAAGTACTATAAAAAGAACAACAGAAATCTTTCTGGACCTTGGTGAAGTTGCTGCACCCATCACAAAGTCTGTGAGCTCCCTGGTGCCTTACACTGAATAACAATTTCCCTAAAAATACTTTCTGTCTATCCACATATGCACAATCAGATCTGATTTTCCAGTGCAGGAGACTAGTAGGTTTTTTATACTTTTCTTTGTTTTCTCTGCATGGTCCAAAATATTTCATACCCCAGTCTACCAGCTGACTGCTAACCAAGGAACTGAACTGAACTTTACAGGCCAGATGGGCCTCTCCTGTCTCATATTCCTATTGTGCTTTAGCTGCAGAAAATTTCTCAGTTGACCCTATATTGACCTTTAAAAGAAAAAAAAAAACCCAAGCAAAACACCTGGATAACCCCTGAATATATAAATAAATTATATAATATGACATTACATAATGCCTAGATAGATAGTATGTACTAATATACTATGTATGATAAAATTAATCATTTGTTATTAAAAATGATAAAGACTCAGGTGTTTTCGGACAGTTTTCTCTCATGAAGGAGTCTGTGAGGAGTGAAAGATTTCTGTGCATCTGTTTGGATAATCATTCAGGCTACAGACACTTTACCTGCTGGCCTGGTTTGAGTGGCGATAATGTTATTCCCTGGGTATTGATCACTGGGAGTATCTGGTTGCCGATGACAGTAGCGATGATCTGACCCTGGGCGTTGGTCAATAACTGTGGAGTTATCGGCTGCACCTGAAGTCCCTGAGCTCCACCTGCTGCCTGGCTGGAGGGGACTGGATTAGGCATCAGTGGGATTGTTCCAATAATCTGGAAAAAAAGACATAGGAAGGGAAAATCCACACGTGCTGCATATACTCGCCACACATAACTACTTGTTTTATGCATGTGAAATCTAACGTAGGCGAAATAAGCACAGAGAGAGAGAGACATGAGAAGCTGAGGGTGGGAAACAACTGTTTCTTCGCTGGGGTGATGAGGACATTCAGTTGTTGCATTACTTATCACCTGGACATTTTACCACTGTCCACTGCCATCCCCAACAAACCTGCTGTGTCTGTGACTATACAAAACAAATGCTGGGCCCCACTCTGGACCCTGAATCATGGTTTTTTCCCCACCTCTCATTTGAACACAGTGAAATAGATGGAAATATCAGTCTGTTTGTCTGTCTTGCTTTCTACAAGTCATCTGTACAATATTATTAACTGTGAACTGAGGTTTTTATGTCATTTTCCTTGATTTACTGATACCTAGTACCCTAGATGACCACCCATTACTCCCATGTCATCTCAGAGAGGAACAAAGACACACTGGTGCCTTTCAGGACACGGCTTATTAAGATAAGTTCATAAAAATGCAGCTGCTTTTGGACGACAACTAAATAGTACTACACAATGGGAGGGCTAGTATTAGATAAAACATTTTAGCTAACATTTCTGGGACAAGTACTTGCAGAAAGAGACACTTGTGACATCTCAGGCTTGAGAATATAGTGATTTCCTCAACTGTGAATGTGCCCATAAAACTAATATTAGGATGAGACGTCAAACAGATGCTGATTTCCTAAAATGTGAATGTGTCTGTAAAACTAATATTAGGATGAGATGTTAAACAGATGCTGTAATAAGTCAATAAGCTGCTAGGCTGAAGAAAGTTATGTTGTTGAAAGACACTTTTTCCAAGTATTAGAGCACTGGTAACAAACTTTTGATGAAATTTGGGAATAAAACCAAACTTTCTTTTTTTTTTTCCCCAAACAAATCCAAGCGAAGCTACAGTCATAGGATTATTGTAACAGGAAAAGTAAAAAAAAAAAAAAAAAAAGAAAAGAAAACGCATCTCTATTTCCTTCACCACATCTCTGATTTTATTATAGCCACCCCTCTCCAGTCTTCCCAGAAGCCTTACTTCCTTCTCTTTATCCTCAACATCCACCACACTGGGTGTGCCTTTTGTCCCCCACCTGTATGATCCCAGTGGCCTTGGTCCTTTATCACATACATGGACTAATGTAGACCTATTCAGTTGCTGAGAAATAGGGTGGATTACAGCTGAGTTCTCCCTCTTTTTCCTCAGTAGAGATAGTAACAGAGTAGCTTTTCTCAGTCTGTCTGCTGATTCTCATTGCACTTAGCTCAATCATCTTTTTAGATCTCTATATTTCTGATAAATTTTGTTGAAATTGGTCAGCTGTTTCAAAGCCATTAGGTAGGTATGGAGAGATGGATGGATGGATGGATGGATGGATGGATGGATGGATGGATGGATGGATGGATGGAAAGAGGGAGAGAAGGACAGACAGCATTCACTAGTCACAAGACTAGTTTCCTCATGAAAACGGGCTAAAGTGTTTCTAATGAAATGAAGGCAAATTTGTGTCTGAAACAAACATAAAATTCCTATAGATTTCAACAATTAATTTATATGATATTAATGGGAGCTGTACAATACAGTGTAAAATTAGCTCTAAAATAACTGCTTAGTGAAAACATCAGTGGCTTTGTGGGCAGATCACTAAGTTACCTTTTGAGAGTGCAAAACTAGAGGAAAACTGACTATCTTGCTAAAGATATAAAAAGGACATATGTAAGAGCTGTGTTGTGAGCCTGGATCTGCGAAGACCTCTGCATATTTAAATCACCAGAGGAGATACATACCAACCCTAGGAAGTCCATCCTCAAGAAAGTATCATGCAATGATGTCCAACTAACTTAGCCATAGCTGGAGGGGCTCTCATCAGAGGATCACCATCTTCCTTCTGTTATTAGGCTGAGCTATGACTCAATCAAGTGACAATGTCCTAATGAGTGACTGCTCCTTCAGCAGTCACTGCCTGGTGGTGTGCCCCTAGGTAGGCTCAGTGGGGAAGTACAAATGTGACAACATAAATGGTCTGCTTGAGTGGAAATGGTGCACCTGGTTAACTACAGCAGCTCAGCTAACGTGTGGTAGGTGCTGAAGTCAACATCAAGTTACCAAACTTGCCCAGTTACAACAAGTTTGGATGGTAAGTCCAGAGAATCATAATGAAAATGAAGGACAGCTCCCCTGTGGGAAGACCTGGTAAAAAGGCAAGCCCACCTACTAAGCTGTTTTGTAAGAGCTGCATATATCAAAACTGTTAAAAACACTGTAAAGACATCACTTAAGTTTTCCTTAATGCATTCCTAAAAGGTAGACAGATCAATAAAGATTATTACCCCCATTTTACAGAGTATGAAAGTGAAGCAAAGTGAAGCATAGTCAAACAGAGGTTGTGAGTTATCCTTCTGAGCTGGAAGTTCCTATGAGTTTATCTCTGCAGATCATAGTACTTTTTTTTTTTTTTTCTTCCCCTTCTTCTTTTTAAGGTGTCCCTACCTGAACTGCAACTGCTTTACTGTCCATATGAGAAGACAGCTGTTGACTGAGGAGGGATGCACTTATGTGCATCATTATCAGCTTTCAGAATGTTTTCTAAAATCTGACTTTCAGTGTGAATTAAATACAACTTTCATGAAGTGCAATGTGTAAATTTCTTCCAGTTTTTGGTGACCTAAAATATTTATGGGTCAGAAATATACTTTCTCATCTTTAACGTACCTCACCAAACAAAAGGAATAATCCTTCTAATAATCAGCAGAAACATAGCAAAGGCCTCTCTTTCCTTTGCCATGTTAGTAAAGGACATGACCTTGGAGTGTCATTACTCCAATGTAACTTTAACTATCAAGGTCCTAATCCCAGCAAAGCAAAAAATGCTGCGCTGGTGTTATCAGTAATAGAAATGTTTGCATTCACATTTAAAATGCATTTCTTGGACTGCAGTTGGACATTTTATAGAATGACAGTGCTGAAGTGGACAGTTTGTAAGGTCAGGAGCAGAAGGCTATCTATATGTATTAATGTGTGTCACACACCATTCTGTACATGGCACGCTGCACATGCGCACAGCCAGAAACGGGCCAGGGAAAACACAGCTGGGAGAGGTGCTCCAGAAGGACAAATGAACAAATGCCCTCAGTGGGGCTGCTGCAGGACACAAGGGTAAATATGAATGGGAAAGTTTTTCCACTTTCTGGAAGTTACTGAGATTTTACAATTTGCCCTCCCCAGTTTATACCAAAATAAGTAACATTTTGTCTGGTTAAAAGGGATATCCACTTGATTCTAGTTAACCAACAGGGCTACTCTTTATGGCATACATCTTTGATTTAGCTAAAGTCAGATCTGAGTTCCCCCTTCCAGGTTTCCCCTTATCCATGTACCCTCTCCTGAATATCCTAACAGCTCCCCAATTCACACAAAGGGAGGAGTACTGAAACTGGATCCCCTCCTCAAACCTTGTGTGACTGCCCTGATGCTGGGCCACATCCCTCTTCCTCTATTTTTGCAGCAAAAATTTCACCTTGGGCCTTGCTAAACTGTCCTGTTAAAGTATCAAAAAAGCTGGCACTTTATGAAGACAGTTTCTGGTTTTGACACATTTGAATTGAAGAAAGACCATGCCATGGACTTGAGACGCTGGTGTGCCACAGCACAGACATTTAATTGCTGGTGACTTCCCTAGTGGGGAGGCATTGTTACTTTCTAGCAAATGCTGCTATTTCAGATATTCAAGGACAGTTCAGGAGCAGCATGTGACAGGGACTCATCCCACAAGATACTTATAGAATCACATGATCAGAGAATGGTTTGGGTTGGAAGGGATCTTAAAGATCATCTAGTTCCAATCCCCCTGCAGTGAGCAGGGGCGCCTCCCACTAGACCAGGTTGTTGAAAGCCCCATCCATCCTGGCCGTGAACACTTTCAGGAATGGGACATCCATGACTTCTCTGAGACATCACAGAAGGTGCTTCTTACTTTGTCAGTGCTTGCACTCAAATTCATAAACAATCCCACCTGTCAAACATGTTCTTCAGGAAACAAACGCATCCCTAAAAGTCCTCATACTACCAAAATGCAATTTAAAAAGTTTTGGGTTTTTTTCCCACTACACACATCACATTCACAATGGCTTTTATACCTGCTAAAACTAAAAGCAAGTACTAGGTGTTCACAGAGGAGTTGCAAAACAGGTGTCATATACCAAACAACAAACAGTTTTGAAAGTCCAAAGGTTGATTCAAGGGACCCCCTTGTCAGTACTCTATAACCTCTAAGGAAGTCAGGTACAGTAATCTGCAGAGTTCTGTTGATTGAAATAAATTACCCCTGGCTATATCTGCCTGATGTGCAGGTTCCAGACATAGGCACAAAATGCAGTCCAGAGGCGACAGTGGAAATCGTACCGAGATATTTAATGTAAATTCAGACCCCAGCTTTTTTACAGAGACAGGCCTTTGGTCCACCTCTAATTAAAACACTAGGACTGTAATTCTGGCCCAGTTCAAGTGACAGAGTGTTGCCAGGAGCTATGGGGGAGTCAGATTTTTACTTCAAGTATTTAGTAAAATTCTTTCATTTTTGCTTATGGATTAATAGATACAACAATTACATCCTGAGGTGCTTAGAGAGCAGTTTTTACAGATGTTGAATTAATTTTTTAAGCTTCCCAATGTTCATTAAATTTTAAAAATCAATGATTTTATATGTAATGTTTGTAACTTCTAAGGAAATTCAGGGTGATTTTTAAGATGATCTGAATATTTTCCAGTAATTAATCTGTTAGTGTCATTTTAGCATCCTAGGATTTCAAGGTATCTGAGATCAGGCCTCTCAGATCTTACAACCTGAATCTGCTATTGCCAAGACAACTTCCGCAGTTAAGGTTATTCATACGAAACAGTTATAAGGCTTGGCTTGCACATGAAGTCAATTTGTTGATCTACTCCTGTGTACCATCTGTGGACTCAGCGGTCTTTGCCTACAGAGTCCTGTAAACCGTAAATTCATCTGCAATGAAGGAATAAGCACACAATTAAAGTGAAGGTAAAATCCCAAGGAATGGAGTTGACCATGGAGGGGCAAAAGCCCAAACCCTCAGAGTATCAATAATATCTGTGTTACCCTCCATGGCAAGGTAATGTCCTAGCACTGACAACCTCAAGTGCTAGGCACTAGTGTACTGTTAAACAGATTTTGGTCCCTTGCCTTGCTCCATAAAGGTTTCTTCTTGGAAATGAAATAAAAACATCTGATCCATTAAACAACTCATCCTTAAGAAAGAATAACATTAAAAAAAACCCCATTCTTATATTTTCTTGACGGACAACACACCTTTATATTAACTGCCTTTGTGGAGGACTTTGCTGTAACACACAGGCTGAAACTGTAAGCAGCAGATGAATGACTGCTCAGAACTTCTAGGGGTAGGTGTCTAATTGTAGTCCTATTTGTGCTGCAGATATAAACCCAGATTTTGCATAACTGTACAAAGAACTAATTGCTGATTTCCCAGCAGTGAGTCTTTCCTTGTGACTCCTAATAAACCAATTGTGTTTTGACATTAGGTGAAGTTACTACAGTACTCTAAAATGAAGCATACAGTTGGTTTTTAAGCTCTTCTCCCTTTCCCCTCTTCAGAAACAGGGATGCTGTCTTGCTTCATTGTTTTCCAAGCACAACCAAAAGAGTATTACAAACTGTAGCCAAATAGATGATTCTACAACTGACTTTGTTTCTGCTGTGAAGAGGCCAGGTATAATCAAAGACTGACTGCATCAGGTTGTTTCTATTGTCAGACAGGGCTGGCATAAAGCAAATAGTGTCATTTCATCTGAAAAATGTCTTTAACTACAAAAAGAAAATGTTACCTTTCTTCACTAGTATCATCAAAATGAACATCTCTCTTATTTTATCAATATTCCAGTGCTTTAAATATTTAAGGTTTTGAACAACAGAAGAACAATATAAAAATAAAATAGAAAAACAGGGGAAAAGTAAAAGAAGCAACAGAAAAATTGCTTGGTAAAATGGGGCAAGCTACCATATTATCATAAGCTAATTTAACATCTCAAACTGTGAACAGAATGCATGAAAGTCTTATTCTTACATAGTGAGCCAAAAACAATCACTATTTGAGTGACTGTTTGCTGATTTAAATATGTTTCACTCATCTTCATTTTCTAGTCCTCAGAATATAATCTGAATTGAAAGCTCACTTTGGATTCTGTTGTATCAAGCTGGTATGTCTAAACTCAGCTTAGTTTTTTGTAGTTTTAGGCCAACAGCTAATTTAACCCCAGCACTCATACCACCTACAGTACATAGGACAGGGTTTATGGTTTGGTTCATTTTCTATAGTTTTGTAAATTTCCTTCAGAAGCTTTTCCGACTCATAGATATGTTCCTACTTGTATGGTCACTGTATCAGCGTGAGTTACTTTAAGGAGATAATCTAAGGAGAAAATCACTGAGAAAAGAATAGAATAATGAGAATCTGCACAGGATTCTTTAGCCACTCTGTGGCTGCCCCTTTCTCAATGACATATATATCCGTATACTACCTATATAAGTTATAAGCACATAGATGCATATTTTTCTATAGATATGATTTATTATCTACCAATATCAATAAATACAACTATTGATATACACTATATATACTACCAATATACACACTGAAAAACTGGAAGCATGGATACAGGCTCCATTTGCAGACTACTTCTGAAAGAAATGCTATTGCATTTCATTCTCTGGAGTAGGGACAGTATTATTCTTGAACCTCAAGACAAGATGAGAGTAAGGCAGTATTAATTGATGCAAAGCTTGCCACTGTCCTTTGCTGCATTATGTTTCCTGATGAGAACTGAAAAAAAATGGCACAGTAGAATGTTATGATGAGAACAAGGCATCAGGTAGTGATACTACAAATAGGCATCTATGAAACTGTACTTCTGACTCACCATCTTACGTAAGGAACTGTAATTTTCAAGGTTAAGTATTGTTTGTGTATCATACAATATATAGGATGGTATATTGTTTGTAAGCATCACAATGGAACGTTGAGCCTGATGTTCTGCCTGACTTTCTCAGTCCTTTATTTTTTAGAAAACAACGTTTGTATACCAACACCAAGCTATACAGGACTTCTTTTGTCATCACAGTAGCAATTATGTGGTGAAATTTTTCTCAGACAAATACTATTATGTTCTGTTAGCGGGGCTGTGTGTACAGTCATAAAAAGAACGTCTCTTTTATCAAACATCCCAAATAACATAACACAACATTTTCTCATCAGAAAATTCTAAATATATATAATTACCAAATTAAACATTAAAGATTACATCAAGTGTCTGCTGAATTGTTTTTTCTAAGGCAATCTACTTATCTAATTTATCTTCCTTTTAAAATCAAGAATCATCAGGCATAAGGATGCTTAAAAGTCACAGATCTCCAAGCTGAGCAAAGCCACTGTTCATTTTAATTAGATTCACGGGTCCTGAACATTTCTGAAATTCAGCTAACTAGATTCCTATGAAAGAGTTCATTATTTAAAATTATTTGATGGAAGACTTGCATAAAATATTGTAGCAATATTTTTGTTTGTTATGACAATGGAGCCTTGTTATTATGTTACAACAAAACAGCCAATACTGTCATAACAGAATTGTTTTGACGAAACAGACGCACTTTCTAATAATGTCTGAAGATCACAAAAAAAGTCACAACTTCCTGTTTTCAGCATTTCACTGCTTGCTTCCCAAGCCACAAATGGCTTTCCTGATTGCTGTGCAGAACTTTTTAGTGTCTGTACAAGCAAACACACTTTTGTATGTGTGGGCTTGGTATCTCTTTTTTTCTGTAAATATTCTCAAGAACAAAAAGTAATGGTATTCAACTTCTCAGGAAGTACATTCAATGCAACTAAGCCACCAGCATGTATTTCTAGATTTAATGGCAATGAAAATATTTTGGTAAATATTCTTTCACCTCTATTTTTTTTTTCATGCAGGCTGAGATTTTCATAGTTGCTTACAGAAGTATCATTGCCATTTTGGCTTCTCTGAAGATTTCAATCTCAACTAAGTATTAAGCATCTTATAGGCAAGAAACTCCTGCTCTGAAATAAAAGTTCTCAACCTTTGCAAGCTTCGTGTATGCACTGCATCTGCAAACCCTACCCTTACTTTGTGTCTTTAGATTACACAAACATTTAGAACATGGATTGTCGCTTTAGGGCATAAACATAGTATAAATATTTACTGCTACTTCTCCCTCCTAGCATAAAGACTGGACTTGCTTTCAGCCATATCAGAATCTAAAATGCTGGACATAGAGCAGGAGAAAATACAGGCATCCCTACACTTCGCAATACATGCCATGCTGAGCCATTCACGGCTAGCTGGGGAATCAAATTGCCCTGTCTCAGCAAGCCTAATTAGGCCAAGCACAACACGTGCCCATGTGATTAGGCAGCTTCCATGCCATGCTGACATTATCAGCTGGTTTGGAACTAGCTTTGCTACTGGGTGTTGTATTGCTCTGTACCGGCCCACTGTAGAGATGCTATCTAGAGGTCAGGAGCCAGAATGAGGCAGGGTTCAGTAATTGCTCTTTCATCCTGTAGTTTTTAAATA
Source organism: Actenoides hombroni (assembly GCA_024336885.1). Lineage (NCBI taxonomy): Eukaryota > Metazoa > Chordata > Aves > Coraciiformes > Alcedinidae > Actenoides > Actenoides hombroni. The sequence goes on along the minus strand of WUAM01000287.1, from coordinate 38,561,998 downwards.
AGAGCTGCTATTGAGACATAATCTTGCATAGATGTGAGCAAGATAATGTTCTCTACTGCCACAACACTTCTCACTGAAATAGTGCTGGTTTGATTTTTCAAGTTGCAATATTACTCTTTTGAAAAAGGGATGCTGCACACTGCTGCCAAGGTCTGTGTCTGTCTGAGCAGGAGAATTTCTGGTGTTCTGTTTTTCTTTCTTTCTCTTGGTTGCCCATTTCAGTTTGTTTTGCACAGGCAAGAAGCTCGATTATGGAGTTGGCATGGTCTTAACTGCCTTCAGAAGGCAGTTTCTGCTTTCTCTTGTGATGCCATGCCTGAGAAAGCTACTACACCAGAAGTATGGTCTTGGTAATATATATTAAATTTGGAATCCTCAGAGAGTTATTTTTTGTTTTAATTCTCATTGATGAAATTTCCAGAGGAAACAGAAGTGTGTTTGGGCCAAATAACTTTGAAGGCTTAATGTTTTCTTCTAGCCTTGACTTGTCTGTTTAGAATACCAATCTGTGTTTTCTTGGCCACTTCCTCATGATAAAGTTGGCCAAAATCATTAACCATCAAATAATCTTCAGATGCAATCTTTAGGGCCACAGTTCTTCAATTAGATTACAGGTCAAAGAATTTCTAGTCCATCAATATATTCTTGAATAATCTACTCTCATCTTCTCGCTATCAAATTACATACACTATATAAAATATTTATCAGAGATCACCAGATCTCTCTGTAACTCTTAGAGGTGAAATTAGTTAGGCATGCTGATTCATTCAATCATTGCAGATTTAGCCAAAATTCATTACAAGACTAGACATATAAAAGGTAGATAATAGATAGATATAGATAAAAGGTAGATATTGCAATCAGTCAGCATCAATTATATTTGACGTTGTTTTTATACAATTATATTTCTTCAAATACTGTTATAAATCTTGAGCCTGCTACCCAGATGCAATGACTATGGATGACACAGTAGTTGTCTGTCAACCCATCACTTCAACATTGCACCTGTGCAACAGGACAGTCTTTTAAATACAAAGTGATGCCCTACTTTAGCTGATGTTTCTATGATATTAGGTGATCCAGACTTCAGTTAAAAGATAAAACTGTTGGTCTTACTAATTAAGAATTGTAACTATTAACATGATAGTCTACAAAAGCTCAAGGCAAGGCTGAGGTGAAAAACTGTGCCAACCTTTCCACCTGGCCAGACAAACGTACGACTGAAACACTTTTATATTTTACAATGTGTGCGTTTCTTCAACAAGTCCTCTTCTGACTACTGAAAACGAACCACAGCTCTAATCACCAGTATGATGATAGTGGAATAAACCATTCTGGAATACCTCCCTACTTTGAATCATCACTATGGAAACCAATATTCCAGCCTATAAAGTCCACTTTCTTCATAATGCAGCACAATTATGTGTATGTTCAGGACAAGAAGGAAAAACTCATTTAAGTGAAAAGAGATGTGAAAAATAATCATAGAATCATAGAATGGTAGGAGTTGGAAGGGACCTCTGGAGATCATTGAGTTCAACCCCCCAGACAGAGCAGCATCACCCAGGACAGGCCACACAGGAACAGATCCAGGTGGGTCTGGAAAGTCTCTAGAGAAGGAGACTCCACAACCTCTCTGGGCAGCC
>WUAM01000287.1:38538894-38551089 GCA_024336885.1 Actenoides hombroni | reverse complement strand
GAAAAGAAAAGAAAAGAAAAGAAAAGAAAAGAAAAGAAAAGAAAAGAAAAGAAAAGAAAAGAAAAGAAAAGAAAAGGCTTGTGTTGTAGCATACCTACTTGTGACATTTTATTCTTAAAATACAGGATAATATATTGGTTAAGGAATTCCATGTAAGTAAAGCTCTAACTATTCATTGCTATATATAACAGAAGCATGAAGGTTTTTTTGGACAGGCAAATACTTCTGTATATTACTAACAGTGTTTCTAGGTCAGTAGTCTAACATTCAGATTTTAAATAATTATTCTGAGAAGCTGGCGAAAAGTTTGTTCAGATTTTGTTCTGTACTCTGTTCCATTATACTCTGATATAAACATAGTTTGTGATCGAAATTTCAGAATATTTTTATAAAAATTTCAGAATATTTTCAATCAGCTATTAGACTTCATAGATCGGAATTGTATAAGGGCTTCTTTTGCCTTTCTGTATCTGGGGAACCAAGCATCAAGGAGTTTTGTTCTCTTTGGACCTTTGCGAAGAAAACTAAAAAATCAAAATCTTAGCTTTTCTAAGCAGTCCTTTAATAACAGTCTCCAAGCAGGTTTTTGTCTTGGATGTTGTGGCAAAAATTCTCTGATGTGGTAGAGAAGAATGTGAGATTCCTTCCTAATGCCAATTACATGCTATTCTCATTCAGAGGTGGGGACCTTCTGATTTATCTGCCCTCTGAGTTCATAGATTCTTATTCTTCCTGCTTTAGCTAAAGTAGTATTTTTCAACAATGCTGATAAAAAACCTTCTGTTTTCAAATTCATGTATCTACTTGAGAACAAAGGTAGATGACTGTCTCCTACATGTGTCTGTACCTGAACAGTAGCTGTGATGGCTGTGACATTTCAGTACATCACAGTTATGAGAGACATACTCCTGGGTGTAAATGTAAATTATCCAGAAAAACACCACATAGATTTAAACATACGGAGTGTTGCAGTGTTTCTACTAATAATAATAGTGAGAGACTGCACATATAAAACTCATACATACATCAGTATCTGTACAATTAAAATTAACCGATCTATAGTGCAGATTCCAGATGATGCGATTTAAACATCTAACAACAGAAGGCAGCCCCCCAACCCTGTGGAGTTATTGTTCATCAACATGAGAGATGTGGGAAAAATGGGCACACTGTGTCATCCTGTGGGCAGGGACTTGGAAATCTTTCACACACAGTTCTGCTATCAAACTTCAATTTTCTCGAACTTTTAAATACTCTATTCTCTTGTGCAGAGCTGCCAGCACTACCAGTCCACATGGTACCTCCTAGTAGTGAAAGGATAGAGGGCTATCACATAGCAGCCTTTAACTCTCGCTTTGCAGTCATTCATTAATAGTTTTATCTTGGTGAGAAATTGAACCCTTAGAAAAATACAGGCCTAATTCTGCTTCCCAGTTAATAGATTGCAGACAATTATGACCTGTGTACAATCATGATTACACACTTCTAACATTACATTAGAGACAGATTTGAGATAAAAGATTGCAGCACAGCATTTCTCATGCCTAGATGAAAATGTTTAGTTTATTTTCTTTTGTCACCATAATACCAATCCAACAGATCCCAGAGACAGAAGTGTGACTCAAGGAAGTTATTGAAATATTTGTAATCTGGGCTCCCTGTGGGTACTTGTATCTCTCCCGAAGATATGAGCCTGAAGGTTCAGGTAAGCACATGTTCAGCTCTCCATGTGTGTATACACACAGATTAATCTGTTCATGTAAGTGGGGAGCAATTCAGTTGAAAAAAAATCTAGACTTCTACTATATTTATAATGTTTTAGGATTTTGGTAGGGTATGGCAATAAGACTTAGAGGGAAGAGCATTTTTCTGTATCGGCCACAGGAGGCCTGCCTGGAGTGTAGTATAGTACCTAAAATGGGACTAAAGACCTCTGATTAAGCAACTGAATCCCAGACATAGTGTGTGGCAAAGAGCTGTTGGCAGGAAACAGAAACGGTAGAGATAGGAGCAGTAGAACAGGAATGAGGGAATTGGATACCTTGGGATGTCTGGGGATCTATCACCAATAGTGGCACCAGGTATCTGTTCATCCATACTCTTGTTTCCACATGGTTTTATGCTTCCACTTACAGAAGGAAGCAAAAGAGAAAACCAGGACAGGTGACAACGAGCTAAGGCTAATAAAAAGAATTGGGAAGGAAAGAAGAAGGAAAGTTTAACATGCTGAATGGTGCCAATTCCCCCTCAAAGTGAGTGCACTGCATGAGCCTGATACCATCTTTTCACTTTGAGGCTGTCTGTCTATCTGTGCTATCAAATAAGACACATCTCAGCTTAATGCACAGCCTGCAATGAAGGGAGTGGATTAGGCCTCTGGAGATGATGACTAACAAGCTAAAATTAAACTTTTCTTCAGTTGGGCTGCAGTGACCTATTTATACAATTTCTTTCTTGCTAGCTAGCTTTTTTTAACATTACAAGATGTACCTGGCCTCTCTCATCTCTCTCTAAACTGTCTCCCTGATGTCCTGATCACTCTCTGATCTATTTCTCTATCTGCTGGGTGGATGCTAATATGACATATCCAACCTCTAAAACAAACCATTTATTTTGAAACTTGGCTATGTCAGAGTATTTGATGCGTCAAACATTAAAATGAATGTATATTTGGATATTGGGTACATCATGTCTTGATATTAAATTATCTACTGAAAAGTGGATTGATTTTTAAACTGGCAGGATATATATATGTACTGCATCCTTGAAAATCTAGCACAAAGCCAGACATGAGGGGAGACTACGAAAGTTTCTCTATGAAGCAGAGACAGAATTGCTCAAGGGCTATGAGTGTTTTCTTTATATTAATAAATTCTTTTCTGTGCTTAAAGAAAGAGATTCTGTCATTCTCTTCCATTATTAGGTGACAATAATACATTAATCTTCTATGAGAGATACTTATCCTAGAGATAATATTTAATTAATGTGCAAAGAAGGAAGTTTAAGTGAAAAAGGTACTTTAAAAATCATATATATTTAATAACACTGGCATAGATATTTCAAAGTCCTTTTTTTCTTTTTGATATCTGGGCCATTTGCATACACACACGCTGCAGCCTAACACTGTCAGTATCTGAAGAAAAATGACAAATGGAGATATACTTTTAGAAAGATAGATCGAGTGTCCATTCATGGTTAGGACTATGATTTTTTTCTGCTTGAACTTTCCCTGTTCACAGATCAACACGTAGGAAAAGACATTTCACAATTCTTTGCAATACTCTAGATTCAAACCAGAAGACAGAGAATCTTTCCTCTTCCACGCCAACTCCTGCTCAGTGTGCTACTCAGAAGCTTGTGGGTCTGCATGCAGAAGCCTATGGGTCTGCCTCTGGCTGGTTATCACTATGAATGCTGCATGTATACAACTCAGTTGTTGGCTTATTGTCAAATGAGTCAATCAAGTACTTCTGCAATTTTCTCCTCCCCTTTATATGAAAACTGCTCTGGGAAGACATATTTTTTAATTTTCAAGTTCTTCACAAAATATTGCTTAAATATCCGGACTTCTCATCCTTTCAGATTTTGCAACAAATACTGACTGCACCACAAACATGGGAGCCCCAGATTTCCTCTCCTCACCTATATCTCTAAGACATTCACATTCATACATCAAGACTGCAGCCCAATGAGAAAGCCAATGGCTTCCATTTAATGCACCAAGACTTATGACTTCTAAGAAATTCTAAACCTTCCCCAAACAGCAATAGTGCTCTACCAGTAAGTTGAGGACCTTAAATATTTAGCATTTTACATTAACTTCTTTTTTTTGACAGAGTGATTTGGCTTTTTTCCCTCTTTGCCCTAATAGCCCTTCTTGGTTTTCTTTTTTTCTAATATTAATGACAGTTGACTAGAAAGTAAAATTCTGACATTGGGGAAAAAAAGCATTTGATATATACAGGATGAATTAGATGAAATCTAAATAAAACTAAGCATGATGTTACACAAATAGCTATAATCTGGTGGGGGGGTTGTTGGTTTGGGTTTTTTATTGTTGTTGTTTTTGTTTTGTTTGTTATTGTTTTTTGTTTGTTTTCATTTTCCAAAAATAATGAGGCACATCTGGAAAGATACCTGAAACAAATTCTCAGATTTGGTTAACTACTTCCTCTACTTTTTTACAGCCTTCCTACACTCCAATGTACAGAGCATTCCCTCAGAAACAGCCCTGGACAGCCTAAGGGAGAAATCCCAAATAAAGAATTCCACTCTTAATGTGATTCTTACACAGTGGGATTTCTATCATCTCTGGTTGGATGATGATGATATGGCCTCAAATTGTTCTCAACTTTAACTCATGAAGGCAGGCAGCAATGCAATATTCCTGAGCATGACACTTACACTGTTTGGGAAACATCAGTAATATAGAAAACACATTTCTCAGCACCATCTGCACACACCAACTCTGTCCACCACTTTGTTGATCTCATCTTAAAGAATTTTCAATGAACTTAGGAAAACTTCAGTCTTTGCTTCCAAGTTATTCTATGGTCTAGTTCCCAGGAATCTAAATGGCCACCTAATGCTCCTGGATGAAATCTGTAATTACCGAATTCAGTCTTTCAGGATAATAATCATCAAACCTTCTCTATGCACAGCAGAGTTTGTTTTCAGGGGAAGATTGAGGACTTTGAATAAATTCCAACAGTAGCTGAGCAACATTTCTGGGTTTATCAACTCTGTTTTCACATTCTGCTGCAAAAATTAGGTATGTTTCTGTTATCCGCTTTTCTCTAATACAAATATAAGCAACATGCATCTCTAAGAAACCCCTTCATAAAGATTTTTAAATCCAAACGAAAACAAAACTCTAAAAGGGAAGTGAAACTAAGAAATTCCTAACAAAGACAGTCGCATGCAAACAGGAGACTCTATTCTACAGGCTTCTCCTGGAAGGAAGACCAAGTTGTGACAGTCACTAGTCATGTTTCTTAATACGTTACTGGAAGGTGATAAGATATGATGATAAGGAAAGCGGTGTAAGAACCTCCATAAAGCAGAAAGATTTCATTGACTGTGATGTATGTCACTGGTGATAACAATGAAAATTTGCCATGCTTATAACCACCTCACAATGCTAAGATGAACAGATTATAGGAGTGGTAGGTGCTCCTTTTAGTTACTAGTTAGCTTTCATGAAAACAGTAGTTAAGCTGAACTAGTAGTTAGTTTGGTTTTCTCCTCCATGCAAAAGTAATTAAGAAGGCAATGACAAAAGGACAGGTAAGTACTGTATTTCTGACTTGAAAGAATTAATTTAGATCAGTGAATAACATTTCAAAAGTACCTAAATGCTTCAGGCTTTTAAGGCTCTCTTCAAAGTATATTTACTCCACATAATACAGTGTGCTACAAAGACCCCAAGCTAGTAACTAATGAGCTAGATCCTATGTCACCTTGTTGAGAAGCAGAATTAATTAGTCCAGCCAGCACACCATACTACCAAGGGTTTTGGCTTCTGGGATCTGTGCGAGTATGGCACTGAGACACAGAAATGTACCGTCCCTCGGCGTTTGCTTGCAGTGTTCCATTACAGGGCATAGACGTGCCTTCCAGCACTAGGACTTGTAACACTGATTGAAGGAAACTTCGGCTCCTACAGGAATATTAGTTGCTTTTGAAAATAAGACTTGGGCACCTCTGAAAAAAATCTACGTCTGCGACACAGTATCTTGGGCAGAGCAGATTTGGGCAAGAGGCTACATACCTGACATGTGAAGATTAGTACTCAAAGTAAGACTTATTGCAAGCTAGATGAAAGTAATTTCAGTGGCCTTTCTGGATAGATGCTGATCATTTTCAAGCTGATAGAGATTTCAATACATAATTATCCTTTCCTTGGTAAATCTGTTTGGAGACTTCAGTTGTGATCCTGTATGGCACCCGTATCTGTTTTCCAGTAAGGCGCTCCTCTTAAACAATGGTATTCCCCTTGCAGTTGCTATTTGTAACAAATATTATTTAACATAAGAGCTCTTGTCTTGGTAGCTTTATGGGAATATTAGAGTCTCCTGTACTAGAGGTTTGACTTCAGCTCATCAGCTAGTCTGAACTAGTCTTCCCCAGTACTTATTTTGTTTGAGCTTCAGAGGAAAGTGGTGGTACTTCTACTTTAAAGCTGGCTGCTTTGTCCAAGCAGGTCGCGAGTCAGTCATACTGTATCTTTGCAAGTTTTGCAATGGTTGGTTCTTCGGACAATTAATTTGTGAATCTTCTTTTACCCTGACCTCTGTTTTTATCCTGTGAGAAAGTTAGATTCCCTCTGTTAAATACGGTGGCACCACAGTGGATCTGAACTGCTTGTTGTTACGAGGTGCTAATCAAATATCACTTTTCCCTGTTGCAGATGGTAACTGTTCTAAATTTCACCATAGATTTTAAAAGTGTGGATACGGATTTTGCAATTGTTCACAATTGTGGATATCTGAAATTCATCAGTGATCGCTACCTAATTGGTACAATTAGCCTCACTCTCTGTCCCTGTCCATTTCAATCAAACTATCAATTTGCATGACCTGAGAGTTTGGTCCATATGTTTTTGCATTTATGCCACTGTGGCTAAAATTGAGGTAAGATAAATAGTGCGGTAAAATAAAGACAGGGTCAGCAAAAGTAAGTTAAAAGAATTATTTGTCTTTTGATTCAAATCCACATGGGAGGTAATTAAACAAACAGCCTCCTCAATGTTTAGCTGTGGGGAGAGGAAACCAATGCAAAAAGAAATATTCGCTTACAACTGACCTCTTCTCATAATATGTACACATCTCTTCCTGCAAACAGCAGAACTACATGTATTCAACCCAGAGAAACTTTGAGGGAGAAAATAAAGAGACAGATTCCACCCAGCAGAAATTCAATAATTAATATGAAGGTCTGTCAAAACAGATTCTCCTGGCAAAGGATTTTCCAAGGAATGTTCTTAAATGTATTATTTGAGTTACAATCTCTCCCTCTAGCCTCTCCCTCAAAATGTGCTTCTTTTATTAACTCAGGCTTGCCATGAAATTTCCTTAATATATGCCATTCTGATACCACCAACTCAGATTTCTGTCAATCTTAGCCCTGGGAAGACAGGGTTAGCAGTCTCCATTTAAACAATTACTGGTTAGATTTTTGTGAACTCTGTTAGATGTTGTGAGGGCTAAAGCATCAGTGGTTAGCATGTATTAGAGCTGCATAGCTGAAACAGATGTAGCAATGATAACAGATGTTAAGAAAAAAGCCTAATGGACAACACACCTAGAGAACAAGAAGGACTTAGAGGAGTGTTACATGTTAGATGGCTTTGGGCCTCCTAGAACTTCTGGGAGAGTTAAAAAGAAAAACCAAAATCACCCAACAAATGATCAACATCCTCCTTTTAAGTCCTGTGAGGAGGCCCACCTTGCATTCCCATTGATAGCTGCCAATTTTATATCTTAGTGTTAAAATAAAACAAACCTAGGTCTTATACTTTGACCTAAAGCTGTCAAGAGATTCTTGCATCTATGGTTCAAGAGAACTGAAAGCTTTACAACCACCTTTGCGTATACATACTTATTTTCTCGTCATAGCGTACTCTAGCAGCAAGAAAAAAAGAGGAACGATTGTAGAGTTGAACAAGAGCAATAGTGACAACAGAAAAAGCCATGTATTAGTCCCTTTGGTTGTATCTCTACACAAAATTATGCTACTGTCACTATGTACTTCAATGATTTAACAGAAACAGTAGAATCCCTGTAAAGGTATACACTTCAGAATTGGAATAGTTTCTTTCTATTTAGCTGAAACCTGCCCATAACCAGCTGAAATGAAACTGGAACAAAAAGTTTAGAAGTAAATAAATAAATAATAAAATCAGGCTTCCCACTCACTTTTTTTTCTTACCTGTTTAACTAAACTGCATTAAAATCCACCTCAGATTTTAAAAGTGTATTTTCTTTCAGAGGGGAGATGGCCCCAACTGAACATCATCAGAATAGAAGGAAAATGCTCCAATTGCCTTTTCCCACACCATTTTGTAATTAACTCACCCTCCAAAGAAGGCAATGGCCTTGGCTACGGGAACAGAAAGGTCCTACCACTGTGGCCTAACACATATTTTCCAGATTTGGGCCTCATCCACTTTAACTCAGACAAGACAGCTGCTATGCTTAGAATTCTAAACTCAGTTTGCAAGTAATTCTTACCAGTTCAGAAAATAGTAATTACAGAAAATGGTGAAAATAATGGTAACTACATATACACATGTAATATTTGGGAAGACAGAACTTTCCTTTGGAATGAAAAATACTTTAGTACTTTCCAAGCCATTCCACAGTGAGGACAATGCTATTTTATAAATCCTATTCCCTGTTTTTATTGCACGACATGTTACATTGTACTGTATAGTGCATGATGATGGGAAATTCCCTGCTTATTTAATTGTGATCCTTCAACGAATTTGAAAGGGAGTGCTTTATTTCCATTTCTGTAATTTACTAGTTCTTTAGCTGATGATTTTATTAACTCTTGTATTTGAGAACTGATGCTTAACAAAAAAAAAAAAAAAAAAAAAGAAGAAAAAAAAAAAAAAGCCCTTGGCAGTATTGTGAAGGCCTGGAACTGAATAATGCACTTTAATAATGAGGGATAGAGCTATGGCTTTTGCTGATGGCTGTGACCGGCTCTGTGACCTGATTATGTCGCAGAGTGTCAGCAGCTGAGACACTACAAAAGGGAGCGCATCCCATCAAATCTATCTCCATTGTAATCACTCGCACTGCTGAGAGGCTTGTTAGGAGCAGGGAATCCATCAGGCCTCATTAGCACCATTTACCATCAAGAAGCCCAAAGACCAAACGTGTACCCTCTCATCAGAATAATGAGAACCAAAGTACTCCTATTATCTAATTGGATCAACAATGCCTCTTTCTCTCTTCGGTTTCCTGAGGTACTTGTGGACTACAACCTTCAAAAATTAGTTATTTTTTGTTAATTGCGAGGGTGGAGCTGTGCTCCAGGTTTTTCATATACAGAAGGCTTTCACATCTAAAGGGTAAGGCATGTGCACAGTGAAGCCCGAGTTCCTCCAAGGGCATTCTTAGATTATACTGATGCCATCCCAATTAAATTCACTGTTCAGATTAAGTATGTACTGTACAATTTCACCATACTTACTTAGGTTTTCCTATTAACCTACTAGGAAATAGAATGCGTTGCTCTCTTTAACCACAAGACCATAATCATAATGCCAACTTTTATCATCTTACTTGTTACTCCTTATGGTAAAATTCAGCAATTGCTGAATGAGGATGCATATTTCTCCTGTTGGACAACTCCCATTGTTCCAAAAAAGAAGCTGAACTTACTCAGCACCCATAGTTAAAATGTATTTGATTCTGTTGGAGTCAAGAGACTTAACATGAATGCAATCGACAACAATGAAGCACTACATTTTACCCGGGCAGGAAGCTGGCTTGCAGGTAGTGCTTGGGAAAACCAGAAGCATCAATCTTGCTTCCATATTTCTGTGGTTCATCTCCTAATAGATATTAAGAAAATAGCCAAAATACACATTTAATGTACTTAATAGACATAGTAAACCCCACTCAAAATTCCTAATACTTTCTTTCATTTTCAATAACAGAGTGAAAAAAATTAACATCTGGTTATTAGATTTCTGAAGAATCCAAGCTGAGCAATGGATCCTGCTATAACAGCAGGCTGAAGATGAGTGGGCAGAGAGCTTCTCTTTGAAATCACTATATCTACTGGCAGACTGGAGTCTCACAATTCTGCTACCCTGGTCTTCAAATTTAAGATATGAAAGCCCAGTCCTGCAAAGGCTTCCTGGAAAGTTCTGAGGGCAAAGAGAATGTAAGCAGTGTTACATGGGCCAATAGCTCTTCATAATATGCCTCTAAAAATAAAAATTTCATTTAGAGTCCTCTACTTCTACTATATCAAATTAATCAGGTGATCTAATCATTTTATTCCAATGGATTAGATCTCTTTGCTACAGTGTTCTTGGGAAGATCCGTTATTAAGGTTCATACTGCCATCCAATGCAAAAAACCCTATACAATTATTATACCATAATTGTGAATTCAATAATTAAATTAATAACAAATATGCTATATACATTATTGATAATATATATAACTTTGTTACTGTGATTGTAATAACTCCGAGACTACTGGGAATTAAGGCCATGCCATATATCATTTAAAAGATCATTTCTCTAAGTTTTCCACGGAATCTTGGATTTGACCTATACTTAACATCTCCAGGGATTACTGATCACCATATATTTAGCTAGAGAGATGGACATTTACAAGCCCTGAATTTCTGTAACAGAAGCAGTGTATAATTACCAAAATTGCACATACAGCCTCGTAAGTCATCCAGCCTTTTATTTGCAGGAGTGAATTTTGGGTGTCACACTTCTGATTCTTTGAAAGGGTCAATTTTCAAAGGGCAGATGCTTAACTGGAAGCAGATCATTCTGAAATGGAGTATCCCAAATTACTATTAACTTAATGTTTCCATTTTTGAAGAAACATGCCTTTCAGTTCTTGTTTAGTTGCTACAATGTTATTAATTTGCAGGGAATGTAATTTAATTTCTGGAATGTAGTTTAATTACACTGAATAGTCCTGTTCTGTAGACAGGTAACTTCAGAAGTGTGCTCTAAGCAATATGGGTTTATGCTGAGTATTATAAAAATGGGTGTTATATTACACACTTATTATCAATATTTATCTATATTGTGGTGAGGTCTGCAGTCCTGATTATAAACCAAGGAACATTTGTAAATACAAGTAATAAAAAGACAGACCTTACTTAAAAGAGCTAGGCAAACAGATAGATCTTGTAATTTTATCCAACAATAGGGAAGATTCTTCCTTTCTCTTCTCTTTCTATGCAACCTGTGGAATTATTGGACTTTACATTATGTGTGGAATAAAAAAGACTCAGCCTGAGGGAATCTATATTTTCATTCAGTGATATCTTCACGGTATTATTTTTTTAAACATACAATGAACAGCCACACTTTGCTTATGTTTTCTGTGGAGAACATGTAAATGGAAGGCTATTGAGAAAACTAGGCTGTGTTTGTACCTTCAGCTCCTACAATGAACACCTTTGGTGCCAAGTGCCCCATGCAAGTGATGATTGTGGGCCATTTCTAGAGCACAGATAGAAACAAGCAGGCTTCTAGGTTGGAGCTGATCTGACTATGAGTTATAGGTATTATAACCAACTTTTCTTCCAAACCAATACCCCATCCCTCCAGAAATCTTAATAGGCTTTTGAGAGCCTCCATTTAAAGCTGGCTGCATAAAATGATCCTTTGATGAAAAGGGATTGAAACAAGGGTTAAAGTAGACATTGAAAGGTTATTGTAGAGGGCACATTGTTCATACAATCCTCCTTTAATATGTGTGGTGTGCACCTGCGATAAGATGATTCATTAGATAAGGCCTCACTTTGACAAGCTCCATCGTTCAACCCTCGGGGTAGTGATGGAACAATTCTGCACCCACCCAGTAAATATAACAAGGTCAGCATTTTTTTTTCCTGGGACTTGGATGGTTATAGTGAAGCTTATGATGCATCTTTGTTTATGTGTTATGTTAAAACAAAAAGAGGGGGAGGGGCTCCTATAAAGTGTTGTCTTTTATTTTTTAATGGGCCAAAATAAAAAATGTCACCCTTGTTCCAATTAAATAATATGGTGATAGAAAATTACCAGGGAAAAAACTGCTCTTCACATTACTTTTCCCCATAGTAAACAGGAAGAGTAGAACCTAAACTTTAGATTCACATATCATCCAAGCTACATAATTCAAGAAATATTTACCAGGGCCTTACATGCACATGAGCACTGTGGAAATCACCGTGCGCCAAATTTGTAGCATTTAGAATAATGACATTCAAATTACACCATTACCAGGTCCAGTCATAAGTTATTGACAGATTTGTTGCAGTGCTTTTATGTGGAACAAGTAATAGTGTTAATTTTAGTCCTCGTAAATGTAATAGAGAATGACAGTGGCCACAATCTGAAAGCTACTTGAGCATGCTGCATCGGTGGTATTTTTTATATATATATATAAATATATAAATATATATATATGGATTCAGATGTACATCTTTCTGCATTATATT
>WUAM01000287.1:38502570-38538794 GCA_024336885.1 Actenoides hombroni | reverse complement strand
TATTAAGACTGAAACTGCTTTTTTTTTTTGCAACAAATAACCAGCTTCCAAATGCAGATAATGCATAATCTCTCAGACACACCATAGATGTTCAAGTCCTTGTTTGGAAAATTTTCTTTAAAGCAAAAATTTTTCTTCTATTTGCATCACAGACTGAGGGATTCATTGCAAATTGCTTCATTTAGTTAATCAGCAAATGAATAAGCCATCCAATTAAATCCATTCCAAATACTTACCACAATTTGTGTTCCTTTACTTAAAATATTTAATATCTTTTTAGAAATGAATTAATATAGAAATGCCAAAATTTCAAAAAAATTATAGTCTTAATAGTATAGTATCATTTTAATATAGTTGTCCATTATTAGGCATATATGAGTGCAATAAGATAGCTGGTATGTATGTTAAGAATCACAGGGTTGCTGGACTTACAAACACCATATTATTGCACTATTGTGATCTTTTCAAAAGGTTGAATCAAAATAAAACAAACCCTAACCCTTTTCTGTCTTGAAAACACTTTCTAACAGCTCCTAACTTCCTCCCAGTTCTTAGACTTTCCATTTCTTACCTTGTCTAGCAAATCAATATTTATTTCTCTTCAATATGTGCACTTTTAAATTGCTGTCATACAAACGGAACTCATTTTTGTCCCAAGATCAGCCTGCCATCAAAATTCACTGTTTGCTCCATCTTCTACTCACCTGTCCTTGTGCATTAGTGACGAGTTGACCTGTGACCCCCTGAAGACTGGAGAGGGCATTGCCAAAGGCCTGGGAGCTTGCTATTGAGCCCATGGCTGCTGCTGCTGCAGCCGCTGCTGCTTGGCTTGCTAGTGGATTATTAACCAGCTGAAAAAGAAGGAAGAAAAGATCATTAAAATTCTCAATAAACGGAATCACAGAGTGCTGACTGGGTAACATAAAAATGATTGTTCTAATGTGGGTAAAATCTGTCTAGTCAAAGAGCTTGAGTAGTTTTGAGAGGTTCTTATTTCCGAGATTGTGGTGTTTTTGACAATGAATGGTTTTTAAAAACCCCGAGGAAATTGCATGTTAATGTTGAAGAATAAAACTCTCTTTTTTTTTAACCTATTTTTATTTTCTTTCCTCTTTTTAGTTATGCTTGATATGGTTTTTTTAGGTTCAATGTGCTAATGCTGCAGGTGTAGCCACCTAATCCTGCTGTCAACAGCAATCAGTGAAAGATTAGCATTTGACCTGAATGGGAATGAGATATTTACTTGGGGATATTCAGAACAGAGGCTATTTTACTAATGACCGCAGAAATGAGAAACCACTTGTGGATTCTTTTCATTTATATCATTAAAGAACTGGTCTTAACATCTAGATAAATCACGGCAGAGAAATCAACTCTGTGATTAAGTTCAGTAGAAATTGACTAAAAAAATCAAAATTCATTTTCAAAATATGACACTAAGCAACTTACTGCTTCTTAGCTGTGAATGATTAATTGCAGGACTCATAAATTTTCAGGGAGTTGTACCACCCACTTCAGTCGGTCTACGTGGGTGCTTCATGTAAAGCACAGAGCACAGACACGGCTTTCACCTTAGGAGACTCTGGGAATCCCACAGAGGAAAGCTCCTCTCAACACTTGGGTGTATCAAGCATATAAACTGTGTGCTCCTCTGTCAGAATCAAATGTCCTCTGAGAGACAGCTTGCTCACTGGATTCTTGTGAAGTTTATATTTTCTCATCCTTTTCTGAGAATGGATAAACTTTGAACCAAGCACACAGAGATGACAGTAAAAATATTAATGAAAACCATACTGGGAACCATCATCACTGGGACACAGGGCCAAAGAACAATCAAACTGAATTCAACAGGCTGAAAATGTATTTTAGAGCAGGTTTGCCCCCTAAGAATCATTGCATTTTAGCAGAACTTGAAAAAAAAAAAAAAAAAGTGGTAAAGTAGCCAGAAATTTGAGGGAGAAAAAAGTCTGGGGACAGCAAAGACATTTTTTCTTAGGCTGAGGTGAAAATGCTGAAGCTAACTCAAAAAAGCTTAATGTTTGAGCTGAAATTAGTAGGAGTTCTAAGTCCTTAGATGATGAGTAAATTATCAATCCTATAGAAATGGAGAGTCACAGACACCAGTAAGGGATGTACTCCACAGACAGGCTCTGCTTCAAAATAGGTTATAAAAAATTAATCAGTGATTAGTAGATGCTTTAAGCATGTTACAGATATGAGTAGTGTGTATGTTATAGATGTTTAGAAGCCCATCAGTAGAGGATGTCAGATATGGTTATAATCTATGCTTATAAGAAACCTACTTGTCTGTTGGACGTTGCAAAATCTACAACAATTGATTAGTCATACATTAAAACATCGATTAATCATTCATTAGCCCTTCATAAAGTATTTATAAATGGAACCTTGATATAAAGTGTTGCCTAAAGGGGCACCTTGGGCACATCCAATCCCTCTAGAAATGTAAAGTAAATAACTAAATAAAGATTTGTAGCAATACTGGACAGAAAAGATGACATTTTTGGAGGAAATATTTTGATTTGGAAAAAATTGTTACATGAATCTCCAAAACCAGTCCGTGGCATCCCACAGCAAGAAATTCAAGCAAGAATAAAACACAAAGGGGGAAAACTGCAATGACTGCTTGATTAGCAGTCCTGAGGAGCTGTGAAGAGAGCTGAGATGGGCACAATGGCCAAGGCGAAGCTCCATCCCTGAATGCAGAGCACAGGCAATTCCACTGACTGCGCAGCGTGTGAGTCCAAGTTGAGTTGCGTGCAATCAGTGGCTTGGGTGGCGGTGCCTGAGCATGGCAGTGTAAAGCCAGATAACAGTATAGATAAACTTGTCAGTTTTCTGTTCAAAACAGTGATATTTCTTTACTGTTCAGATCAGAAGCTGGTAAACCCTGCCTTTCTCCGTGGCACTTCATGAGCGGCACTGGGACTTGGAGTAATTCCCTTGTAGCTGTAAATACTCGGAGAGAAAAAGGGTAGCAGCAAAAGCATAAGACTTTCAGAAAAGGCCTTCTGCAATCTTATTAGGAACCCACAAATTACCACACCTCTGGTCCTACAGCATCTGACTGCAGGTATAAATTATAATCTTTGCAGGACTACTTGACATCAGCTAATAAACTACACTCGCTGCTCTAGTTTATTGCTTCAGTTCTATATAGGAACAGTTACTTGGGGACCATAAGTAAGCTTGTGAATTTGGAAACTACCAAGGGTTAAAACCTTTTAAAAATCAGACTATTACCTCCTAGGATTTCCTTTCTGTTTTTCTTGCTCCAGTTTTCAAAAACTGTACATTTTCAAATACAACAATAAAATTTAATTACAACAAACCCCGGAGACACATAGGATTGCTTTTGGTTGCATCACAGAGATAAGCTACTTATTAAAAATGATGGCAGAGGCTGTGATATGCATAGGTACCCTGGGTAGTATCATGTTCCAGGAAAAAATCACAGTGAATGGGCCAGCTTGAAGAGTAAGGGACTTCCAAGTGCCTATAAAAACATTCCTACCTATATATAAGTCTATTTAAAAATAAGAGGATGCATCTTTCTTTGAGTGCTTTGGGAAGCTGTTGACTGCAAGTTACACTCTGTTAACTGACCCCTTGTATATTTGGGATGGAGAAACACACCTCATCTCATTATGTCTGGATGACAAGGTAACGTCTAACACATTATATCTTGCTTTTATTTTAAAAACAAAATCTCTGACTTGGGAGGTTTATGTCATTTCTCAGTCCAGGTTGTATCCCTGAGAACACTTAGTGGAAATATTAGAAATATACTATGAAACATCCCACAAAGGGCTCTTCCCATTTTGTTTCTGTGTTTAAATAATGATTTAATTTAGAAGGCTGAGACATTTGTAACTGTCAATTCCAGTGCCCAAATTTCTGCTCCCACTCAAAACACCAGACATAACTGCAGGTAGTAGCAATCTTAGTGTAAAGTGATAATTCCACCCTCTCAAAACTGCCTTCGCTAATGACATGATTATATGGGGAAGCAAACTTTATGAGGAAGAATCTTGTAATAACTGAGTAATTTCAGTACATTTTTCTGAGTTCCCAAAGCTGAACTTTTAAAGGAAGAACAGATGAAAGTTGTTCTGCTCTACTGCAGTGTAAAGCAGGAGCCATTCCACTGCAGCAAACAGAACTCATACAAATAAAACTAAATTGTAAAATGATGGGGGATGAAAGAGGCACTACTTAAAAGATCCTAAAACTGTGACATGTGAAGTTTCTAGGGTTAGGAAACAGTCTTAAAGAAAAATTTCAAGAGGAGTGTGGTAGAGTCAATGTCGCAAGCAGCTTTCTTGAGAGGCACAAATACTTTTTTTTTTTTTTTCCTGGAAGAATACCCTCTTCCTCTCTTTTTTTCCAAAGCTAACTTAGGATCTCAGTGAACTTCCTGTGTGAAACTGGTCAATCAGTCATGTATCGTTGAATAAAAGACCAAATTTGGTAGCCTACATAGTAATTCTATTTTTCTCTATAAAGGGCATATCCTACTGAACTTTCATTCCCCTGGTTTGGAAATCAAAGACAGATTTACTCATTACAATATCACTCATTCAACAAATATCAAGAAAAAAACCAAATGGTTTGACTGATGAAAAGCCAAGATATTTCGAAATGCCAGAGCATCATATGCAAAAAGAGGCCCATACCCTGAAAGGTAAGGTCACTTCATGTAGTGCCAGTGTAAGAATAAAGTTAGGTCTTGTGTGTTTTCTAAAGGACTTGTGGGAGAGGCTGAGAGTGAAGATTCACTAACTGAATGCAGCAGTGGAGAATGGAGGGACATCTTGTGGAGCAGCAGCACACATCACTTCGTTGTACAAAATGGTATCAGTGTTTTTCAGGAAGGCTGTTTAAAAAATCACATTTCTGGATAACTGCTAGTGATTAAATTAGTGTAGAAAAGCAGTATGTTTGATTAGAGACTGACAGATCATCAGACTCTTATGTTCTCAGACAATCCTTTCTGTAAAGAACATCACACTACTAGATCAGCTACTGATAATCAGCTACTGAGAGTGTTTGCCTAAGCCAATGCTTTTCAAGGGAAAACAGAAAAATCCTCTGATTTAAATAACTGAAAGTTGAGAAGAAATCAGCAATCGCTCACAAACAGAAACACATGACATTTTTCCTTTCTACCCAGGCTATATGAAAAAATGATCATAGAAATGAAGTTTTTATTAGCATGGCATTTGCTTTTGTAGGAATTTTTAACAGAGAACCTATGTGAAATTTTATCTGTGTTAAGATAATGAGAGAATTACACATGAAAATCTAGTGGATTTTATTCCCATTTTTTCACAGCGGCAAATTTTTGGGTGGCAGGGGAGCTGCCGAGAAGAAGGGTCAAAAAAGTGTGAACACAAGAGAGGGAACATCGGGGTCAGAGAAAGGAGGAAGAGGTGCTCAACAGCAAAACAGGTACCGCCATGGTAGCCCTTGGAGGACTCCACACTGGAGAAGATGGTTATTTTCTGATGAGAACTGTGATCCATGGAGAGCCCATGCAGGAGCAGTGGAACAGTGTGAAGAGGAAGGAGCAGCAGAGAGAAACTGTTACAGGCTGCCCATAGCCCCACCATGCCCCAGCACCACTTGGGGTAGGTAGAGGAGTCAGGAGTGAACGAGTGAAGATAACTTTCGGAGAGGGGGGAGGAAAAGTGTTTTAATGTTTGTCTTTTTCTTTTGTGTTAATGCATCTATTACAATTGGCAATAAATTAAAGTTAACTATACCCAAGGTGAGTTTGTTTCGCCCGCGACAGTGATTGGTAAGCAGCCTCTTTATCCTGACCCTTGAGCTTTCTCATTCTATTTGCTTCCCCATCCCACCGAGGCCATGAGTGAGCGGCTGGGTGAGCACTTGGCTGTTAGCCAAAGCTAACCCACCACACCATTCCATTACAGTAACTAGAGACTGTATCTAACAACAACATGCAAGTGTCTACAATACCTTGAAGACACAGAAGCAGAATGTTCCAACCTAGTTACCCATGTTTAGTTTCTAAATGTGAACAAATTGATGCAGAAGTACAGTTTCCCTGGCAGCTCCTGGTAGCTCACTTCTGGCAAATTCTTGACATTTAAGTATTGATGCTTATATTCGTAATTGTCTTCAATATGCGTATATACCTTGTATCAGTTGATCTCTCAAAAAACTGAATCTCAAAATCCCTAAAGGAATTTTTAAAAAGACACTGGAAAGATGGCTTCAACTTAATCCTGGGAAATCACCTAGATACCACAGCCATGAATGCCAAATAAGTGATTGTAATAATCAACAATAAGTGGACCACTTAGCATTAATCTAGAATTTTGCAGCCAAATTTTTCAACTGTGGGTGCCTGAGCTCTGCCAGTTTAGAATCTTTTTAAGGTCTTAGGCAAAAAAAAGTCAAATTTCCAAGAAACCTGTGAAAATACAGATCTGAAGAAGCCAAGAGAGACTATATAGGTAACATAAACCAAAAGAAGTTAAAGTTATCCAAAAAGATACTATGATCAAACATTTTGGAAACCTTGTATGTTTTGGCTATCAGAAACTTTTTTTAAATTTCGACCCGACCCTCCCTTCTTTTGAGTTTATGTAACAGGATAATTACAACATTTAACTTTTAAAAATGAACAACAGGGTAAAATGTCTAATAAAATGGCTGTCATAGAGCCTAATCATGCATAACTCTTTGAAAACATGCCCCAGCAGGCAAATATTTGAAGCAAATCCTAAATTATGAAAAAAAAAAACCCAAAACAACCAACAACTATCAACATTTGGTTTTGTACAGTGCTGGGATATGATCAACCTATAAAGTATACAATGTAGTTACAATATCCAGACCCATCCAATAACGTCTGTTATTTCCAAACTGCACAGGTCTGTATTTGCAAATCATTGTAGATGGCAAGAATTCCAAATAGGCTACTTAGACATTTTAGTATATGCACATATAGCATAAATTTATGTGCAGAATACAGTGTAGAGACAAGGACACTGGAATATGTGAAAGCACTGACTTGCCAGGGACACTTAAAATATCTGGTTCTCACAGATACTTAATCTGCTCATTATATACATTCATTGTGGCTGAGCTATTTGCTGTCTAAATCTATGCTGAATTTTCTATCAGGAATAAGTACTGATAGTGCTATCACTGATGTGACATGACTTGATTCAACACAAAGCGACGCGACCTGAGGTGATGGGAAACACGCAGTGCTCATGTATGCCTTGATATGACATGGATAGAGGAGGACGCACAAAATTCCTCACAATATCTTTGTAAACAAGGTGCTGCTGGTCAAATTGGGATCTGTCTAAAAAAACTACGATGACAATTTACAAAATAAAAAAAAAAGACATATTTTTAATAGAGCCATGGCAAAGGAAATAAAGAACAGGCGTCATTCCCAGATCTCTAGGACCGAACTACTGGAGACATGAGTAATGAAGAACACATTAGGGCACAGGCATGAGTGAGTGAAAACCATCCAAGCCATTTTTTGTTTCTGCTCTATTAGTGACAGATAGAAAAGCGAGGAAAGGAAAGTAGAGAAAAGGGATCCTGCTTGGGTCTATTCCTATAGGATAAACTAAATCAAAGGTGTCAGCATGTCTGAGGCTGGGTCTTCTATGTTTACCAAAAAGAAGAGTGAATATATTTAAATATATTTAATATATTTAAATATAAATAACTACAAAGTGTAGCAGACTGACTCCTTTAGAGGCAGGTCAGTACTTAGAGACTACCCACAGACTCTAGTCCTGTCCATATTTATATATATTTATATATTTCTGGCTGTCTACATTTATAACATATAAGCATGAAATGTTCCAGATCCGTATAAGCTGGCACATGCTGTTTCAGATTTTAATTAAACAGAGCCATCTTGGTTTAGTCTGGTTGGTTATCTTTATGTTTGTGCAGTCTTTAAAATATCTAAAGCTCTTTATTTTATGCATGATGTAAACATACTGTAAAAAAACTACCTTATCTGACTTGATGAAATTTTGCATCGCTACTAATCATAAATTGTATTGGTGCTCATGAAAGAGGAAAGAGTACTGAAAAAATTATCTGAATTCTTTAATTTCCTGAAGTAGTTCCCATGTGTGGCAAGAATGAAAGCAAAGAGAGTCTCCTAAACTTTCTGAAAGGGTCTGTAACTCAACTCATTTCAGGTTGATTAGTTCCTCGGTTCCTGTGTTTGTCTATTTTAGAATGATTTATCTAGCTTCTGAAAGATACTTTCCCCACAAGAAAAATGGTTACTTCAGGGCTCCCTTGCTGCTAAAAAATGAGCTCTTATCAAAAGGAAATTGCCATCTGTCTTCTCGGATAAAAGCCCAACACTTGGGTCTCAGCGATCTAGGCGGCGTAGAAAGTGTGTCAACCATGAGACACACCAAATTAATCTCCTTAATCTAAAACATTTATTTGCCTTTAATTTGAATATGTAAATGGAATGTGCACATGTAAATATGACCATTTGAATATAAAAATGTTAAAAATGCAATGTGAGGTGACACCATGATAATATGACACTTCATGTTGGGTATTTGTGAAAATATTTCTGAAACAGTCTTGTTTTACAGGACAATATGCAATATTCGTTATACATTCCTAGAACTGTTTATTCAACTATTCACATTAAAAGTCAGACATTTAGGTACAGACCTTCTCCTGTGCCCTTTTAAGAGTAAATCCTGCTTAATACTTAAGGACACATTGCTGACTGAGAAGATATGTAAGGCTTCTTTAAAAATTCTAAGCTAGCTGCTCTGCAAGAATCCTCACTTTCAAGCTGGAAATGCATGTAGATACTTTAATTTGTTTGTAATGTAATAGCATCACCAAACAGGTATGCTTCTGTGTCAGCTAAGTGCTTACACTGAAGTCTCACTGACTGTGAATGTGAACCAGATCAGATCTAAAACTGGAACTATGCAGAGTATTTTTTCTCTTCACTGTTTTCAGCTCCAAACTTGACCTTATGAGATGCACTGATCTGATGCAAAGTTGAAGAACGATACAGATGACTCCTGAGGGCAGTGGAAAGATGGCTGACAAAGATAGAGGTCAGTCCAAAATCCAGATCTGGTTCTGAGTCCAGGTATCTAGAAAGCTGGAAAGGTGTAATCCTCTGCAGTTATGTCAGCTCGCCCCAAAGTCAAAATGACGTAACTGATACCATGTGCTTGAGAAGTTCCTTCTCTATTTTCCAGGTTTCATGGAGACTATATGAGATACCAAATCAGCTGAGATAGTGATTTTTGATTAGACGTTTGAGTTTTGCTGAAATCCCAGTACACAAAGAAAGATTTGAGAAGTGTGAACAAAGTTGAAGGAAACATTTAGTTTTGAAAACCTTGAAGTCAAAACCACATATCTAATAAAATAAATATAAAGGGTGATAGCCACTAAAATAAGAAAACTGAGTGAAAGTCTTCATGAGGGAAGAGGGCATGTAAAACAGAATGCTGGGGGTCCCTTAGCAGGATACTGTTAACATTTTCCTTGGGGCACTGTTTTATTACTTTAGTACAGATCTGGGTGCCCAGTGATGAACTGGGAATGTGACTTTGTTCAACTATTTGCTGTCCGTCAGTGGGGAGGTTACTGTTGCTACTCCTTTTCTAAAGATAGAGCAATGAATACTTATGAGTCTACACTTCCCATTCTTGCACCAGCACTAGGCGAGCATATTGCACGTCAGATGGTAGCAACCTCCTGCCACATTCACATTTGGAAGGCTTAATTTAGCTGTAAAGATAGAAGAAGCTACTAGCTAATGCAGGACTGGCTACAGCACTTAAAACCACTGTTTAAACATACACACACTCATTGTCCTTTTTCAGCAGTAGCCCTGCTCTGTACACAAACCTACATATAAACTGGGAACAATTTTGGATTTAACATGCCAAAAATTGTGCCCTCAATGTAGCTGCTCCAGAAGAGGGAAGTCGGAAGGGTTAACAGTGTAGTGCAGCCACACATGTAACATTTCAGCAGAGAACCCTCTCTCCTCCCAGGCACTCCTGTCTCATCTGGTGTCAGCAAGAAATCTGCTCCCAAAAATGAGATGCAAGTCCTGTCCCAGAAGCAGCACTGCTGAAGTGTGCCTATGTCTACTACATGGGGCTGGGCTGGCCCATCAGCAGCTAGGGGATTCCAGGTTAAATTAGTTAATGTTCTTCTGAGACATGTACAGAAAATTTACCAGTTATTTTAAATTTACTGATGGCCTTGAAATACTTTATTTATTTAATAATCCAGCCATGTCTCACCTTTCCTGTGGCTCCTCCCTGGTGTTTGGGGGGGGGGGGCCCTAAAATTTTATTTATTTATTTATTTTCCATGATACATTCTCTTTCTGCTTTTACCTCTTTGGTTCCTTTTCTCTGATACCTTATCTCCAGTCTCGGTCACTTGCTCATGTCACTCTGGATCTGGTCACAATAAGTTTTCCACATGGGAGTTCATCCAGCGCTGCAAAAGCAGCTGTAAATCTACTGTGTCTGTAATTCTGCCATATTAATTCCTAATCAATTTCAAAGCTGTATTTGAAGCTCATATATTTCACCATAGCAAAATCAAAATAATGTCAAGTTGCCAACAGCTAATGAAACTTGGAAATATAATTAAAAACATACAGGCTAGGAATGTATTGTTTCTGAGGTCTTCGCAATTGCCACTGTGCTAGGCACTATAAATTGATGGCAAGAGGGTATATGAAACCGAGATCCTCTTATAACAAAAGCATAGCCATATTGCTTCAGGTAACAGAAGAACTGCTGTTAGCTGAATGTGAGTGATGACTGCAAGTATAAACTGAAGAATTTTTTATTTTTTTTTTCTTCTTTTTGCTGCAAGGATCAATTCGAAATTGGTTAAAATCTGAGGCTGAGATCCTGCAAAGACTGATTAAAGTTAGCTGGCATGCAAGACCTAATGCAGTCCTGGGTAAACTCCACAGAGTTTGCCTTAGTGTGTGTCCTGGTTTCTTGTGACTTGGATTTCTCTACTTCACAGATAAAGATCGGGTGTGACTTGCACTCCACGTTATACATGTCATTACACAAAATCACTTGCAAATATTAATTTACTCTTATGCTGATATTACTGTATTTTAAACAAAAATCATGGCAAGGTTTAGCTCCTGTGATCCTCTTTTTTTTGTGTGTGTGGAGACAGAATGTCAGATAAATGCCTATGTTATTATTCCGTATCTGTTACTGGCTGAATGCATAGCCTGGGGAAAGTCTAATTATCATTTACAATAAATAATTTCCTCCCTATTTATTATCAATGGAAATCTACTCATAGACGTTCAGCCAAGGAATTCTGCTATATGGGCAAAAATATGTACTATCTTTTTCAACAGCAGCTCAGCTTACAACCTGAACGTCTGTAGCTTTTTCATTAAATTCATTATTGCCTTATTGTACCTAGACTCTTATTCTTCCATAAGGCACTGTCAACAGACAGACAGATGAATTTCTTCTTGTTCTAAGTATTTTCTACTTTCATCTGTTGACCAGATTCACAAAATATTTATGGGCCCTGTAGCAATTCTTGTGCTTTACAAAACAAGGGATTTTTTTTGTGTGTGCTAAAAAGAACATAAGTTCCAAGTTCTTGGTCTGATTCTGATTCCTCTCCACCAGGATATAAATCTGGTGTAATTTTAATGAGGTCAGCAGAGTTGAAATTGGTTAAAACAGAGGTAACTACTGTCAGAATCACCCCCTTCAGTTTCTTGCAGGCTTCAAATCTGCAGTAAGGAGGGGATGATACCCTCATTTGAGCTACCAGAATTAGCTAATTACACTGATAGTTTATTTAAAACTAAATAGTCTCCATAAAGGTGTGATTTCTTCTTCTTTTTTTTTTTTTTGCATTTATGCCACTGTAAACTATAGAATCTATCCATTGAAGTCAGAAGTCAAAACATTAACACCTACAGCTGTGAAACAAATGGATTTTTCTGTTTGCAGACTGAAAAATTCCCTCTAAAACTCTACTCACCTCCTCAAAAGAAAAATCCCCAAAACAATAACAAAACCGTTCAGGCAGACTGGGAGTGGAAAAAAAAAAATGGAAAAGAAATAAATGTTAGGTCACATGAAACATTTAGTTTAGACCAAAATGATTTCTTGAAAGGAAATGTAAAATGGATCACCCTCACAGATGGGTGTTTTATAAATTGAGTAGAAATACTTCATTTCAAAGAAATCATTCTTACGTCCCTTTTCCTAATCTCACCCGTTTTGAGGTGGAAGGAACATATATATGTTCCCAACTGTTTGCCAAAATATGTCTTTGGAAAGGGTGCAATGCGCAGACCCCTTTGCAGCCACTGGTACTGGTGAGTGCTACTGGTAATTCTGCAAGTAAAAGGGGCAAGCCAATGGTCAAAAATATTTTTGCAGGCAACCCAGTCAGACAATACTGTTGTTCTAATGCACCTCCAAGAAGGTAGAAACTGGTGAATCCAGCTCCCCTGCAGGGGGTGAGGGACAAGGGTCCATCTGGCAAGTCCAGTATAACTCAAGGGTTCCCTGACATTTCCACCGGTGAATCCCACACTAGGGTATATCATAAGGCTTTGTCTCCCCGCTGGTCTGACAAAGACCTAATTTTAAAGTAAATTTACCTGATATACTGTTAGAACTCCAAAATATTTCCTTTGATTTCAAGAAAATTACTCTGCTCATTTAAATCCGTGTCAGTGAAACCAGACCTTTGTCTTTGTACCCAGATAATATTTATCCAAACATAGAGTGCCTCTTAAGAGCCGTCAATGCAACAGGTGGAGTCCCATGGAGGTCAGCATAATTGCACCATCTTAGAGCAAGGCAGAATTTAGCACACTGATGCTGGCTTGTGATAAATAAATCAGAAACTTTATGGATATTAAAAACAGTGTTAAATCAGGGTGTTTTATACAGTAATTATATGGTTATTTCTCAGTAATTCAATCTACTGAGGGTGAAAATATCTTTTTTATTGTTGCCTATGATGGTAATAATTCTCTCTGGCATCTGTAAAAGCAACAATAGCTTTTCATTGATTTTGCTTAAAAGGAAAGTTCAGGGTTGGAAAATTAGTATTTCATGTGGAAACATGAAAAACTTTCCAAAGTATATGCGATGGAAATAGTAATAATTATGTTTGAGGAGGAAGGAAGTCTTGTGATTATGGTCCCTGGGTAAAGATCTAGAAATCTCACTAGGCACCCAATTCTTCCATATATTTTATTTTTTTTAATTTCCTGTCTGAATAGGGAGAATAATAAAACCCTCTTTCTTTCATCCTGTTTGTTTGTTTTCTCTTTAAATAATATACCTGAAAGCCCATTAGGACTGGATTACATATGCACATGTATCAAAGTAAGATGAGATTCAAATTAAAACCAATTTTCTTATTTCAGAGTAAATCTGCATGTAGAATATTACTTCCTGTTTGCTGCACAGTACCTAGCAATTTATGTATTTATCTAGTGTTTTTTTAAGTTGGGCACTTAAGCCACTGCCATAATTTTTATGCGGGTAGTATTAATAGAGGACAAAAAATTCCTCTGAGGTACTGAAAAAAAATGAACATCTATGTGACTATCCAAGCTGCTCACAAAATGTAGGTCTTTAACTAAAAAGCATATAAATGGTAAAAATAACTACAAGGGGCTGTTTCAAAGTGAGGGCTGACTTTACACAAGGAAATGGTATAAGCAGGAGAGCATAGTATGGATGCCTGGATCTGCTGCTGTTTATAAATTAACTGGTTCAACTTTGATGGCTTACATCATCAGAACACCCTGCATAAATGAAAGCCTTGCCTTCTCTCTGAAATTGTGATCTGACAACATATATATTCCTTAGAAAACACTAATTTTACCATTAATGCTCTGGACACCTTTCATAGGATAAATCAATTATTCAACTTGCCACTGCAGTGATGGGGAAATCCCTGATGTATCCTAGCATTCCTTCTGGCTTTCTGCTTATTCACACTCCTGAAGAAAATGTCACATATAATACCTTGTTTTCATCAAGTCCTATTTTAAAATGAATTACAGTAACTCATATAATGCTTACTTGAGCTCTAGACCCATCACTCTAATCTTATTATGCAGAAAAGATGACTCGTATAAATTACCCTCATCATACAGCTGCTAAAAGATGATAAAATCAAGGAGAAAAATTGTAAGTCAAGCCACAAGAGCTGTACTACAGAGTACTACAGGCCCCTTATTTATGATTGCCACTAATTTCTCCAGGTTGGTGGGCAGAGATGAGTAGCCATGGATGCAACGCCTCATCTACTCATCCTTACAAGTGGTTGCTGTGGATAGGAAGGGTTGATGATATAGTGGGCAGCACTAGGGAGATCTTGTTCTGCTTCTTGTCTGTCAGCGCTGGAACATGGATGATTTTGCCTCCTGTTGGAGATGCCCTTGGTGGCAACCAGCTCCCCACATCCCCAGCAGTGTCTTGGGGATGATTCCTGTCCCAGGATAGTATGTAGTAATAAAGGCAGTGGGAAAAAATGTGTGCAATCAAATTATTCTTGGGCCACTCTTTACCTCCAAAAGGGAGTAAAAGTTTGGAAAAGCCTAGTACTGCTGGAGGGCTGCTTTTTGCATGTACCAATGTAGAGTAAAAGTCAAGTAGTAGGTAAAAGTCAAGCCCTAACACTGTAAATCTAAAAGTAAAAAGAGATGGACAAATATTCAACTTACAGTATTACAGTACAAACATGCAGCAATAAAAGAAAGAAACACCACAGCAATATTGTATATGTAACGTATTTG
This sequence comes from Actenoides hombroni, assembly GCA_024336885.1. Taxonomy (NCBI): domain Eukaryota; kingdom Metazoa; phylum Chordata; class Aves; order Coraciiformes; family Alcedinidae; genus Actenoides; species Actenoides hombroni. Next base: position 38,523,937 of record WUAM01000287.1, on the reverse strand, counting down.
CCCAACCTGTATCAAAAATGCCCTTGAAGACAAATTACAGAAGACGACAGGAATAGAATGGAAAACTGAGAAAAAAAAAGAATATAAGGAACAAAGAAAAAAGCAGTCACTGTTGAATTGACTGTCTTTAGGACTGAGCCCTGGAAGTCCATGACTCTGAGTGTGTGGGCATGTGTGTTTGTGTATAAGAAATGTGCAGGAGAAAATACACGAAATGCAGGATTGCTCCATAAACTTTAACAAACAAATAAAGGCCTAATATAGTCTACCATCTAATATAGGTGACACGCTATATCAAAGAAAAAACAGGAAATATGTCATATATACATTTCAGAGTGTTCCCATTACCCAAGCAGAACACAAGTAAAAAAATGTGTATAGAGATTAATCTTACCAGGGATAAAGAAAATTACAGGTCTTGAATTACATTTACAGAAGCAAAGCACTGCTGAGCTAATAAAAGAAATAACTAATTCTAACGTATCAACACAAAAGTGCTGAAACATAAAAATGTAGCATCACAGGAATGACTATGGAAATAATTATTTTAAATCAGACACATGACATATAACACATCATAAAACCACTAAATCCTAGATTAGGAATAGAAGAGAGAAGAGTATAGGTAAATCAAAACACTTATGTATTTCTGTCATCTTTCTGCATCTCATGAAGACTATACACCAGCCCTGCTGTGCAGATCTAGGAGAAGAGATGATAGGCATACATAAGTCATTGCATAAGGGATGAGCCTTTAATCTACATGTGATGAGCTTAGAAACATGCAGTCTTTTTGACTAGCGTTCTTTTCAGTTTTACAAAATAGTGTCACAACTATTCTGATACACCTTACATTAATACAGGAGAAAAAAACTTGAAAAAATGCTCCTCTCAAGCCCATATTTTGTCACAAAGCTATAAAAATGGCCTGTGTGGGACTAGTTAGCCCACACTGCAGCCACAATTTCATCTTCTTTCTCTTTGGGGAATTCTCCCAACATATACTTCCAAATGGTACAGTTTCAAAGGCAGTCACCCTGTCTCTGCAGTTGGTAAAGGGAAACAGATGCTCTAGGTGGTAATTCAGAGATCACACGACAAGGCCCTTTCCTGAGCTGTCTTCCAGAGAGGCCTCTTTCCCTTGACCATGGAGACAACTGAACATACCTTTAAGTATCTCAGTTGGATGTCATGTACTGAAGGCTCATAGCAAAGGCGTGTACCTTGTACCAGGACCAGTTTTCCCAGGTTTTGGACACACTGCACGCCAAGTCCCGCTACCTGACTTTGAGCATGTCTATGTGTTACTTAGCAACTTAGATTTGAGCGGAGAGAGGTAAGAAGCTGCATTAAGCGCCTCCTCTGAGCCCTAACTAGCCCTAACTGTCCAGCTCCCTAATGACATGTTTAAGTCAAATGATCTTTAAGTTAAAGGACAGCATGACTATCTCTGCATCTAAAGCAGAATGATAGATTCAGGGCCTTGTAGCTCTTATCTTTGGGACCTTCTGGTCAGTCTCTGAGCATATATACTGACTTCTTAGAACAAAAGCATACTATCAAGAGCAGCAATGCAAAAATGCTTGTCCAGGACACAAAAAACATTGACTGTGCTCACATGGTAGTTTTTTCTTTCAGCCTAGTTATCCTTGGTAAAACGTTAACAAAGACAGACCTCACACCATCTTCAGTATAGCCCCATGGTTCTGCATTGCACAGGGAAGCCCAAGAGCCTTAGGCTGTGGTACAGAAAATCTGCTCTTGTGCTTAAATTATGTTTCCCTTTAATAAGGGGACAGTAAAGGTGTGGTCCTGAATGTACTCCACGTTAAAAAGAAAGTGTTAGTAAATCTGCCTTGGTTTTTAACAAATGAGGACATAAATCTCCGACAAAGCAATTAAAAATTAATCCTTAGATTATTCCTAAGTGGTTGTTCTTCACCAAGTGTCCCTGGTTGACTGTGATCCTGTTTTTGGCAGCTGTTGTACACTGCAATATTACACCGAAAAGGAATTTGCAGAAAATCTTGAGACACACACCCCCACCTCTGTATCTTTGCTTTTAAGATCTACTTATGCCTATAAAAAAAGTAAAGAAAATATTTCATCTCCTAAAAAGAACAGCTGAATTTATGCCCATTATAGTCATTATTACTAACAATAGGACTACTCTTGGTGTATCTTCTCATCACAAACTTTCAAAGCAGGGGTCAATAATCTCTCTGGGAGTTCATAAAATGCTGAAAAGCAAAACAACAAAATTACTCCATATAAATCAGCCTGATGCAGATGAAATCACATTCCATTTCAGAGAGAACACAAAACAATCCTACAATCTTCTGAATGTTGCTTTAATGTAGACTTCTTTCAAGAACTTTAGAAACTAGCATTCAAACAGTAATAGCCCCTAGAACACTGTAAACATCTTATTTTAGATAGAAATCACATCACTTCTAAAATAGGGTTCATGTACTGACCAGCAATCAAATAGGGTGAGCAAACTGAGTAACACCGTGGAAGTTTTCCCCTCTGGTTTCAGCTTTTCTTAGAGGATTAAGGTCTGGAAACTCAATTTGTTCTACTATTATATTATCTATAAAGGGTGCTCTCTTGCTAGTTGGCTCAGCATCATGCCAAATCCTAGCACTTTAAAATATATCTACTTGATATCTAGAAGTTATTGGGAAGGAGAAAAAAAAAAAAAAAAAACAAAATCAACCAAAAAAAGAGAAAACAAAATCTACCTGGAATTAATCAAAGAAAAGTTTTTTTTTCCCCATCATTACTTTCTGAAAAAGTGTGATTCAAATACTCTATATTATAAAAGGAACTTTCTTTATTGTTGTGTTGTGAAGAATCCATTAATCAAACTGAAAGGTAAAGAAATTGCATTTTTACTTTTGTAATGTTTTAATATGAGATTCTTTTATTAAGAAACATAGCTTAGGACACTATTTCTTAGAGATTGATCCTTCCTTAGGAACTCAGAAAACTAGGTCCTAGCTCTCTGCCTGTCAGGCTCCCTGAGTGACCTTGGACAAGCTAGTTAATCTCTTACTAACTCATTTCTCCATCTGTAAAGTGGAGATAATCGTAATTCCTTTGTCTCACTGTTCTGCAATGACAGACATGTCTTTGGGAGCAGGAAACGTTACAGACTCGCACTTCATACAGCCCAGTGGCCGGTGATCTCAGCCTGTTCTCCTAGATCCTTTCCTAACACTCTCTCCTACTCTGTGTCATCTTTAACAATAACATCTTTGTTTTGCAGGAGTGGATGGAGCTGTGAACTGCTCTAAGATGGCAACAGTCAACAGCCAGTTTAACTGCTAAGCTCTGTGATTTGGTCTGACACTCCAGTAAGGTACAGTGTGACAGAGGGTAGACAAAATTACTGTGCTAAAATACGGAGTGACTAAACATGAGAGAAGTCTGGATAACGAAACATCTTTGAAAAAGATGGGTTTTTAAAGCTGTCTTTTCCTTAGCCTTTTTATCAGTAATACTTGAAAGCATACTCGGCAGAGTTGGGGCAATAATTCACACTAAACAGATTTATTTAATGTATTTTTGCTTTCAGTGTTGTCTAGATTGGTAAAAAGGAACTACCTGTATATTAAAAATACTACTTTAATGACAGCATGGAAAAGCTAGCAAATGATAATGCCTCCTAGCCAGCTAGAGGTGGACTAAGTGCTAACAGCATCATTAGAGCTTCAGAAATCTCCGAATGATGCAACAAGAAGAGTGTGGGGCTGAGAGCAAGCCTGGCTGTTGATGAACAGAGGGAGGTAATTCTACCTCATGCTTCACACATTGCTCTTTTCCGCCCGACCTAAGGATCCTATAATTCCCTCATTTCAGCTGATAGCTAGCCTGCTGTTTTCTGGAAAGACTTTCTGTTGCTGCCCAGGCCTGGTGCCTGCACACTTCTAGGCTCTCTGGAAAGAATTCAGCAAAGAAAAAAAAAAAAAAAAAAAGAAAAATTTCTGGTATGACAGCAAGGCTGAGTATGAGAGTCCAGAGGGTGTGTGTTGGGGTGGAGGAAATGGGCTGAGAAGGAGACCCTCTTAACAAAAAGATGAGGGGTAGGGTTTAGCTCCACACGGACACTCTGCTTGCGAGATCATGGCAGGCTCAGGGTGCAAGCTGTCACTGTACATTTATGGCATCCATTCTTGGACACTTCTATGCTTGTTCTGCTGCTGTGCCATTAATTCTGTCTGGCAGTAGGAGGGAGAGAAAAACCTTAAAATAATTGCTATGAACATCATTTGCATTTAGGAGATCACACACTAAAGGTTATGCTGAGGTTTCCTGTAGAGATGTAGAGCAGAGAGCAGTAGTGTCCTGGCTCTCCGCAGTTTTCAGCAGCACTCAACCGCTTCCCGCAGGCTAGAGCCAGGAATGAACACTGCTTCCAATATTTATATACTGCTTTAAGTTCTTCTATATTTAGATACTGTTTTTATTTTGTCTGGCTGCTCCTGCAGCTTCTGAAAGTTTAGGAATTTGAATTCCCAACAGCCACAGGGAGTGTGAGGACTCAACCTGTGAGGCCCATCGAGATGCTGGAGCAGTTTAGGAGCCTGGTGAGAGTCTGCTCCCAGCGCTTGCTGTTGGCACACAGGACAGGCACAGCCCCTTCGTGCCATTCCTGTATTTGGGACTCCTACATGCACAGATCCCACGTCCCTTCTCATTACAGCTGCCCACCCATAAGCTTTTATCAATTTGAAGAAGACAGCCTTGAGTTGACAGTAACCTTGGTACTTAACATACCCTAGCAGCTGCAGGCAACTTCTCCACTCATCTTAGACACTTTTGTCCCTTTCCTAATAAGCGTCATTAAATCTTAGCCCAACGCTTTGAGACTGGATGATCAGTTTTCACACATTTAGCCTGTTACATACAGAAGTAACAACACCAAGGAGAGAGATCAGGAAGCAGAACACCTTTCATTCCTACTCGGGTATGCTCTTAACCCAGCAATTTGTCACTGCTACCTAGGAGAGAAAAACAAACACAAAACTGCCAAGTGTACAATCCAAGTCCCAAAGCACTTGATGTGGAGACATTGCTGTTATTTTTAAAGTTGGAGTATATCTTGTCTTGCATGCCAAATTTAATACAGTCTATACTTTCCTGCTCTAGTCATGTAAGAAATGCTTGAGGGAGGGCCTCTCTCACTAAGGGCTGCCAGTACCAGACACTGATTTCCAGCCCTGAAAACAGTGTAACACTTTTGTGTTCCAAGGAGCAGATCCTGCCTTACTCCATGAAGGACTTCTTACTGCCAACAGGCAGGGAAAGCTCTGAACATGGTGCTGCGCTGAGAGCTCTACCAATGTTTCTCATGTGCAAAGCTTTTAAGAGAAATTCAAGGATGAAGACAAGTCACAGTCATAAAGTTTTAGTCGTGCTATGAAGACAAACTTCCCCAAACTCACAGGTGTTAAGATCAATCTTGCTTACACTGCTTTAGTACTGATGTATCGCACTTGGTTTCCTACAGAGTTGGTCCTTTTTTTACACTGGCATGGAATGAGTGTTAGACTGAGGATGTCTTCATAAAACTTAGCTATAGATGGAAGTATAAATCAAACATCGGGACACTGCAAACAGTGAACAAAGCAAGACAATGCTAACTACAGTAAAAAGAAGTGTTTCAGATTATCAATCTATTTTCTGTAACTAATTTAGGCAGAGGCATTACGTGAGCTCTGTTTCAACAAGCATTGTTTGCGATTGCTGCTTTTCTCTATCACAATGCTATCTTACCTCATTCTCCCTGATTGTAACTTTCCTAGGATCTGACTGATTTGGCCAGCCCTACATTAAGACTGAGAATAAGGGTCTTCTGAAAAAGACTGGATCCAAGTGTGAGGGCGGTCTTCACTCTTCCTTGCTACTTCTTGCTCTGTGTTCTCCTTTCCCAGAAGGCAAGAACCAGCAGAGCTTTCTTGATCCACTCAGATTTTGCTTTAATTTATTTCTTTTCATTCTAGTGGCCACATGAACCCACTCTTTCTTACTCATGATAACCATGTCTGGAGTAAAAAGAATACAGAGAGAAAGCAGCACTGGCTAAGAAACAGGCAGTTGAGGGCTTCAAGAAACATTTGCCTTAAAAGACCAGAAGAGAAAGACAAGGATGAGTGCCAAATAGTTTAGTATAAAATTAGAAAAATGGCACCTAAACTAAGTCTCCTGTAATGCTCTGTAACAATACAACAGAAATATTCCCTGCAAATTCAAGCATTTTCCCCCCTATCGACCTTGTTCATAATCAATGAGCTGCAGATATACAGGTATTTCTGAGTGAAGGAGCAGATCAGAAAAAAGTCACCTAGTAGTATTATATCATGTCACTAATGCCGGAGGCTTAAAAAAATTCAAGTGGAGTCTGCTAATTGCAGTTAATGAGATATCACACTCTAGGTGTCACAGCATGATCTTGGCATTTAATATTCCTTGACTTTGTCCCCATGTTGTCGGCTATTAATGTGCAACTAAAGCAACGTCCTAACATCGTGGCTATCACATGGAAATATTAAATAGGAAAATGTAACTCGAACTTAAAGGAATACATTCAGCACTTCAGGCCTTTTAGATACAGTAAAAGTAGAGGAGTACAGTCAAACTGTTGAATGTATACAGGGTATCATGCAGCTGCCTTCTCTTAGAATTACCATGAGACCTATTATTCCTCCATGGTGAAAACCTGCCTCCTCCATGATATTTTGACATTACCATAGCTGGTCCTAGCTATAACAAAGCAAAAATCAGAGGAAAACACTTGAAATTTATGAATTCCCTGAAACTACAACTCAGCTTTCATATTTGAGTGATTTGCAGCCAGAGATCTGATCCAATTTGTCTTCTATTTGAAATGTTTTCACCTGTGCCCATTTCCAGGAACTTCTGGGTAAGTTACTAGTGCAGATGCCAAGTGGCAGATAGGTCTACGCTGTAATCAGGAGCAAGGAGAGTCCTACACGAGCTCATCTGCTTTGTGCCAATGTTACAGTGGGGATGTAGCAGTGTGGACTTCAGCAGAGGCTGTATAAGCATGCCTGGGACTCTGCACGTTTGCTTGGGTGGCTGGTTGCATTTAGTGCCCTGTCATGGTGCCTTCAGTCTTTCCAGCACTGAATCTGGCTTCACAAAACCTGTTGTGGGTATGTCAATACCTCTGCAATGCTACCTCTGCATTTGCAGGGGAGACCTAGCCTGGACCACTATGCACTGCTGGAGGCCTCTGATTCCACAGGGAAAGAAGTTTATTTTGAAACACCTGGAAAGAACAAAGAAACAACTCCTATTTCTAGCCAGATGTGCTGCTGTTAAAGACTCATTGGACACGGTACTTGTCTTGTGTGTAAATGCAGAATTTTCTTATCCCATCCCCAAGAGATGATCATCACTGTAGTACTATAGCACCAGCCTCAAAAGGAACACTCTGCAGATGTATGTCCATCTTGAGGCTCCCCCATCTGCCCGGCCTGTAAAGAATCTTAGATTTTCTCAAGATCATTGCTCATCATCTGAACAAGTACTGAGGAGTAAATGAAAATAGCCATACCATGGAAAAAAAAAAATAAATCATTAAATTGCTAAAACAAAATGCCATCATTGCTGTGATAACAAAAGGTTTCAAGCGCATTACTGTTGCTTCTCTATACACTTGAGGGCTGGCTACTGGGTCAGATGGTGCAACAGTCCATGTAATCTCCTGAATGGAAAAAAATTAGGCTCAAAGTGCCAAATAGACACCCACAACATAGTATCAGGTAGAACAAACACATTCCTCCTATCCCCCCTCCCCAAATGTTAGAGAAATAGAGAGAAATTCCAGTCATTTCTCATTACTGTGAAGGTCAGCCTAGCTGGGAAAATTGTTTCTGCGTTACAATTCCCCAAACTGTAGAAAGCAGTTAGAGTTCTGGACAAAAACTAATGTTGCATTCAAAGGGAAAAGAGGCTGATATGGCATTGCTGCAGTAATAAGAGAATTTTTTACTCTTTCCACTTCCCTGTGAACCTAATCAACTGTGACATGAGAAAATATACTGGGCTCACCCAGCCAGAATCTGACTGCCACCTGAAAATGTCTTCAATATTCCACTGTTTGGGACTTTACAATGATCCTTCCGACATCAATTTTGTACATGTACATCAAAATGCCATTAGAAATGCTTACAAACACCTCCTGCTCACAGGCCTGCACTCAGACTCCAATCGAAGCCAGGCTGTAAAGACTCCCCAGTGGTTGACTAAAGGTTTCTTTCGATTACTCATATGAAAGCATTTGGTTATGGAAAGGCATCTTGGGGGAGCCTGGGGGATCTAAAGATCTCCCCCCTGACCTCCCTTGTAAGCGCACTTGAATGTCATTAGGAGCAATATATATTGAAGGTACTTTAAAACCTGCCTTTAACATTTAATTAATATCTGTTGACTTATTAAGTTTCCTCATTCTCCTTGAGATTCAACAAATAAGCCATACCTTTCCAGGGTTGCAAGTATGTGACAGGGACTGGGAAGGTGAACTGAAAGGAGAGAATGAGAACACATGGTGTATGTATCCTATCACACTCAGTTACATGGATGTGCATGTTCCTGTCTTCATATACATGAACTAATGCATACATAATGCATACACCACATACATAATGCAGCAGTAAATTAACTGAGCCTTGATAAATACTTGGCATATTTACTGCATTTCTTAGTGACACTTTTATTATCGCTGATGAAAAGCTGAATAAATCTAATGCAATTGAACACAATGATATTATCACCCTGTTGTTTTGGGGGTTTTTCCTAATATTTACAGGAAATATTACAAGTGCTTGACATATAAATTGAGCATTTGACTGACTTTAATAATCATGTGATCAATAAGAAGTGATATTTTTTCAGTCTAAGTTCAATATTTAAAGGGCCAGGGGTCATGGATCTTTATCAAGGCACTATGGCTAAAACTTTATTTTCAGAACCAGTAATTCCTCTTTGCTTTTAAAGTCTATATTGACCTAATTTCATTAAAAGTCAAATTTTGCTTATAAAGTCTCAATCCTATTGGAGCTAGTATTTAGATATTTAGGGATTTATTTTAACTGTACTTTCTAGAAACACCTCAACACTTTCTTATATTAAAATTAGTGTTGAGTGATAGGAAGTCACTCAATACCTACATTAAAGATTATTCTTTATTCTCAGAAGATACCAATTATTTTTCTTAAAATTCTGATCAACTTCCATCATACATATGCTCCCTAAGTATCTTATACTCTTCTTTCTGTAGCAATTATCTTTAAAAAATTCCCCCCCTTAAAATAGCTTAGGAAACATCATTTCATTTTGCATGATTTCAAAATGAAAATCAGCCAGACACAACCTAAACTCCAGGCAGCTCTCCCAGGAAAAGCAGTGCTCATGCTATGCTCAAGTGGCAGCTCTCCCAGCCAAAGAACTGAGAGAATATCATGTAACCTGTATATTCAGCCCCTCTTCTTCTCAGAGAGAACAAAGCCAAACCAGTCTTAGCTTACATCCTTGTGGGCCTGTTTAGCACTTACAGAAATTCATTTTAATTAATTTAATTGAAATTTTCAGCAGGCAATTTTCAAACAGAAAAGAGATACATATTTCCACATAGTAAATTACAGGCTCATGACTTTTTTCCGCTGTTAGAATTGTTTCCTTTGTAAAAGTTGTCACAAGCATTGGGATAAGCAGGAGGATAGGTTCTCTTTCTGTACTGATGAACAGTAAACTTTTTTTTCCAAGATGGAAAAGTAAAAGCCCTCAAGCCTTCAGTATTCTGACAAATCAGAACCCTCACCAGCATGTGGAGACCCTGGTTGAATCCTCACATTTGAATCAGGTGCAGCCAAAAGCTTGAACTTGAGGCTAAGATACTGTTTCATGAGATGATTTCACCGGATGATGTCTCCAGATGCCATGAACAGACTTGCTTTTCAGTGCATCTACACTTTTTGACTAAAACTAATGAAAAAGAAGTCTTGAGTTGCCCAGCTGTTTAAAAGAAGGTTGCTAGGCATTTAGCAAAGGAACATGTTGGAGGAAAATGAGGGCAGTTATCACCCTGATGATTATGAACCTCAGTTCTTGAGGTAAATCTCCTTTGCTCAGTACTGGACCATTTCACTGGCATGGCTGACTTCATTTCGCAGGGCAAACCCTGGTCTGTCAGCTGTCAGAAGTGGGAAGTGCACTGATCTTTTCTTTCTACTTTGTGAGGTGTCTCCTCCTCAGATCATTACCCCTGTTGCCTTGATGCACTGAATCGCCCCCTGGGAAATTTAAAAACAGCACCTTAATGTGAATATTATATTCAACAGTATGCAGCTTTCCACAGTTTGCTGGAAAAATGTCAGATTCAGATTTTCTAAGCACCAAGTAGTATTTCTGAAGCCCATGGCAATTTCCAGAATTGAGGATTAATTTAAAATACTTTGTTACATTTATTTTGCAATAGGTTTACAAAATATTGATGGAAAAATCTATTGCACAGTTATTAATCCAATTGGAATTGAAACTTTTTGAAAAGTGGTGGGCATTTTCATTGTGTTTAGAAGTCTCTCCCTCCATAAGCTCCCAAAGAAAGTGTTTTGGTAGTACTGAAAGTCTGCAGTTTTTGGGCTCTTCATTTTGAAACCAGTTTCTCAAATGGCATGAGGGTGCATGTGGTAACGTAAAATGGATGAAATCAGACTTCATAGTTTTATTTTATCAATGTAAAACTTCATCAGCTACTCTGTCTTTTCTTGTGTCTTTTTCTGGTTTAGAGTCAAATATTTCTTGTGATCATGGAATATCCTTGGGTATGACTTTTGCCTAATCCTAGTAATAAGACTCTTGTCTGTGCAGAAATAAAAAAAACCCAAATACAGCATGTCCAGAAAACAGTCCACAAATTCTGATATCTGTTGCTCAGATGAGAGACAAGTTCTATCTGAAAATAGGGCAGCTTTTTTGGACAGTCCCAGAAAACAGGTCACCATCTGGCTGGCTTTCAGACTTCCAAGGGAGACTATAATCAGGACTGTGACCTTACTTTTTCTGAACTGGAGTGAAAGATACTGTTAATCCAGAGAATCAGATGCAGACTTTAAAAACCACACACTGAAGGTAAGGCTTGCATATCCTTATTGATTCACGAAGGCAAATGGAATTGATGTATACAAGTGTTGAGCATTTTATGGTCCTGTTTAGGTTGATGCTTGTCAAAGATTATAAAGCCAGAGAGCTGGGAGACATTTCTATGTTTCACTAGATGGTTTGAGGTTTCTTTGTAGGTCTTCCATATAAATGAAGGCTATGCAAGCCCTGGTTACCACGAAATAGCTACATGCTATCTAGTGCAAAATGGCAGTATTGACTTTTTTATAAGTAATGGTCCACCAAAGGCATTTCAGATGTATATGCTGACACTTCTAACCACTACCCTCATTTTTATTTTGTGAATAATTGCTCTTTCTGTATGTGACTGCTTCTTTTTCTGCTGACTCTTTTCCCCTTTTGACCTGCAGACCCCTCAGATAAATATCCCAGGGATATCCTCTTTGTGTTCCAAGACATAGGGTAGTTTAATGACTTGTGAAAGTGTCTGTTTCATCCTTTAAATAATTTACATGTTACCATGTTTTCCCCAGTAACCTGTGGTAATCTCCCTTCTAGAAATAATAGGTAAACCCTTCTTGTAACTTACACTTTGTACAACACTACAATTAGAAAACAAACAAAAACAAGGAAATATCACCAGCTTGGCAGGATCAATAAACTCTGGGAGGCACAGCCATCTCTGCAGAAGAAAAGAATTAGGGTGTTTTGCTAACAGGCAACCTAAAGCTTATTACCATGCTTCATTCAGGTATGCAGGAAAAACAAACAAATATCAAAAAGCAGACTTCTAACCTGCCCACCTCTCTCAGGTAATTGAGCTGCTCTTGGGACTCGCAAGCAACAGCACAACCCACAGGGCAAAGCACATATAGAGTTGCCTCCAAAAACCTTCTATTTTTCTTTTGTTTGCTCACTTAGACTCTGGATAGAAACTTCCTATGGGTCAGACCTGGCTGACAGACCATCAGTTACATAGCTTTGATCTAAACATACTTCACTGCCTCTTCTACTCTTCTTGCTGGACCAATGACTGATGGTCTACATATGAGGCAATGTACTTTCCCTACTATTTTCCTGAGTGTGTTTTTACCAATGTAATCCTTGGGATCATTAAACCAGTGTACATATGAATTGCTTAGAGGACTTATAAAGTACTTATGATAAAGTTTCTTAATGATGATATATTATTGTCCCTATCTGTGAAGTTATACATTTAAGAGCTCAGTAACTCAGATAAACACAGGATATTGTATGAATCTGGCTAGCTTGGTCTGAATTTTGGCATTTGCAAATTGTCAGTTTCCTATGATATAACCTACAGACACAAGCAAGATTTTTCTAAGAAATCCAAGGGTTGACATCCTTAGTTTTGCTCCTTCAAGGGCTGAGTAATAATTTCTACAGTTCACATCAATGGGAGTGACTCAACTCTTCTGAAAATTAAATCAACGCTTATTCAAGAGACTAGCATTAGACTTTTGCACAGTATTATTGAATTTTAACTTGTCTACACTCCCTTTGTCCAAAGGCTAATAGAATATAATTACACTAGGCTAGGAAAAATTTGATAATGTTGTATTCAGCCTTGCATTCAAAAATCCCTATTGTCACTTTCCCCTGATAACTCTGTCAGTGACATACTATTGTATCTCTCAGTCACAATCAAGTGAGATGAAAATTATTCTGAAAAGTAAATGTGTGAGGAACCAACAGGAGGTACAGATCAACACAAAGGACACACACGGTGCACGTACTAAAGCAAAGTGCATCATTGCCTTGCTGTCATAACCACGGGGTTTAAACCTCTTTTCCCGGATGTCAAAGGATGTTTTAAATTCGCTTCCACTATTGCATGACCAGGCTCAATTAAGAGATGGTTTCTGCTGGACCTCAGCATGTTGACCTGTGCCAACCATGGGAAAAAGTGTAATTGAAAGAGAATGGATGGGAATGGGAACACATTTGGTCCTTCATTTCTATCATCTCCTCATTCTCAAGTCCTGGTACAGTCAAATATCTTTATATCCACTTCTGAACAAAATTTAGGCTACAATGACATAACACAAAGTTATACGATGAGCATATTTAACCAGTGCAATACTTCTACACAAATTCAAAAGCACTGACACATGAAGATACAAACCTTTAACTATATCAGTCCTCTACAATTGTTACATTGGGATAATTTCTGTATATATACATAAGCCCTCCATAAATACTTTACTACTCATCTGTTTCATGGTATGGAGTAAATTTTGAGAAGCTTCCCTCTCTTTTCAAAAAATTAATGTGAACATCTTAGAAAAAAGAAAACACACATAAAGACCATTAAAATTCTGACTTTTCAGCCCCAGAAGTTGATCTTATACATTTGTAGTTAAGTATGTTAGCAACTCTCAGCTGTTTTCCATTGCCTACATATTACTGACATTGTTACAGGTTAAGACTGAGTTCTAAAGCTGTTTCTCTTACTAGTGAGTGCTTGCATTTCAACATTTTAAAGTGAAGATGTGAACAGACCTTTGAAAAGTGACTGAATATTTCAATGCCAATATATTTTGCATGTAAAATATAAAAATCTCTGTGTGTTGCATTTGAAATCTGATAAATATTTATTATCAATGCTGTTTGCTTTTAATCTGTTCAGGATATCATTCCTCCAGCTCTTTAGTACTTAAACAAAAATGGCATTTACATTACAATATTGCTTGCCAACAATCTCATTTTCTGGTTTAGTCAGCAGCCTTCATGCTTGATTAGTCTTTAATTATACAAATACCTACATATTAAAAAAGTTTTCTTTTTTCCATACTTTGAGCATGTAATTATTTTCTCTTGCATGCAATAACCTTTAATTTTAGGATTAAGCAACTGATTCTCTTTAGTATGGATGGATTTTTTCAAGTGTTAAAGCAAATTTGGTTATTGTATTACGAGTAGGAAAATTAACTTTAGGAAAACCTTTCATTAGTGCATTTGACAGCACACTGAGCAGCTGACAGAAACTTCAAAATATTCAATACACTTGAAAACAAAATGGATACCAATCCTGTGTCCTCTGAAGTCAACAGCAGTACTACTCTGAATTCAGCAAGAGAGTGACTGGGGCAATGCGATTCCTCTTGAATATTCTTTGCTTTTGTAGTATCAGTGTTACAGCAGCACCTAGAAGCCCAATGCAAGATCAAGGCCTCATTGCATTACACCAGAAAACTGTAAAAGTTTGCAGTCTAAAGAGATCAAACAACGGTGGGAGAATCAACAAAAGAACAGAAAGATGAAGTGACGTGCCAGACAGTGACAGAGCTGGGACTGCAGGCTGGTGCTCTTGACTCCAGCAACCCATTTACTAGAGCACTTTGCTTCCTGATGCAAATTATTTTTCAAAAGTGAAGTCAGTCAGCAAAAGCATAACTCAATAATGAGATTAGAGCTAAATATGCAGATTGTATGTGGCAGTAAAAGAACTCCCTCGCCTCCTGTCCCCTCCTTTCCCTGCAGTTTTCACTCAGCTCTCGCACGGGCTGCCAACTTTGGGTCTACAGGACTGACATATGTTATCTCTATACCTGCTTGTACATTCGAAGTACCAGTGATTTGCCCCTAGACATACTCTTTGAATGTCTATGGGGAAAACATCAAGGATTTTCAGAATGGCTTGGTTTTCTCAAGTTTTGTTTATTTTTATATTTGTTTTACATGAACTGAAAATTCTGTCAGACACATTTTCATTGCATGGAGAACATGTTTCAGAGTCAGAAGACAGTTAAAAAAAAAAAGGAAGCTGTAATTCTATAAAGCTAGGGAGTGAGAAGAGGGGGAAATCTTCCTAATGGCATATTGAGCTGGCTCCTGTCTCATTTGAAAGCTATGAGAAACCTCCTGCCAACTTCCCTAGTAGTAGTGTTAGGTCTTGTTATGAAATGAAAAGGTGCAGACAGAGGTAGGATGGAAATGCACACAGCATCTTATTCCAGAGTGGTGATCAGCGATACAATTTCAGCTATTTGCAGTGCAAATCCTTCTGGGTTTTTTGTGTCTTCCTCCCAGTGGAAAAGGTCAGCATGAATAAAGGCACTGCAAATAACAAAGACCTTGCTTTTCTCCCCTCTCCTCCTTCCAAGATTTTCCTTTTCCTCCCTAAAATCAAGCCCCATCCCTGAGGAATTCTACACTGATGGAAGTTTCACCCTCAGACAAATCCTAGGAATGAGACTGACTTCTCCTTACGTGCCCCTTCCTGGACCTTCATCCCAGTACAGCCTTAGTTCTACTCATTTTCCCTCTTATTCCACAGAGCACCTATGTTGGCAGCTCTACTTAGCACTCTTCAAGGTGTCCCCCACCCCCTGGAGAACGCTCAAGAGAAGATCAGCCCTCTACCACCTCCCACCCTGTTCCAGCTGGAGCCACCAGTCCACAAGGATAGCACTGCCCAAACTGAGAGCAGGCTGAAAATGGGATTATAACGTTACTATGGTGAAACTCATAAGAGCATTAGCAACTAAAAATTTTTATATGACTTGTTATCACGTTCATTCAGAATCATCTTTTGATATCAATTTATTGGCCATCACAACTACAGAGTACTACTCTGTACTGTGACTGGGCCCGTCTTTTAGAGTTTTCTTTACAGCATCTCTATTTCTGCTATGAGCCTAGGATCTTTCCAGGCCTCACTGATTCCCTGATGCTTTTTACAAGTATGTGAGTATTTCTTAACAGGTACAAGAAGATATTGCAGTGATTGCTGCTTTAAAGAATGTCAGCTCCTTTAAGAACCAAAATGCACCATCATCATTCCTTTAGTAAAAGGATAATCCTAGCAATATGTGATGTGCTATTTTCATACATCAGTATTTCTCTTCTGGAAGCTCAGCTTTGCCTTCCAAACTCTTTCACAAACATAATCTAGCTTGGTTCTTCAACTGGAATCCTCACAGGATATTTGGTTGTGTCTAAGCTATCAGAAATAAAACAAACCCCTGTCCTACAGGAAATTCTCCTCATTTAAGATGTAATTTCAGACGCAAGTGCAGATGAAAGATGGAATATTGCGATGTTTCAGCAAACAAGAACTTGGATTTGGAAATGATAAAGTATTTCAGTAGATTTCAAATCATCACCATGAATTAAAATGTCTTCAATTTCTTTCATTAAATCATTATTTCTTAGGCAATTTGATGTAATAAATTGTTTATATATGACTTGAGATGATTTTAAACAAAAACTATCCTCAGTTCTTCCCATGTCCCAGGCCTAAAATAGAAAACTAAAATAAAATTTTGGGCTGGAGAGAAGCAGACTTTGTGGAGTTGCATCATTATTGGAAATGAAAAATGAATTAGAAAATTCCTCATCAGTTTAAGGTACTATAGTATCAAAATAAAAATTGGGTGCATTACAAAGGTAAGCCTTTTTATTTCTTTCCTGAGACTCAGGTGCTCATCTACTTTTTTGTTTTCTTTCCTTTACTTCATTTCCTTTCTCTGTTGATGGCAAATGTCTTCATTTCTTGACTTTGTCCTAGATCAGCAGCTAAAAGTGGTGTTACAAGACAAGTTGTCCTAAAAATCTTTCAAACCTTGCTGGTGGAACAAATACTAGGAAACTTGCTGAAGACTTCTCTTCCAGATGAAAATTTTGTGGTGGGGCCTCTTAAGACCCACAACCTATTTCCTTCTAATATAGATTCAACCACTGATTTGTAAATTGTTTGGGGTTTTTTGTTGTTTTTTTTTTTTTTTAAGAGATTATAGTAGAGTGCAGTATAAGAATATAATTTAAAAATAAATTTTAGGATCACCACATCTATAAGATATCAAGTTTCACTGTTGATTTTCCACCTACCAGGACACGTCTTCTTATGTGCTGCTGTATACCCATCTGCTTAAATGATCCTAACTCCCTCATATCCTAGCTCACTAGACTCTCTTAGAGATAGACATCTTCTGACTTGTGCCTGAGGTGGTAGCTTCTGACCTTCTTATTTTCCATTTTCCACATAATTAATTGTTAGTTGCTTCAAACAAAAATAGAAGGTTGGTGGAGAAAGGGGAAAAATGAAGCAAGAAGGATTTGGAAAGCTCATGTTTCCAGTGTGACCCCTTGGATAAAAGAATATTTTTTTTCTTTTGCCTAATTTGTTTCTAGTTGCAGCACTAAGGTCAGAATAAGTGAAGAGAATGAATGGAATAAACGTCCTGATGGGCTGCCTGAAGCTGCCTGGTGTTACGGATCAGCGTAAAACCAGCTCTCTTTCCTCTGCCTGGGCCGATGTAACTCACTGGAGTGGCAAATTACATCAGACCTACAGCTGTAACCCGACATTATGATTAATTTGATCAGTAATTTCTCCTGTTTTTCATTTTAATCGGTGTGACTATTCTGCTGTGGCAGGTCTTTCAGATCTAATTAAGATAAATTTCAGAGTAAAAGACTTGGCAGAATTTTCGAGTCAAATCCGAGCGTCAAGTGTGAAGACCTGCAGCACCAGTCAATCAATTTCCAGTAAAGACGGCAGGCTGTAACTCAGCAATCAACCCATTAACACTTAAGCAAATTTCATAATCTCCAGGCCTGTGCTTAGTCACTCTCTCAAAACATTCTGGCTACCAATAAAAAAAAAGAAAGTATTATTATATTTTTTTAAACATCTGCCCAAAACTGCATCTGCTAAGACTACCAACAGGATCCACAAGTGAACACTCTGATAGATCTCAGTAGTACTGCTGAAAAGGGCTTGATGTTACATTTAAAAATAGAGTCTGGAGTGGCTTATTTTGTCCCTTCTTTTTCTTTTTTTAGAAAGTACCTAGAAGCAACCTCTTTTAGGTAATTATTTGTACAAGAAGCCCTGACTAATATAACATCGGGGCTATACTACTTCCAAAATATTGCTCCTCGGACAGATTCAGCACTAGGTTCTCTGTGTTCACTTGGTCCACTTGCTTCCAAGGAGAAGAATTTTTTTTCTTGCAGAACTAGAAACCTGTGATGATTTGCAATTTCTTTTTCTTTTTATTTCTTTATTACAAAGAAGTGAGGGGTAGGAAAATAGGGGGAAAATAAAGTAATGCTTTGGGATATTCTCTACTCCCCCCAAAATTTTTGGAAATACAAGTGAAAAGAGAAATTAAGAGAAATGAGTACTAGCAAAACACATCCACTGGATTAAAAAAAGTATCTCAGGGGCTGTATCAGTGTTTTCTGTCCCTCGGATGCCCAAGGGTCCTCCTCTCTGCCTCATGGGATATAGACCCTTTCCCAGATCTGTCCTGGGAGGATATTTATTTATTTATTTCCCCGTTTATTAAATACTTTAGAGAGTTTATTAAATGCTCCCATTTGAGAAGTGAGAGCTTACTGGGCAAACAGCTTCACTTTCTTCTCCTTCAGAAAATACTTTAGCAAATGGTTTCCTATGTTAGCCTCAGCTTCTGCCCCTCAGGTGCTAATAATGCCAGTTGTTTTGCTAAAAGATTAATTTCCTTTGCTTTAAATGTGAATCAGACACCAGTACTCCACGTGCTTCTGAAAATAGCAACGCCTGCAGAGTATACTTGGATGGACCACACAACCAATGCTCCAACTGAGAGAAGGTTTCCTCAGGGAATGAAGAGACTTGCTTATAAAGTCTCTTTGAGAACCCGTAAACATCTCTATCCTCTGCTGAAATGCACTACTGAATAGCTTTACAGTGTGAAGTCACAATGTCTGAAAGACTGAAAAAAGCAGTGAGCTTCTGGGGAGAAGAAAGACAGCTGAGAAGTTCTGAAACTCTACTCAGTCCTGGGGATGGATGCAGTCTTACACGTAACCGAAACTAGCCTTTCTGTGGAAATGATGCCCATACATCTCCAGGTAGACATGAAGACCAGTAGCTTTCAAACAAGGTAGCTGTGCCAGGAAACCAGCTTGCATGTCTCTGCACTGTGCACTGGAGCCAAGGAGCATGATATGGCACAGTGCAGAGACACCTGAGTGTCCACCCAAGACAAACTGCCATGTTGCCATATGGGAGTGACCTAGCTGGTGGCAGACCAAGAAGGGATGAGAAAGATCATGGAAGTGCCCAGAAGAAGTGAAAGGAGAAGAAAGGCGGCCCTGGATGCAGTGATCTCAAAGTCAAGCAATTTCTCAAGCAAGGTTCAGGTTTGTGAACAGTAATGTCTGTGGGGTTCACAGAACTACTGCAGTGGCAAAAGGAAGAGTGTAAAAACAAAAGGAGGGTCCTGAATCACAGCAGCATTTGCAACAGGTAATAAGAACGTGTGTGTGCATACTGTTGTACAGCCATGACTTTCTAGCTAGTGGTAGTAGCTAGAGGCAAGTACTTGCCTCTTCCGCTCATGAAATCATCATCATTAGAATACTGTAAGAATACTCAGAAATGCCAAAACTGGCAGTAGAACAAGATGTTTAAATCTTTCTGCACCTGTTTGAAATGAACAGGGGATGAAATATGCAAAATATTCTCAACAGTTCATGAAGCTCTGCTCACTGTATCTGACTTCAGGGGAGTTTCCATGCTATCAGTTTAGAGCTGAGACCTAGGTCTTTCCAGCACCTTCTGGAAATCCACCCAAGCTCAGCACTTCAACTGGCTCACTCTAAGCAGGTGATGGGCATGAACCTTCCTGAACAAACATCTGCTGCACGTGTCTCTAACACCTCTTGCTTTGTTATGTGCAATATCTGACTCCCTATGGGTTCCAAAAATAAGGAAATTTTGGATAATGCATTCAAAGCACTGCATTTGCTCACCACTTATAAAAGATTTCTTGTCAAACTGCTTATCAAGTAACTTGAGAACAGATCCAGACAATCACACATTGCACAGTATCATGCGCAGGAAGAAGGCTAGATCATTTTAGCAAAAAAACTCAACAGCAACAACAAAACCCTCAGCAGGATTACTGGTGTCATAATCTTGATCAAGTTTTCTTGATGTCAGGATTCACTAAGCATGAGAAAAATACAGCAGGTCTTGGATGTGAACACAGATGTAAAGACAGCCAACGACGATAGTCCTTGCAAACTTATCCCAGTTGCCTTCCTCAAACCAACATATTTGGTTGTTTCTTCTGTATCTTAAATATATGTAAATTTACCAAAGTCTCAGTAAACACCGAGTTTTCTTTAAATTAGATTTTTCCTTAATGAGAAGCAAACCAGTGAAAGAATCTGGGGGGGAAGGGAAGGGGTGGTTTGGTTTTTGTGACTGTTGGAGCCTCAGGCATCTGTGTACACATTCTCCCTCATTTACAGCTGAGTGTTTCAGCCTTTCTGCTTTTCTTTTCTCCTTTGTTATAAAAGTGTTGAGGTTCCAAATACATTATTTAAGATTAGTATGAAAATTTAATCTGAAGGAGGTTCTGGTTTTCCTATCCTAGAGTTTGCTATTACTTGGAAGATTTTTCTGCTGTTGTCATCTCCTCACTTCCCTTCTTCCCTCCTCTTATTATTATTTTTTTCTCACTCATCATCCTCCCTCAGCTGCACTTACTGCAGGTAGGCTTCAATGACAAAAAGGTGCTATAGGAAAGAGTTCTGAAAATGGTCAGAATAATTTTACAGTGGGGCAATCCCTGGGGGATTTCCTGTTTGTCTGTTCCTATTCGCACATGAACAGAACAGTAGAAATCATTGGGAATTCTTTTATTCCTCTAGTGCAGCTCTCCCTTTGTAGGTCTAGCTGTGGATACGTTCATCTTATCCAAAATACTCAGTGAGTGTCAGTACCAGAAGATAACCTCCATTCGGAGCCAGTTAAATATATGCTGCTAATCCAAAGCACCTTATTCTGGTAGTCAAGCAGAATAATTGGCTACTTAGTACTTGGCTCATCTGATTTTATGCAGCATATAATCAAGATCTTACGGCTCCAGAAATTTAATTGAATGGAAACTCTGTAAGAGGTGCTAACTATGCTTTGAAGTTGCAACATGCTGGCCGTTCAAGAACCCGTACAGTTTACCATGTAATAACATTAAACATTCTCAGAAGAAGCAGATTTGGAAAAGTGTATTTTCCCAGAAGTAAAGGTTTCAAAGTCCCCAATTTACACGTGTATTGGGTCTGACTGAGCTGAAGTTAATTTTCCCCATAGCATCCCTTACAGTGCTATGCCTTGCATTGAGAGCTAGAAAGGTGCCAAAAACACCTGTGGTGGTTTGACCTTGGCTGGATGCCAGGTGTCCTCCAAGCTGCT
>WUAM01000287.1:38448137-38502470 GCA_024336885.1 Actenoides hombroni | reverse complement strand
TCGCGCGGTCCCCCCAACAGACCCACCCCCCCCCCCCCCCCCCCCCCCGCTGGACCGGGGGGAACAAAATAAGATGAAACTTGTGGGTTAAGACAAAGGCAGCTTCATGAAAAACAAAGAAAGGCTGCATGTGGAAGAAAAAAGAAAACAAAGATTTATTCTCTACTTCCCATCAGCAGGCGATGTCTGGCTCCTTTTTGGGAAGCACTGCTCCAAACACATAGTGGTTGCTCTGGAGGACAAGCTCCCTCCCCCACCCCATTTTCTAGATTTTATTGTTAAGCTGACAACATATGGTATGGAATATCCCTTTGGTCAGTTTGGCTCAGCTGTCCTGGTTGTATCCCCTCCCAAGGTCTTGTCCACCCCATCCCACTGCAGGGGGGAAAGTTGAAAAACATCCTTGGTGCTGTGCGAGCCCTGCTTAGCAGCAGCCACAGCACGGGGGTGTTATCAGCACCTTTCCAGCTCCCTGTGCAAAGCACAGCACTGGGAGGGCTGCTGTGGGGAAAATTAACTCCAGCTCAGTCAGACCCAATACAACACATCAGGTAGATTGTCTTTTTCCACTGGATTCTTTTGTCTCAAACAACTGACAGAACTAAAGTAAGAATCAGACTCTGATTATCTATATGAGGAATTTCACCATTTAAAAATGAAGGGATGAAATTCTTCCATCTACCTGACCCACCACCTTCTGAAATATGGCCCTGCTTTGAACAGTCTCCTCTGGTTTGTTGTCTTTTGCAAATCAGTGGTGACCCTGGTTCTGCAGTGCTTTGCTTTTACCAGTGTAGATCTGGAGCATCATCACTGATGTCAGCACAGAATCCAGGCCCTGCAACCTAAGCTGTTTCATCTTTCTACACAATTATTCAAAGACTTCCTGAAAATAATAGTTTTGTAGTTACAACCTAGCCCACTGAACTGAGTAAAGAATTGTGATAAAATTAGAGCAGAGTATTAGAGAACAGTCTGGCAAGAATCATTCTGAGACTTTTAGCCACTGTACGCTGCACCGGTGTTATTAATTTCTGATCAGCTAGCAAAAGTACCTCACCCAGGTATACCTAAGCAAGTCACTTTCATTTAATTTGCCTTCTGAAGGACATGACAGCATCTGTACATTTTGAGATGTAATTGCTGTTATCCTTCAGAGTTTTTTGAAACAAACACAATCATCCTCCTGAATTACTGACTTTCCATGACAATTTTTTGAGGTCGCATTGTTCTAAACTAATATCTTTCAGACAGATCCTGAATAATGTAAGAGGATAAAGCCCACATGAAAAAATCAAGAATTCAGAAATGAAATTTAAGCTGTCAAACTTTAACTTAGTTGATCTTTATTCCCTTAATATTCTTCAAACAAAACCCATTTCATTCTAGTTCATAAAGAACATTACCTTAGAGGCCATAACATCTCTGAATTTTGTTCTAGGTCGATTTTGAAGTTAAAGCATTAGACATTTTAAAAAATCCACATTCTAAGCAGCTATTATGAACTTGAAATATGAACTGCTGCCAAATGTGTGCTCCCTCTTTTTTTTTGTGTTTTGTTATTATTTTTATTTTATTATGTTGTTGGGTTTTTTTATGTTTGTGCAGAAAAATAACAATTTCAGATCCATTCCTCAAGCTAGATGTATGGGGGTAAACCAGCTTTTCTCCACAGGATTTAGAATGGAAAGGCAAATTTCATGGAGAAGATCATCACTGCTCTGCGTTAGAGAAGTACCCAAACACATCCTTCAACCCTATATAAAGTGCAACAGCAGTTCCTCTGGAAATATCTCTGAGTGTCACTTGTTTGCATATTAAAGAGCCTCACCATTCTCAGCAATATGACAGAGCATGTTTCCAGTTCTTAAGTATTTCTAAGGGAAGCTTGAGAAGTATTACACTTGCTGTAGAAATGGCTAGAAGGCCAAAGTAGCCCTACAGGCATCACTAAGGTGAGGCCTGAAGTACTGTGCTGAATTCTGGCTTCTTTTCCAGATGTCAGCAGATGGCATATTCATATCTGTGAACAAACTTTGGGTCTTCGTGGCTTTTTAAATGGTGAAGATCAGAGAGGAAAGAACGTTCAAAATACTTATCCCCCAATTTATTAGTAACTCTTTAATGCTGAGCCAGAGCTGACAGCTAATGACTTCTAATTCCTTGACTGTTTTTCTGAAAGGGTCCCAGTCATGCAGCTGGCTTAGCAGTACTGGCTGAACTCATCCCAGTGGGAATGCCAGACCTCTCATGCTGGTGTCTTTCATTAACTCTAATCCCAGTTTCTAAAAGGTTTAGGGGATAGTGTTTGAACTGAAACCACCTGAGAGTCTTGGTTTCTTCCTTCCACTTCTGTTGAATCTGCCACATCCAGTGTGCCCTCAGAAGGTTAGTTGTGAGGATAAGCATACTAAAGAGAGCCATGGTATCCCCATGAAAACAATGACTTTGGTACCTCCCATGCAAGGAATTATTTGGTTTACTTATTTTTATTGTACTGCTGCAAGTGAGATGTGACCCTGGAGAGCTAACAGTAGCAAGTGCTTCTACTGGTCTGTACCTGTAGGTCACAGAGGAGACTGGAAGTACACAGAATCAGTTGAGACTTACACTGCAACCAGAGCAGAATGTTTTGGGTTGGAAGGGACCTTTCAAGGTCATCTAGTCCAACCCTCCTACAGTGAGCAGGGACATCTTTAACTAGATCAGGTTGCTCAGAGTCCCATCCAGCCTGACCTTGAATGTCTCCAGGCATGGGGCTTCTAACACCTCTCTGGGCAACTTGTGCCAGGGTTTCACCACCCTCATTGTAAAACATTTCTTCTATATATCTAGTCTGAACATACCCTTCTTTAGTATGAAACCATCATCCCCTGTCCTGTTGCAAGGGGCCCTGCTAAAAAGACTGTCCCCATCTTTCTTACGGGCCCCCTTTAAGTACTGAAAGATTGCTTTCGTATTCAGTGTTAATAGAACTCTCGAAGCAGGTTCGCTGAGATAATCCCACTTCCTCCATACCCCAAGAATAATTTACAAGCACATTTGCTTTGTCTGGGAAACTGGATGCTTTTTGAAGCACAATATTTAGCAAGCAGTTTTAGCAACATATAATGTATACAGTTGGTGTGCATACATTACATCTGTACCAAGACAATAAAACGTAACAGAAGTTCCTCTGGAAATATTCCTGTCTCTGTATGTCAATAATCTGCATACTAAAGAGTCCCAAAGCACTCACTAGCATGATAGACTGGGCATTAAGTGGTGCCTAAGTAGCCCAAAGACAATACACAGAAGAACCTCTAGAAACATTATGCTCTTCTATAAGAAAAAGCTTAGGAAGCAAGGACACATCTCTTGTGGACTTTTAAGTCTATTATCCAAACCATTAAAAAATCAGATTTGATGCAATTTAGTTGAAGCTCAGATTAATGCAGGTTTAACTAGCCACATGGCAAACACGGCTTCTTGTAAACCAATTCCCTTAATTGTTTGAAAAGGGATTTTTTAATTATTAAGCTAATGTAGTTTAATTTCTGCAGGAAATGGAGCTGAATCCATCAGTGTGCATAAAACCCTTAAAGTGGGGTGGCAAAATCTAGAGAGTAAAGTGACTAGAGACTTTGATAGTTTCTAAGTGCACTTTCACTGTCCAGTGAAAGAGACTCTGCTCCCTTTACAGGCTACCTTGGTGTTTGTTCAGAATCACACTCCTGGGTACAGTCAAAGCTGTGCTTGCAGGACGTGAATACAGCATGACACGTGTAGTGTAAGAACACCCAAGTATAAGAAATTAGGACCACTGGATCAGACCTCTGATGTTTCTGTCCAGGAATTCCAAGACAGGTAGAGCCCATAGCTGTCCCATTAAAAAAAATATTTATGGCACTGTAGTGAGCATCTGGGAAAGGAATTAACTGGCATGCTTAGCTCTGGAGTCTCTACTGAGACTTTTAACAGAATTATTTGATTCTTAGCAGGATAAACTATTCAACATAACCCACCCATCCCTTGCCCACGTCCACAAGAAGCTCTGTTTTTATTTAGGGACAGTCAGGATCATCTGCTAATGAACAGCTAATTTTGTTGTCCTCATAATCTACCATAAGGGTGACTGCTGGCCAAAAGCCATTTGTGAAGGTCACATGCTGAATCCATGGAAAAAATGAGATATTTTTCTATGGGTTTTATGATATGGACTCTAAGAGCAAAAGATGCTTACTCTTCAGAAATGAGCAGACTAGGGCCATCATTAGTTATGCTTTTCTGGCTTATTGAGCCTTTTAGATGTTCTAAGCTGCATGCCTGTAAGAATGAACTAATATAAGGTGGAATTCCTCAGCCTGTGTGGTTAGAAGCCTCCACTTTATTTCACCTTGCTGTGGGAGAGTATGCGCTTTGTGTTGTTAGATCGTTAGAGATTTGTACGTAGAGTCCTACCTGCAATGGATTTGGTGAAGTAAGAGGAGATGGAAGGCCATGCCCTGGAGACTGGCTGGGTTTCTGAGGGGAGCTGGAGGACTGTGGGGCTGGAGGCGGTTGGCTCTGGCTCTGGGACTGTGTTTGGTTCTGCTGCGGTGGCGCTGACGGCTGCGGCTGCTGCGGCTGCTGGGGTGGCTGTGGAGTCTGTGCCTGCTGACCTTGCTGCTGTTGCTGGCTTTGCTGCTGCTGTTGCTGACCTTGCTGCTGCTGCTGTTGATGCTGGAGCTGCTGAAGATGCTGAAGCTGTTGAAGCTGGGAGTTCAGGGATGAGGTAGCTGTGAATTGAAGAGAGTGAAAGAAGTTATGTATGTGTCACTAGTATCTACTGTGTTAAAGATAACCTGGATAAAATTCTGTTTCTGTTACTTTCTGTTACACACTGCCCACTGAGGTCAGCTGGCCTTAGACTTCAGGTTGTGGCAGGAAACACATTCCCATCAGTAACAGCCTGTGGTTCCACCAGTGCAGTTCTGGGGTAAGAGCCAGACTTCACTGGAGGCAATAAAAGCAAACCCTTGGAAGAGCTACAGCTCTGCCCACAGGACAGGTGTCAGAGCTGACCAGCAGCCTTTCTTCAGACAAGCAAGCCAGTGAAGCCAATGGGAATTTTGCCTGCAAACAGGATGTCACTATACACAGCACAGCAAGAACTCATAACATGAACTGGTACTGTTACATAAAGGAGAAGAAAACCATGGCTGTTAAATAAAGGATGCTCTGAAAAGAGCTTTGTCATGTCTTTATACAGCAGGTGTCAGGAAATAAAACATTTCTCTGTGAAATTTCTTGTGTGATGCATAGTTTAGCAAAAATACCCAACAAAATGTATCTCCGACATTAGAATTGCTCCTTATTATTCACATCTAAAAGCCATAAATTTCCTCTTGTGAAATAGGGTAGGTATTCTGGGCACTTGCACTGCTTGCTTACTTCTCATAGTAAAGGTCTCTAATGCTTTGCTATGTGTTCCAAACGTGAGGCTCACATCAACCTGCTGGCACAGAGGAGCAAACTATTTCCTGGAAACACTTTCAAATTGACTAGGGCATTCATTAAATTCAGGAAGGCAAGAAGTGTGCCACAGGGATGTCACTAAGAAAGAAGAGCTTTAAGCAGCCACCAGACCATCACAGGAACTTGATGCTTTCTGGGGTTATGCCCTGAATAAATCACCTGGGCCTTCAGCCTTACCCACTTTCATCAGCATCTTAGGGACTGTGTTAGATGGCTATAAGATCCCAAGAGGAGCAGCTTACGAGGTCATTGCACTATTCTGCACTCTGTATACCGCTTTGCCAACACCACTCAGTATTCTAATTTCCATCAGCAGAAGCCAAAGTAAACTGGGAAAGAATCAAATTCGTTATTTCTAAAATGGTATTCAGATTTCATGGACAGAAACTCTGTTCACCAAGTTATTAGTGGATTGGTAGATAAAGCCAAGTAATCTCCACTTTCTTTTCATGCTGACATCCCTGTTTCAGCTTTCTAGATGTCTACACCCTGGGGATGAACCTGAGGTCTTGGTATGACTTATGAAATCAATAAGCCATAAACTGGAAAAGCAAAAGGAAAAAAGAAAAGGAAACGGAGAAAGATAAGGCAGAATGGGTAAGCCAGACAAGGCTGTATGAAGGAAATGTAAAAGACTTGGTAGGAAGAGCTGTTGGTCGTCCATTCCTACACTCACAGCTACTCTAAATATTCTTTCAGCAGAGGCAGGAATCAAACTATCAATACTCCTTTACAAGAATTATAGTCATGTGTATGCGACTTCAACAAAGAACCTGAGTAATGCAGAGAGGAGGACTTGTAACACCAGTATACTTTCATCAGGAAAGTTACTGATAGAATTTTTGTGTTCCAACATAAAACAGGGTGACCATCAGTTTAAAAACATGTATGGTATCTCATACAAAAGAAATCAGTCTGGAGAAGTCAGGGGACACTCCCATGAATTCCACGATCAGAACTGTACCTAAACACGCCAAAGCCAAGCGTGTAGTAAGTGGAAACATAGATCAAATGCATATGAGAACTAAGAATGGAGAAGTATGTATACGAGAAAGAAACTGCACAGACAAATACTAAAGCATGAAGCACCTTAGGTGTCAAGGAACGCTGTTCACCAATGCTGTCTGTAGGTTTGTACACAGAGGCAGAAAGACCCTTCCTATTCTCATGAGGAAAAGCTAATCTAGACCATCTCTTTATCTTGTGAAAGCCAGTTCCTCACCTGTGATAGCTTAGCAGGCTGGATAAACCACTGATAACCAGAACCAAGACTTTCATACACAACAGGCCCCTAATGATTTCACAGATTCCAATATAGAAATGAATGCAGTGATGCCCCCGAGAGGCATAACTTCTAATCCATATGGCTCACAGAGAGGAACAAGGGGTCATTTTATATCCTACATGCACAACTGGACAGGATGAGACAAAACTTCATCTAAAGCAAACGAGATACAGCGTTTTTTCTTTTTTTTTTTGTACTGTTAACAGTCCCCAAAGCCTTTTGTTCCCACAGGGCATGCTTAAAGGCCACGGCTTGGAAGAATGGATTTGTCAGAATACCGTATGTTACATGTAGGGCACTGGGCCATGTAGGAGACAGGCAAAAGCATTTGAGGTGGAGGGGAAGCCATCTACTGAAACACTTATAGAGCACAGAACATGCTTGGCTCCTTGAGGTACACCTTTCAGCTAGAATTTGGAAAATATGACCACTAATCAAAAGAATGCTGAAAGTATCAATCTCAGATAACATGAGATAACACAAGATGGAGGGATCACTGTCATTCTGATAACATAAAAGTGTAAAACCAGGTCAGCACCAAATTTTTGTCAATAGTCTTATGATTGAACTTACAGCATGTAAAAAATATCTGTTGACAGAATATTAAAGAAAAAAGCATCACTACCTTGACTTCATGAAATGGTGACATACAAGACATGAGAATAGTAAAGAAGCCCAAAGTGCAAAATGAAGTTGCTTCACAAACTAAAACAAATGAAGGTGGTGTTACATTATATTGCAAAAAAAACCCCAATACTGTTTTGTGAGTTTGCTAAGAGCAATCAGAAGACTAATAATTTTTAGTATTAGTGCTCCCCACAAAGCATACAATTTTCTTTCAGGATGTTTTCATCGAAATGTCACCAAACAGTGATACAACTACCCTTGCAAAATTACAGAGTCTAAAGCACAGATAAAGATATACAGAAACAGTACTGAACTCTTTGGTTACCATTGGACAAAACCCATACTTACTGAAATGTGGTTTTACTAAATGTAGGAATCTGCTTAAGAAAGCAAGATGATATTGTTGCACACATTGGGATTTACTTGCTAGAACAGTTATTCTAACCGTGCAGGCCTCAGTTTCCTTAATGAGTCATGCCTTTGGTCAACTGTTTAATTACATTCTTAAAAATTAAACCTTCATTATACTTCCATTCTCCACAAGACTAATGCTCTGTTTAATGGACAATTTGATTTGCACATTCTTTCTTCTACCAATACATAAAAAAAGGAACAGAATCAAGAGGAAAGAAAAAGAGGAAAATATGCCTCAAGAGCATTTTTTTTTTAACCTAAAATTTTTCAGGTTCAGGTCCTACTGAGCACCTAATGTAACAGAAGTTGAATGGCCATCGCCAACATACTTCTGTGAATTAACAAGGTGAGCAGGTACAAACACTCAGGCAAGCTGACTTGTCCAGTAAGTGAAGAGGGTCTGAAGGTGACTTGGCAAATTCTGCTGGCATGCCCAGCACTCTCAGATAGTGGCTTGATATGGAGATTTTTTTTTTCACTCCCTATCAGGAATAGAAAAGCTTTGCATTCAGTACTGCTCAATACTTGAATGTCGGCCAATGCAGGAATAGCAATGCTTCTAGCATTCACTTCTGTGTGGAAGTTAGTCCCTCGGAGCAAGTTTTGGTGATGGAAAAAATTACTTCATGGAAAAGTCTCCAAATTCCTTGCCAGCAACTGCACAAACTTATTCAAATAATTTCCTGTATTTTCATATAATTCCTTTAGAAAGCCTCTCTGAAGCCTACTATCAAGTCTACTAACAGGTCCATGTCCTTCTTATGTTGGGTGCTCCAGAGTTGAACATAGCACTGCAGGTGGGGTCTCAGCAGAGCAGAGTAGAGGGGAAGAGTCACCTCCCTTGACCTGCTGGTTATACTTCTCTTGATGCAGTCCAGGACATGGTTGTCCTTATGGGCTGGAAATGCACATTCCCTGGTCATGATGAGCTTCTTCTCAACCAACACCCACAAGTCCTTCTCCTCATGGCTGCTCTCGATCCATTCTCCACCCAGACTGTACATGTGCTTTTGATTCCCCCAACCCATGTGCAGGACCTTGCACTTGGCCTTGTTGAACTTCATGAGATTCACACAGGCCCACCTCTCAATCCTGTCAGGGTTCCCCTAGAAGGCACCCCTTCCCTCCAGCATGTTGACTGCACCATGCAACTTGGTGTCATCAGCAAACTTGTTGGGGGTGCACTCAGTCCCACTGACCATGTTACTGACAAAGATGTTAAACAGCACTGGTCCCAATATCAACCCCTGAGGAACACCACTTGTCACTGGTCAAGACAAGGCTTTCCCAAAGCCGTGGAGTAAGTGTATTGCAAAGGTAGGTTTCGGGCTCTGGATCATGCTCACAGTCCAGTGTTCATGCTGCCTGACTGCACTGTCTCTCACAATGTGTGTACGATCCACAGCAGGGGTTGTGTCATATTATTGTTTGTAATCAAATCCAATCCAACTCCCAGAGCTTGCTTGCATAGCTCATCCATTATAAATCGTATACCTGTCTAGCATTTGTCACTTTCTGCAGAGCTTGGAGCCTGATGGAATTTCAGGTGGTACAATAGTGCTATGTCTGCATGTATAAAAGATAACATACACTGCCTACCTCACAGGAATCTTTTTATGACTTACTGGCTAACAGCTGGGTAAAACTTTGACATATTTAAGGGAGAAGTGCCTACTTTCGTTCAGAATTGCATTCAGGAATTAAAAAGGCTTGCAAAAAAATTGCAAAAAGTTCTTGCTGTGGTTAAAAAAGATACCATTTTAAAAGAGAGGTAATTAACTAAAAATGCACGCAAGCTATGAAAAGCTGTGAGGAAAATCCACAAAAGCTGTGTGACATTTCAACTTTCCTTAAGAAAAACACATATTGAATATATACCAGGTATCCAAGAAGACAAGCAAGAACTAATATCTATGAGAAAGAATGGCATGAAGGGTTTTCAAAGTGAAGTTTTAACTATAATTTATTTGCTGCAGTGCCATGGCAGACTTCCCAAGGGATCACCCCACGTTTTATGATCCTACTTTAAGCGGATTATGCTTAGCCACAGTATCAAAGCATTTACATTAGAATAAGAGATATGGAGTTAAGTGGTGCAAATGGATAGTCAAGAGGCAGCAAAAGCAAACTTTCTCATCTCCCAGGTCATCTATTTGTATACTTGTCATGGATCTCAGACTACTTTAAGGATGGAGAGAAAGTGATGATCTAAGGAACACACTCCTTGACATCCTTTGGGGCATACCTTAGGCACAATGCTATAATACATTTATCATATTTACCTAAAATGTGCCTTTTGATATTTTCCTTCTGTCTTCAGTTCCTCTGCTGGTTACCTACACAGGACACTGAAATGAAACTAAAATGCCCCTTTGTGCAATGGGAAAAAGTGCCTTTGATGCAACCATGGTGGAAGAAGCAGCAGTCTGATCCGTGATGGGGAGTGACTGAATCTTTTTTTTAAGATTCTGAAAAGGCTTGGGAAAACTGAAAACTGATTGGGAAAAAAAAAACAATCCTGAAAACTGATGGGGAAAACCGAAAAGGCTTTGTCTTCAAATCGCAATCCTGATTGTATTCACTGAGAGTAGCCATCAGCTGCCTCCCGCCCCTGGCTAACGCATAAGTATGGGAGTGGCTCTGGTTAGATTTTAAATAAAAATATACATTTTAAAGTTTAATTACATTTCTCCAAAAAGCAAGGAACATAAGGAGGCCCATAAACGTTTATATAATGAAAACAATGTAAAAATCAGGACTCTCTTTTCACCTCTCATTCACAATATAAACTCAGATTCTTAAAACCTCTACAGCGCTTGGCAGAAGATCAAGTTAATGTTCAGGGATTCAATTTGTATCTAGAATCTGCTCTTGTGGATAAGCTTCACATAATGTCTGATTTATTTTATTATTGGTTTGTGCATGTTTGTTTCTGTGTAAAGAGGAAGAAGGGGTAGGAGGAATAAGAAACAATTTCAGCCTACAAACTATTGTGCTACTCTATCCTCCTATTTACATAATTGCATAGATGTTCTTCGCTGCCTTGATACAATGTACAACGGACTAAAAAGGAGAAAATCATACATTAAACCTCTTCCTATTTGACTGAGCACAGAACTTGGCTCTTGCCATTTCAAGGGCCTAATGCCTTTTTCCACTTCCCCGGTAATGGAGAATGGATTTTGCATTGCCTTAAACTGAAAAGTGTAACTAACTTAAGCATCTGGGCTTGCGTTTGAACTGACATGGCCCACTTTTTTTTTTCCACCCTGTTGTTTCTTTTCTAATGAGGTATATGCCTTTCTTTGCTTTGAAAGAGATTTCTAAAGATTGAATACACACGCTGAACAGTCTAATGCGAGCCTCTGTTTACACTCTGTCCCTTCTGGGTAATGAGGGGTAGGTTAGCCAAGACCTAACGTGTTTTTGCGTACGCTTGAATTTTCTTTTTGAGAGCAAAATGTGCATTGTTTTAGATATGTTAGCATCCTCTTTGTGGGGAGGGGGGAAAAAAAAAAGTAAGGGTTGGACTTGTGGCTGAAGAGATTAGTAATGGGATACAGAGCATATTATTTATAAATCACTAGTTCAAATCTAGTCTAGGCCAAAGCAGAGAACAAAAGTCATTGCACTTTAATGACACTTTGGGTGTCTTCTACCTTACAGAACATGTATTGAAGATGTATTCACACACAGATACCCACAGAGAGCCTGCATGGAAAGAATCTGCCACACAGTCAAGGTAATAAAGTGATGGTCTCCCAGTACTTATTAGGAAGATCATAAAGACTACAGCCATGGATGGCATCAATTGACATCTTTATTTAGACCTTCAGCAGAGAGGCTAAGGATAGAAAGAGTAAGGAGACCAAGTCAACTTCTCCTTCCTAAAAGTGATGCCTCGAGGTTACAGATGCAGGATGTGGATGGGTTTATGGGGAGGAACTTGCATTGCCAATGCTCCTCTGTATCAATTCTGCAGATAAACAGAGGGCTTCGCTTTCTACTGTTGTCGTAACCAGCATCTTTCATAAGCACTAAATTCACTTTAAAGAATACAGGCAATAAAAAGGAAGTATTAAGAAGAAAACCATCATAATTTATACGGTGCCTGTGGTGTCTCCACATTTTGATGAATACTGAAACTTCCCTGAAA
Organism: Actenoides hombroni; assembly: GCA_024336885.1. Classification (NCBI taxonomy): domain Eukaryota; kingdom Metazoa; phylum Chordata; class Aves; order Coraciiformes; family Alcedinidae; genus Actenoides; species Actenoides hombroni. The sequence goes on along the minus strand of WUAM01000287.1, from coordinate 38,490,492 downwards.
AATGATCCACTGCATTAAATAAATCTGACACTTTTTTTTTTTTCCCTTACCAAACCTTAAAATATACAATAATCCACTAGAATCTTAAGGAAAAAGAAAAAAAAAAGTTTGACTAAGTATCACAGCAAGTATATTTGGAATATTTCCCATTTTGAGATAATCTAGGGGCTATTTTCCTCTAGTTTATGACAACACTCTGTGAGTAAAGTTCCCTGAGTGTATTGTAAAAATTGCATTAACCTATTTAAAATGCCCAAAGGCAAGAACAAGCTGGAGAAATTAGACTTTAATAAGCCATTTGCTTCCTCAGCTCAAATGGGACCTTAGGCCTCATATTGTACAGATGGCTGAAACTGGAGTCAGGGTATCATCAAGACACAGGGGATCAATCAGGGAGTTGTCTTGGGACTCTCATGCAAAGACAGGCAATTAAAAACCCACCATAACATAGTCTGAGGGCAGTGTAAGTGTTTAAATGTCAAAGGCTGGGTGTCAAGCAAGTGATATATAGATTTTGTATACTAATTTTACCAGCCTGATTTTTTTATTATTTTTTTTTTTTAAACATGACTCAGAGATCAGGGGGCAGGATCTTAACATCAAGTCCCTTATGCCAGATAAAAGCAGTTTTCTAGTTACAGGCAGCAAGATTTGTCCTAGATTGCCTAAGAACAGAGGAGTGTTGGAATGGAAAATCAAATTGAGTGGCATGGTATTCCTACAGATTGGTTTTCCAGACCATATTGAAACCATAAGAACATTCCTATGGACCAGAATTTAAAGCAACCTCACATTTCTTGGGAAAAATTCTGCAGGATTCCTTTGAAAGAAACTAATTGACAGAGAAAAAAAATATCATCTAAAGGCCAACAGAGCCCAGTATAAGATTTCACAGCTGAAGGGATGTGACAGGGTACAGATGAATGACACAAAGAAATTAAGTTTGAAACAAGTCTGCTGACTCAGAGAGCAATGACCATGACTCATAATGGACATCAGATAAAGGCTGGGCACTCTCTGCACACACAACCTTTAATAACAGGAAATGCAGCTTACTTTTTTCTCTTCTTGTCTCTTTCAAATGCTCTAATGTTGACGGGAACCATAATTTCTGTGGCACTTATGCAGACTAAGTGGTTGATGTGCCTCAAAGTAGCAATGCTCGTAGAAAAAGCAGCGCAACACCACATGGCCCAGGAGCCTGTCCTGCAGTTCAGAGAGCCATGGGTCCCCAGTCCACTGGTGCCCTGCCATTCCTGCTGGCAAGGTGGCTATGTGAGGCTTTGGGGCAAAGTCTTGCCGAGAGGAACTAGTTGAATTTCCTGGTGCCTTCAAAGGATGATTTCACATTCTCTCAGATAATGGATCTCCAGTTGTGTCTTCTATAATTGTTCATGGCAACTAGCTCTTCTGACAAAGAGATACGTATTCAGGTATAGCTTCAGCAATGGTTCTTTGAAGATCAGGAATTAGTAGAAGTCTCTTCAAAGAGTCTTTGAAGTGAGTCATGTTTCCTTAACTAAAAGTGAAGTTGCTGTAAGTGAAATGTACTGTGCTTTTAGTGCATGTGTGTGTGTTTGGGGTTTTTTAAACAATACAATCGAACAGTGGATCAAAGGTTTGTAGTTTAAAAGGGTGGCCTTGATGCTGAGCTTGTGGAAGCATCCCGAGAATGACAAAGGACTATGTCACTTTCCCCTAGCCTCAACCAAGGGAAGCAGCAGAGGGTACCATGCCCATCAGGTGACTTAGGACTGGTTGCTTTCATCTCTCAGACTCTCATTATATCTGTGTTTCTACCATTTTCCACTTCCAGTCACTGCTGGTAGACATGATACAACTATGTTTTTTATTAAGAACTCCAAGATTCAAGCAGATGCAAATTCTGTTCCCAGCATGCAAATTCCAGCTAGAGAAGTCAGCTAAGAAGCAGTGAGAACAGGCCACAGAATGACTCAGAAAACAGCAATGTGCGCACTGTAAGGACAAAGGGAAAAAATGTATCCCATCCCAGTCCTTTCCTTTACAATCAATAAAACTACAGCAGCAAGTACAAGAACCAGGTGCAAAAGTGGCAGTTCTGCCTTGCTGCAAGGCCACATGTGCAAAACTCTGATGGAGAAGTGACTTAAGTTTCAACCGTGTTAACAACAGGGTCCATTATTCTCAATATAGCCTTGAATTTCTCCTGGTTTTACTAAGCCATGAAAAGTTAAAAATGGTGGCAGTAGGGTGAAAAAGGTGTGGAAGACAGCAAAACAAAGCATGTGGCCTGATCCTGCACGGGCTGTAATGCTCAGTCACTATGCAGCTCCTAGGGACTGAAGGCTCACCAACTGCATGGGACACACGTGCAGCACTTCATCAGTCACTGAAAAGTAAAAATGGACTAAAAAACTTTCTTTAAGTGGTACGAGATATTGCTTAATAGCTGTGGTACAAGAGCAACCTCAAGCATAGGTCACTGGATTGGTAGGGAAGTGCTGGGCTAGGTGTTCTAACCTTAATATGTGAGCAGAAGGTGGAGATGTTCTTTCTTTTGATAAGGGATCAATGCAAGGAGACTATGCAACTCCTTCCACATGAGAAATTGTAGATGAGCTGGGAAGCAAGTTCTAAATTGGTAATCTGTCACACCACAAACCATTCCTGAATGTATGCACCGCTGGCAAGGTACATTATGGTTGCCTGCTGTTGACTCACAGTAGGTCTATTTTGCTGTCTTTAAGAATCTTCCATGATTTTTATTATTTGCTGTGCATAGATAAGAAGAGCTGTATTTAGCTGTGTGCATTTCAAAATGTACCTCAGGATCTGTACCTGTTTTCTTCCTGTAAGCTTTAAGCTAACTACAGGTCAGTTTTAGGTGATCCGCCTATCTCCCTGCTTCTAGTTTGTTTATTTTATTTGCAGAGAGACTAAAAGCAAAGTAAAACTGTAAGTGAGCAGCCGATCTGGGACTCTGCAGCTTGTCATCTGCTGCAGATGGACTGACTGCTCATTTTTAATTTGTAGTGAAATGAGGGAGGCTGAATATCAGATTTCTCTCCTGTCCCCATAGCTCATCAGTGAAACACGTTGCTGCTTCAGGTGCTAATCTGAGCTCGGTCGTGCTTGGTGTCTATCACCTTCACACAGCAACAGTGAATTAGCGGCTCTTTGAGTGCTCATGTGCTTCCACCCACCTACATTTCCTGCTCACTTGAAATAAACCACCTGGCTATTCACGCAGATAAACTGCCCACCGCTAGAAAATTTGGGTGGGAGACTTAGGGAGAAGATTTTATAGGCACTGCTCATTCATGGGCTGTAAAGTCAGACACACTTCTGTGCTAGGATGATGCTCCTTCCACAGCTGAACAGACGGGCTGGGGAGTCCAGAAAAGCAGCAGCAATGCTCTGCCCGGTCAATGCATGATCTACCTCATGGCTTCCAAAAGCACATCAGGAACTCCCACGCTGTTTGGTAATTTATACATTTTTGTACACTGCAGAATAGTTAATAGCAGGTCTTTGAACAAACTGCCTCTAGATCTTACTTTATCTATTAAGCTGCTTCTTCAAGGTTAATTATTTTTAATTTGAAAGGCATACACAGCAATTAATAAAAGAACTTCCACTTATATAACCTATTTACTCACATGCAACAGGAGTCTCCAGTTCTAGAAAGGGAACAAAAGCCCAAGGAAGAATTTGCAATTGGCCAGAAATCTACTTTAAAATCATCCCCTATTTCTGACCATATATTCAGTCAGAAAAGAAGGTTGTTGCCCTTTTGATGCAGTAACTAGTACTTTATTACCCTTATCAACAGAAATATTTCCTTTTCCAGAACAGATGATGGAAGAAAAGCCAAATTTGGTTGCTAACCAGTAATTCTCAAAAAAAAAAAAAAAAAACAACAAAAAACCTCACAGGAAGCTAGTCTTTGCCTTCCTTAAGGCAACATTGACTTAATTTTACTATTCAAGATAATGAAATATCATTTAAAATAAGGGTTCAGGTCTCATGAGCTGCATGTGTTTAGCTATAGCAAACCTGAAGGATGCTACAAAACATTCTTCTCATTGTTTGTCATCTCCAGGTTCCTTAGTCTGTTAAACAAATTCGACGTGTTAATGCACACCAAAAAAAAAAAAAAAAAGTGTTTACCAATGCACTAAGGCTGTTATAAATATTAAATATACCTTCTGTTAATGTTATCCTTTTGAGATTTATAATAGAATCCCGCAGAACTTGCTCTAAAAATACAGAAAATTCACAAGAGAATGCATCCTAATAGGTATATTTTATTCATCCTATAGAAACATACTGGCAGTGATGTAACTAAATTGTGTGAAGTTTCCATTCAAGAATTATTATTTTCTCTTCAATTTTTCTTTTGTGATATATAACCTTTTCATAAAATAACGCAAAAGCTAACTTTTAACTGTAGAGAATTAAGAAAATGTTGGTGATAACAAAAGATGTGAAATAGATAGCTCTTGTATAGCCATAGATAATGATGTTTGGCTGGAGAGGAAGGATAAAGGGATAGAATTTACTGTTCACAGATTTCCATGCTTGTGAAATTAGTGGATTTCTCAACCTCCCAAGGAAGTCCAGAGAGAGGTGTAGGTAGACTACTACATAAATACTGGGCAAACACCATTTCTAGGTTTACTGTGCTAACTCTAATGTCAATTAAATGGAGATGAACTTGTTCCAAAACAGTGTATTTAAATGAAAAGCCTGGACCATTCAAGAGTACAAAATACAGAAACACACGGCAGTGCTGATACAAGATCTAGCTTCTTGCTTAAATTGGCTTCTGATCTAAAAAGTTAGAGGAAAAATTGCTTCTCAAGTGGGATGAACTATCTATCATGGTAACCCTGAGAACAAAAGTTGGCACAGTTGGTGCACACAGAAGTCTGAAACCACTACTTTAGATTTGTTTTGCCAAGTTTTAACTAAGTAGATGCAAAAAACTGTTCCTTTCATTTTCAGTGCCAGGTATTTTGTCTTTACTCTGTTGATTTTAATAGCTCGCTCAGAAGCTTGGAAATGAATGTTTCTTCCATCATCAATTTAAAACTTTTCCATTTGCCAACTATGGGTGTTTTTTCTACCGTGTGTTTTCAATGAAGCTGAAATTAATATGGTTCCCTTTGATTTTCCATCCAAGTGCCAGGGACCATGGGGCAAACTATGCTTTCATCTCCATCCTTGAGACAGAGCCAGGTCCAGCATCACATGATCATAACAATGCTCTTTTCCTTCCCCATCTCCCACAGTCTTCCAAAAAAAGGCAATGTTTGGACTCATGTTTATCTAAAGGCTACCTGGAAAGACCAGCTCTACAGGGGTCCTCCAGAATTCTATAGAGGAGGGCAATTCCCATGGCCATCATCTGAAGAGGCAAAACGTCTGTTCTTCTCATAGAGAGCCCTCCCTTTGAGTAGATGTGGCCCCAACAGTCTCTTTTTCCTACCAGCTGCAGACATTTACTTCTTTATAGCTTATGGAACTATGATGGCACTCCAGCAATCCTTGCCTTTGAACAGGGGACTGAAGCAAATGTAAATTTGTCTGAACGTTATTGTCAGAAAGTCCTAGTTGTGTGATTGTGGGCAAAAGCAGTTGTGTAAATTCCTGCCTGTATTTTTTTATGGAATGTTTAGGGAATTTTTTTTGCCGATACCTACCCAATCATTAAAGCTGATGAGAACTGCATCAGAAAAACACCTACAGAGATAAGACCCATAAGTGAAGGCAAGTGTTCTTCAAGCAACCATGCAGACAAACACATCATTAGGAGGTTTGCAGTATATACTGCTGACCATTTTATGTATTTGGATTATGGATCACATGGATTTCCAATGCCAGGGAAGCATCTTACACTTCACTGGTTTGCATTGGGAAATTAAGAGGGGAAACAAAGAACATAGGAAAGACCTCTGATGTCTGTGAATCAACACTGGTCCACAAGCCAGTACAGACAAAATCAGAATTAATTTCAATAGTTTGGTTTGTTGTTTTGGTTTGGTTTGGGTTTTGGGTTTTTTTGTGTATGGGTTTTTTTTTTTTCCTTTTAAAGCAGCAGTATTCTTAAAGAGATTGATTCTAATAGCCTTTAATTACCTTGCACAGTGAAATGATGTCTGACTTCTTGCAATCAGAGCTAGAAGCATTGCTGATTTAACTGATGCTGGCAATGATTTTCAGATTTGAACACAGTATATCTACAGGATAAGCTTTAGATGCCTGCACAGCTGTCAGTTCTTTCAGCTGCAACTGTGAGTGGCCTTTTTTGTCGGGTACTGTCTGATGGGTGGGTGCCTCGCAGACCTGCATCTCACTTGGCTGAGAGGGCTCAGTTTGTACCCTGCCATAAGAACACTCTAAAGAAATAGCCCCAAGAAGACCATGGAGAAAACGTGCAAGCCACAGCCTGTGCCTCATGCCAGTGGGGGTATGAATACACAGCACATGCCACAGAGCAGCTCTCTCTGCTGAGGTTCAGAAGAGTGCCCTTGGCTTATGTACTGATCTGAAACTTTAATCTCCCTGTGGAACACTTTAATCAGAAACCATTTTCATAATTTGTAAACACTGCCAAATGTTTGATTTCAGGCTGTTTAAGTGATAAAACCTTCTGGAGAAAAATAAAATAAATAACAATCAAACCATCAGACAAAGAAAGTAGTTACAAATAATTAAATATGCTGTACTGACAAATACGATTCCCACCTGCGTGCTGTGCTCCCAAGATGCAAAGCATAGTTTTTCTAATTAAAAAAAATAGTAACTAAAACAATCCTATATGACAGAACAAGTCAGACCAGAAACAGGGAGTTCGGAGTGATTGTCTTATGGATGAAGATCAGCACCTGGAAATCCACTTCCTATTCCTGAACCTACTGTAACTGCTCCAGGATGGACACAGTGGTTAATCTCCCTGCCTCGTTTCCCTGTTCTATAAAAGTAAAGGAGGGATAATAAACTTCACTTCCCTCACCACAGTGTCAAGGTTTATGGTCAGGGCCATCTGCTAGACCTACAACAGATGCTCTCTGTTAACACCTCTTCCTTCCGAAAATGAATAGAAAAGGAATAAAGGAGAGAGACTTCTGGATTGGAAAAAAACCCTAAAACTGATTCAATGCAAATATTAAGATGGAATATATACAAATATAAACAAAACCAATATTGAATCCAACCCTCCCCAATGGTAATTGTGTCACCAACACCACTGATGCTGCGGACCAGGCCGGGGAAGTCCCAGACTGTACTCAGCAGCTGATGAGAACCAGACTTGGGAGCTGGATTCTGCAACTGGATTCAGGAGCACATGGATTGGGACCAAAGGCAGAACAGACAGAACCCTCCACAGATTCCATCCATTGAAGAGGAGGCTTGATCCTCCTGATCCCTCAGCTTTATACTGAATATGACATATATAGGAAGGAAACCCTCACTGGTCAGTTTAGGGTCACCTGTCCTGGCCTCTCCTTCCTGCACTGACCACCTTTTACTTTCTGCACCCCCAACCTGGCACACAAGATTGAACCTTGGTCTGTACAGGAGCAAGTATAAGCAAGAGCCTTTCTGCACACCCAAACTGTTGGTACTAACTCTAAACATGGAGCATTATCACTGCTAGAAGCAGACACTGTCTGTGAAAACATGCTGCTAACCAGAAAGTGCAGTTAGTTAGAAGAGACTGAGCTGGTAAGTAAAATCACCGCATAGAATTAGTTCTGTTCTAGCTCAAACCAGGGCACACAGGAAGCTAAATCAGTAAAGCATTGCAATGTGCACTAAGATCCTCAAAATGAAGGGGATCAAAGATACCAAGTTTTATTTCCACATGGAGAAGATTGTTATAGAGCTACCTCCTACATTTTGTAAATGAGAGATTGATGGTTTAATAGCACCTTTTTTTTTTCCCTCTACTTTTTGATAATGTCTGGGTAATGCTTTTATTCCCACCAGTTCATAAGACTTCTTGAGTTCTGCAATAATAAGGATGTCTTTAAAGATTAATTCAGCTCAGGCACATGTTAGGCACTTGTCTCACACCAGGTTTAAAGGATACCTCAGGATGAAAAACAATCCCAGATTTCCAGGAAGACTAGTACTTAGAGTTCATTGCACACCACTGTGAGCACCTCTGTCATCAGAGACACACTGATGGAGCCAGCTAAACCAAACTAGCTAATGATAATAACAGTAAAAAATCCCTGAGAAAATTTCACCAACAAGACATCACAGGTAATAAAGTGATTCTTCCAGTGCAGTAAGCTAAGCCAAAGAAGCAGAAGGATGACAAAAGAAAATGAAGAAAGGAAAACAAATTCAAGGGTGATAACTATAGGACCCCGGTGGGCTTGTTATGTGAATAGACTGCAGGTAACCACATCCTGCTGCTGTGATGCTTCATAAATTCTGTTGTCTTGTTAAAAGGCTGAAGACTACTGACCTCACTTCCCCCACTAATAAGACTGTGCTGCTTTGTGCCCAGACTTTTATTATGATTATGAAATTTGAACCATTGTGTGAGCCTTCCTTCTTCCTACGCCACTGATTACTGCCTCCAAAGCTACACAAGAACAACTGGGAAACGGAAACTTGGAAACTCCTCTCCCTCTCTTGTTCAACAGCCCCCCCCTTCTTAACCCCTTGCAAAATAATTCCCAAGCTAAGGCTTGCTTTCTTTTCTTTATGAATACATTACAAGTAATAATAGAAATAAACCAAGAAATCTAAGTAGATTTTATGATGCTCACGTGTAAGTGTGACATGTATACATGCATGACAGACCTTCATGCATTAGAAAGCCCATGCAGGCAACATTCAACTGTTTTGTCCACCAACAACACATAGTGATGGTCGGAGAGCCAAAGAGACAGCAGCCACATGAGGTGTTCTGGAGGAACTCTTCAAGCACAAAGTCTACACAGGCTGTATACTTAGCAGTTCTCCTTATTGCAGCTCATATTAGGAGAAAAGATTTACTTCTCTCAGAACTTCTGAAAAGCAAAATAGGCAAAGGCAACCAAGACCAGGTCCAGCCCAGCTGGCTATGGCCACTCATGATCATGAAAATTCAAAAGAAAGTCAGGCTCGTGACTTATCCCGTTCATATTTTGTATCCTTTTCTTCCCAATCTAAAAAGGTACAAGACGAATCAAGGTGGAGTCATCCCTTCCTTACACATGACAGGGCAAAAATGAGTTCACACCACAAAAACCACAGAAGGCTTGTCCATCAGCTGCTACAGTTTTGAGCGTTCACTCATGTAATTGTGTACCAAGGATGTACCTTTAAAATTTTCCAATATGCACCTTTAATAAATGATCAGTCATTATTTCCTTTGTCTATGAGACCAATACCCTCACAGTAATCACTGACACTGAGAAAAAAAATAATAGAGCCCTCACAGACCCTGACTTTTCTCTCAGACAACCTCCGAATGGTCACCTCTTGCAGCTAGCAAATGACACTACAGATGCACTTGCTGACTAGTGCATCTAGCCTTACCTTTAGTATATCAGAGCAAAAATACTCTGAATAAAAATATACAAATCAACATGGCTGCTGAGGACAGCAGGATGAACTCTTCTCTGAGTTTCACAGAGCAATGAGAGCAGAGTCAGCAAGTTTACACTTCCAAAACCAAGAGGAAAACGTGGCCTTTACTTACTTCTAAGAGCTTTTTGTCTTGTGGATCTGACTTTCTCTTTGCTTTATCTGTGCCACTATCGCTGTGTTTGGTGCTTGCTTTGCCACCCTTAACAGATAAGGCAGCAGACGTCTGCTGTCTAGACTTACTGTCCTTTCCAGTAAGGGGGGTATGCAAACTCTTAACAGCGCACACAGTGATAAAACTTGAAATAAAATAGTAAAAATCCAAACAGAACAAAATACCGTAAAAGTCCAAAACCCCTGTTTCCTTGCTGGCTTTTCCATAGCTCCTGCACGGGATCATATTTCACCGTGTTTCACCTTTCACTGTGTTGTCACTCTTATTAAGCAAAAGCAGCTTACATTTAACAATTCCATTATTTTCGTTTCTCCATTACACAAGACCACATTAGGAGCCCGCTGCGTGTTTCCAGGCAGACCCAATCTGTTCTGTCTTGCACAGTCCAGGCATTACTTTCCAAAAAGGCCCTGCGGAGCCTTAGGCACCACCAGCAGCTGCTCTGCACAGCACTTTGTGCCAGGGACACTGCACTGCGCACAGGGCACTGAGGAAGAGGATGCCAAGCTGCTCTTTATTTATGTCACCCTCCAAAGCCTCAAAGATATCAGAGGCATTTATGAATTGCATATATAATCTGTTTTATCGCTGCATTTCTTTTAACCCCACCTTGCCCTCATTGTCCATTTCCTCCATCTGTTTTCTTTCCCCTTCTCTCTTTTTCAAGACTACCTTAGGTTTTGCATGGTCTTGTATGGAAAGAGAAAGAGAAAGAGAGAAAGAGAGAAAGAGAGAAAGAGAGAAAGAGAGAGAAAGAGAGAGAAAGAGAGAGAAAGAGAGAGAAAGAGAAAGAGAGAGAAAGAGAGAGAAAGGGAGAAAGAGAGAGAAAAAGAGAGAAAAAGAGAGAGTGAAAGAGTGAGAGAGTGAAAGAGAGAGAGAGAAATAAAGGTAAAAATCCAGAGTCAAATGTGAGTGGCACAGCTATAATTCTTTATGAAGGAGCAGGTAAGATTGATTGTCAAGGGTCAAAAGGCTAGGTCAAACTCCGCTCATTCGTCAGCTGAATGTCATTTTTGTTTTCCCTGTCACCAGATAGCTTTAAAAAAAATTGCAACTCCTTCCTCATTATCTGGGACTTGGCTCCTTTCCTGCCATCCAGTATTAATGGAACTGTGCTTCAAGCCTGGCCTTCATCTTTGAGGTTCTTCTTCATGTACTTCTTCCCTTTCTTAAGTACTACAGAGCAAGGAAATTTTAAAGATCGTTTTCTCACACAGAGAAGCTGGAAATTGCTGCTACGGTGAGAATGATTTGAAAACATACATGCAGTATAAACGTCTGAATGAACAAAAATGTAATTAAATCATAGCAGGTCCAAAGCCCACACAGCGATGTAATTGAATCATGGTTAAATCCGTGCACCTCATATGGAATCCTTAAAAAAACAACACAATACAATATTTTGAAATCATTTATGAGGAAAATAAAATAACTTTTTGTTATAATTACAAGCTGTGCACCACTGGAATAATGCTAATACTGAAATTATCCATTGATTTACTGTGAATATGATTTATATATGCCTGATTCAGATAAAAGTATAGCCAATAATTCCCTTAAAAAGAACTAAATGTCTAAATTAATTGAAGTTAAATTACACCTACATGGTGAAGTTTCAGCTGGCCTGAAATGGGATGCCATTTAAAGCCAGCAGTTGGTGACCCAAAGGATGCTTCCTCAAAGAAAACCAATTTGTGTCAAAGGTAAGTTTAGGTGCAATTATCCTCTTGTGCATTTATATAAAGGCAATAGTCTGGTGTTTATTGAGTGCTTTTCACAAAGAGATCTCAGGATAAATTACAGAAATAATTAAACCTCTTCTAAAGCCTATGCAATACAAGGACTGCCTCTGTGTTTAGAGGAATAGAATCAGGAATCCTTGGGTGACAGAATGAGAGGATTTACTAAATTAATTTTCGTTAAACACATTGCTGCACAGGGTGATTTAAGTGTTCTGACTAATTGACATAATACATCCTTTTAGCTAGAAAAATGACCTTTTAAAATATTTATCATCACTCTTAGGCAAAAATATCTTGATATCCTGTGCTAAATCTGTAAGGAATAAAATTTCACACTAGTCTAATTTCCATGCACAAGCAAACATGGTGACTTCAGTGAAACCACCTGCATGAATAGCATCTCAGACAAGAAATTCAAAATGTGTTGTGAAAACAAATCAGTTTTAACTGCGAAACAAAGATCTAAATAAATGACAACTCAGAACTAAAGTAAGAGGTTCTGATTTCAAAGTACTTAATGGACTATCCACCTACAACTTGGGAGAGCTATTTCAAGGCCTGGCTGCTGCAGGAACACAACCTGATCTCTGATCGCTTCTAACCACAGGTGGAAGATAATATTTAAAACGTACAGATTTCAGCTCATAGTGAATCACAGAATTATTTAAAATAGAGACAGGAGGTTCACAAGTTGACAGTAATGAGTTAATCCAAAATTTGAGAATACCTGACTCTCCTGTGGTATTTGACAGTAATAGTGGAGTTTAAAACAGACTAGCTTTGGGAACTACTGGTATGTTTTGATGTGACTGGGTTTTCAGGGTATAAAAAACATGATGTGCCTCCAAAACGATAGCCTAAACAACTCAGTTTTGACCAATTCTCAAAGAAGATAAAATTAAAGGAAATTTCAACAGCATGCAAGAAGCAAAGTGAAGTAAAGAAAAAAAAAATGGATGGCAAAACTGAATTTTCCTTTAGGATGCTTTTCTGAACTCCAAATTTTCAAAGGCAGCAAAATTTGAATTTTCAACTTTGAGACTGGATGAGTGTCAAGGTTTATGGTCAGGGGCAGTCCACTAGACCTATAACAGATGCTCTCTGTTACCCCCCCCTCCCTCCCCAAAGGGGAAGAGAAAGGGAATAAGGGAGAGAGGCTTAGTGATTAGAAAAGGAAACTAGAACAGATTTAATGAAAATGATTACAAAATGGAATGTATAAAAATACACACAAAACCAGTATCAAACTCATCTCTTCCCCATCCTCCCACCTCACCCCCAATGGTAATTACATCACCGTCACCACTGATGCTGTGGAGTAAGCACTGGGAAAGTCCCAGACTGGGCCCAGTGGCAGATGGGAACTGTGTTCAGGGGTTGGATTCTGGTACTGGATTCAGGAACACATGGATCAGGATCAAATGCAGAATGAACTGAGACCTTCTCAGACGACAGCCATTGAAGAAGAGAGGAAGAGCCAGCTTGATTCTCATGATCCCTCAGATTTATACTGAATATGACTTGTATGAGCTGGAATCCCTCACTGATCACTTTTGGGTCACCTGTCCTGTCTGGTCCTCCTTGCTGGTATGGCCTTTTCCTTCCTGCACTCCCCAATGTGGTACACAAGATCCAGCAGTGGCCTTGGTCTGCACACCAATCCTTGATAGTAACTCTAAACATTGCGTGCTGTCACTGCTAGAAGCAGACACTGCCAGCATGCTGTTAATTACAGAAAGTGCAGTTAGATGAACTTAGTTGAAAAGTAAAATCACTGAGCAGAATTGTTCTGTTCTAACTCAAACCAGGACAATGAGAATGGCAACAATTAAACTTTGGATACAGAGCTTGTCATTAAAATAATTTTGCTTATAGCACTGTTTGACTGTACACTGTCTTTCTAGCCCTGTTACAGCGCGGACACCTTTCTGCATGTGTGCTGCAGTGTATCAGTTTAACACCTGGAATGATTTGACATCACTAGTTTTGGAAGCAGCACTACAGGATCAGGCCAACTGCGTGGATAAAAGTAATTGGAAAACAGAGTTGGGCGCTGTCTAGAAGATACTCTTTTTGTTACGTAAAATGACTGATTATGAGATCCCAGCTGGGTTTTGCATGAGGCCTTGTTCACTGAAATATTAATAGATGACATTTAGCTAAACAGTACAACAGAACCATGATACTGTGCTGAGAACTGCCAGCATAAACACATTTTACTTCCTTGAATGAATACTAATTCATAGCAGGCTGTTGCCAAACTGCCACGCTTTCTCCTGACAAGCTACAGTGTTCTCTACTACCCACAGCTCTTAGGAATTACACAGCTCATCTTTTTGGTCACATCTAGCACAGAAGTTAGCTGAGGAGCCAGAGTCTGTCACTCAGGCAGGATTAGGGAGCACAGAGAAGCCCATGTGGATATAACACAGGCAGTTGCTTTCTTCCGTAGTCTGGAAGTGGCGCAGATTACCAAGCACAACTGCCAGGCGTGGTGAAACCCAGCACTTCAGCTCCTAAGGGGCACTCAGCACAGCCCCCCGCAGTTAGCTGAGAAACATCTGTCAATCACGTGGAACCTAATTGCAAATGCTAGAGTTTTAGTGAAAGAGAGATGGTATATGAGCCTTCACGCCCGCTGATAGCCACCCATAACACACTTGGCTTCTTACTGTGAACTAATCCCTTTGCTCCCTTCTTTTTCAAAAATTTTCATTTTTCATTTTCTTTTTGTTTATATTTTTTCCCCGTTTCCTTTCTTTCTGTGACTCTTCAGGGTTCCCTGTATGGATTTGCTGTACAGCACCAGGCAGCATCATTACAGCTCTCATTGCATGAAGCTGAACCGCATGAGTGAAAAGCCGCCGAATTCCTCTCAATTTTGGCAACAGCAGTTTGAAAAGTGCCCACTGAGATGAATTTTTGAAAAATTTCTCTGCTGTTTTCCTTGTTATAGAGGGCTTCAGTTTTACAGGGAGACAATGAACTAAATTTTACTCTCATCTGCCTGAGGACTATTCTGTGCTTTTTGGCCTTTCAGTTGTATAATTAACAGAGAAAAAGAAAATTGTAGTAAGTTGCTCTGTCCCTGAATAGGATGTTAGTAGCACTTCAATCTGACCATTGCTTTAATCGGACACTAGTGATGTTTCTACTGCAGGCTGACCCTACCTGTCTGGTTCCTCCACGTTATTTTTAACACTGATGGTCTTGTAACTTAAAACCATTTCCAAGCAGACTTTTCCTCACAGAACTTTGCCCTCTCACCTCCGTTTTCTTTCTTGTGCTGTTTTCTGCAGTATTATGAGCAGTTGCTAACAGCCTTTTTATTGCGACATGAACAACACTTCTCTGATTTGACTTCCTCCTTCTACTTAGCTGTGTGTCAAGTCTACACATTTTGCAGATCCAGGTAACACAAAATACCATCCCTTTCCCTGTCAGAGTCTTACGCCAAGCCTCTAAGTGGTGAAGTACCTTTTCACCCTGTCTGCATATGGCATCTCAAGTCATTTCCTTCCTAACTCAAATCTGGTGGGATTTTCTGCTTTCGGAAGTTTTTGAGGCTTTGACCCTTAATGTGCTGACATTCCTCTTGTTTCCTGACCCCATACTCAGTTCTTTAAGGTTTACATTTTCTTAATGAAATTTACACAAACCTGTCACTCCAGCATTTTTACAGCTCTCTCCAGTCATTACTTGGGCTTGATACTATCTTTATGTCTTCTGTCTAATCTCCCATGATGAACGCCAGGTTTATGGTGAAGCAGCATAAAATGATATTTATGTTCTGATTATGCTAATTTTTCTCTTTCAGTACCTCACTTCCTTCTGTGGTCATGCTTTAGGAGTTCTCAAAACAGTTCTAGAATCCTACATCGTGAATTCTGCAAATGAATCCAGAACTGGATTTTTCTAAAAAATTAAGGAACAAACTAGCATGGACTTTGCAGAGGCAGAAGGGCAGGCTTTAGAAAGCTATACTGACAGTCATTAAAACAAACCTGTGGCATGAGCAGCAAGCAATACAGGGCTATTATTTGGCATCAGAAGAGGCGAGAAGTATGCAAACCCAACACAATGAGCTTTGACAGCAATAAGGTCCCTGAAAATGGGGGTTTAAGATCCTCCCTCTAAGCTTGGCTTTGGCAAAAGTTCTGCACAGCTGACCAACTCAGAGCTCTTCCCCCAGCTTCACAGCAAAAACCAGCATACAAAAATTAAAAGATCAAAAAGGCAAACAAGGGTTCTTCAGCTTCTTGCTGCTCCTAAATTTTTCCTTTCAGAAGGTGACTTTAACTATTTGTGAGAGAAAAAGAGCTCTTTCTTGCAGCTGCAGGATATGCAGAAGTGAACAATAGGCCAGAGGACTATATATATTGCTTCACCGCATCCTAGCAGCATTTTATGGCATTGAATTGAAAGATCTCTAAGTACGCAAACCATGAGCCAGATGATGCAATTATCACTTGAGCATAATTTCTACCCACTGAAGGAAATTTGCCTAAGAACTGCAAGAACTTACGAGCTTCCCTTGTTGCAAGATTATTCTCTATGCCTTGCATGTATCATGTGTAGCTGGGGCAGACAACTACATAAAACATCATTTAGAGAAAGATCATGGACAGAAATGATTACTTAGAATTGGCGTATAAGGCTTTATAAGAACTTTAATGCAGAAAGCTGTGAATTGCATGAATTTGTCACTTTCATTTTAACATTAAATGGAGATTTAATATGACTACTTTCATTTGTCACAAATGCACATAAGCAAGGCTGAAGGACTAATATGCAGAGACCTGAAATAAATTTCTTCAGCGGGAAGCTTTGTGTTTCTGCAGGCATAGCAATACCACTATTTTAAGAAATGAGGATCAAATTAAATGTTTACCACTGTAACACAGTGTTGCCAACAGTGTCAGTAAATTTATGAACGGTTTATAATTTTAACTGTCTTCCAGACAGTGGGTCATATGTGCATTAAAGTAGTCATAATAACCTGTCAGTAAAAATTTCCCATAGCATACTCATAGGGAAAAAATGTTTGCAAGTTGAGCAGCTTGCTTATGCACTGACAGAACAGTTTCTCCTGTAAAGTAATAGAGCCAACCCCTCAAAAAAAATTTTTCCATTTGATCTGATGTGCTAACAGGGATTTTAAGGATTGTTTTCTTTTAATTTCCATAATTCCTTTTCAGAATTCAGCGAATAGCACTATTAACAGACAGTCATTGACTAGAAAATTGCTTGCTCTTGCCCCTAGAGAAATAAACTACCCATATTTGACTTATTTTTTATTATCTGTACTGGGTAGTGTGCAGAAAGAGAGGCTTCCCAAACTCTTTGGGAGGCAGCATTCAACAACCTGAGGCTTGTCAGTGCATTGTCATTGCAGCTACAGCTTTCTGAGGATTTGTAGGCCCTCCTGTTCTCTTCCTTGTTAGGAGCTGCTCTCGCTCCCCCTGCAGGAAACTCCTTTTGGTAGGATCAGGCCCACCACGATGCTCCCACTGTTTAGTCTCAGCAAGCAGAATGGTTTCCAGGCCTGCACCTACCCATGATGTCACACCTAGCAGAGTACTGAAATCTCAAATATTACCCATCAGCCATTCCTAGCACCACTTGTCCCTCCCAGGGGATCATGGCACCAGCAAGGTCAGCAGCAGTCTAAAGAGGAATGCTCACTCATGGAAACGGAGCTGGGCAAACATCTTGTTTCCCCTCTTACTAAGACACACAGAAAATGGGGGGGAAGCAGTTGGCTTTGAACATTTCTGCAGTGAGGTGTCACTGGAATATTAGGAGAAAATATTGCTCTCAGACACGCACATTGGCTAACGTGAGATTCATATGTACCTTTGAGAGGAAGAATTGCCCCAGTTTACTCAGCCCGTTACACAAAATGGATTAAAATAGTCACACAGTGGGTCTTCTGATGTCTTGTTTCAAAAGGCAGCATTCATACTGTGGTCGAGGGGAGACCAAAGAAGATGGCCCTGCTATCCCTGCTAACAAGCATCTCCTCTCAAACTAATAAACTAAAGGTTTCATGCTTCCATTTCAACAAAAATGAGGTAAACTTTCTTTTGCCTGCTCAGTGACCCTCTGCAAGAGACAGACAACATGTAAAGCACTTAAACGGAGCATTTAGAAGGTACAGGCTGAGTGCCTTCCTTTCAAAATCACAAACAAATCCAACCTGAATAGCCATTCACAAAAGACCCTTTGAAGAGAGAAAATCAGCTAAATGTATGTAGACAATTACATAAAGTTATGTTAAGGTGAGTCTATTTCTCTCTAACTCCAAATGGAAGTTTATTATGTTGGGAAAATAAGTTATTGTCCTTGATTCCAGTCCTGTAGCTAATGCCTCCACGATTCAGACTAGTGTTTGCTCAGGACACCAGAAGTCCAAGCTACATAGCCAAGTACAAATTTTGGTAACTTGGTAGCCTTTGTTTCTACTGAAGCCAAACTTCATTCTCAACATGTTATATATAGATTTCTGTTGCCTCTGTTAAATGGCTGTTCTTCATCCCTATGGTTTTACTTGCACTGTGTGTTAAGTACATATTCTTTAAGCTACCTGGAGTGATTTCTAAACATTTGCACGTTACATTTAATTTAGGATGTTTTATCCTTTGTATGTAGTTTAGAGTTTTACATCTTAAGTTTATTATATTGTATTTAACTATATTGAATTTTATCCTCTGGTGTACTGCCCAGTCAGGCAGTTCTGATAGCAGGGGTGGTGCAAGGAGGAGAAAAATAACCCCTTGGAACAATGACCTGCTATGAGTTCACTCTAACTGCAAAGCTCTGAAATGTAACTGTTACCACTTTCACAATTATGTAAATATAAACTTCTTAGTATATTCAGTCAGAAGCAGAATAAGAACACTTGATTAAACATTGTAAAATATGGCAAGTTTAAATACAATGGTCTACACAACTTTTAATATTCAAGTTTAGGTTCACTCTGTTCTTTACAGAACTGAATTAATTCAATATAAAACTTTTAATTAAGGGTGTTCTCCAACAGGGTATTGTTGGCACACGGATTTCTGCACAGCGTGTACCTGTTGATCAGAACGATACCCATATCCAGCAAGATAGTTATCAGAACAATAATGGACAGGCCATGGCAAGACACAGTGGAATAAAATGTTTCTATGATTAAAAAAAAAAAAGAAATATCAATAGTTCTTCTGTATTCAGGACAACGTAGGGGAACAGAACCATGTTAATAATTCTTCTGGGAAGCTACAGGATACCTGATATTGATGAGCTTTCTGGCCCCATCATGTTGCACTATTCACTGTATTGCGTATCTCGTGTGCAATCCAAACCATAAACTCATTCACCCTGCTCCTGCTACTGTAGACACAACAGCAGGCATCAAGACCTCATAAAACAATTGTTTCCTATTGCTTTTTAATATTTTGTTCTTCTTAGAGCAGCCGCTGGGATAGATTAAATAGAAACCTGACATATCTGAACTTAATTAAAAGGACTGTCCTTTCCTGTGTAGTTGTGTTGCGGAGAGGGTCACAGTCTACCAAACAGCTTAAACAGATGTTGCAAATTTCTGCAAAGCAGCTGTCCTGGTTTCAGCTGGAATACTTTATTTCCTAGTAGCTGGTACAGTGCTGTGGTTTGGATTCAGGATGAGAATAATGCTGATAACACGCTGATGTTTTCTGTTGTTGCTAAACTGTTTCTACTAAGTCAAGGACTTTTGAGCTTTTCATACTGCCCTGTCAGTGGAGGCTGGGAATGCACAAGGAGCTCGGAAGAGGCACAGCCAGGATGGCTGACCCAAACTAGCCAAAGGGTTACTCCATACCATATGATGTCATGCCCTGCCTATAAACAGGGGGGGCACCACAGCCTGGGGGGCACCACAGCTTGGGGATTGGCTGGGCATCAGTCAGCAGGTGGTGAGCAACAGTATTGAGCATCACTTGTTTTGTATATTTTATTATAATCATCATCATGATTGGTGTTATTATTATTTTCCTTTCTTTTTCTGTCCTGTTAAACTGTCTTTAGCTCAGACCACAAGTTTTTTGTTTTGTTGTGTTTTTTTTTTCTTCCCCAATTCTCTCCCCTATCCCACCAGGGAGGCAGGAGTGAGTGAGCGAGCGGCTGCATGGTGCTTCACTGCCAGCTGGAGTTAAACCATGACAGCAGCTGATGCTTCTATTCAAACACCAACCCAGGGCCCACTTGCAGGATCTGATCTTTCTGTCTGCACATGGAAGCAACAGACAGATCTGTGTATCTCATCTGTTTATTTTTTGCCTCCCTTCTGGTCTCCCTATTTACAGCGTTTACTAATTCCAGTGATTTTTCCTTCTTGGTCTCTTCTGTGTACCCTTTTCTGAGCTGCTGGATCTGCTATGAATCCTATCCCTGATTCCACCCCCACACTGTTCCTCCCTTATTGCATGCTTTGGATTGTAGACATACATCAGAAACGCTAATAAATCACTAATAAAGATACATCTCCAAGTAAAACCTGTTCACTCATGATGACGAGACATCCTTGAGCAGCTCCGCTCTTCTTTTCTGTTACATCCATCTGCACAGCTTCATCCATTTGTGCATCCCATGTTTAGGGCCTTATCCTGCAGTCAATTCTTACATGAAAAATTTATCAGCGAGATTACTGTCAGACATCATTTTCTGAGGGAGGTCAATGCTGGAGACCGGACATTAAGGTAAATGGATTCCTGGCCCGATGCAATATGGCAATTTCTGTATCCTTAGACTCACAAAATGACTCACTTTTCAGCTGGAATGGTGCTTTACTGCCACGGCAGTCTGCCAGGCTGAACTTATGGAAGTTGCTGTCTTACTGCATGTGACTGAAAACACTTTAGTACACTACATACCTAACACTCTTCGGTATGCACTTAACAGCAAAACTATTGTAGGTCTGGTCCCTGCCTCATCAGCTGGTGGTTGCTGATACAAGGGTACAGCCACGAAGCTGTCCCAGGTTTTCTTCTTTCTCTTTCCCCCTAGAATTTACCCTATGGCTCTGACCATTCAAATAATAGGAATTATAGAAATCATATGTAAGCATAGTTGTTATGGTACATTGACTTGGCCAGCTGCATAGCCATTAGATGGCTGTACGACTCCCTTTTCAGGTATAGAGCAACCTCAAGTTAGGGAGTGATCAGTCTAGTTATCCTTTTCCATCTTTAAAAGTAACAACAATACATTTCTAGCATACCGGAGAATAGTTATATTCCAAGAAAAGCCCTTTAACATACAGTGAGTTAATACCTGAATCCCTTCCTTCCATTATTACTGAAAATTATTCCCTGTGAAAATTATTCCCAGTGAAAATTATTCCCAATGTGAACACTTCCCAGTGCAGTACTGTTCTTGCTGAGAACAGGGATATCATATCGACAGGAATGCTGTGAGAGGCTTCTCCAGCAAAAAAAGGCAAGAGCACAGTGATCTTGCAGCTGTGATAATTCAGCGTCACCTATGGAGCTGCACCTGCAGCATCCCCTTTGCTTGCAGAATATTAAGAACCAGTGCTTTTCCTATAATTTTGTGGCTCTGAAATCATTCCCTGGACATAGGAAAACATTCAGAGCACCATCTGAAAACAAAGCAAACAATCCTAGCTCTTCAGTCCAAGAGGGCAAATTCCCTCCAAGCTGTCTGTACAGACTAGCACGCATGATACATCACCCACCAGGTGCTAAGACACATTAGGTGCTTGGCAGGTGGAAGATGGCACATTGTTTGGCATGGCACCTTGGAACTGATCCTTCAAAGCCTGAAACTATTTGTTCTTTCGGTTACAACCCAACCTAGTAATGAAGTAGCAACTTGTGGTAGCACTTGCTCTGTTAATCATATTTTTGTATGGTAACAGCAGACACTGGATTCCTGATCACTGCTGTATTGTGGCTCAGGTTGGTATTATGGTAAAAAGCTCGAGGATCTTGATCTACTACACCTGCTTGACATAGTTGATCATCTTCTCTTTTTCCACACATTCCTTGACTTTCCATCACTTTCTGTTTTCAGCCTCCTTCCCAGGACAGAAGTCAGTGTGGTGGTCAGGGACCTATGTTAACTACCCACTGGAAAAGACTGCAATCTTGCATTGTGGCACAAAGATATCACCTTAATTACTTGCTGCTTTTCATACATTCTTATTGTTTGTTTTCTTGCTCCTAACAATTTTTCATGTCTGTTACCAAGCCCTTTTGCATTCACTGTTACACCTTCAGCTATAGACTCTAAGCTTGTGGTTCATGAAGAGAGTTTCCCCCCACCACTGTCACTGTCCATTCAATCTGCACCATCTTCCCTCTTTTGAGGAGACTGTTAGCTATTGCAGGCTTACTATCTGCAGAACATATGATTGATTCAGAGTCATAAACACACATGCAAGTTTTGCAGAGAAATGAAAAAGGTTCCTGCCATGAGTAATTTACATGACAAAAAATGACTTTATTCTCTTCCCTAATTCTCCTCTTCTTCTGTCGAGATTGACAATATCACCACAATCCCTTCTCCTCAGGCCTCCAATGCAATCTCTAATTGTTCTTTTGCCATGGCAAGAAGAGTTTGTTTATGACCAACCTTCATAATTTGCTTTCAACCTCAGCGGGCAAAAGCACCTTTCTCATCTTCGCCTTTCTGACTACTTAAAACTATTTGCTGGACTGCTTCATCCTGTTCCTTTTCCTTGCATTTCAGAAAGTTGTTCCAAAATCAGCTACCATTTCTCTCCCCTCTCATGAATCATCTCACTTCACCTACTTCCACACCAAGTTCACATCTTATTATTTTCAAATCTCTCCTTGTGCTTGACTATCACGTTCAACTTATTTTTCTCCAATAGCCTCTGTTCAACTCTCACCATTTAGCAATCTTTTCTTTTTAGCCTTTTTCCCCTCCTAGTCCTGGTTTCTCACCTTCTAGTCACCTGCCCTTGTATTGGATCAGTTACCTAGTGATTGCTGTCCACCAGGTTTTCTGCTCTCAGTCTGGAAACTCTTAAATGCTCCTCACTCCGTAAAGCTACATATGAGATGGTCCATACCTGACTCCAACTCCTTCCTTCTTTAATCCTCCACAAAGGTCAACCACTTACTGTAACTATCATATGAAGTGTACATTTTTGTGTTGGTTTTTTTTTTTCTAGACCTGCTAACGTTGCTATGGTTTCAAAACAGTTAGGATGCTTCCTCCTTTAAATTTATGGAATCTCAAACCCTGCTCTTTGTTTGGCACAGTGCAAAGGTTGTTAAGTGCTTTACACAACAATGAAGTGTCACACAAATAACTAATAATGACAATCAAAAGATAAGCAATAGATAATGTACTTGGGCAAAATACACTGTGGAAGCTTCATATTTAACT
Organism: Actenoides hombroni; assembly: GCA_024336885.1. Classification (NCBI taxonomy): domain Eukaryota; kingdom Metazoa; phylum Chordata; class Aves; order Coraciiformes; family Alcedinidae; genus Actenoides; species Actenoides hombroni. The sequence continues at coordinate 38,467,599 of WUAM01000287.1, read as the reverse complement.
AGTCTTCATCACAGTTGTGATGTCATTAGAGAAATACATAATTAAATTCATAGTTAAGTGGTACTGGAGCCTGAATCACAAACATCAGCAGCAAGTGCTGAAAGTGATACAATATAAATAGTAAAATGCTTAAGTTCAGTTACAATTTCCTTGTGCCTTTAGTTTCCATGCTCATTATAAAAGCTCTGGTAGCCATCTATTGTAAACCAACCAGTCATGGCAGGATGCTTTTGTCAGATGTATTTGCATTTAATATATGAAGGGAGGGAAGGGATGGATGGAAGAAGTGATCAGTGATGGGATAAATTTCTATAGTTACTTAGTATAAAAAAACCCAGACAAAACAACAATCACAGTTTCTAAAACATGCAGACAATTCTTTGAAAAAAAATATATTACATCTAAAGGCCGTAACCCCAATTCGGACCTTCTAGTGACTGGTAAAGATGAATTAACATCTGGACATCATGCTGGTGAGTGATGAGGGACTAGAGATCACATCCAGATTAGGTTCATCTGGTTCCTGATGTCATTTAGAGGACATTTATACTTATTTTTTATTTATATTTATAACATTTATAACTGAAGATTCAAAAGCAAAATTACTGAAAGCTGAAAGAATTTGAACAAAATCTAAGAGAAAAAAGCATGTAGGAAAACCATGATGAAAATCAATATTTTATAGCAAACAGGCATAATTAAAAAAAGAGGATAGTTTGGACTAAAGTCCTGCCCCTGTTTAAAAGAAAATCAAAGACAGGAATATGAAAAAAACCCAAACATACACTTAGGAAAAAATAATAGCAAGCAATTGTTCCAAATTAAAAGCTTATTTTGTAGAGTTAGTGTGATAAATGAAAATGTCAGGGAAGAATTATGACAAGTCTAAAAGCAGCAATATTAACATGATTTTAAAGGTATATTAGGAGTAAAAAAAAAAAGTCCAGTAATGTTCCAGGCCCATTATTAGACAAAAGTAGTTAAAAATACACAGAAAAATACAGAACTTCCTGTAAATCAGAAAGATGTTAATCTGACTTCAGTCCCAAGAAAATTAATGAAAAAGCTGATACTAGATTCTTTTAATTAAGAAACAGGAATAGAAATAGGGCCAATCAATGTGACTTTATGAAGAACAGGCTTAGCTGGACAAGCCTGACTAGAGTCTTCAAGAGAGCTACAAGTGTGTTGGACAAAAAAAATTGTGATGACATAAACTCCTTAGAGTTCCTTTTTAGAAAATCAGGCATATACCATAACAATATAGTACATGTCAAATGGATTAAGAACTAGCTAACTGACAGTTTGACACTTGGGCATAATTCTCTGAAAGTGGTATTTTTAACAGTCTCTGCATGGATCAAAAGTAGACACAGAAGAATAGGGCTGCTGCAGTTGCCCAAAGGGGTTTACATTTTCTCTCATCACATTTAATATTTTCATCCAAGAAGTAAATATATAATCACTACAGCAAAATGGCAGATGTTGAGAGGAACTGGGTGGTCACTAATTGTAACCTGACACACCTGATAAGCTGGGTCCAAATCCATTTTAACACAGTATTTAATTGCCTCTTGCAAACTAAAGCTGCTTATTTTAATGCATTACAGATTTGCTGATGCACAGATGCATCCCAAAGAACCAGTGGAATCAGAAACATAATGTGCAAGAGGACAAGAATAATGTTATTGCTGTATTGAAGCCACTGGTGAGAAAGGTACCAGAGCACTGTAGTAAGTTCCAGTGACCAAAGAAAAAAGTCCTTTAAAAGTTCCTGAAAAGTAGAAGAGGTGTGGAAAAGAGATGCTATAATACTGTGACAGACTGAAAGAGCTCAACTTTAAGTAATCTGAAACAAAACCAAGCAAACACTGAGCAAGGTCATTTGATTTCGCTAAACAATTCTTCAAAGTAGGCATAAGACGCTGAATTCAAACAAGAAATAAAGCAGCTAATGAAGGCCACTGCAAAAAAAGATGTTGGAAAACAGCACATTTTTTTTCATTGTTCCGATTTAAAATTCTTTATTTGATGTCTTTCTGGAAGAAATATGCCAGCTTAACTCCAGAGTCTGCTGGGTGAAAAACAAGACTCTTTTGGACAAACAAATGACTCTCCTAGTTTTCTAAACACCTGAAATTATAAAACAAACTAGACTGTAAAGTATGTTTTCTGGATAAGAAAGTGTATGCTATGTGCACCCAATGGCAAAATGCAATACAAACAATGTTTTAGAGCTGAACAAGAAGTCTCTCCAAAAAGCTAATGTTGGGGATTTTCTATTTGTTATATAGATTTTCTGGAAGAACTCAAATACAGAGGAAAGAATATTGACATCAGTCTTTGGAAGTCAGGATATTGGGGCTCTTTAACTGTATTCCTTGCTGAATCCCTGTATTCACTTCATGGGAAAGAGTTTTTTTCCATTGATTTCAGAGTAACCATCATGTTATCATACGCTTAATTCACCACGCTCTTAAAGAGCTTTGAAAATTGCTGAAACCTAGCAAACTGCTGCTTTTAGCCTAAACTCCTTCTGGAGTTTTGGTTGTGGGATGAGGCAGACAGGACCGGGTGACTTGCCTGTTCCTGAATGGGCAGATATATCATTTGCTTAATTGCATGTATTGCTTCCTCTTATTCATACTATAAATGCTTACAGTTCAGGAGCTGATTAGCACCTTCCCTTCTTTGTGAATGTATCCTCTTCACTACAGGCCCCTGGTAATTACCTGTTGTTTAGCCTTTCTTGGTCTCCTCCTTGAAAGCCCCCCCATTACCCTCCTAATGTCCTGTGAAGTTGAATGCATTGCAGGATTTTATTGCTACATTTTTTAGTTTAAAAAACAAAAACTGACTAGTTGCTGAATATAAAGGCAAGCACAATACTCTGTAAAGCTTGGAGTAATTCAAAAGCCTGGAGAGAGAATAAATTTAAATCTTCAGCCAGTTGGCATCGGAGGCTTCTAACACGCTTCCTAGGCTGAAGGACTTTATGTTGCCCTGTGCAAGATGTGTTTCTGGAAAGAAAGATGACTCTTTCCAGTTGCACATGTCTGCTTGCTCTCTGCAGAGAAACCTAAGAGAAGTTTGCCATGGGGCTGGATGCCGGGGGATGTCCCATATGGACCCTGGCTGACCCTGACGACACTTTGGGTTTGGTCTGCTCCTCACAAAAGATGCTGATGTTACAGCTCTACAAAATTAAGAGTTTGCTGTACTGGGTAAAGGGTATAGGAAAGGAAAGTTCAAGAAGGAGTTGACCAGTGGCACATATGCACTTCTGAGCTAGTCAACTACAATCGGTTATGACTTGAATTTTTTGGTAACCTGGATATCTGTTTTCTCAGAACTGTATCAGTTCATTTTACGTAGACCAGGATGAGGCCTTCCTAGCCTCATTATTCCATCAGCACAGTCCTACTTTAAAACAATGGTTGTACCTTTCTATTTTTCTAATTAATTAATACATTACACCTTCTTTGACAGTATAAGATCAAATAAAATTGTCTATAGAGTAATAGCAATAATAATAATAATAATAATAATAATAATAATAATAATGTGTACAAAAATTTGGAGGGACCTGAGTAGTTGAATCTCTTGTATGTTTATCCAAAATGTCAACCCTTCCTTTGAATGGCTTCTATATTAGCATGTAGAGAAAAGGTCATATAGTGACTTTGTTATAACCTTAATGTGGTATTAGCATTAATACTTGATATAAACTCAGCTAAACAAAGAGGTGAAAGAAATAAAAAAGTACTTAGCCCTGGGGTTTTAACTGAATATTGAAATTTGCAGTAAAATTCACCACCATCACTTCTCACAGTGATTCCACGCTACCTGAGAAAATACCAGGCTGCCTCACTCCACTGTCTTACCAACAATTACTTAAAAATAACTTGTAGAAAATCTCCATTTGGTACCTGAAGAGTTAATCAAACCGTAGCTGATCTGGGGGAGTTCTTCCCTGCAGGTCCTCAGAGACAATTGTAATTAATTTGATCTTCTCCAGTCATTAACTCAGATTCATAGTGAGCTCTCCACACACTGCTCTATTAATTCACTGGAGATCAGTTCTCAGGATTCATTCAGTTAAGCAGCACTGCTGGATTACATTTTAAAACCCTTTAAACTGGTTGTAATTGATGTCTGTTTATAGAAGCTTACTTTAATGGAGTCAACGTGAGATGAAAATCTACCATACTAGTCTAAGATAGTGCCTTGCTGTTTAAAACCTGTCTCCAGAGGCATTCAGTTAAATAAGAGACACTGCAAAATAAAATAAATTCCTCATTAATCACCAACCTACTCTTGGCATTTTTAAAATAGTTTTTGGTCCTCCTGTCTCTGGTACCTTGGAAATGTCTCTCAAGTAGATCTTCTCTGTGTAGTAACGTACACATTTGTTAGGTATTAAGACTTGATCCTGAACCCGGCCAACAAAGCTCCTGTAGGCTTCAGTGTAAAGTCAACAAGGGGGAATATAAAGAGAAACATTGTCTTTCATTAAAGTCTCAATGCAGCCAGCACTATGGCTGTACTTCTCACTGTCAGATAGCAACCTGCTTTGTAAGCAGCTCTTCCCAAAGTCCTGAAACATCAAGACATGGACATTAGCAGTCTGCAGGCTGCATTCTGCTGCTGATGTTCAGCGACTGAAGCATGAGTTGTGTAATTATGTTACTGCTGTTTAAATACCTTGACTTTAATTTCTGTCTTCTGCGTAGCAACAGACAGTTACAATAATGGCATTTAAAACAGAAAGTCTGAATACAGAGGCTGGTCAAAAATACACAGCTTGGAGCCGCCATTGAAGCGATATAGGAAGAAGACTGCTATTTATTATATTTCAGGCAGACGACTGGAAATTCAACCGATCCTCTGTGGGCCATTAGCTTTGTGCATTCTGCTTCCACACTTCGACTGTCTCATACCTGGCCATCTCGAAGCAGAGGAGCTTGTGTCTATCTGTATCTATGTGGCCAGACATAACCTGTGTTACATGAGACAAAATACCTCAGGTAATGTTCTCTGAAGTAGCTCATTGACCACAGTATCTCTGTTTATGGAAAACTAATTTGAGACCACACACACTTGATTTTCTTTCTAAGCACTCAGAATTTTAGCTGAAATGAAGAACAATTTCAGATGTTCATTTTCTCTGAAAATGAAACCCAAGGTCTCTTACCTTGCCATCCAAAACCCACAAGCATCACAAACTAATATTCATCCAGAAAATAAACCAGGGCTTTTTGTTGGTCTCCGTGGCCACAGAAGAAAGATAAACCTATTATTAAATTATCTACTATTACATCTGCTGTTATCCACCATTCATTTGTAACTTCTTTACAGGGCTGTTGTGAGGCTAAATTAATAGCTTTAAAAGCTTGCAAGATCTTGGGTGGAAGACGTTATTTAAATGCAAAATCAAACCATTGCATGACATGGAGAAGAGATTCCTATCTTGCAGTACCCTGTTTTAGAAGAATGTGTTTCAGACATCCCTGCTTTGTGCACAAAATGCGAAGAAAAATGAGAGGTTTAGTAAGTGAGTTTAGTAATGACAGTCTTAATATTCACAGGGCCAGATTCTCTTTTGTTTTACAGGAAGCAGGTTTGTGTTGCTCTGCAGGTAAATCAGTAAAGAAAATAGTGCTCAATATGATAAATTTTTCCAGGCTATTTTATCTGCTCAGTTTTGTGTGTTCAGGGGAAAGATCATGTATATCTTGTATACACAAATAGTAGAGGGATGGAAAATACTGGATATACTTTTTTCTCAAGTCCTAATTGCAGCAACATATTTACTCAGCATTCTTTAGGTCCCCTCAATCACTCATACTTGAAGTATGGCTTGAGTGCATAGGGACAGTATGTGCTTTCACAACAAGATGAGACAAATTGCAACAATCTTCTTTAATGTGATCTCATACCAGATGAGCTGAACAATACTAGAGGAAGCCAATGGCAAACTTGACTGTTTTCTGCCAAATAAAAGTGAGGTGGAAATGGAGGTCGGTGATTTTCTTGGCGATAGTGTTCTTGTCAGAAGTGAAAAGGAACTGGGGTGCTGCTCACAGCAAATGCAGTGGGTAATTTTGTTAAGTATACGTTAGTCACTGCAGCTTATAATATACAAAAAAAGCCCAACAATGTTGTTTGCTTCTCCAAGACAGGAAAGAATCTACAAATAAGGCACAAGCAAAAAGCTGCAAAATAGAAAGAGGTGGCTTGCACTTTTTTGTATTTACCTTTTTTATTTTTGTGGGATAAGCCACCATACCATGTCAGCATCATGGAGCTGTTAGTAAGTTAATTCTGTGAACAGGTAGGGGATGGTGCATTCCAATTTACTGACAGGGAAACTCATGCCCACGATGGGTTTGTGACTAGCTCGGTGTTGCACAGTGTGTCTGTGACATGCTGGGAAAGAGAAAAAATTTCTAAAATTCATACCAGGGACTTGATCACAATCCATCTTTTTCACCTGCCAACATGAAATGAAAATTCCTCAAAAGGTCAGGCAGGTACCTAAACAGTTGCTTAATGATAATTTCCTCTGCTTTTGCTGAACTTGGTGTAATTACTCACTATGCTTTACTGGCAACACTGGAGGTCACCCAGATAGGTGCCCTCCATATTTACCACACTGGGGACTTACTGCCACCAGCAGCTTCTCTTCTGTTGACGTGGAACTATTTTAAGGATGGAAGAATACTTTGAGTGTCAAAACCACTCTGAAAAGGGAGACAGCATTAGTGGTACAAGGTTCCCTGTACTCAACTCCCCTGTACTGTGAGCAATGCAAATGTGGTTCCCACATCGAGTTACACCATAGGACCATGGGCAGGGTGCAAACTGCTGGGAAATCCAAGCCTGTGTGAGGAAGGAGATTTGAAGGTCAGCAGATGGCACATGGACCTTAACCCATCTCGCCACCAGGGGAAGCCCTGACATCTCCTGTTTATGAACTGCTCCAGGATCTCCTCATTCAGCTGTCCATTGACCAGCTCCCAGGGTCATAAAACACTGGCCAGCAGGCCTGCACCAAGGAGCAGTCTGAGATTCAAGGGTTTCAAAACATTTCAGACGCTCAGTAATCAATACATTACTACATTAATCTACCGCACACACGCTTGTCTCAAAGGACTGTTAATGGAAGCATTCCAGATACAAACATCTGTGTTAAGGATGAAAAGTCTAGTTCTCTGCCCAGAAGAGTAGCACCTTCAGTGTTACCCAGGCGTATCCAGTTTGTATCTATACAGGATGCTCACACCTAAATTTTGAGAGCCCTGAATGTTTGATCTGACACCATAAACCGCATGAAAACATGAAATCCTTACCTATCAACTTCTGGATACTTGGCTGGCATAGTCCATCTCCAGATAAACCACTAACTTCAGTAAATTCATCTGCATATTTTATAGAGAGTCTTTTGAGACTGTATCCCACTCCTGTTCCGTTGCCGTATCTGTGCACCTGTCACACTGGGAAGGAGCAGTACATTTCCTGTTCGGAACCAGTGACTTTCACTCGCATGCAGAAAACATCACCAGATTTCACATGAACACCAGGTCTGTGAATGACTTTTGGTATAAATGAACACTCTGTGTTAAATCTGGCATGCTGTTTCCATGGGGGCGTGGGGACATATTTCACATATCTGCATGCAAGGATCTGCACCATTCTTTCTGTACAAGGACAGGTGAAGACCAAGCACCCCCCTCAGCTGGAGCACTGGTCCTGGCAAAGGTACTGCTGTAACCTCTGACACTTACCCTGGGGCCTCACACCCAGAGCAATGAATAGGAGGAAAAACTTAATTTTGCCTGCTTTGTCATGATGGAAGCAGAGTCTTTCCTAAACCTTCTTCCTGAAGAGACAACTCAGTGAGGCAAAATTGGAATATGAAGGGATTTTCCCTCCGAGATTTAAAATGCTGATGGTTATGTGGTGGGTGAGAGAGAAGTAAAATCAGCTTTGTGATACATTGCAAGCTCCAGTTATAACTAGAGAGAGGCCACCATTTTACTGAAATAAGCGCAAAATATCTTTGCTTTTTATTTTGGAGGAGAACAAGAGGAGTTATGGACTGAAAGAGAGTTTCTCTTTTCGGAAGATATAACGCAGTGTTATACCGAAGTGAATATATCTTTCAAGTTTCAAATGTGAAAAGCAGTGCCATTTACTGCCCACAAGCCACAGAGCTCAGTGGGTAATAACAAATAGTTCTGTCTTCATCAATCCATACTGTTCTCAACAATCCTGCCCAAAGCTGCTTCTGGGTGATCATCAGAGTTTGATAAAGTGATTACTAGATAATGCTATCAAATAACTATCATGATTAAACAAGTTTCATGAGTCTTGAAGCACTGGAGCACTTTACGTGAGGAATGAGTTTCTCCTTCAAACCGCATAATAAAAATATATTAAACAAAATGGGTTTTGAACATCATGTTGAAATTAGATCAAGAAGAATTAAGTTTACATTTTCCGACTAGCTACAAATACGGCAAACTACTTTCCGATGAATAATGCAATTACTTTAAGTGGCAGAATTGTTTTCCAGTCTCCTTTCTTTGTGGTTTCCCCCCGTGTGTGAAATCTGTAGCAAGGTTGTTACACCCGTCGCAAGGTTGTTACACCCGTCACTGTGGCTCTCTGCACACCCGGGCTATATTATGAAATTACATTGCAGATCTCCTCTTCTCCACCCAAAGTACAGACACACAAATCGGCCAGAGAACAATTTGCAGCTGTTCAAGATTTTTTTACATCCAAAATGCGAAAAGCTGTTAAACATAATTTGAGCTCAGAGCCCCATGTAATCCTGAGGTTGAGATGAAAGAATTAATTATCAGAGTGCTACCGATTCAGATTATATGGGAAATCAGAGTGACCTGTGCTATGAAATATTTGCAGAAGCTGAAATGACCACCAAATAAATTGATGGTGGCGTTTATTACGTACAATTGATAAATAGAAGGCAAAAGATCTACTATAGTACAAACATGATTATCTTGAAGACGGGAAGGACTTGGAATAAAGTCAGACAACAGAGATTCTAGGTCATCAAGAAAACCACAAATACAAATATTTGCTGGCTATCCCTCCTATCCTCCTTTTGATGCCATTGGTATACAGGCCATTTAAGATCTTTTGGTTCAACTTCCTCCATAAAACAGAATTCAGTAATTTGTGATTCTCTTATGCTTGTCTCAAGTTTAAATGACTTCTCTTTCACTTCCAGAATCAGCATAACTGTGTCCCAGACTGGAATTCACATCCTAATTCTTATCACACGTGCCTGTCACCCTGTGGCACTCTATGTGCCCCTGTCAGGCCCTCCTCTGACTTCTGCTTCCTAACTTCCTATGTCCTGTCCCTGACCTGTCAACTGTTCAAAGCTCAAGACCCAGCTACCTCCTCTTCATCCCAGCCCATTCCCCAGATCCATGCTCTTGCACTCATGCATCAACCAATTCCTGAAACAATAATGCATTATTTTTGAAGAACCAACCAGTACCATACACCCAAGCTATTACTCCTGTCTGCCTTCCACGCAGTAAGTCCTACAGGGCATGGACTCCCTTTATATTTATGTCTTGTACAGCCCCAAGCACACCATAAGCATTTAATGCATAAAATAAATAACAAGAGACATGCAGGTCTGCTGGAGACAAGAGGGAGCATTGAAGAAGCCAGATTCAGCTAATCAAACTTGCATTGTGTGAGGTGGGGCTTCAACTTACAAAACAGTCAGAAAAGATAACTGGGGCAGGAAGAAAGAGACAGGCAACTCTTACTACTGACCCAGGAAAGATTCTGGCAAGTCTTAATTTAAAGACCTGAAATAACCTTTCTGAGTGCAAAGGCACCACCCATACATACATGGCAGGCGTTTCGATACTCATCTGAGCAGCACAGCTCCCATTTGCACATGAAAACCTTTTGGGTGTCAGAGCATTGTTTTAAAGATATCAAGGACAGAGAAATTTACCACAGTCCTGATTATTCAATGGTTAAATACTATGACTTTTATCAAAATGCATCTTTTTACGATATAACTTCAGCTTCCTGTCATCCGAAGCTATAGCTTTCTCTGTTGGACTGATTTACTGCGAGTCTTTACTGTAAGTAAAAAAGTTTCCCTCATTTAGGCACTTGTAGGCAGTCATTATTTTTCTTTTTTTTTTTTTTCTTTTACAGCCAGAAACACCAAACTTTCTAAGTTTCCAGATGTAAAGCATACTTTCCAACCCTCCAGCCATATTTCAACCTCTTTCCTGCATCTTCACCAATGTAACCAGTTCTGATGGATGTCTATCAAAAGTGTGCAACTGTTCTTGTGAGGCTCCTATCAGTGCTGTAACAGAAACAGAATCTCCCCTCTCTTGTCTGTGCATAGAAATAGCTCCACTCATCACTTTTAAGGCAATTAAAATAGTTTATATTGATTTAGTAGCTCCCAGTAAGTTCCCATTTCAGTTCCTGTTCCACCATTCAGTATGAAACATGTTCAGCCTTAATCTGGGGTTAAATTAATCATTTAAACAATAATGTTGCATGATGCAAAAGTAAATGCATTAATGCAGATGTGAGACTGTAGTTTTGTTCGTGCTTTTTGGGGGGGGGGGCGGGGGGGGGGTTGTGTGTGTGTAAATTTGTTTTACTCTTAGAGTACTAATATGCATTAGCTATTGCATCTTTGTGCAGACATGGGAAGACAGCCTTTACTGTGCTGATGGCAAGTCAGCCCAGAGCTCCCCAACCAGGTATGACCTGGCTTTGGGAGGTGACACAATGTACAGCATCTGGTGTCCACCAGGATGTTACAGAACAGCAATCTCTGCATCTTTGTGGTCTCACTGAGGAAAATGCTCCTTTTCCAGCAAGGCATCATAACCATACCTATCCTATTGACAAATTCTTTCTGTTTACTGAAGTTCATCAAAATACCAGAGATATATCTTCTACAAAAAACAGACTCAGGAAAAATTTAATTCCCATGCTTTAGTTGTTTCAGTATTAGCTTTCTATTATTTTATCCATGATTCCATCTTGATGGATAAATAGGATAGTACAGTAAGCAGCCCCAGGCTCTGAAGTTGTTCCAAACACATAGGTTATTATTTCTTAAAATCCAAGAAAATAAAAAAGCAAAACAAACAAACAAACACCAAACCCCAACTAAATACTTCTGTTTATTCAGGTGGGCATCTTATTTTCATCAAAGTTACCATGAATGCAAATAAGAGATATGGGGGTTATTAATGAAAAAGTCCTTGCTTGGGTCCTTTTCAACACCTTTTCCATTTGAGTGATGTGGCTCAGCATTTTTTATTAGTAGTATTTATACATCACCACAGGTGAACCTGATGCTTTAGAGACCTAGAATGACAAGCCCCTGCCCTAAGGTGCTGACAGTCTAAATTAGATGTACACAGTGAAAGATGACCATAAACAGCAGAAAGAGGTGTGGATTAAGAGTGTTACAACAGGAAAAGAACAACATGTGCTGCCACACATTTCTAATAGATGCTAATATGTCTGTTTCCTTCAGTTCTTTGATTTATGTAAAACAAATACCCTTAAACACCAGGAATTAGGGGAGATATTTGAAAAAAGGGTTTGGGAAAAAAAAGAATGACTTAAGGCCCAACAAAGTAAGGGAAGTCTTCTTGTCTGTCTTGTGTTCTGTGTCAAATCCTACCACCTGAATTATGATGGGAAGAGAGTTAAGGGAGGGAAACCACAGTAGCTTGTCTACAGAAAGGTTTTATCACTCTCTGGCAACACCACAGCATACAGAAGGCCTGTTTATTTTGTATTCTCTTATAGACAGATGGAACCATTTCAGAGACCATTTACACTTTGGGAGAAATACCAGTGTTTCAGAATCAGAAACAAATTATTTTTCCCTATGAAATTAAAATTAGAAGACAAAAAAAACCCCCCAAACCAAAACCCAAAAACAAAACAACAAAATCACCATGTGAAAAAGATGAGGTCCTCAAAACATTGCACTTGAATTGTTCTGTAATTTCTTTGCCAGGGCAAGGAATCTTTCTTACTAAGTGTTTTCACAATGTCCTTATTCTTCAGTGGGATGCCTGGATGCTATACAGTAAATCATAACCACAGGAAGAAAAAACACATCACTATATCTTAGAAATGCACCTGAGATGTAATGTGCAAAGGCACATTTTTATATCACTATTGCCGATACAAATTTCCCTCTCTAAGGTGTGACACAGGATCTGGGTCCCTCAGGACATTCATATAAGGAAAAAACCACGTAGGGATGGGAGTCAGTAAAGAGGAGTCAGGGTCTTTGTTTTTCAAAAGTGTAAGACTGACTGCATGACATCAGACCTGTTTAACATGATATACAGTCTCCAAAAATGGCTGTTGGTAGACTTTTAGGATGTTAAGAGTGATCCTTCCCTTGACAAACCATCCCAGGATCCAGAAATCAGCACTCAAGGGGCTTCCTCAGCCTGAGGTCACATCTCAACCACTGAATTTAATTACTATGAAAAACCATCAAGCTAATTCGTCATTAATTTCTCTGGTCCTGTTTGGAACTCATTTATACTTTTTGCTTCCACAGCTCCCTGTGGATACAAGTTCCACAATGAAATACACACTGTGAGAAAAAGTATGTCCTTTTGGTTGTTTTGAGGCTATTTTCTGACAATTCCAAGGGGCAGCATGTGCCAAGTAACTTTCCTTTTTAGTTGCTCTATGCAGTTCATGGCTTACAAACTTCTATACCCTACTCTCTTTTTTAAAGTGAAGCAATCTATTTAATTTGCCCTTGTCTAAAGCAGGGCATTCACTTTTGAACATTGTGATCACCCTTCTTTGGCTCTTCCTAGTTCTATTATGTCCTGTGTCAGGGGTTAGCAACCAAAACTGGGTAAGATACCCAACATGTGGACAAACTGTATCTGAAAAATAGCATCATGATGTTTTTGGCTTTTGCTCTCTCCATTTCTTCCTAATAATTGCTAACACTTTAATGGTCCTTACTCATAAACTGACTCTGATGTCCCACCTCACTGCAAAACTCATCATGGCCCTCAAATCTTTTCTAGTTATTTAATTTCCACAAAGTCTGGGATGTGGTGATATGGAGGACTAGTTGAGCCAACTAAGGGAATTTTAGGTGGCTTTGTTATTACTTTAAGAGGCATCTCCACAAATGTTAGAATACATCAAACAGGCTCCTACTCAGGGCTGAAACTTGCAAATCAGCTTTCCAAGATTTCTTCTTGCTCCTTATGTGATAGTGGCTCCATGACAGAGAACTAAAGTTGCCAAGTAGGGAAAAAGTACTGACCACTGCATTTGCAGCAGGTATGCTCTTGTTTACTTTTCTCTGTTAGTCCCACAGCAGCATAATATGATTCCCTTTCTTTGTTTACCAACAAAGGTGGGTCACATCATGGCAGATTCAGAATCAAACACAAACTGTTCTTCAGTTCTAAATGCTGCCTTACTCTGATGAGCTGAGTCTGTATTGTCACACACACAAGATGGGCAATTCAGAGCTATATTCAAATAATGCATTTCTCCAAAGCTTACTTTTAATAGATTAAGTTCTGTCATTCTTGCTAAGCTTAAGTAGTTCTTTATCCTGAAAAGACTTCATTAAAGAGAATATTTAAAAAGGAATTTTGCAAGACAGGTAGCTATGGGAGAAGCAAACTTTGAGTCTTTACGTTGAAAGGTGTATCCACTCTACAATCAGATCATTCTTCCTGAGAATTTTCTCAATTTTAAAACTTGAATTAAAAAGAATCAAACACCTACTTTTTGAGAACAAAGTTGTAAGAACTGTTTAGCAAGCCCACACACATTCAATTATTTTAATCTTCAGTCATAAGTCAATACTTGGAGCACTTTAATCATTTTTGATTCTCTTCCTTGAACTCCCTTCAATTTATCAATGCCTTTTTAAATACAGATTCTGTAAGATGTAGTGGAGTCATTTTTTATGAAGAAATGAGTGGCCATTAGCAATCTGCTCAAGTGAAAATAAATATTAAAGATGAAATATACTTTTGAATAGAGTAACTTATGTCATGTTGTTGAAAATCAGCTTTCCCCCTTTTTTGAAAACCATATACATCTTTCATTAGAACTGCATTCACTGGACTTTTTGAGGCATTCATATGGATGTGAGATTCGGCTTTTGTTCATGTGTGTGTGACTGGGTGTATTTTAATCTCAGAGAGCTGGTTAGTGTCCTGTAAAACTGAGGGATTCTTCACAGTGCTCAGTGTCAATGAGGAGTCAGAGGGAAGAACAGAGCAAAATACTCCTGATCATCAGATATATAAGCTTGGTCAGATCTGAATTACACTACAGTTCTGCCAAAGAGTCAAGCAAATCCTAGCTGCAACAGGCTTTAGGACTGTACCATTTTCTGCATTATTTACAGGCTGGTTAGTGATCAAATCACATTTGGGAAATTAAAAAAGTGGAAGCAGTCAAGCAAATTAGTATGTCCTATTTGTGTATACTGGTCTATGCACATTAAAGCAGTTCTTTACTTTTCTTTCCCTGCTTAAGAATATCTTGTTTCTGCAGTATGTGAAACTATTAAGCTGTTCCTTTCAAAGAAGACACATTGGACAGTATTAACTCATGGGAACTGCTGTGAAGCAGCAGGTGGGTGAGGTCAGCAGGATCAGCAAACAAACACAAACAACTCTGCATTGTCTCCCAAAGTGACACTGATGGGAACAAAGCCTTAGTTAAGATCTGTGAAGGCAGCTCACTGACTTTGGCAGCTGCGCGTGGGCTCAGCATATGTGATGGTACAGGAGCAAATACAACCTCCAATTCCTTCAAAAATCAGACCACGGTGGTGAAATTACCATAACCACATTACTGCTTATGAGATGACTATTCTATAGGACGTTCAAGCACTCAGAATGATATCTCTGGAAATAGATACATACTTCACTTGTATACTCTTCTGGGCTTCAAGTTATACTCTCAGCTTATTTACTAGTACATCTATGATCACAGATATTTTAGATGTACTTGCTACCTGAGGCATGTCTCAGGCTGGTCACCTAAAAATTGAGGCATTTGGAGCTTGTGGCTTTCACTTCACCATCCTTATTTTCCTACATCCAAAGAGCTCTGAGAGTTTCGGAAGGGAAACCTTTTGTACTCAGTAAAAAAAAAATAAGTCTAAAATGTATGTTGACACTTGAGGCCAAATTCACCCATCTAAAACTGTGCACCTCAATTTATCTTAGACACTACTGGTAGCCAGTGGACAATTACAGACTTTTCTTACAAGTGACTCACACCTCAATCAGCTTATTCAGCTTCTACAGGTGTTCCTCTGTGCGGGTTTACTTCAGATGGCACTTAGGGGGACCATGTTCCCAAAATACATGCCTTAGGTGTGAAGAACTGAGGCATCTGTATCATATAAACTGCGCTGAAAATTTCACCTCCCTTTCAACAGACAATGCAAGCCTGCTGGACTTTTCAGCCTGGGAAATGGCTGCAGCGACAACACCTTTGGGATTATCAGCTTTTCTGGAGAAGCCATCCCTAGGTATCCTGAGTTGAGGTTTTACTAGAGGCTAAATGCGATGCTCGCCTCCAGCTTCAGTTCTGGCACTCCCCCGTCCTTCTCAGCACTTCTAGTAAAGGAGACAAACACCTTGAGAATCCATTTTTGCACCTCAGCCAGGTGTTCCCTCTAACATGAGGTGGGAAAACAGATTTTAAACCTGGTGCAAAGCAACGAGGTTCTGTCTAAGCGTGTATCTACTTACCCAGATACTGCTAAAGCCACTCGAGCTTCCTGGAAAAGACTTATTTCTTTGAAGGTGGACTAGGCTGATCTTAAATTGGACATGTCTATATTACTTCCTGCAAAACTGCGTATCCTTTCTGAGGGGCATAAATTTCTTTTTTATGACTACAGTGATGCAAAGCAATTTTAAATGCCCGGAGGAGAGAACTAGAAAAGACGAATGAAAAGGAACTGAATGATTCATTAGACTCTGAAGAAGATTTGATGAGGAATTCTGTAATTCTGGACTTTTAATTTAATTGTGCCTCTCTCTATTACTTTTCCCCCTTCTTTACCTTCATAAATATATAATTTTTAAGAGCTCCTTATCTTGCAGCACATAGTAAGAAATATAACACTGTTTATTCTGTTTGGACAGTACATTTGGGGTTTGAGGTTGGTGATTTATCAGTCTTCTCAGATACTAAGTATACCTGTATACCTGGAATGTCCTGATTCCTGTTTCAGTAAAGTTATGCCTTTGACATAAATTTCTTACTATTTTTGAACTTCATAGCATTTTCTGTAGGTAGGAGATGAGTGCTATGATCTCTCTGCTCAGGTATTGGCTAAAATCTCTCCTCACTCACATCGCTCCAAGGCACAGGAGTGCTGCTGAAATCAATGGAGCTGTTTTGGATTTGCACTACTGTGAGCACAATGTCGCTAGTGTCTGTATCTAAGCATTCTTGAGAATATTGTTACAATTCAGATCAGACTATGAACTTTGCTATATGATACTCAATCTGTATTTTGGAGGTCTGAGATTTTTTCCTGATACTATAACTCTTCATAGCAGTCTCTCAGCTGTTACAAAGAATACTCTACTAATGTGTGTGAGATGAGGTTCTAGCCTCCTTGTTACAAATCCGATTTGATTCCTTTTTGTTTCAATAGGCTTTGGCTCAGTCTTACAGCATTCCTCTAACCTACTTGCTCTGAAACCTATTCCCTTTAATCTTGTTTCAAAGATTTGGTTGATTTCTGTGTTCACTACTATTTTAGGCTAAGGTTCACCTGCAAACCAGCTACTCAAACAGAAGTGACCAAACGCAAAAAGAGACTTTCCTATTATTGGACAAGGCAACAGAAAACAAAGTATCTTAATTTCTTCTTTATAAACTGCGAATTGTTCAGCAGAAGTCTGAATTATTCACATGTACAGACATTATATGCAAAATTATCCCAACACACCCTGCTAGATCTGCCAGCACATTGGAGAAGCAAGATGGGAAAGATTTTCTTGCAAGATTTTCTTGCAAGAAATGCAGAGAAAGTAAAAAGTACCTTCTTTATTTACCCTTGAATTATCTTCTTTAATGGGGCTTTTGCTACTCCATGCTGAGTTTCCAACAGGTAACAACTATCTCTCCCCTTCTCCTGATTGCTTTCTCACCTCAGTAATTTTTTCCTGTTTTTTTTTTTCCACACAGCTTTTCATCTCATACAGAATATTTCCCTAGGCAACTTTGTTATTAAAAATATTTTTATTTTCTTCCACATGTCCTATCACCTACATTTTCAGAGAACCCACGACACCTGTCCTTCCTTCTCAGTGGAACCATTTTACGCATTATTTTTCCTTCCATTTTACAAGTATTATGGCCAACATTTGAAATCAAAGAATCATCTCCTTTGAGGGTTGCACTCTACTTCCACTACACCAAAATGCAAAGTTTATGAAAATGAGTAGTACTCAGCAACACACTGCACAGCTAAAGTTCCTGCAAATTCATTATTAATTTCAAATCAGCTAGGGGAAAACAAGGAACAGCTACAATACTTCAACAGTGTCCCTTTGTTTCTGAACTACTCCAACAACAGGCTTGTTTTTTGTCAACTGTTTTAATGACAAATGCTGAAATGTAATTTTCCTCCCCTCTCTCCCCCATTACTACTTAACTGTACTTAGGTAATTCAGAAAACCACTGACTTGGGAATTTCATCCCAGACCCTATAAATATGCTTTTTCAGCATGACTCAATAGAACCACCTCTCTTTTGTAGTTACGTGTTTGCATGATTAAGAGTAAGTACAGCTATACCTAGAGAGAGAGAGACACACTGCTCTAGGTACAGGTATAGAAAAAGGTATAACTATAGAAATTGTTAAATCAATCGGATACTTGTATGAAAGGAACCTAGGATGTAGCTCTGGCACTTACCTGTTTTAGCTAGTGATTAATGTCACAAATTTAAAAATATGTATGCAGCTGTTTTTTACAATGAATGAATTATTGCTCTTATATGCTTCCCGGACACCAATAAATCTGAGTTAAAACTCTTCTGGTATAAAAAATAGCACCAGATTCCTGAAAGTCAGCTTTCACTCAGTCAACCAAGAAGCAATTTAATAATTAGACTGCTTAAAGTTCACTTAAACCAATGAAAAGTTCCTCTCCAAAGGTGACCACCATTATTCCGCAACGCTAAAAAAGCTCATCTCTGTCTAAACAGGGACACACAGAGTGAAAAAACACAATATCTAAATGAGGGCATAGAAAAGGAAATGCAACAGTATACAGAGGCAAAACATACGGTTTTCTAAACAGGATCATAGGAAACAGCCATATGGGTCCTAGGATTTCAGCTGGATTCAGAGAGGATCCAAATCTCACCTCACATTTGTTAACGCATCCGTTTTTCCTTTGTTTTCACCTGAATTGTTCCTGCTGGTACACAGGCCACAGCATGCAAGCTATTCACCTCATCATACATCTTAGTGATTTAAAAACAACAGCTGCCCCACACACCTGCTCTGCTCTGCCTCTACCAATCTCACAGCCAGACAGCCTTCGGACAGTGATAACCTGGAGTCCCTGCTCCCTCCAGGAGCAGCAGTGCAGTGCAACGTGCAAGTAGACCGCATTTTACTCCTGGAAATCCAGCGTTTGTGAAAGGGCCCAGATTTCCACCATTTAGAACCAAAGCTGCCTAGAGCTGTGACATTATGGAGAGTCTCAAAGTTCAGGTGGTAACCTGCTGGGCTAGTGTAACTAAAAAGCATTTCAGAGGATATTTAACCCTTCTCAATGTACCACTAAATGCTTCTCAAATAATGGGACCATTTTCTACACTGGATTTGGGCTGGTAGTTTATGTGGGAGAAGATACAAAACTCATCCCACATCTGCAGAGCTGGGCAGACAGTTTTTGCTTTCAAATTTTCTCTTTTATGGTACTTGGCTTTTTACACAGCCCTCCTACAGCAAACATAAGGGACACAACCTAACTCCTTCAAGCTTTTAGCTTGGCCTGTCAGCCAAATTTCTTTAGAAATCCCCATCCTCTTTTCTAAATCTGTGTATTTTTGTTTAAAAGCTCACCTTTCAAAATGCTCAGGGCCATGGTTTCCATCACAGAAACACAAACATCTTTGCTTCGCACCCTTTTAAAAACTGCCCATGAATTCAGATGCCTAAAGATTTATTTAAAAGCCAAACATTAATCACATTTATGAATTATTTCTGTATTTTCATCCTGCAATTCTCTGTTAAAACTGGCAGGTTGTGTTCCTTTTTTCAGCCCAACTTTCAATGCTTTTCTCATCTAACCATTTTTTTGCAGTGTGACCTATAGTATATACACATATTTGTATCTGAGGGCACTTGTGTAACAGCCTCTAA
>WUAM01000287.1:38415637-38443137 GCA_024336885.1 Actenoides hombroni | reverse complement strand
GGAGACTCTAGGTGAGGATATGTTGAAGGATGACAAATCAGCATGCATTTCAACTAAATCCAATAAAAATCTTAATTTAATAATGAAAGAGTATTTTGTGCCACCTCTGTAAAAAATAGTTTCATTACCTCAACGAAGCATAGCTTGTGTGTTGGCTTTTTACTCCCTTAACACTGTAGTATAATTATGGTTTAAATCATCAGGTTTGAAGGAAATTCAGTGAGAAACAGCTGAGCAGATTACGTCACTACTAGTACAAATCTATTTTGTGCAGCTACAGATTTGGGGGTGGGTGTGTGTGTGTGATGAGGCAGAGATGTGACAGAGGGCTCCTTTAACTTTCTCAGCTACTTACCTTCTTCCTGTCCTATAATTCTGTTTTTAGTGAGTGAATGCAACCACTTTATTTCTGCATGAGCTTAACCATTGGTTTACTTTGTCTTGTTCTCTTGCTTAAGAACTTCATTGAAAAAATG
Source organism: Actenoides hombroni (assembly GCA_024336885.1). NCBI lineage: Eukaryota > Metazoa > Chordata > Aves > Coraciiformes > Alcedinidae > Actenoides > Actenoides hombroni. Next base: position 38,442,661 of record WUAM01000287.1, on the reverse strand, counting down.
TTTACTTATCCATAACCCCTGACAAAGTACTCAGTTGGAAAACATGTCTTCCACCTTGGTTCCCTCAAGAGAATTTGTTGTGTGGAGTCCTATTAGACTATTATTTAGCTTTTTCAACTTTTCCATAGCTACATCTTAATTTATTTTCTTTCAAACTAAGAAAATACCCATTATACTACAAAGGACTTGAAACTGCCAGCCTTAATTACTCTGAGTAGTACCACATAGAAATCAGTGGGATAATAATATTATACATTAAAGTACAACTCAACACAGTAAAGACAAGGTATTCTAGAAAACAGGGATACTCAACAGATGGCATTAAAAGACTCCCCCACCTCCTTAACAGCTGTGAAATTAATATATACTTTACAATATAGTCTGTTACAAAATTAACTATAAGAAGAGTGGGAAAAACATGCTGTTATAAAAACAAGACTCTTGCAGCTGGAAGACAAGCTGGATTCCACCCCTAGTCTTAGGTCATCACCTTCTGAATGATGCAACCTTGCTTCTGAATTCATAGCTGGATGTACAACGAACTAATGGTATTTTCTATGTCAAATACGTAACTTTAAAATGTAATGCACATACCTTGTGCATATCATGTGTTTGTTGATCTAATGGACTGAGCAAAACCAAGTTGAAACAAGGTTGTATGGTTAGCTGGCTTATACAACAAAATGCACAGATATTTAGTTGACTCAAGACTTTAAAGAAGTCAAAAGATGTGGAAAGTCATTATCCACTTCACTTCCACTGCTCTTGTAGTTGGAAAGGGACAGCGACAGCAGAGACGAGTTGCTGTGACACTCCTGAAAAGCCATTTGCTTCTGAAAATCAATACGTTTCAACAACTTTGAAAGTGGTTGCTCCCAAAGATAAGTCATAAGTAAGAGGAAGGCAGCAAAAAAACGAAGCTATTATTTTTTTCCGGATTTGCATTTAACAGTTGAGGAATTCATTAATTTAATGCTGAGTATTTCTTCAAAGGTAGAATTGTAAGTACTAATTTTCAGGGAGAAAATTGAAGTGATTATGTTACTCTCTTCACCTTCCCCTAGTCAATTGTTTCTGGAATATAGAGTGCATTTCTGAGGCAACTGGAAGAATTTGGGATTTGTTGGCAATTGGGTGCCACTGCTCTGCTGCTGCTACTTTGAGAACCATCCTGTGTGAAAGTCTCTCCTATCCCAGCACTGCCTGGCCTAGCTTGTGAGCAAAATAAGATGCTTCTCCCATTCTGTGGTTTCTACTTAAATCACAGCATCAGTCTTTTCTTTGTCCTTTTCAACAACCCTGCTTCTAACTCTTCTCTCCCTTCTACTGTATTGGTGATATCTCATATTGACCCAAATGTTTCTTCATGAGGAAACTCCCAGCTGCTTCTTCATACTCTGCTTTCTTCACCCATCTTTCTACATAGTATAGCTCTGATGTCTTCCAAAGTGAAAAGAGGTTTTTCCCTGCCTTCTTGATGCCCAGCCCTTATGTATTTATAGACATTAACTAGATCCCCTCTCCTCACTAAAGATACCCTCATTTTCTTTTGTTCATACCTTTCATGCCCTGCTGTCTTTCTTTTCAAAATACAAACTTATTTAAGTTTTAGAAGGATAAATATAAATATTAAAATATCAGCCTTAACCTCATATTTGACCTCATCTGACACTAAAACTACTGCTTCAGCTGCCTTCTTCAGTTAATAATTAAACATACACTCACAATCACAGCCTGAAGTTGTTTGCTAATTTTACCATTTACTTCTACAACTTGTCTCCCATCATTTGTGCTCAACTAAACCTGTTCAGATTCAATGCTCCATCCTGGAGCACTTCACATCTCACATTTCTAACTGCTTCATTGGCATGCCTTGCAGAAGATCCTTCTAATCCCTCATTCTAGCTTTCTGTAACAGTTTCTTCAGGTCCTCCTAATACTTTATCTGAGTAATCTTGAAGGCACAAATTCAATTCTGTCTATATGCTGACAGCAAACAAATCTGCCTGTGAAGTCCTAAATTGTAGAGTTTCTTTACAGATAGCCTATTTCAAAGTTCTCCCTCTCTGTTTGCACAACCAAAACTCTTGTCCAAACGCTTATGACAACACCTTTTTTTTTTGATCACAAGAAAAGAAATTGGTCTTCTTTCACCCATTTAGATTGCTGCTAGTTCTCCAAGGCTACTATTTGAGATGTCTCTTCACATTGGTTAGACTACCCTCTTCCCATGACGTTAAATACAAGCTGCTTGTTTTCATTTTCAAGGATCTGTATTGCCCACCTCTGCCCTTCTTTTTCCCCCATTATCTCTCATTTACTCTTCAAGGACAGATGGTGTATATTAAAACCATACTGATCACTACTGTTTTACTGCTTCTTTATATTCCCTACCTGGTTATAATAATCTGCGGTCTCCTGTCTTGCATGCAGCTTTGGAATCCCTTCCAGCTCTGTATTTTTTAAGTGCATAGAACAATGGGATCCCAGTCTGGTCCTTAGGCACCAATATAAATTATAAACAGCAACCAAACAAAAATACTATTTTCTTTTTGCAGAAATACCTAGAGCAAGAACAACTTAAGGCGAGCTCTGCCCCATTGCTCTGTGGAAACAGAATAATAAAGAGAAGTTGCAAAACTCTGTGTGTATTTAACATCTACCTTCAGGATTCAAAGGAAAATCTTGTACACTAAACCAAAACCAACAACCTTGAGAAAAATTGCCATCAAATGCATTGAACCATATGAAGTTAGGACTCTCAGTGGACCATATTTCTCTCCCTCTGTCCCCTCAGCCTCCCAAGAAAGCACAAGCGAGCATAACTACCTCTGAGGCAGGTTCTCCCCTTGAACATTTCTGTTAGGACTGCATCCTATTGCTCTGCTTTTGCCAAGGAGCTCTGCAGTGAGAGAATAATAGAGCCCTTTTTGTCCTCCTCCTCATTCAGAATTCTTTTCTGAACTTGAAGTACTGCAAATCTATGGCATCAACACTAAACACTTGTCTCCAGAAACATACATCAAGGGGACAGCAACTAAAATAAAGGCGTTGCTGAGGAATACATAAGAGGGAATGAGAGGGCTAAGTCTTCTTAAACAGAGGTTTCTTTTTCTAAAAGAAACATCTCTTAATCCAGGAGTCTTTGTTCTTTCCAGAAATGCTTCCTTTCTGTAGGTGTTTTTAGACTCTGAGCATGGAAGGGAAGAAAATGGTTTACGGGACATGGTTTAGTGGCTTTTGATATGGCTAGGAATTAGGTTGGACTTGATGATCTTGAAGGTCTCTTCCAGCCTAAACTATTCTATGATTATATAAAATACTGTGTAGAAAGGAAGGGGATCACTGCATATGAAAAGGTTTGGAGGCAGATCTAGGGTTCCAGTGCTCCCTGACTTCTCAGCATCTTAATTCACTCAGCAGTGTAATGGATATAACATTACTTAGTAGAGATATTGTGAAATCTTAAGTAATGGTTGTAAAGCACATTTAGATGGCAACATGATGCAAATCTTCGGCATTGCAAAGCATTATTTCTACACAATAAAAACATAGTAGCCTGCCAGCTTTTTTTTTTTTTTTTTTAAATGTAGCTATGCAGACATTTTCTTTGAAGGCTATCTTTAAATCTACAAACCCACCACAGTAAAATCAACTGTTCTACTAACCAGCCTTGGATATCTTTCAGGAGAATAAACGAGGACATCATTGACTAAAGTATCTCAACAATTTTACCTCCATAACACATAGGAGTTTTTGTCTGTCTTTTATTCTCATATTAAATACATTGTGTTTTATCAGCAGGTCAAAAAAAGCAAAGTGAATGAGCATCTTTTACCACTTTAACATCACATGAAAGAAACTGGTAAGACAAAAAAAGGTGAGGCGTGTTCAACATAAGAAGAAATTATTTCCATTCTAGGTTGATCCCTCACTGTGCTGAGCCCCTGTCTGGTTTATAGTGTAAATGCAATGGATGTTTAAATTTCAAACCATTCTAAAGCAGGACACATTTCCTCCACTCTAGCTGGTTGTGGTGAACCAAATGCATGACCTAAACTTTATTAATCACTTAGCATCACACTGCTTTCTGAAAACTAAATGCAGCAAGTATTTGTCTCCTTGCACTGGGCTGAAGTACCTGGTCATGAGAAACCCAAAGAATATGTTTTAATTGTGAAACTATCTGTTCTTATGCAAAGTTCTTGTATAAAACGGATTCCACCTCCAAATCCCCTAAATAAAACACTAGAGAAGTACATCCATTTATCCAGTAATTTTTTTTCATCCATGAGGTGAGAGAACAAAATGTAATCATAAACACCAGCTAACATAGTAGATGTAATCTCCTGCTTATAGAGATAAGCATAAACCACTCAAACCTAAAAGGAGGACTTGATTTCAGCAACAAGTCATCCAGCTCTATACCACAAACTTTTGAGCATCTGCCCTTGCAGTCTCTTAGCAACTGTACACGAGTCTACATTTAAAATTCTAGAGGGGAACCTGACTTGAGTGTTAGCCTCTTTATCACAGAGTTTTAAATGGGAAAAATTACTGTTACGTTTTTAAATAAACCTTGCAACCTTCTTCCTCTAATAAGCCACATCTCTTAGTTTCAAGTTGAGAGCTGATAGCTCATCCCAAAATTGTGACCTCTTTGTTGCGATGAAAATAATATAGATGCGAAAGATAGTACAAATCCCCTTGGCATGAACTTGTAGACTAGATATACCAGTTTGTACAGGCCCAATTCTACTTCCTACCTTTCCCATTCATTACTTACAACATGTGGTGATTATGTGAGGAATTTACTTGGCTTCAGATCTTTCCACTCTCTTGTTCCAAGGAAATTTTTACTGCTACTCAGGAACAGTTTTCACATTCAGATCACGTCAACCATGATCAGTTCTGATGGGGTCTCCGGTAGAAAACTTCTCAGCTGATGGAAATCTGTTTTGGAGATTCTATTCTATCACCTTACCTGGCATCATTTCTAAAGCCAATGTTTTTAAAAAGTACAAAACCCACCCTGTATGCAGGTTCCTTCCCCCTCCCCAATGAGATGCATGACATCCTGGTTAGTTTTATTTTCTCATTCCTCTTCTCTCCCTTTCTCCTTTATTCTGTCCAGGCATATATGTAACAGTTCTGATAATGTAGTAAGCTTATAGCTCAGATAATTAAACTCTGTTTAACACATCCTTAGTTCAAAGCTACAAAGCAATGTCACTGTGAGCCAGTAAATACTCCTACTCCTCCCAAGAAATGGATATATATGAGAGGTAGTTGAAGTGACTCTTTTATGTACAGTTTTTTTAAGTGACACAGGATGAAAGGTGCTATATACATGTAAGATATACTTTTTTATAGTCCAATATCTTAGTGAAAGGTTGTAATTAGCGTAAGCAGTGTTTAACATAAATCAGAGCTTCGTATTCAACATTTCAAATGCAACATCTTGACAAGATGTAGATTATTTTATGTTGGACATAAAAAGCAGCTTGTAGTAAAATACTGTGATGGTGGTCTAAAGAAGCTTTAAAATCCATAGATGACAAGTTACTGAAATTAGACGAGCCTGACCTGTTCTGCTAGGAACAGCTACTACATCAGGTAGACTTGGTTTTATTTGACCTTAAATTTCTTGCAATTGTTTTCTTTCTGGTGAGTTCTAAATTCCTTAAAGGATTTTGTTGGTGTTGCTGTTCTGGTTGCTTTCTAATTTTGTTTTATACAAGATAGGGTGAATGTTTAAACCGGAGAGAAATGCTAGGAGAGCAGAATGTTCTTAGCACTGCTGGATATTTCAAGTCTGTGATTTATTTGCAATGTAATTCAATTATTAAAAATAGACAGTATTTTTATATCTTTCAGTTCTGCTACACACCAAATCACAAAAGCCAGATATTTTCTATTAGTGTTTGATAGCATGTGGTTACTGAGGCCATAAAAAAAAAAAAAAGGGCACTTACAGTTTTAGTATAAACTATGATTAATTTTTATTAGGATGATACATTTATATATTATAAACTGACAATTTATTTGTTGCAGATTTTTTTTCCCTGCAAGTTTAGTAGTTTCCCTTGGTGCAGAATGCAGAATTGTATATGAGATATTTGAGTGTCTAAAACGATGTATGATAAATGAAGTAGCATGCTACTTATACGCTTATCATGTTCCCTGACTAGCAACAGGTTCAGCAAAGGGCACAGCCAGTAAATGAAATTTTCCACCAGGACAATATATCATCACAAGAAATGTATGCGTTGGAAACTTACAAGCTTGCTGGAGATGCGGACAAGGTGTGAAATGGTAAAAAATGAAAAGCAGAAACAGCATATAGTAAATTTCAAATTCAGCTCTATTTCCATATTGGCCGAGCCTGGTGGTTTTAACTGTTTGAAGTCACGTAGTTTAGAAAATAATAAACAAATACACACAAATTTAGCTCAGTTTTAATGCTAGGATGAACTTCCTTCATTAGATATCGTATAACTTCTTTTGATAAAAGCAACTGTAATCTATCTAGCGAGAATATTTTTTTAAATCTCCTTCAGAGTAGAAATATAAAGCAACATCTTTAAATGCATATTTCTTCCTCAGAGTTACAGGTTGAAAATCTGCTTCAGGAAATGTTTATCATAACTTTCAACACTCTGTGGAGAGCACTAATTAAAAATAATAATAAAAAAACCCCGAGAAGAAAAAAAGGAATTGTATCTGTATATTTCCCAGTGGAGTTTAGTTTGTTTACAAAACCATTTCATAATAAAAATTTCTGACATATAACTATGGAATCCTAACACACCATAAATACTTCTGTTTTCTTGCAAAAAGGTACACTGAATACCAAGGTGAAACTTCTTGGCATTCTGGAGGTAGGTGGAATCACAGCTAAAAATACATTGAGGGTGTCTGGGTTTATGTCTACCAGCTGTACAGCCTCACTGAAGAGAGATGAGCACTGGAAAAGCTGGCCAAATTCTGGAATTCTATGTGAAAGAACCTTCTGAAACTTATTTGAATTTAACTGCTACGCTGCAAAAAATCCAGCATAGTGACATGGGCTTTACGTGTTATGGTAGTGGCTGTATTTAAATGCTTGAACAATCTTGAGTAGCAAGGCCTGCTCTTTTCTTACAGCCTTATGGGATAAAACACACCTCTGGAGAGATTTGTCTGGTTTAGTTTCACTGTGAATAGTAATTTTAAAAACAGAAGAACATCCTTTGGACCACAATGTGTTTCTATTGCCTGTTTTGTTTTTTTTTTAAACCAGAAAAGCCTCCCTCTCTAATCTTTCTCCATCTTGCTTCCAATTAGTAACACTTCTCCTCAAACCAGAAGTAAAATAAGTTTACAGACTCAAATATTTATTTCATAAATGCTCTATTCCCTGACAACATATCTTAAGATGGACACGTTGTTTCCATGGGCTGAACTATTGCCACCCTATTCCAAAGGTGTTAGTGGCAGAGTCTCAAAGTGACACATGCAAAGGAGTGATATTTCTCTAATGAACCACAAGTAGGCCCTTCCTTTGGACATAGATTTGCCCTGTCCACTCTCTAAACTACATGGCCTTTCCTAATGGCAGTCCTGATGCGATTTAGCCAACCATTTTTGACAGGAGAGCAAAAAAGACTCTCTGATGCACCATGCCTCCAGAGACAATTTGTCTCATATTCTCAGGCTGGCTCTCCCAGGTGTTTTGTTTTTCATCCCATGTGTGTAGGTTTTCTGTTCTCCCCCCACAATGACAAGATCTTGACCTGACTGAAATCAAAGGAAATTCTGCTATTCCACCAATGGGGCCAAGACTTCATGTTTTTGCTTAATTCCAGGCATTCCTGATTTATGTTCTTTGGCTTTAGGTTTAACATTTTTGTGCTTCACTGTCTATTTGGATTTACTGTTTCTCTGGCCATTTTAAATCCAGACTTAATTTTCAATTTGTGATTTTCTCTAACCTTTTATCTTTATGATATTAATTCATAACCAAACTTTTCCTGCTTAGACAGACTGCTGGCTCTTGAAGCACAGTGAATCAAAGTCTAAAAACAAGTAAAGAAACAAACAAAAAGGCAATGAAAGCTCTTTGGGGTTTAACCGGACAGAACCAATAAAGTCCATGCTGCTTCGAGAACATGAAGCTAGACCCTGTCTAGTCATAGACCTCTGGAAATTTAGCTCCCAATTCCCAGGTTCAGCACCAGCAGTCTAAGAATTAACTAAGTGAAACTAATTAATTTTGCAACTCAGAGGAAAATGAGACCACTCACTACAAGCCTCCAATCTGTATCATTTGCTCTCTCACACAAGTCTCATGATCTTTGCTACATCTGGAACAAAAGACCTCATCTGCTTGGCTGGTGTCAAATGTGCAGGGTTTATGCACTGTCTGGTTAACTTTGTCCCTGAGCAATGACCGTTGCCTTCAAGGGGCAGGGTCACTCTAAGCACTTATGTGAGGAGACTCTGTAGGCTGTTACCATTTTCAGAGTGTCAGTGTCTCCTGTGCCAGGTCTTTGTGCCACTGTTCAAGTTCAAACACTCAGGCGCTGCTCTGTAGTTCTAAAATAGAAGCTTTTAGAACTCTTATTCATTCACAGAGTAGTTTCTTTACTAATATTTCTCCATTTCTTTCTTGACATGCATCATATCCACTTTTTTTTTAACAACTGGCATATTTTCAGTGCCATTTGTTTCATCCTGCCTTGTTGGATGGGTTGTAACTTCCATGAACACCATCTTCCACCCAGTTTCTGTTCTTTCCACAAAAGTCTTCTGTTATTTGGGATTTTCATGTACCTTAACATTTTGGTATTCTTTTGTTTAACTTATCAAATAGACATTAGTGTTCTTGAAACATTCTGTATAAATTCAACAAAATATGGATCTTGTAGATGTTCTTGTTTCACAGAGGATAAGCAGACCTGCGGTTAACCCTGATATCATCTTTTATTTGCCACTGTTCTCAGGGGTGTGAATGAAGATAAAGACAATTAAGCCTCATCACTACTGCCATGGCGTAATACAACAGGAACTGCTTTAAATATTTACAGATTTTTAGCATATTGTCAGAGATAAAAATCTTTTGGTAGGACTGTAAGAACGAATTATTTTAGTTTGTTTCCTTAACTGTTTTGTAGATTTTTGCTCTGCTAATTCAATACCTTTCTAACAGCTTGTTCCTTCTGAGACAAATAATATACTCACCATTATAAAACATACCACTCCATAAATTGTAATGTGGGGAAACACAGGATCTTAATTGAGGGAGATAGCAATGCTTTAACTTCTGTATCTGGTTTCTAAAGCCTGGAGACCTTTTCCTCCCAGTCTACATGACACTGTGGGCCTCTGAAGGAGCCATTTAGTACCTATGTGGCTCCTAAATTTCATTCTGTTTTCTTCCTTAAAAACTTCACCATTCTTAACTTACTTTGGCACTAGGTACACTTGCCTTCATGGGCCTAATTAGTAAGCAAAACAAAGCGAAGAAAAAATACCAAAAGCCTCTGAGAAATAAGTGCTGAAAAAAAAAAAAAAAGAAAAAGTTTACAAAATAAATTCTATATTGCAGACTGTAGAAAATGAATGAGCTGCGCATACAAGTGCAGTGTTTATACTTGCTCTGAAGTGCTGTATAGATACTAGGTTTATATTCCAGATTCCACATTCAAAGTAACATTTAAGCACTGGTTTTTCCAGTTGGTTGACATTTCCTTAGGCTTTTCTATAAGCAGTTCTTCTTTTCTACCTTACTAAAGATGTCTCGGAACTTGTCAACTAGCAGCTTTACAGCTCAGGCCAGGACAATGCATATTGGTTATACTTAAGGAGTTCTCTTGTCCATTTGGAGAGCCATGGGAAACCATCAGAATCAGTGAATTCAGCTAAGAGAAGATCTATCTTTATGTTCTCTTCTAACTCCCTGAAGACAACATGAGGAATCATCAACTAGTAGTGCAGTCGTGTAAGTAACCTAGATTTATGGTATTACAATATTACCTTGTTGTTTGTTCATTTAGACAAAAAAAAAAAAGGGGGTCCAAGATGGGGCTGCATTCAATCTTTTATTGTTCCATCTGATCACAGGCCATGGACTAATACTCAAAAGTATATTAATTATCCTTTCCCTCACAAGACTGCAAGACTAAGAGAAATACAGCTGTCCTTATGTGTTCCTTTGTACTTCATGAACATAACTTTGATTTTACTGGTATTCTTCTGCTGCCATTTTTACACCAATCAACTGCTGATTTTAATGATACAAGATTATCCCCGATATTCACGCTTGGAAGACAGCTAGATTATATGTCCCAAATGTATGGATACTACAGGATTCATATATTTATTTATAGGGGAGAGCAGGAGTGATGAGAGAGAGGCAGAGAAAGAGAACAGAATAGTTAAAGGGATTAAACCTGCTCTCCTATGTAAAATAAACTTTCTGGGCTTTAAAAGCCTACAAAAATTAAATTATGCCAATGAAGATTTGGTATCATTTTAAATTATCTCCAGTAGAAACAGTGTCCACTTAACTAGAGTCAGGAGGAAAGACAATAGAAAAAAATGGCTTTTGTGGTTCATTTAAAGCACAACCTCAAAAGGAAACCTACTGATTGCAAGTGCTGAGTCTGAGGTTACATGAACTTAATAGTAACTTTACAAATCAGGAACTTTAAGATGAAATGGATCCCTTCATTAGAAAATCCCCAACTACTTTGAGGTCTGTGGAGACGTTATCTGATCATTCAGTGATGTACTTGTGGTTTGTTAAAATGGGGACCCTAAAGATCATCAGAGCCAAAGTCTCTTCCCTGGGGCCTTTTTACTCTGCTGACACTTACTGAAAATCTACCAGCCACACTCTCTCCAGAGCAGTAATCATTAGCTCATTCAAAGTCACAGGCACAAGGGTCTGGGGTTAGCAACTATTAATTAGTGTAATTATTCCCAGGATGACAATTACCAGCTTCAGGATCCACTTAACATCTATTCTCAAAACTTGTCTTTCCACAATGCTAATGTTTCTAATAGGTTCATTTACCACCATTTACTGATTACATTCACTATGGTATATCATTTCAGATGGACAGAATGGAAAGCCAATACCTAATATTGACCTTTACAGTATCCTGTGATTAGAAAGGCTGTTCCTACCATCATTAGCCACATCATTCTATTGAAAAACATATATACTGTTTGCGATACATTTGTGGCATTTCTCCTCTTTCAAATATGCTTACTAACTTAATTTCCTAGAGAAACAGCATGATGTGTTCTCAACTATGATGCACTTGTTCAAACCAATACAGTGCATATATTAGTTTGAGACAAATGTTTAAGATATTTAAGACCATTTCAGCTAACGGTGATATGCACATGGTATAATTTCAAGCCTGATTCTCCAGTCTTAGAAATAAAAAAATAAAAATGAAAAGTGAAACAAAAACAAACAAAAACAAACCCCAAGCACCAAACACTGAGAAGAGGTACCAGTCTACAGTCTGCATTTGCTCATCAGTATCCATATCCTTCATGGTGCTGAGCCAGGCTGAAACTCTGTGCAGAATGCCTGTTAGGCATTTAAATCAGACCTATCTCCTAAAGGAGCAGTGAAAAATAAATAGCGTAAATGTAGTTTCACCTGCTTAGGGAATCGAACACACCTCTCCCAAGGACAGGGAGATAAGATGTCCACAACAAACAAGATTTTGTAGGACATATTGCCAACTTATTCAATAACAGAAGGAAACAAAGCCTTTGATGGGAAGATTTTTCTCTAGATTTTGAAAATTGGAGGTATTTTAAGTCCATGATAGGACTAATTTCACCAAATGTTTTAGTAGATCATATTGATTTCAAAGAACATTAATCTTCTGCCAAATCAGAGCCCTACATTTCAAAGTGTTTGAACGATGACAAATCTGAAGTTGTCATACAAGGAGACTAAAGGAGGAGGAAGATTATCTGTTAGATGATAATACAAGAGTTCCTCTTTCCAATACTAGTAATGTCTGGATTATTGAAACAGGAAAAAGATTTTCTAGTACAAAAGCAGGAGAAGAGTGCAGGGAGTATGGCATAGCGTTATTTTGACATGTTTCTCTTTCTTCATTCTCCAAGAAGCTGACAGCTAGAGTGATCTGGGATATTGTACATCGACTATCAGACTTCAAAACAGACAGAGGAACAGAAGTATGGCAGTATGTTTTCTGCAGAAGCTTTAATTCTTTACTCTTACTATACTGATGAGTCACAAATCAAAAGAGAATGTATTTTCAAAACTGCATTAATAAACTGTGTTTCAGAGTGGTAACATGCTGTTTTAGCATATGTTTTAAAGGGTTTCCTGGACAGTGCCTCAACTGTGCAGGAGTAAGTGGAAGCAGCAATGTTGCTTTTAAATGTGCTGCTAGATTGTATTTGTGAACATTTGATGTTCTTCTTTAATAACCTCAAGTAAAAGGCTGAATGAATTCAACAACAGCAGCTGAAAAAAGTGCAATGAGTCATATTATAGGAAAATGGAGAAAAGGATACAGGACTCTCCACTGAACACAATCCTATATTGTAGGCAATCTGTGATAACACCCTTTTCATTTCAGTTCAGTCCCATAAAATTACCACTAACATTACAACTCATGCAGAACACAGATAAATGTAAAAATGTCACAGAATTCTTCCAGATGGGACTTTTAGTTCCACTAGATCACCATCTACTTTTTTACTTGTCTAATATTTCATTACAACCTTCCATAAGTTAATTTTCTTTCCACTGACCATGTAAATCACAAATCAATTTTCATTTAAAATGCCTGACTACAGATTGCTCCTGAAAGCTCAAAGCATATGCTTCAGTGAGCTCTCCAACATTCTTAATGCACATTAGAAAAATGTTGTGGTTTTTTAAAAATCTTTTTAAAGGAATTAATTTTACATTAAAGTCTGGCATGAGACCCAACTCTCTCTCCTTTCCCTCTCCTCCCCCTGCCTCTAAAAAGCAGGTACATTTTTGAACTGTAACCGTGTGTAGAACTAAAAGTCTTTCATGACAATTTTTGGTTTCTAAACCAAAAATTCAGGCAAAAAAATATAAACTGCTCTAGGTTTGCAGAAAGCAGACATGATTACTTAAGCCCAAACCCCTACTGTAATCATGTACTTCTCTAAGGGAAAGAAGATGGAAAAGAAAAGGACGAAAACCATTCACAGTTCAGCCATTGTCTGTGCTTTATTTGAACTATTCTTTTTCTCATATTCTAACAGAACCTTTGTTTTGGATAAAATAGACAGCTGACTATTGCTAACTTTACTTATGGAAGCAGCCTTTCTAAAACCAATGGGATACGCCTGAGAGACAATCAGGATTCACTTTTTAAAGCAATCTGTAAGAAGTGTTTTCTAGGATAACTCTCAAAAAATATCCTAAACCAGTTTTCTCTTAAACGTTCTTTTCTTAAACTAATTTAAACATAGTGCTCTTCCCCTAAATAATCTGTAAATGTACATTTGGCAGACTAGATTTAGGAAACATGATTTCTATGGGAGGGCTTTGCTACTGTCCTGCTGAGAAACACAGGGCAGTCCCTTTGCTACTCTGTGCCTTAGTTTCCTGTTAGTAAACAGTGGACCATTAAAATGACCCTTTTTTTCAGATTAAATAGGACCACGTAAGTGCCTGAGCTGACAGATGTGTAAACATTTGCTGAATCAGTAAGAGGCAGGAGCGATGATGTGGTCATTTAACTCTTTCTATAGGTAGACTACATTTCCTCACACCAGGAATTTCCATGCTGTTTAAGCTCAGATTGTTTTCACGTTTTCTTGGTATCAAATATTGGCACCAGACCTTGAAGGACAAATACTCCAACAGGGTTGCTTGGTGTGGTAAGAGAAGGAAGGGTTGTATCTGCTTTTGGAGTACAAAGAAATTGTAACCCTTTCTAATGGCATGACCCCAGATCATTGAAGTCTAGTGACTAAGTGCAAGGGAAGAGATATAGAAGCAGGGGTCCTCCAAGTCTCTTTCCTGATCTAAATCCATATGACAAGCCTGCCCTTCATTCTCTTTTCCTCTACTTACCCAACATATCTGTATTAACTACGTCTCCCTCTACCTTTGGGATTGTCCCTCCACCTTTGAAGTCCACTTCTGTGCTTTTTTGCACCACTCTATCACAGCTCTTATCAAGACAGTACAGATCTGAATCCCAAGTTCTTGAAGCACTCTGACATTGGGATTCTTGCTTGGGGGTGATGGAGAGGGTGTCAGTTTAAATAAGGCTGAGTGCTCATGACAATTGGAAGTAGTTCTGCGTTAAGTGGGGCTCTTTCTCATAATGCAGTATGTCAGTGCTGACCACTGAAATGGGGGAAGGGAAAGGCTCTTGAACAGTCTCTGTAAATAGGGTCTTGCCAAACCATTTGCAGGTTACAGTCAGCCAAACCTTGAGGGTCTTCACATTACGTTTTTTTAAAAAACAAACTCCCCAATGTCAACAGGGCCTCAAGCATCACATCTACTGTGAATCTGACTCACTAAAACTGAGAATTGAGGGCCTCCAGATTTGGCTCTGTGCTGACATATCACAATCACCACTTTGAATGGACCACTTAATTTTAACAATGATGTGGAATAACTGCAGATATGAAGAAGTGTGGGGAAAAAATGTTTACTTTGCTTCCTGATTTAGAGAAAATCCATCATTTTCTCTATAGGAAGCTATAGAGAAAGGAAGCTGTACACAATAGTGAAATCTTCAAAATCACATCTATTAATAGCCACTGGAATCTTTATGAAGCAGAGATTATTCTGAAGACTGCCTGTCTGGTGCTCTAACAAGACTTTTAAACTTAACTACTTTAACTAAATAAACAAGCTGTTGGTTGGGTTATCTGATGAACCAGTAAAAGGCTCACAAAAATATTCAGTGTGGGAGATGCCTGTGAGTTGATTCAGCTGAGTGCCTAGCTTACTTTTTTTTCTCTTTTCCATTTGTCTAGCCAGCTAAGGGCCAGAAGGCTGTGCTTTGGGGGTTTTATCTCACTTGTCTTTTTATTTTTCCATTCATATTTATTTTAGTGGGTTTTTTTTTTTATTTTTGGCCTGTTGGATTGACTGGCAAATGCCTCTCATGATCAAAAGTTGAGCAACCGAAGAGGAATCCCAATTACAGTGACCAGAAAGCACGCCAGACACTTGAGCATCATTCCATTAACTAGATCCTCTACCTCTTTACATTACATTGTGAAATTCTTCTCAGAAGGAGTTTCTATTCCACAGCCAACTGGATGGAGGCTCCTGGATGACAGAGCCGGTTGAAGCTTAAGAGTCAGTAGAAGTACATCCACATGCTCACAGGTACAAGCTGGGCCATGAAAAAAAAAATGTATCTGAAGGCATATTAGAAAGAAAAGGAAAGCAAAGACTTCTTATGAAAATCATACACTCTCCTGAGAGTCTTTTCAACCACCCATGTTTTCATGTGATTCTGAATATTTCTTGATGAGGACAGTAACATCCATACAGACAACATAATGCTTGGGAAGCCTGTTTTCACTGTGAATCACACACCAGTAAATACAGATCAAAACTCCAGATTTAGATGTCTATGTGCCCATTTCAGTGCCTACCAGTAGATTTGTATACAAACAACATTCGGACATTCCATTTCCAGCATTTTGTCTACAATTACTAACCAGAACATTAAGGCTGCTGATGGCTAAAATCAGAGCTGCCAAGTTAAATTTAACTCTGCAGGTGCTGATGGCACAGAGTTATTACATAAGATGCATAACCCTGCAACCTGGGCACTCAGTGCTCTAACAGAAGCCTCTACCTAAGCAACATTGCCCTGAATCATCAGCAATGAGGATTTGTTTCCATTGCACATACACCAAGTCACCAACTGCGTCTTCATGAAGCACTGACACTGGTTTAAAGCTACATCAACATTAGTACATGTTTTGCTGCAGTATGAGAAAATCACTAGATGGAGGCAGTTAGTTCTGAAGGCCTTTCTTTCCCTCTACTTGGAGCTCAGGGTTTTTATGTTGGACTATATCTACTCTAGCTTCTTGCACTGAATGTATGTCTTCAAGCTGTCTAAAGGGCCAGCTGTTGGTTTGGGTCTTTGTATCTACACTTGGCTCTGGAATACAGTTGACTTGCACCTGGAGAGTGGAGGTTCTAGTTTAGTTTCCTCCAAGAGAAAACTGATCTGCGCACATCAACCTAACATAAGGCAAATGGTGAAAAGAGTGATTCATTCCAAGTCTGCTCTGCTCCTCTGAACCAAAATACTTTAGTAGATGTAGCCTGCTATATAGTAACATTTATTTTACAAGCAATGGCTTACCTCCTGCCTTCCCACACTGCTTCAATTAAAACTTTTTCCTTATCAATTCTGGCAAGTTCAGGTTTCCCAGCCCCGGTTTCTAATCCCCACCACATCATTTATGAAATTATCAGATCAGGAGACAAAGAGAATGCAAGTGGAATGTGACTGTGTATAAATTGTTCTGTATTGGAAATCTCATCCCATTCTGTTACTTACTTTTCTCCAAGATAATTATATTTGTATAGGTATAGGTATAGATATAGATTAGATGTTACATTACAAAGCCACAAGGGTTCCTGATCTTGTTAACATGATGGTTGTCATAGTTTGTTTTGTTTTGCATGAGCAAGAGCTCATTACTGAGAACCCTTGTCATCCACATCGACTTGTGTCTTCTTAATGGAGCATTTCTGAACTGAGTGGCAGGACGTTTCAATTCCAACTGTACCTTGGAGTCTTGTTCCCCCTGAAGTCAATGGGGCTTCAGGACAAAGGAAGCTTTATAGCTTGTGTTTTTACAGGCACACCCTAGTCTCTTGTTCAGTGTGCTTTTAAATAAGGCCAAAATCATGACTTTCAAATTATTTTGCTTTCAGGCATTATTTCAGCTGGTTTATTTGTCTACCTTCTGTTCTAGGTTACTTGCACACTTACACTCTCCTAAGGCTCAAAAGATGCTATAGTTGTTTGTATTCCTTGCAGTGCAGTGCGATACCATGATGCAAACATACAAGCCTTAGCCCTTTTCAGTTAGCCGGAATGGGTATAGTTTGCTGTGCAGAAGAGGTGAACTAAAAACAAGTCTCACTGCTGGGGAGGGTAATAGCAGCACTGCTTTTGCATCAATCCCCTGCCAGGCAATCCACAGACTGACACTGATGGTTGCTCTGGAGGGAGTCACTTACCCTCCAAGCTAGAGGTAAGATGCCAGATAAGCAGTAGCCTGTAAAAAGGGATTAAAGGAAGAGAGAAAACCAGGGGGAAAGATTAAGATAATTTACCCTTGTATACTGTATTCATCATAAATCCCATTGTCAGTATCTATTGTTCAAGTACCTGACAAACTTCTGGTTTTGTCCCCTTCATGAAAGCCTCCATCATATGGAAAGTTGCGTACCTTTCATGGTTTTATAATAAACTGGAAGTGAGTAACAGTGCGATATCAAAGGAAATAAAACTCCAGTTGCTATTGCTGCTGGGGTTGCCTTCTGAATGTGGCTTATACAATATTTCATCTGTGCTGACACCTTTCACTCTCAATTATTTGGCTGCTGTCAAAACAAATCAATCATATTATAGCACTGTGTCTTCATGTTGCCATTCCACTGCAAGTTAGCTGCATTAGCTTTGAAATATATGGAAGTATAAAATTTATCTCTATTATTTATTTAATACAACTTTCTTCCTTGTGAGTTATCTCACAAACATAGCAAACTCAAATTATCTGATGTCAAACATTGAATATCTATAAATAACACTAGGAAATTTTAAACTAATGTCACTCATGGGAACATAAATGCATAAAAATACACTTGATAAGTCTTACGCTTACAACCAATGATATCCTTCTGACAAACAGAACAAATAGTGTATGTTTTTAATTTTGATTGCCACTGACCAAGGTGCTCATATTAGATAAACGTAATTTCATAAGGCATAACTACCACTCCTGATAAAGCAGGGTAAAACAAAGATTTAAAGAACTGATTCTGTGACCAGTAAAATGAATGGGATGAGTCAGGAAAAGCTGGGACTGAATATTTTTAAAAGATGCTACAGTGCTGAGGGGAACAGGGTCTTTCTTTACAGTTCACAGGCATTGATTTGGGGCAGGGGGAGGAGGGAGATCTCAGAGAATCCGAATGTGCTTGCTCTGTTCAGATTACTAGACTTACTGTTTTCAGAGAACATGTCTAAAATTTGTTCTTGAGAGGTTTTATCCTTTTAAAAAATAAACAAAATAAAACAAACAACTTTCAGGTTGCCAGCAAGTGATTTCCTGAAAATGTACTGCTATCATTTCCTAGCTTTTTAGACAGGATTCATGTCCTGTTACAACTGCATCTTCTAAAACACAGAAGCCCAATATACTTCTGGGAAAATTACAACAGTTTTATCCAGATGTTTACCTTTTCTGCATTTATTATTGCTGATGTAATGGGAAATCAGCTACACAGTATAAAATACATTCAGGAATATTTGGGTTGTGAATAACTTTAAAAAAAACAAACCCAAGCTGAAACATAAAGAAACAATGCTGGATGAGGAAAGGGACAAGACACTGAAATGGGAGCTAAGAGACAGAAAGGGAGAGACAGTCAAGGATCAGATTATGTAAATCCAAATCATCAGCATTGACTTAGATAGAATTAATTGTGGAAGTGAGGTGAGAAACTTGTCTTTATGATTGAGATTTATTTTTAACATTGCATAATTTATCATAACAAAACACAACTAACTGAAAGAAGAGTCTGTAGGAGATGTCAAATCTACAGCTGATTAAGTTTAAAAGCAATATGCATGTTAAAATAAATAAGAAAAAAAAAGATATATCAGGCAATATTCTAAGAATCTATATTGTGTCAGATCTTATGCTTGGTGGAAACTTTCAATCCTTCTATGGGCTGGAAAATGCCACCATGAGTACCAGAGAATGAAAATTCACCTTATTATTGCAGCTACTGAAAAAGAACCCTCTTTTAGGTCTACAAACCAGAATAGGACTTAAGAATTTAGGACACGTAACAAAGATCTAACTGTGTCTGAAGAGCTCAAGGCAGCTAACAATAGTGATTTAAGCCACTTGGTAGGTGAGCATATTGCTAACCAACTGCACATTCATTCACAGGTGGGATGTGAGTTGCAGAAAACAGACATCTGCCATCACAAGGGACATCTGGAGACGGCCTCACATCTGTGCTCTCTGCTACATCTGTCAGAGCAATAGGCTTGTAAAGACGAAATATTCAAGGAATGAAAGCAGCTTCAGGGACCAGCAGCTAAAGGAGACCGAGGCCTGAAGATCTCCATGAGTACAGCTTTCTACCCAAAGGACATAAAGCATAGAGCTCTGAGGATGAGAATACTCAAGAAAGTTTCAATTTCATCATTTCTGATGTCACCAGACAGGTTCTGTTCCTATTTCTAGAGCAATATTAGTGGCAGATAGAATTTTTTCTCAAATAATAAATAAAAAGTAAAAGTAATGGAAAAAAAAAAAAAGATGTAAAACATTTCAAGATGCACAATCCTCAAGATTTTCATTGAAAATCCATAAGACATCTTCAGAACTTTCCATTGCAATTAAAAAAAACCCAACAACAACAACAAAAAAACAAATAAAGGAGATCTCCATAAAAATACGAGATGTATGGTTCTGTGGTACGGAACCACACAGACTTCAAAGAAATTTCATTAAAAAAATTGGCTCCCAGGTGGTTAACTTGTATGTTCCATGCATTCAAAATTAAAAATGTCCATAAATCCAGTTGGTCAATAAAGACTCTGTTGTTTTTATAAGTCCCTAAATATATATGTACTTGATTAGAATCTCACTGGTCTATCCGGAACACAAGTTTGTATCCAGGGAGTTTTAAAAACATGAATCATAGGGATTTTATTAATACAAACACCATAGAAAAACAAAGGAAATTAAACCACAAAGACTATAAATGTCTGACTTAAATCCACTAAGGCAAGGAAATTAAGAGTGAAGGCTGCGAATCCATCCTGGTAACCTTTCTACAACTCACTCTACTGCAGTATAAAGTCTTGGATCAGCATATGAATCATATATGCATATACCATATAGATGTACCTATCTATTTGATCTAGATGTACCTATCTATTTGCATGTGATCTACCAGTGCATGTAGCATGTACACTACAATGCACATGTGAACAACGGAGTGATAAACACTAGCTAGGATTTTTACTCGCATTTGAAATTCCTTGAGTTTTGTAAGATTACAGTAAGCGCTTAACATTATTGGAATGAGTTTTCTCTACATTAATTTAAATTGTCACGGTCTAAATTCAAGAAGAAGATTAAAGACTCCTGGAAACAGGTGCAAAGATATACTTTAAAAGCAGCATTAAAATGCATCCATGTTCTGGTTGACAGAAATTTCATTTATAATCCTGCACACGTAATATTCCTGCCAGGAGCAGTATCTGTCTGAGTCAGGACTGCATAAAGGGGTACATTCCCAGAAATTCCCATCTCTTGCATACAAGTCATACCACAACTCCTAGCCTAGTGGTCATGTCTGCTAGAGAGGGTAGTTTAACCAGTAAGCTTTGGGTGGAAACTCTGAGGATGTGCAGACTACTTCTGGTTTTCCACCATCGACTTCTTGGCAGACAAGTCTGGAAACTTAGACGCTGCCAAAACTTGGCCCGCAAAGTTTATCTACGTGTGAACACTTTGACTTCAGAATTAACTTGATCTACATCCTATCATTACTCCTCGCCGATGTCACTCCATAACCGTCAGTAGCAAAAAAATAGGCATGCCTGAGGTCTATGTTGTGTGGAAGTCAACAACAGAGCACACAGGTATTAAGACTACTGCATTTTAATGTCTCAGATGGCAGGCCTTTAACTTATGGGGCAGAAAATCCAAACAACAAATAGCTAACACACTGGGAGTGATCAATAAACAACTAGTAACTAATAAAGACCTGAACCTTTCACATTGCCTCTGTGAAGGCAGCAATTTGCCACTGAACAAGATGAGCAATTAACATGGGGCCACAGTGTTCCCACAGGAGAAGCCTTGTGTGGTGGGAAAACAAACAAACAAACAATCCATCAGTCCAGGAAGGTTCTTTCTGTACTACCTTCAGAAAAACGGTTGTTGCCCTTTCTTCCAAAACCAAATGTTAGGCCTCCCAAATGGTACATTTCCTGGGAGACCATAGACACATGTACCTTCTAGGTACCCCATTTTTTAGGGATTTCTGCCTTTTACTTCAATTCCCCTAAAACACAGTTTGGATGGGATACAGCTGTTAGCCTGAGGAACCCCACTGTAGCGGCTGCTAATCCACAGGCTCTCTGTGCATGCCACAGTGTGCTTAGGGATGCACAAATTTCTCCTATTTCTTTTCATGTACTGAAGTAAGGAGGTTAGTCTTTAGGGATGGCTGACCCCTTATTTGTGTGAGCGAGTCCTTCACAGTGACCACATTATATGCAGCATTTATACAGTGATAGGAGAGGTATACTTGGTTCGAGGGCTTCACAAAAATTGCTAGCAAGTGCAGCTCCTTTTCTTGGTTCTTGTCATTCTTGTTCTGGTTATGTTAGTACACCGCTGAAGTACCTGGCAATAAACTATTCCTCTAAGTGAAACATCATTTTGATTATTACTGACATTGGTGCTCATTAAAATACATAAGTGAAACACTGCCTTTCTGTAGACTCTGAAAGCTATTTCATGTTACTTGAAGGGGAATACAAATGAATAGGGACTGCATCACTTTACTTAAAAGGGGGAAGATGTTCTAAAAAACTGGAATTTGGACTCGATCAGTAAGCAATTGAGGTTTGTAGTTTACTTCTTTTCTGTCTTTTTTTGTTTTTCATCTCTGTGATTTCTGATTTTTAAGGTGTGTGTACATGGGGGAATGGAGACAGAGCATGTTTACATTATCTGTTGCACAATTAATGATACAAATCTCTGTTCAGATGAAACAAGATCTAATAAATGTAAACAATACTTCCCCCCCACCACCTTTTTGTTACCATTGTCTTTACCTAACATTCATTCTGACCTCCACATAAAAAAAGCCCTTTTAGTTTTATTCTTAACCACCATCCTATGTCTATTGCTACCCACATCAGTGCATTTTAATGGCCGTCTCCTAGCTCTCAAGATGTTTAATACATTTCCCCTTCCATTGTATTGCAGGTAAAATATGACCTCCTGCTGTTTAAAAAATGTAATTTAATGATTTCACATTTTCAGCCATGCAAGGCTTCCTTCCAGCACTAAAGACTTCCACTAATGATTTGGGGGAGATAGTTTGTTCTCATTTCTTTCAGAACTCAAGATTGAGAAACTCTGAGTTGGATATAAATTATTGACATCCGCTTTAGGAACAGTACAATGGGTAGTGGAAATAAAATACACAGTTTCAGTGCCATGAGGCTAGATTCTCCAACTTGTTGGTTTCTTTCAAGGTTCAAGTGTCATTCAAGCTCCATATTGGTGGCAGTATCTCAAACACTGCTGCACCATTGCTATGTGATCTAATATATTTGGGCCAATCATATGCAGAGAGACTCCCAAATTGTTATCTGTGGTGTGTGAGTGGCCAACAGTGAGCTGGTGGGCAACACTACACTGGTTTCATCTCATTTCATACATGTATACTGTACTAAAAGGACAGCTAAATAACTTTTTAGCTAAAGCTTCTTTGGCTGTAATGGAAAAGCGAATGATAAGAGGGGACAGCCTTTAGCAACTCCTCAGCACTGGAATACCTTCTCATTTCTCTGTGATTTCCACATGAAATCAACAGGGTTAAAAATTCTATCAAGAAAACAACACAGAACAAACTCCGCCAGGAGAAAAGGTATCTTTTTGTTCAGATACACAGAAATATTATATTGAGACATAAAAATCAGATGGGTTTAAGACATGGAATGTCTTTCCATGAATATCAGCTCCCAGGCATTAGTGAATACTCTGAGATTAAGCAACTACTAGTCCCTTGGAGAGACTCTTGAGAAGGATAACTAAAATTAAACAAAGAAAACTGTCCCACCAAAACTGAAAGAAATATGACCTGGCAAAGGAGATGCAGAAATGGACACTATCCAGCTCAGAGAAGTGTTTCCTGAAGACAGAAAGCTGACTATTGATGAACACCACTTTGGACAATAAGAGGAAAGTTGGCAAATTATTTTCTGTTTTAAGTCAATAAGGACAGGCCAAGAAGCAATGGACTAAAAGAAACAGATGGGCAACACACTGTCTTGTAGGGTACCTGCCTCACTTCTTCCTTTCTAACAACCTCACCAATGCTATTGTGACACGTCCAAAATTTTTGCTGGTTGGGAAAATGCGGCTGTGTTCCAGCTGAAATTCTGAAGCGTGGTAAGGGGAGAACAGATGTGTAAATTTTGAGGGACAACAGTTTTCTTGGATGGTTTTTATACTCTTTTGTTCAGTGCTTTTAGTGGATTACAGTAAAAAGTTATGATTGTTGATTTTACAGCTTTCTTCAAAGAACTGCTGGAGGAAACCCAAAGTTCCATAGGTGAATCTGCATTATGTTCAGGGATTTCTGCTTTGTCTAAAGCAGATGGCTCTATTCTGACAGCAACCCTCTGACATGTCAGTAAATTGTATTCTTTGCATATTCCTTGTGCATATGAAGTTTGCTTAATAGAAGTCTCAGAAAACATGTTTTTCTAAGTTTCACAGAAAGAATTTACACATTCACCTTCCTTCTGTTCACACACATCTGACTTATTTGCTCAGGGAATAGATACGGTATGTGTGTATGCCAGATGACATAGTGAAAGAAAATAATAATGAAAAGAAAATAATTAAGTGTGTATCAAGAAAAGTAATCTTTGAAAGAGGCTTAGTCTAAACCTATTTTCACTTACAGCAACAAAATTCCTGTTGACTTAGCGGTGGACCAGGGCCATATAGCAACTGAACAATTTAACACAAATGAATTCGGGAAAAATAAAATAAAATCTTGTAAGTAACTGACAACTGAAGAATCAGTAATTTCACTAAGTTACACTGTGTGAGTAATTTCCATATCATAAATCACTCCGTTTTATGACTGTCTTCAATGTTTAAATAACTTCTTGTTTTCTCATTTTGAGTACTTAATGTATCTCCTCTATGATTCCTATCACTGAATGTCGTTCTCTCTTTCCACAAGCAAGAGTTTTCATTGTTTTATCCAGTCACCCTGACGTCTCATACTTATCACCCTGAACCAGACCTGAAAAATCTCCAAAAAGAAAACCAGTTAATTGTATATGTGGATCATTCAAAATATTGATCAACTCTTAGTATGAATTCAAGTACTCTGCTCGATCAGAACTTCTCTGAATTCATACGCTATTTAAAAAGTCTTCAGGGTATCTTTTGACCTACCTAGCTGGGGTAGTTTGTGATGAAGAGGTTTAGAAGTTCACTGATGAGAGAAGAAGATGGGAGAAGACCCAGCTACAGCAGCAGTGGACATCTATGCCTGAGTGTGCTAGAAATTCAGGGACATTCATGAAAACATGTCCCCTCAGTTGTCTAGGTTGACCATGCCACAGTGAGATTTAGGAGAGAAGGAAGTTGGGGAATATGGTCTGATTTCACCCAAGAGGCAGGAATTACCAAAACTGTGTTGAAACATAGGCTTCCATGAGTATCTCTCTAAAAGTGCTGGCTACCAAACAACACACATTCTAAGATTATCTTTCAAATAACCACAAAAAAAAAAGAGACCAGTAGTCAATCAGGTTCAACGGAACTGATGATAGCACACAGCTAAAGATGTTCCCTAGAAACACAGCACTTTCACCTGATTCCCAGCTTCATTCACATATGCATTGGGTAGTGGACTATATAGGAAGCAACAGAAGCTTACAACTGTGATTCAGGACTCCCAAGAGCTATCTTGACCAAGTTACTTGGGTTTGTTGTAGATCAGTTTCATTTCCAAAGAATGAGGGCAGTGGCACTTCCTTAGAGGACTGGGAGGGAGAGGCAGAGAAGATGACAAACAGCAGCATGACTAAGTGAATTCATGGGTTCTGTTCCTTTCAACTACTTTACGGAAGGTGTGATTGCATCCACAGACAGGGAACTGCACCTGATGCTCCCAGAAGTCCATGTTTGATCCTATGTTTCTATCCACTAGTAAAGATTATAGAGAAGACCTTTTCATCTAGTAAGGTCATTGCTTGCAAAATTTATTAGGCAGCAGAGCTACACCTTTTAGCTGGCAATTAGACACCCATGGCTAAACTAAAGAGCAAAGGTGGCCGGGCTTAATCCCCACCCTCCAGGCTTTGCAACACGGGGTGAATAAATGACGTAAGAACTTCATGAGCTTATGTTTATTTATAATACTACATACCCAGCAACTACAACCTGGAGCACTCCAGAGCGGAAGGATACATTTTTATAATGCCTGTTTCTTCATTAAGATTTCATCATCCACCTACGCTAAAAAGCCACTTCCCCTTCACTTTGTTATAGCTGCTTTTACCCGCTCCTGTTCCTGCATTATTTTTTTAATCTCCAGTTCCCTACTTTACATGCACTCTCAAATTTTAAACAAGCAAAATTTGTGCATTAGTCTGTCCTTTTCATCTATGATTTATGAATGACAGGTTCTTCAGTGCAGCTTAATGGTATGAGAGAGACATTATTTTAAACATTAAAGTGAAAACCATTTACAACTATGATAAGAGAGGTCTGTTGACATTAAACTTTAAAACATGCACAAGGTAAAGGCAAGTAGCTGCTCGAACAGGTGAGAGTACTATGCATACGGTTTGTAAGGAGTTTGTTGAACACATGAGCTGTCTCTTCCTTTTCTCTATTTCACAACCTGTAGGATTTGGTGCTTCAAACAATTCACCTGGTAATCAGCAGCCACCAGAATTTAATAACTAAAAAGTACTTCAGGCACAGTGCAGAGCATTCATTAAAAAAAAGTTACCATTCTATTCAGGGAAAAGTCTTCCTAACATTTACATCAGCCAAAATAAAAAAAGGGGAAAAAAAAAGAAATTACTTAATTGAAAGAGCTAAAGCTTTATTTTGATACTTCCTGCTCACATCTTTATCACTTTCAGACTGGACAATCATTTCCTTGCCATCCTCTTCCATTAATGCTCTACGATTCTATTATAAGACATTGGCTAATGCTTATTGTGCTACATGTGGTTCAGTTCTGCTCAGTAGCAACTGATTTCTGCAGAGCAATCAACATAATTAGGAGTAGTAAATAAATACATATGTTTGGACTGAGTACTGTTTCTAGCAGCATTAGACACATTGATAGAACAGCAGACAATATGAGGGAAGAACATGGATCTTATAGAACTGCTTTTCAGTCTGATTTTAGACCACAGGCAGAATGCAGCAAATATCTTGGGGTAGAACTGTTGTAAACACGGTACAGCTCAGACACTGGGGAGGACACACAGAGATGAACTCTTTGCTTGTGACTCCAGAGTCATGCAGGTCCCTCAACAGTTTGGATGAGGGTAGCAGAACCTTTCTGATCACAGAACAGTTTCAGCTGAAAGAGACCTTCAAGATCATCAAGTCCAACTTTATTCCTAGCCCTAACAAAACCACTAAACCATGTTCCTAAGCACAACATCTAACCACCTCTTAAACACTTCCAGGGATGGTGACTCCACCACCTCCCTGGGCAGGCCGTTCCAATCCTTTCTGTAAAGAAATGTTTCCTAATATCCAGCCTGAAACAACCCTGGTTCAACCTCAGGCCACTTCCAATTGTTTTATCGTTTGTCACTAGAGAGAACAGACCAGCTCCTGCTTCTCCACAACTTCCCTTCAGGTAGTTGTAGAGGGCAATAAGGTCTCCCCTCAGCCTTCCTTTCTCAAGGCTAACCAGACCCAGATCCTTCACCCTCTCCTCATAAGAGACATGCTCCAAACCCT
>WUAM01000287.1:38317718-38415537 GCA_024336885.1 Actenoides hombroni | reverse complement strand
AAAGACTGAGGCAAAGAAGGCATTAAGCACCTCAGCCTTCTCCTCATCTTTTATTACCATATTTCCTCCTGAATTTAGTAGGGGATGGAGGCCCTCCCTGGCCTTTCTGTTATTATTAATGTATTTATAGAAATTTTTCATATTGCTCTTCACTTCTAAAGACAGATTAACTTCTAGTTGTGCTTTTGACCCTCTAATTATTTATCAGCATGGCCTGATAACTTTCTTATACTCACTGAGTTGTCTGCCTCTTCTTCCAGAGGCCATAAACCCTCCTTTTTTTTCCTGATTTTAATCCAAACCTCCCTATTCAGCCAGGCCAGTCGTCTTCGCCACCAACTTGTCTTACGGCATGTAGGGATGGCCTGCTCAAGTGCCTTTAATATTTCCTTCTTAAAAAAATGTCTAGCCTTCCTGGACTCCTACACCTTTCAAAACTGACTCCCAAGGGATTCTATAAAGTGATTTCCGAAACAAGTCAAAGTTTGCCCTTCGAAAGTCCAAAGTGTTCGTATTGCTGCCTTAACATCTCTAAGAACAGAGAACAACAGACCTCTCACAGGAAGAATGAGAACACATACCTGATGGCAGCTGAGAAAAACTCTGATTTTGTAGTAAAAGGTATTTTTAAAAGTAATTTTCATGCAATACTGTGTTTTCAGTTGCCCCTATTCATTCAGCTACCATAATAAGCAATGATGAAACAGAATACTTGTCTTCTTCTTTCAGTCTGGAGAAAAGAAGGCTCCAGTGAGGCCTTATGGTGGCCTTCCAGTATCTGAAGGGGGCCTAGAAGAAAGCTGGGGAGGGACCTTTTAGGCTGTTGGGCAGTGATAGGATTAGAGGGAATGGATTAAAACTAGATATATGTCGATTCAGATTAGACATTAGGAAGAATTTCTTTACCATTAGGGTGGTGAAACACTGGAATGGGTTCCCCTGAGAGGTGGTGGAAGCCCCATCCTTGGAAGTTTTTAAGACCAGGCTGGATGGGGCTCTGAGCAACCTGATCTAGTGGGAGGTGTCCCTACCATTGGCAGGGGGGTTGGAACTAGATGATCTTTAAGGTCTCTTCCAACCCTGACAATTCCATGATTCTATGACGCCATTTGAAATTCTTAAGTGAACTGTGAGGAAGGAACATTGATCACTGATGACAGAAAAGCCTAGTGAATTGTACAAATACTTTACATTACCCATAGAATCTAAGACCAAACTTCCAAGTCGTTTTTGTAAAAATGCAAATATCCCTTAAGCATCTCTCAAGTATTCAAAACCAATTCAAGTATTAATTTTCAATACGCATCAAGAGCAACATTTCATTGGAAAAAGAGATCACTCGATTTAAAAGAGATAAAGTAAAACAAACAGGGAAAAGTACCTACTAGAAAATTGATAAACATGGCTTACCTTGTAGATTTTGCAATGGCAAAGTCATGATGCCTCCTGCTGCAGCCGCTGCTACCAGCCCTTGGATGTTGGTGAGATTTGCTGTAGGTAGAGTTAGGACGAGTCCTTGTTGGCCCCCCAGCTGCCCAGCCATGTTGAAAGGAATAAGGATGGGCTGATTCAGGGCTGGAGTGCCTCCTGGCATCACCCCTGCTACTGCTGAGGCCAACTGTTGGGCAGTCAGTAATGGCTGTAACAGAACACAGAAAACAAGCCTACTGTACGGTGCACAGCTCAGGATTACACACACAAAACTCTTCTGGCTTGGGGTCCTTTCGTGTTCCGTTAGAGATACACACTGCTTCCAATATCTTCAAGCATACATTTTCATCAACACCGAAAGTTTTGACAAACTTGACAGGCTGAAGCTGTAAGCCTTACAGTCATGCAGCATGATAGCAATCCCAGTTGAATCTAGACTGAAGAATTCCGTACACGTGCACCAAAGATAATTTATGAATGCAGGAAGGCCTAACTCATGTCAGCCTGTAAGTACCTGAACACCAACCTTTCCCAGATTTTGCCAGTTGCATACTGATTGCTAAAAGCAGAAAGCACTACAGTAACAATTACCAGAAACTACGTGGACCAAGATTGTCCTGGGAAGTGGAAGAACACTGTGTATCTTCTTAGAACATGGCTGAACGTGGACCAAATTGTGAAATGACAGGGAAATCTTTTAAAATGTTACAGAGTGCTGTACTACTTTGCCTACATTTTGCTCTAAGGAAAATAAATACCTGGCATAAAAGATAATGAAATGCCTTCACTAATGTAAAAAGCTGTGTGTGACAGGCAGAACTGTCAGAGCCAATAAGGTTTCATTAAAAATACACAAGCTTTTAAATGTTATATTATGATATACATTTAAAAATAACTTAGACAAGAAATTCAAATATTTTAACCTCCTAAATATGTAAAACTGCTCGTTTTATTTTAGAAAAACATACAAAAAGCTAATATTTTCAAAACAAATAACTTAAAAGATACACAATACATACATGCTCACTTTTTGTAACACTAAATGCAGCCAAACAGAATCACATTTTCTGCATTACACAGATCAAAGATGATCAATCGCAGTTAATTTACTTTTCATCAAATTGCAAGTCTCGATTAGACAAAAGGAAAGATACTGACCTGAGGCCCAACAGGGAATGCAGGATGGGACTGACTGGGTTGGTGTTGGTCTGATGGGCTCGTGTCAGGCAGCGCTGTGTTTCCTCTGGCCTCTGAAACCCAAAGAACAGATTGACTTTAATATCAAGCCTGGGAACTGCCACATTACCTTCTACTCTGATGTCACATAACATCAAGCTGAAAGTGATATGTTAAAGTGCTTTATCAATAACTCAAGCACTCAAATCACTTATCAGCTGCATAAATTATGCTAACATTCATTCAGACCAGCCAACTCATTCAAGGAGCTACGAAAATCTGACAGCAGTGAAACTGAAGCTATCATCAACCCAGCTAATGTGGGTTGCATTATCCATCAATTTACATACAGTACATGAGCACTCCGCGTGTGTGGGAATGGCGTTTTTTACGCTTAGGTGAGCATCAGCCATTCTAATTTCTGAAAGCAAAAGTTATCTGAAAAACCATCAAATCACATCTACTTTGTATCTTAATAAA
Organism: Actenoides hombroni; assembly: GCA_024336885.1. NCBI lineage: Eukaryota > Metazoa > Chordata > Aves > Coraciiformes > Alcedinidae > Actenoides > Actenoides hombroni. Next base: position 38,412,450 of record WUAM01000287.1, on the reverse strand, counting down.
GTACTTTCTTTCGTCAGTTACTTAAGCAGCAAAGGCTGTACTGCATGCAATCAAAAGGCACCATGTAAACTGAAAACAGGTATGCTTCCAAATGACAGCTTGTTTTCTACATTGCATGTGGGGGGACAAGCAAGATTCTGTAAAACCAAGGATTTCCAACATTTACTGAGCCGATCAATATTCAACAATCGAACTATATGCTGGGCACTAATGACTTGCTAAGCATAGAACACAGTCCAGACCTACTGGATTCCGCTGAAGTCTGCAATACAGATTTGAAAAGGAAAAGGAGAAAGAAAAATGTCCTATCCATTGTAAGAAAGTACCAAGATGTTTTCAAAACTATGTCCAAACCTCCATTTCCTCCAGGTGAAGGACTTGCATTGATTCACAAAGTTTTTCAGTGCTGGTGGCATAATCAGGCCCACATTTATCTTTGAAGTGGAAAGAATGACAGCTAGTATCAAAAGTAGCTGCAAGAACAATGCAGTCCCCTAAAAAGAAAACCCTTCCTAAAAGAAAAATCAGGTTTTCTGGTTGGTACAGTAGCTCCTGTTCTGTTACTTTTTTTCTGATGAGCGGTTGAAATTCAGTTTTAAGTAAACCTCACGAGATGCTCTTTTCCAATGTTTGTCTTATGAATAGAAAGTGCAAGATAATTCAGACTGAGTTTACTGGCATGGTATGAAAAAAAGGATACAATTCTGTCATACTTATAAATTTTAAAGAGGGTATTATCAGCTAATACAAAACAAATTCTTCTATATATTCTCCAAGGGGACAGATTTATAAATAATGGAAATGTGGAAAAAAAAAATCTGAACTTCAGCACATTAAGGTACAAATAAAATTGACTGCTACATATTATTCAATTGACTTCTATCTCTACAGCAATGTGTCAATCATAACAGTATTTCAGAATAAGATTAAACAATAAATGTGCAGAGTTATTACACAGAAATCTGAAAATCTGATTAATTTACAATATATTTGTGTGGTCTCAAGAAGTCAGAAATGGACGTTGCTTTGGGAATACTTACAAACCATCTATTGAAGTATCTGATTTGGAACTAATAAAAACATACAGACTCGCTGGCATTTTATAAAGTGAATTCTATTAAATGACAGTAGTCATTAAAATGCCAAACATTTTTTTTTATAATGAGAATAAGCTGACCTACTATAATCGGTGAGGACTCCCAACAATTGCCTAATAACACGCAAACAGAGACCCAGTCACTAAATTTTTTATGCGGAATTTACTTATCTGAGTTACCTGAAAAGAAAGAAATTTAACTAGACACGAGAGATTCAATGAAAACTGCTTCTTTCAAATCCATTACAATCTTAGTGTTGTTGCCATCGCTAAGATCAAAGATAGGTTTTCTTCAGTATGTGTTCCTTCTATAAAAAAATAAAGTGCTCTGCTACTAAACACACTTCTACCTTTGGTAATTTCCACATACTGTTATGGTTTGTTTGGTTTTTGTTGGTGTTTTTTAATCTTCTTGTCGCAGCTGTATGTATAAAGTAATATTAGATCAAACACTCAATACCAATGAATATATCACTCCCTATTAAGATCAAATCTTATAAGTCAATTTTGTTTATGTAATTTTAAGGGCTGAGAATTTTGTCTTTGTGTATGATTTAATTAATATTAAAACAAGCTCCTGATAGTCTGTCACATCATTAAATTGTCCTACGAAAGCTTTGGGAGAAGAATAAAACTGGAGTCAAATAGTCACAAGAATTAGATTTTATTGCAATTACTATAGCTTAAGCTTTCAGGAAATAAGTACGTTCTGAAGATATATGCCTGTGCTTTAGTATTTTTTTTCCATGGTGCAGCTATCCTAGAAATGACTGTTTTCTGTACCCTAAGGATGTTGCAATATTTCATCTCACAAGCTGTGTGTAGTACAAGTGGGTTATACAGGACCATAAAAGCCAAAATTAATTACATTCCTTTCCTTTTGGATTGCAATAATTGGAATCACTTAGGATTACGTTCCTTTCATACCGTCACTCATCACAGACGATGTATCTTTTTATTTCAGTGCTCAAATGCTCTGCCTGCTGCTTCTACCTCACTTCCCATACGACGCAGGCATCTCAGCAAAACAGCACACACTTCCATGTCCGTGAACGTGGCCTTACATGGCATCTTATAGGAAATAAGCCATGCCATATTCTCAGAATGAAATTCTCCTATTTCCTCCCATGCCCCTTCTAATCTACTTGCTGTAACAGTTACTGAAGAGTGAAGAGTGTTTTTTTCAGAACGCACAGGAAAACCTGCCTGCTGGGCTGGCAGTAAATACAGCGAAGCGAGGATTTCAGGGTTAAGTTCTGTTGCATCACACACAGTGACAGCATTTGTTCCTTGCTGTACGCTATCTTCAGCGAGGCCAACAGGTCAAAGCTTCCAGGAAGGCAAAGCATAGCACAAAATGCTGGTAGAAGGCTCCTCTTCTGCTTTATAATGTTGACTGGGTGGATTCCTGATTTCAGAGGATCTGAGGAGCTGGAAGAGCTCCGTGACACAGCTGCTATTTCTGATTGACATAGTCATTGCTACTAATTTGGAAAAGTACCTTCTTTAAGACCATGGCCCTAAACTGGAAGCATAAAATTCCCTGCATTGTTCTTCCACTCTGTTTTACTGCCTTTATTTGGGAGTTCATTAGTTCCAGATGCTGGAATAACCGCTGCAGGTAAAATTATTCCTCTGTCCAAATTCCAGTCCTCACTAACAAAAGTGGCCTGTCAAAGTCTAGCCTAGATCTTCCACTTTTCCAGGTCCAGGCCATTATTCCTGGTATTCTCCAACACTTCTCAGCTTTCTATCAGCGAGGGGTACGGCAGCAAGGAAATAGGACTCATAGCAGTCCCTATGGAGCTAAGGTCCCTTCCAACCCAAATCAGACTATGATTCTATGACCTTCTCTTCTCAACTACACTTTGGAGAGATTGTGGTCTCATTACACCTCCGATCGCTGGTGCACAAAGGGCACGAGAAGGCAGGAACAGAGCACCTACTGTGGCCAGAGAAGCAATTCTCCTTAGCACCATTTGCCTAGGCAGGGAGCTAAGACTTCTCTTATAACTGAGCACTGCCAGCACAGCCTAAGTCAAGAAGTTTGCTCAGCAGTACCACATGAAGAGGCAGGCGTGGTACAGCCATGGCCGTAGACAACGCTTTAATATTTAATAAGCAGTATTCATCATATGTGATTCATTATAAATTAATTCTAAATTATATAACACATACACTCACCTCTCATCTCACCAAGGGGCTGGAAGGACATGAAACAATAAAAAAAAAATTGAAGTGCGCTGTAGACATTGTAAAATAACTCTCTTAAAATAAAATATTATTTAAAATAAAGCTAACAAAGGCAAACCCCTCCCCTTATCAAAAAAAAAGAAAAAAATACAATCCCCAAAACTGAGCAAAAAACCTTGTTGAACAATACCTATTTTTAAGTAGGAAAACCACAAGAGAAATATCATAAGGGAAAAAAAAAAACCCCTACGTCCCAAGGCCTCCAAGCCTCATACAAAATTCCAACTGCAAACGCCTTAGTTACAGACAGGCTTTCCAGAGTTTGTTTCCTACACATCTTAAGCCGCACAAGAGGTAATTCAGTTCTAAATGACTTTATCTCCCAGTGCCCCATGAAGGAGGGGATGCTCTAATGAGCAATGAATGGCCAGAGGGACTTGGGTCCAGATTCTCCAATCAATGCCGCTTAGGCACCGAGACCTCCTCAGCTGCAGTAAACACTCTTCAGGAAGGCATGGGTCAAAACACAGAACTGCTCTGTGACTCTTCATCTGTTCCAGGGCTACCAGCAGCTCCAGCAAGGTGAACCCACACATCCTCCCCAGCACCCTGCGCTCAGGTGCACTGTCTGTCCCAGTAGCTCTTGTCTCACGTGATGTCCTGACGCTTGCAGGGAATCTGCAGCTGCCTAGCACATGACTATACTGAACAGTATTACAGGATATAGGATGGAGTGCATTAAACACGTATATTCAACTCTGTCCTGGACCTCCCGGTTCATCTGCTGCAGTGTGTCTGTGCCTGCTCAAAGGCACAATGCACACTGGCACCTCCATCAAACTCTGCACTGAAACTCGCTCAAAGCCACTGCTCAAACCACAGCATAGGACTGGCCTCAGCAAAAGATCTGGACATGAATAACTTCCTCATGGTCTTCAAGAATTAATTCAACGTGACTCACATTTGTATCAGAACTAGGGAGATGCTAGGCTAGTTAGTACTCAGGGTTTTTTAAAAACTAGCAGGATCAGACTGAATTTTAAATTATCAAAGAACACAGAATCACAGAATTTCCTAGATTGGAGGAGACCTTTAAGATCATCTAGTTCAATCATTCACCTAACACTGAGAAGACCTTGACTAAACCAGATCCCTCTATGCCACTCTTAAATAGCTCCAGGGATGGGGACTCAACCACTTCCCTGGGCAAACTGTTCCAGTGCCTGACAATCCATTCAGCAAAGAAATTCTTCCTCATATCTAATCTAAACTTCCTTTGGCCCAACTTAAGGCCATTTTCTCTTGTTGTATAACTTGTCACTTGGGAGAACAGACTGACCACCACCTCTCTACAACCCCTTTTCAGGCAGCTGTAGAGAGCAATAAGGTCTCCCCTCAGCCTCCTTTTCTCTAAGATAAACAACCCCAATTCTCAGCTACTTCTCATAAGACACGTGGCTTTAGACCCTTCACCAGCTTTGTGGACCTTCTTTGGACACACTTCAGAACCTCAGTGTCCTTCTTGTAGTGAGGGGTCCAAAACTGAACCCAGTATTTCAGGTGCAGCCTCACCAGCACTAAGTACAGGGATAGAATCGCTTCCCTGCTCCTGCTGGCCACACTATTGCTGATCCAGGCCAGGATGCCATTGGCCTTCTTGGCCACCTGGGCACACTGCTGGCTCACATTCAGATGACTATCAATCAACACCCCCAGGTCTCTCTCTGCCTGGCAGCTCTCCAGCCACTCCTCCCCCAGCCTGCCGCGCTGCCGAGGGTTGTTGTAGACAAAGTGCAGGACCCGGCATTTGGCCTTATTGAAATTCATACCATTGTACTTGGCTCATTGATCCAACCTGTTCAGATACCTCTGCAGAACCTCCCTACCCTTGAGCAGATTGACACTTCCATCCAGCTTGGTCTGCAAACTTACTGATGGTGCACGTGATCCCCTCATCCAGGTCATTGGTAAATATACTAAACAGATCTGGTCCCAGTACTGAGCCCTAGGGGACACGACTCGTGACCAACCACCAACTGGATTTAACTTCATTTACCAGCACTCTTTGGGCCCAGCCATCCAGCTAGTTTTTTGTCCAGAGAACCATAAGCCCATCCAGGCCACCAGCAAGCAGTTTCTCCGGGGGCATGCTGTGGAACGTGGTGTCAAAGGCTTTACTAAAGTCCAGGTAGACAACATCCACAGTCTTTCCCTCATCCATTGAGCAGGTGACCATGTTGTAGAAGGAGATCAGGTCAGTCAAGCAGGGCATGCCCTTCATGAACCCATGTTGACTGGGCCTGTTCATCTGATTGTCCTGCATGTACTGTGTGATGGTACTCAGGATGATCTGCCCCATTAGCTTCCCCAGCATGTTATTTCCTGGATCCTCCTTCCGGCCCTTCTAATAGATGGGTGTTACATTGGCTAATTTCCAGTCTGATGGTACCTCCCTGGTCAGCCATGACTGATGAAAAATGGTGGAAAGTAGTTTGGTGAGTACCTCTGCCAGCTCTCTGAACTCAGGTGAATTCCATCCAGTCCCAGACTTGCATACATCTAAGCCATGTAGCAGATCATGGACCATCTTTTCCTGGGTTGCCCGGGGGATCATTCTGTTCCCAGTCTGTCTTCTAGCTCAGGGGACTGGATTCCCAGATTACAGCTGGTCCCATCACTAAAGACTGAGACAAAGTCAGCATTAAGCACCTCAGCCTTTTCCTCATCCCTAGTTACCATGTTTCCTCCTGCATCTTATAGAGGATGGCAGCCCTCCCTGGCCCTTCTTTTACTGCTAATATATTTATAGAAAGATTTCTTGTTGTCTTTTACAGCCAAAGCCAGATTAATTTCCAGCTGGGCTTTGGACTTTCTAATTTTCTCCCTGCATAGCCTCACTACATCTTTGTAGTCATCACACGTGGCCTGCCCCGTCTTCCAAAGGCCATAAATCCTTCCACAATACCCACTTAAGCAAATATTTAAATGAGTCAACATTAATAAGAGAACACAGCATTTAAAGAAACAGTTCTTATTAAAATCCTTAGATACATTTCCACAGTACAACATTAAGTCACTTGTACTTATATCTCAGTTACTGTAACAATAAGAAATCCAGGGTAGGCTTTTTTCTTACTCGCTAAGTCAACTCATATGAAAAATACAGCTTTTAGAATGAAATCATTACAGTGAAAACACTTCCTGTGAGAAAAAAGTCCTACATTTTTAAAACTAATAAACTCACAATTTGAGTATGTAACATAGCTGAGTTTAGATCCTAAGTCATCTTATCAGGGGAAAAAAAAAAAAAGTAACTTTTTACAAGAAATTAAACAGACCAGCTGATAGTATTCAAAGTATCAGGTATGGTGTGTGAAAGTCCATCATCTCTGATTAAAGTAACTCAGCCCTTCATTAAATTAATCCTTAATTGTCAGCAATTATACCAGAAGCAATCTTGCTGAGCAAAATTTAATAGCTGAAAGAAAAAGATGCAGCTGATAATGAAAAAGACCTAACATTTCCTCCCAAAAATCATCATTCTGCCACAAAGCACCATGTTGTGGCTCTTAATTTCACTGTTTTCATTTTCCTGCTATCTCAGAGGCTGGACATGTAGGTAGGAAGCTTTTCCAAATCACCTCATTGTAAAACCTTAGTAATCTGATTGCTACACAGAATTTCACAAACACATCTAAATTTTATAATACTTGCAGAAGAGAAGATTGAGATTCTATTCTGAATCCCTTCTACATTGGTATAATCCTACAGTTATCTGAAAAGTTACTCCTGTTATCTCAGCAAAGAAAATGAAGCTTAGAAATTAAATTAGAATAATTAATCACCCACTGAAAGGTATGAATTTAAGCTTGGACATCTCATAATTTAAGTAGTCAATTGTCTTCTCCCAGTCCATGACCAAGATATGGTGCACAATTCACTCATCTGGATGGTATAAAACTTCTCTTAAGTATCAGCTTATCCCACAGATCGTCAAGTAATTTATCTTTTTTTCTTTCAACCTCCACTTCAGATTCCAAATTTATTTTTTTTTTTCTTTTAGGCAGTGATTCCAGCCTCACAAAGAAAACCAAACAAGTAGAGAACTGGGTGTGTGCAGAATTACCACCAGCACCTGTTAACTCTGAAACCTAACAATGGTGCAATGTTGACATCATTATTTTACTGTTCAGACATTTTAGCACAACATACAAGTACTGTGCTTATCTTCCACAGTCAGATTGTCTCAACTTACAGAACTCTCACTCTTAATTTTCCCCTACTTATGTATTAAACTCTTCTAGTTTACTTTTAAAAGTGTCTGTGGTGTGATAAGGAAATGCCATATTGATCTACCATATTGACATATATGTCAATGCAATATCCTGTACAGAAAAGCTAAAATTCCTGCATACAAAATGGATTGAATTAGACAGCAGAATGAATAGAGCAGATTTGCTTTACTGACTGTATCACTCAGTACTTAAGTAAGTAAAATCCCACAGTTCTATACTTATCTGAAATGGCCACGCAGTTGCTACTGCAAAGCTACCAAAATCACTGCAGAGCTGAAAAATCATTCTTCCAGCAGATTACAAAATCTTGCCTTTGCCTGGTCCCTGGGGATATCTTCTCCTAAAGGATCTACTCCCATAAGACACGTAAGATAGCCAAAATCACTGTGCTCATTATCCATATGCACAGAGCTTGCCTTGTATTTACGCACCTGCATCTTTCTGGATCAGGACTGATAACATTAAAACTCCAAGACGGTTTATAATCAGGCTATTAAAGTGATTCATGTCACAGAGAACTTCTGGGCAACCACCAGTTATATTTACCACCAAAGAAAAAACCTTGCCTTTCCAAGGCACAAAAAAATCACAGAAAACACAAAAACCCAGCTCTCCCAACTGCCTTAAATTTTCTTCTTCCCTCTCTTTATTTTTACACCTCTTTCATTGCCTTATCTCTTCTTCTTTCTCTTTTTTTCTGAAGTGAAATTTTTCTTCTTATTGATGTCTATACGAATATTCTTCCACTTCAGATACTTCATGTGAGAGAAGGAACATCACTACTGCAGAAAAGGTGAAGGGATATAATTGCAAAAGTATGTTCTTTATTCAAAATACTCATTCTACTTTTCTTTACCCCCTAAGTACAGTGCATAAAAATCCCTTGTTAATGGTACATACATTTTTTATGAATTGGACCCTTCATATTGAGAGTTCTAGTTTCTTTATGCTGTATGCATTAGCACAAATATAATCACATTAAGGTCACAAAGACCCTATCAGCTTTCCCTGAATTTATACAACATTTCCTACTTGCTGTTTGCTGTTAGTGCTGGTGAATGCAACGATGATAAAGGTTACTTACAAGAAGATGGACAGTTGAATGCATTATTATTTCATGTTGGGCAGCTGATCCCTAGCTAAGAAGGGCAAGAGGCTTCTCTAAATTAAACTTTCCTTTCTTTCCATCTCTGGAAGCTTACTAAACGCCAAAGAGCGAGCATGTTAAAGAACATCTATTTTGGAACAACTGCTACAGTTTGCCATCTTTATAGCTAAGATTTCTTTAGGAATCTTTACAGCATTTATCTATCCATGCATTTTTATTCATAACAGGGCAGAAAGCTTTCTGTCAAAAGTCCAACTTCTTGACACTCACCCTCCCCATCCGATTCCTGTACCCTCCCCAAAACACGGCAGACTATAATGATATCTTACAACAATATACACTGCTGTTTTCCTGGGGAACCTTGCACAATGTATGTATTACGGGCTTGGCTGCTGGCACTACAGGCTACTGAAAGCCAGGCAACACATCTGGACAGCCTCTGGTGCCCAGTAATTCAAGCTTCTGGGTGGAAAAAAAGGGTAGTGTGTCTGACATCTTTTGCTTTTTACAATTTACATTAATATACTTGTTTACAAGGGATAGGGCACAGGCGGGTGGCTGGTGACAGAAATGTAACTCACAGCTTTGACACCTTCCAGGGAATGAAGTGAAAAAACTGTAAGGTGGGGTGAGGATGAACCTCGTGTCCTACCAGTCCTATGAGAGCCTGTTTAGAATTTTGAATCACCTGGTTCAGTGAGTGAGGAATATCCAAGTTAAGGGAGGAAGCATTCAGTTAAACCCAGTAAAAGCACCTGGCATTTAGATCTTCAGCAGAGCCAGCATTCAGCAAAATGCACCCCACAATATGTATAAACTCCTACTGGAGCATCCTGACCAGCAAGTATGGTCAAGCAACAGTGGTTTATCACTCCTGCTACTGAGTTCACCGTCTGGTTTCATCCCTGTGGTGTCTTTAACAATTTCACACTCTCTGCTGTGGTCTTTACACAGCCCTGTGGGGCAGCTCCATCAAGTGTCTCATTACAGGTTGTTCAGCTGTTCAGACTTTATTGAGACTCTTGAAAGAGCCGTCCCACAGAGCAGTGTACTGCAGGAGTCCAGTTGAGATCCAGGAGGAAACAAACCTTAACAGTGGCAGCAACTCTGTATGCAGGAAACCATGCTCCTAGATCAGACTAAATCACAAAACTGGTAAGTCTACATTATAAACCTATTTAGCTGCAGATGTATCTTCAGAAATTCCTAGCTACAAAAATTCAACAGCCCTCCCCCTTCAAAAGTGGCCTGTGCTGTTTGATATCTGCAGCAAGTTCTCATGATGTGGCTCAGCAGGGTGAGCCATTATTTAAAATGAAAGTGTTGGCTGGGAGCTGCAGAAACTCATGGTATGCATGCCTCCAGATCCTGTAAATCCTCAACTGAATTAACTTCTGTCTCTTTATTATTGTCTGAAATCAATTGTAGTGAGTATTTTCAAGGAGCTTTTGCCAGGAGTTCCCAAACACCTTATGCCTGTCTGGTTTTAAAAAGCAATCAACCTGCCGGCCACATCTTGCAAGCTATGTCAAGCCTGACCGTTGCTACACCAAGTTTAAAACATACAGCAAGGGCTTTTGTTTCTACCCCCTCCCCCATTTCCATTCCCTCCCTCCTTTGTAGAACAAAAGCTAAAAATATGAAAAAGACCTAAAGAACTCGTAGGCAGCACTACCATCCTGCCTGCCTCTGGAATTTGAGCAGCTATTTATCAGACAGCGACAGTGAAACCCTGTGCAGCAACCACTCAGAAGGTCTTTCACACACTGAAAATATCCTAAAACGGATCTGCAGGGAAATAACCAAGCAGTTTACAAGCATTTGGATACCGTTCCTGTAGCACATTGATCTTGCCCTTATGCGAGTCAAACTCTCACCAGATTTCACGTGTGCTGGATCAGTTCTCTAGGAAAGTTTTAAGAATACAGCACAGGCTAAAAAAAGCTTTACACGTAACAGGCATCTATCCCAGGACAGCCACACTGCATAGAAGATCTCCTGGTTAGTAACGCCTTGTCGTGGCAAGACCTCTTTGTAACAACACGCCGTGCAGGAAGGGAAAAAGCAGAAAGAAGCCACGCGACTCAGCTTTGCCAAAGTGGCAGGCAACTCGCTTGAAAGAGTGAGAGAGGGCACCGTGATACATCCTAACAGGATTAAATTATACGGAATATACAAACTGTTTCTAATCCACGAGAATGCTTGTGTTCATACATATATGTATGCCTCTCTCTATATAGATACTTATTTTTAAACAAATTATCCTACATCCCCTTTCATTTTCATATTATTGTTCTGTTTATTTTTTCAGCATTACAGTAATTGAAAAATATCTACTGGTAAAAGATTCTATTAATTTAAGTGCATTCATAGTGTGTTATGTCACTAATAGACTTAGGTAACATTATTCTTTTATCCTTTTTACAAAGCATTATTTTATTGTCCTCTCATTTCTAAGATTTTACTTCCACTTAAAGTCAAGTAGAGTGAGGGCTTTGCAGAATTCTATTATATTATTGTCCTGTCGTTATTCTAACTCCATTACACAACAATACAAAACCAACATCAGCTTCCATTTGTCATATTATTTACTTTGAGGATTATGTCAGATCTCAGACTGTGTGTACGTGCCTACTAAACATAATTTGGAGTCGGACAAAAAGTAATCACTGATTCCTTCTAAAAATGCTTCCACATAAAACTTTTTTAGTTGTACTGTATTTCTGCAAGAACTCTGTCATCTGATTTGAACCCATGCAACTGTTTAGCAGAATCTAGCTATATTAAAAAAAAATATATAAAAATACTACAATGTCTAGAGGTACATACAAACAAGGTTTGGACTCCTTTATCCCTAATCCCAGTTGAGCTGACAGAAGCCAGTGCTGGTGTGAAAGCTGCAGAGAGCGGCTCATACACAAACACATGTGCCACTCTCATAGCTTCTTCAAAGCAGAAGCTGTCATGCATCTGGCCACAGTGGAGCACAGAGAACCTGGAGCGAAGCGGACCCTGGGTCCACCTTTCCTAGAGGTCAGATCCTTTGGCAGCCAGCAAATGGCTTAGCAGATCTGAGACGCTTTATGGAAGTGGATTGCCGTTGCCTTCTTAATATCTTCTTTTAGTGCTCCCAGCTTTGAGGATATGCAACGCAGCCAGATCTGGTTTGAAATAACCAACACTTCCATCTTCCATTTCTTATGGTTGCCATAAGGAAAGATCAGGTACTGATTTGGTATGGCAAGATTTTGGCTCTATGTCCAACTATCACAGAGCTCCTGTGAGACCTTCATCAGCTCTTTTCATCTCACACACAAAGAGCATTGTTGGGCCCTCAAAGCTTAGAAAAGACCTGGACCAAAAAAGCGCTTCAATTAGAAGGTACTAAGAAGGTTAGCAGAGAAGAAGAAGAAGAACCTAGAAGGTTATCGGAGGTATTGTCAGCATGCTGCTTCCTGCAGTCACCAACTTACCATCTGTCACAACCCTATATTTAGGGCACACACATGCAGGACATGGTGCAATGTCTGGGCTCTAGAGTTACCTTTCCTCCACATTGAAGGAATCTGCACTCAGATCTCTGGGGTAACTTCTTGCCTTTGGAACAAAGCCACTTCACACCTCCCTTACGTCCTCACATCAGCACAAAAAGCTCCTACACCCTTATTATGTTGCCTTTCCCTAACTCTCTCCACATACTAGCTACCAAAGGACTACTGGAGGAAATAGTATGGGCTGACTACAGAGTATGCAGTCCCAAGTGAGGTTCTGGTCACAGTTATTCCATTAACCATCACCACTCAGAATGCTCCCCTTGTTATTCTGTAGGACCTGTTGATTATATAGATAACACACTAAGTAGATTTCACTCAGCAAGAGATGTCCAGGTTCAAAACTCAATCCAGACTGAAATCTAACAATAACCAAGAAATACTTATGTCCGTATTTACCATCTCCTCATTTAAAATCATATTTAAAGAGCTTCCAGGGAAAACCAAGCCCTTTACCATAGTATGTATGATTGACATCCACAAGACGTTTTATTTCAATCATTGTGAAGCACACCACTTGTATGCATTAGCGTGCTTCACACGGGTATTGTTATAATAGCTTCGGTTTTACTTAATGTTATTCTAACGACTTGCCTCCAAAGAGCATTTGTGGATGCCACAACTCCCTAAATGGTAACAATGGATAAACATAAGCTTGAGAAATGCAAGTCTATATTATTTATGAAGCTGCAATTCTCCTGTAAATAACCCAGTTGTTAAAATGATATGTATCTATGTAATTGAGTCTTCTGTATACAAATAAATAAGGCTTTATTGCAATGTCAGAAGTTAACAGACCAGTCAATAAAATCAATAACTCACTTTTTCTTGCTTATATATCTAACTTTTTTCCACCTTTCCTATGTCCTCTGTTTGTTCTGGTTACATATTAACACTCCAAAGGATATATAGCCCCTACGATATTGTTTAGTAAATGGTGGTCTGAAGAAAAGTCTGAAGAAACACCACCTCAGCAATTTAATACTCTGCCTATTTATCGTGTACTTTAACATATACCTGTCTGATATAAATCAGCGAGAAAGAAACTGTCTTGATCTATATACATCAGAGTGCTAGAGATTTTTAATGTGAATGACTACATGGAGGTCTAAGTAAATTAGGTTCATATTGATACATTTAGCTAAAAGTGCTCTAGGCCTGGATTGCATTATCGTATAACCACTGTCAAAACTGCACTGCCAGACTATAGCACTGTGCTGCTTATGCCTCTATGGTTAAGGTTGTGTCAGCATTTCCATTATGCTTCCCATTTTTCAAATATTTATAACTTGGCTGTAAAATCTGCTTTGGCCTAAAACTTGGTGAACCAGAAGCCACGTTCTACAAATCTTAACTCAAGAAAGTCGACCATTTTATTTCAGTGGGAGTGTTTCCATTAGCTGGGTCCTGCCAGATTACAATCCAAGGTCAAAGTTTATGAGCCTGGTTGTTTTATTTTCTTAATGAAAAGAGTACTGGGTCCCTTTAAAAATATTCTTTAAGGAAAAAATAAATAAATACGGAAGCACTGGAAAATAAGGCTTGATTTTGTGATATGATTAGCTCCCTAACTTGATAATCTCCTGTTTTCAGTACTTCGAAGAAGAAGAAAAATTAACAGCAAAGCTGCTGCAATGTAAAAGCTAGCCGTGGGGCATATGCACTAAATTTTGTTCCACTAATTACATTTTCTTGTGGGTTTTCATCTGGGATCTAGCACACCTCCTCAACAGCGTAAAATTGGGAGGGCTCCAAGCGAGCCATTCTCATCTATCAGGAATACAAACACGCTCACAAAAGCTATCTTATTATGTATGCTCCACACAGGCTCTTCATTCAAAAATATTTTAACAGATGTCATGCTGGATAAACATAATGGCTCATCTGAGGCTTAGAAACACTTTACTCACAGTAGAAGTAAATTTGGGCAGCATTTTTCAAATTGAGTTAAGTCCTTAATACACACCCACAGGCTTACTTAGACTTATAGATACAATATCTTTTTCTTTCCTCCTTAGCTAGCCAAACACATGAACTGTTATCGATGAAAATATTCCTGTTCTGATATGGCTCTCTTGGTCCACTGCTGAAATATGCCCCAACTCTGCATTTGGCTTTTGGATAAGATTACCGTGGAGCAGCGGTCAGGGGACAAATGTGAGCCCATTCTGCACGGCTCCAGCAGCCTCCAGGTTATCTGCAGAGGAGCACAGGAGGTGCACCTCATACCGCAGCATCTTCTGAGTCTTTTCATTTTGTAAACTAACCACAGAGTTGCCTAAAACAGAGGACAGCGGCACATTCCTATGCTTTGTTAACCTAGGCCAAAAAGAACCCCAAACCAACAGGAGATGCTTTTAAAATCGATAAAGATCATAAATCCAGCTGATGAGCAGCAGAAGACTGCGTGGTTTGGGACTCCTTCAGGAGTTTCATTTGAAGGAGACTTGCATTTCTACTTTCACTGTCCCTGATGCAGAAGAGCATGTTGCAGGAGCTGTATCTGGCTTAATTCTGTAAAGGTGTCAGTAAACAACTTCACCCTTGTGAGCAAGCTCACTGAAATAACATAAGCATGAGGCATATGCTGGTAAGGTAAGACCCCCTCTGTACACAGAGTGAGCATGTGGTACTACCCTCAGGTCTCGGAGAGGCTGCAAGGCTTTTCTAAGAATTTAAGTATTTTCTTTTAGTTTACACCATTTTGTCATCGAAGAACCAGGCTCTGGCAAATACACGATTAATACAGAGTGAAATCTATCATGTGTAGCATGAGAATTCCTTTCAGGGAAGTTCCTTTCTTCACCGTAAGTTTCATTTCATGACATACAGTAACACCGAGACACATTGTTGCAGTAAAATACTGGCTTGACGTTTTGGGATAAAACAGAAGGTTTCTTTAAGGCACCTCTAACTTTTTCAAAAGTTTGCCATCTTAAACACTGGGTTATAAGCCACAGCATGCACCCGACGTACCGACGTGCGGGATGGCACGATGGTTGTGTTGTGTCCTGTGCCGGGGCTGGCGATGGTCGCAGGGGGTTGCAAGCAGGGCTGCTGTGCTCTCTCAAGGGAGCCTGTGCCGCAGGTGGGGTCTCTTAAGTACACTCCTCAACAGCAGCACTTCTGCGCTGGGGCCCCTCAGCAGCAGTCCTGGCAGCCCAGCTGCTCTGAAATACCAGTCTGCTAAGTGGGAGAGGGCTGCGGTGCTGCTCTGCAGCACACGAAGTGCCGGGCGGCACAAACAGTAGTGCTCCTAAAGTCACCCGTGGAAGACTTCGGGACTGACGGGAAGCAACACAGTGGAAGGGATCTCATCTAGCAGCAAGTCTACCAGTGCTTGATGGTTTTAGTAGGAGCTGACCTTTCTGCGACAGCCTTTTTAGGAACAGCTCCCCAAAATAGCAGGCGGAATCATCAAGTAAGGCAGAGGCAATGCTGAGCCTCGGTCAGTTGTTTGAGCATCCTATATGCTGTCACCCTTGGGAGCAGGGCCTGCCCTTTGGAGACCAAAGGCACAGCAGCACTGGTGGCTGTCTACCTACAGCAGTGAGCAGCATGCTGAGCGTACCTCTGCGCTCGAGTTCCACTGAAATAATTTCCTATCGGAACTTCAGGCTGATCCATGATGGGGGACACAGCTCAAGGGATATGAAAAAAAAAAAAAAAGTATCTTGATCACTGTAAAGAATAGTGACAACATCTGTGTCTCATAGCCAGTAAAATGGGTGCTGTCTTAAACTTTTATTCAATTTTTTTTTTTTTGAGTTACACAGTTCTGAAGAGAGGAGCAAGAATATGCATCCTTTATTTACAATAAAGTGGTCACAAGACTAGAAAAATAAGGATATGGATGCAACTCTGTAATTCTGAGCTCTTTTCTCCCACTTTGATGATCTATGACAAATGTCACAGAGCAAATCACACCATCTCTTCTTTTACAGAAAGACCTTGATGGTCAATAGTTTATTAATCACCTAATCTCAAAGATACCCTGTAAATCCTTAGAAAAATCTGGTGGATATCGGGGGACAAAAGCACTCCTACAGTGATCCCTACATTTTTCTCCGGGGGTCCTCACTGGGGCTTCAATCTCATAAAATACATACATACAATTAAAGTCTGACACCTGCATATGATTTCTACAAAAGTACTGGTCTCAGGCTACAGTGGTTTTCCCTGGTTCCCATTTCCTGCTTAGCTTCCTCTTTTTCTGTGCTGTTCTCCTCTACTTTTATGAGGATTCTCAGACAAATGCTCTGAAACAGCGACTTCAAGAATAGTCAAAATACATGGGGTTAACTGCCTATGTATTTAAAGGCAGGGTGACTCAGGAAAAAGATAATCTGAAATGCAGTACATAAGGCAACTTCTAAACCCACCATTTTTTAGGAGTTACTTCGTACTTGGAATAAGCAAAATATTTTGCATGAAAATGGGAATAGTGGAGGAAGTCAGAGTAGATGGGTGACAGATCCTGCTACTAACACAAGGGTTTAAAACATATCAGGACATCCTTGAGGCTGGAGGCCCCACACACTGCGCCCTTTTGTGCTAGAATAGAAAGCAGAATTTCCCCATTAGGAGCAGCTCATCTTCCAAGGATATTTTCCTCTTCCGCAAAGACAAATATTTTCAAACACTGTATCATATTCACACTCTTTGCCTCTACTTACCAGAGACATAAATATCTTAATATTTCAAAACTATAATATAATGCAATAAGATTCAGCATAATAACATCCATCAGAAAGGACAACTTAAAAGAAAAGCATTGCTTTTTCTGTATGAAACGATATATAATGACCATTGCCTAGAAATGGATCAATCTGGCTCCAGTGGAGCAGCTGCATAAGCATTCAAAACAGCAATAACTACAAGCTCTGGTGAGGTACTTTTCTTCCCAATGTCATCTCATTTTATCCCCCCATGAGCAAGGCTGAAAGCCGTGCTGAAAAAGCATCCAAAGACAGCTTTCTCTCCCAACCCCCATTCCTGAAATTCTCAATTTCACTAATAATTCTCAACTGGCTAGCAATTTTCAGTTGCAACGTGTTGTACTGAGTCCAATTGTAATCACAAATCTTACTTTATAATGGGTTTACAGCATTTGGGTGGGTAAAAGCACAGTCTGGGACAAAATGACACATGCAGGATTTGCACTTTAAAATAAATTTTGTTTTAAAATGCTTTTGCCAATTAAATTTTATACAATTGATGGGAATAATGGAAGTAATTAAAAACATCACCATTGTTCTCCCCTATTAATAGACTTTTTAAATAATTTCAGTGGAACAGAAGAGCCAAGACTGAGCTTTTGTATTTGGAGGCCAGATCTCACTGAATTGCACTCCACAAAGGACCAGTTAGAATTTTCCACCACATTTCTACCCTGCATTTTGACAGACAACTCTATTCCAAATCAATATCTTAATTTAAATAATTCTCAGCTTCTCTAATACACACCAGTTTGTGGTTATTCTCAAGGTGTACTATGGAAAGTTGCCAAGGGTCATGACAGGAGTGCCATATACCAAGAAAAATGCCCAGAGCCCTGCTTAGTCAGCTCTCAGTCCTCATGTACCATGGGTTTTCAGTTTCTGGGCTCCCAGACCTTTTCTGGAGCAGATGTGGAAACATTCATATAATCTCAGCCTAAGTACACTTGGTTGTTTTACATGGGTCCCCAAGTGCACAAATCAGAAGCTAAAAATCCTCTCTTACCTTCTCTAGGAAACACAAAGGTTCTAGGTGCATTCATTTTCGTGAACTCATTTGATAGCTTTTACTGATGTTGCAACACAAAACTACAGGGCATTCTCACTGTAACACCAGTGAATGTCAAGGAATTATCACTCGCTTTTAATAAATGACAAGAAATACTAAGGATGTGGCAATATCAGTTGACAGCAGTATTAGCATGAAATTTTTTTCTGCTCAGTTTGCCTAGGAGGGCCAGTTTCCCGGAGCTGACAGAGATCAGGAGGAGTGAATTCCCATCCAAAACCAAGCAAACACAACCCGCAGTCAGGAGTTTAGAAATGGGCTCACTTATCTGACATACCTTTACAGCTCTCTTCATGTGCTACTGCAGAGGCAACCACCTGGGAAGGCACTGAAAGTGACAGCCCCCATCTTTCCAACTAGCAAGGACTGTTTCAAACAGCCTAACTCCACAGTAAACACTGGATCAAGTTCCCATCCTCTATGGATCGGACAACAGCGGTGAACACTGAACAGAAGGATGAACCAAAACAACCCTTCTGGCAAGGATTTTCCACAGCCTGTTCCTTCATCCAGCAACATTACAACAATGCTCCCAGGTGGACGTTGGAGCTTCTTGGACCCCATCATCACCACAGTAAGTATATTTCAATGTTGCAAAATGCCTAGGCCCTAGCCTAGCCTCAAAAGTTTTCACAACCACTTTGAATCCAGTTTCCCCCAAGGCCATTTTTTTGCATTGCCTACCATTGATATTATATAGACTTGCTTTCAACTTTTCCCCCTGTGTCACTGGGTAACTCTCTACTTTCACCCAAAAGCTCATCACTCTATCAAGCTGTTTGCAGAAAAGACCTAAGACAGGGAACACACTGTCTTGCTCCCTTCTGAGACATCGATCTCAATTTTGTGCTAAATAAACCATGACTAAAAACGGCAACAACCTCTATTAGAACTAGGATGATTAGCAAAGTATCAATTTTTATCCCTGTCAGTTAGTTCAGCAGCAATAATGGTGCTCCACGATGTCTTTCCAGTTATTTACTAACTATGGCTTTAAGTCTTCCAAGGGCTTCATGTCTCTGAATCATGTGTCAACAGTCCATGATTATTACCACACTATGTTAATCTGCATTACAGAATACGCAAAAAGCCCTGCCAACTATTTTTCCTGTCATAGTTGTTCTTGGCAAACACTTGTTTTTCCTGAAAAGGCTAAGTCCAGGGATGTTAGACTTCTTCCTACATTTACATCCAGTTGGCCAGATGCTGCTCTCTGACATTCATGCAGTTCAGCTGAATGCGGGAGAGCTCCAATGGATCGCTCAAAAAGATGAACCCTGTGAAGGTCTGACTGTCCTCCAGCTCTGCTAGGAGTTTATATACCTGATCCTGACACGTGTTAGATGAAGCAGACATGCATCAACATCTTCTGCCGTTCAATTTTAAGCTTACACATTTCTGCTTAATTTCAGTATAACTAGTCACGTGCTGACACGTACAAGCATGGGGATTAAAGCGACAGCTAAACGAAACCTCCCCTGCATGCATATTTTTTATGCTTAAACATCACGTCCTCTGCAACAAACATGAAGGTGTATATACTTCTGTGCCTAGTCTATGCATCCGTTACAACATGATGTGCTGGCATCTCTTCTCATACACCTGTGTGGTGAGCTGCAGGAAAATGATATATTGGTTGGACTGGAGAGAACACAAGAAAACCATTTTTTTTTCAGCAGGATGAGCTCCTTAATCTGGTTCACCACACGGGTTCAGTGCAGAGGGCAGACGAGGGGCAGGGTGGAGTAAGGAAGCTTACAACAGCAGTACTACTGAAGGTGTTAACGGCTACTTCTACAGAAAAGATTCATCTTTGAGCATCTGTTGATGTGAACGGTTCAAACACACAGGGGCTTACACTGGCAGTATATTGGACTGGTCATTTTTACGATCCTGACCACAAAACCCAATCCAGTGAGATTCTGTTCTGGCAGACAAAACTGGAAATGCCTTCAAGCAGCAAACCAGACTGGAGACCTTGCTTTCAAATTTTCAGGCAAGTGTATCATAATACAGTTGAAACACCTTTGTATGACACTATCTGCTTTGGTTTCTCCTAAGTTCACTCCAGAGGGTAGGAAAGCTTGACAGTGTGAGTTTTATTCAAAAATTCCTCTTCTCATGGAACATTGCTTGCCTCCAAACAGCGCAGCCAAGTACTGCAGAGTGGTTGTCTGCCCACTCTCGAAGAGGACAGCACGCATTTGACCAACAGCAAGCAGAGATGGTATGTCCAGACACACAGAGGCATAGATTACTCAGGCTGGCAGCGTGAAACATCGAGCTTAGAAATTAACCTGGCAGCAGGCCAGGAGATAAGATACAGAGTCGCTCTTTGTATTCTAACACACATGTCTGAATCAATGCTTAAACCAATAGATTCCCTATGGGTCTGCAGTCTTCCCTGACACTCTGTTTGTTGACATGTTGCTGGACTCCACTTTAGCCAACACAACCACACTGCTCTCAGGGTGGGTTCCCAGGGAGCTTGTCCTGGTTCTGAGGGTTCAATGGCTTTTAGACTTTTCAAGCTCTCCTCTGCTGATGAAAAAAAAAAAGCAAACAACAAAACAACCACAACAAAACAAACAAAAACCAAACCAAGATGATCTAGATGATTTCACACATGCCTGTTTGGCCATTTTGATTTGGCCTGTTTTGGCCATGTTGATCCTAAGTTAGGTACATCTGTTCTGCAACTGGAACTTGTGTTCTCCAAGAAATTTGCTGCATCCTGGTGACCAGGGATGCCCTACATGGGCAGTGAAATTGCTTTTGCAGGACATGTCACAAACATAACTGATTGCAGTATAAAAGACATTCATTGACTTCCATAGGTTTGAGTCTGCATGTCAACATGAAGAAATCTTCTAGCACACACCAAGAGGAGCACAAGCAAACAGTGCTGTTTGCCAAGGTCCCAGCAAGTGCTGAACCACTCCCTTTGTGTCCCACAGGAGGGGTTGTTCCAACCACTTCTGACAAACATTTCTTTAGATATGCCCTCATTGTCTTTCAAATCTGGCAATTCCCTCTTACCATAAATTTACCATGCAATTAAAAGTGCCTTGGTTTTCAGATCTATATCGGACAACTCAAATGAGACAGAGAAACCACTACTGTTTCAAATCGGCCTGACATGAAGAAGGTAATGTACTTCCCCATCACTGTTAGACACAGTGAGAATTACTTAGCAAAGCAACTCACGTGACTGGCATTACCAAACTGCGTACAGATCCCCTTGCCTCCCGGTTGTATGTACAACACGGCCCTGCACCATTCTGTTTGGAAATATTGTTATTTCTGTTCCATGGCTAAGCTGGTGGGAATTGGTCCCCATGTCCTCCGAAGGGGACAATCCATGGCTACATTTCTCTATGTCTTCTCCCTTAACTATCTCCTTGCTAAGAGTAGGAAGAATTTATTGTTTGTGAGGTTTTCAGGGATGCTTAATCACACGAATCTAGTTAATCATTGAAAACCTGCTTCCTGAATGTCAAAATTCCTCCTGTTGGATAGTAATAGCCCAATTCTAACCATGCTCAGTGAAAGAAAAGGACACAAAAGCTTATTTCTATTTGGCTGTTCAAGATCTGTGGAAATTCCCTATAGGTCTCTGGCAGCCCTCAGATTAAGACTCATCCATTTGTTTTATTCCCTAGAGAAGTCAGGCAAAGCTTGAACGGGAAAAAAATAAGCACATATGGCAGAACTATTTTCTCTCTTCACTATGTTTCTTCTACCTGTAAAATACATAGAAGAAAAACAAATCAACAATAAAAAAACCCTCCCAAACAAACAACAACAAAGAACTAACAAACAAAACAAATGCAAACACACAATAATAAAAAAGAGTTCATAAAAAGAAGTTCTCCAGTCAGCCACAGTAAGATAAGGTTCACATCCAAACTGCTGTCTGAGGGCTTAGCTCTTGCAACCCAGAACAACAGAGAAGTTCATCTCTCTTCTGCATATATTAGTTTAGATTGACAAAAAAGGATAAGAAAAAAGATGCCCCCCACCTATTTCACTGATGGAAAAACTTAGGCAAAAGGAGTAGATTGACCATGATTTCGCTTGAAATTGACCCATCCAAGATTATGCAACAAATTTTTGCCAGAATTTGAACGAACCTTTCCCCTGGAGCTGTTTTGTGCCTAGGCCTGAGCTCAAATGAAAACAGAAATAAACTACAAAACAATGACAAATGTTATCAGCAGCTGGAAAAGTAGAAAACTGACTCATGGGGACAAAAAGTTGCACGAGATAAATGTGAGCATTCTTCCCAAGAAACCTCAGAAAACCAAGCCACTGAAACTCAAAACATTCCACACAAACTGATGAGTAACAGCCAACTGGATACTTTTAGGTTTTTCAAAACAGGTGATAATAGATGTTGTGTCCCGAAAGAGCCAAGTGTAGCCTGTACCAAGAGACACAGCAACCTTTGCTAAGTGTCTGAATCCTTGCTGTGTTTCCTCTCAGAAGATATGAGATGCCTCTCTTCTTCCATCATAGAGCACCGATTGGCTTCAAACTCTTTCCACTTCATGCTCTCTGCTCTTACCCTGTGAAGTGCATGCAGCACTCTGATCAGTGGACATCATCCCAAGTATTTGTCAAGGGGCTGTATTTAAATATGCATTGTTTGCAACAAAGGAATAAAGCTATGAAAGGTTATTAGAAAATTAAATGCAGCTATAAATTAATTTCCGTAATCACTATTCATTAATATTTAATATATTTATATAAAGGATAGACCTCCTCAATTCCCTAGGCATCCTGCATTTAATAATGTGGAAACAGCTTATCTCCTTCCTGTTGCTGAGACTGGATTTGTAATAACTAGTAATGTTAAATGTATTTTTAAAAAATCAATAATAAATAAATACATAAACACTTCCCCCCAGAATGCTCCTGATGTTATTTACAAAATTAAAAAAAAACAACTACAGAATGCCAAGGGACTTCATAACCGTTTCATTACTACATTCCTAATTGTATGTGGTGGAACTGCATAATCAGTTTATTGAAATTGAAATCTTTGGAACTGATTCTCCCTACAGACATTAACAATAAGCATCCTGTGCAATAACACAGCACTTAATGTAATATAAACATTATATGCACCAAGCTTTCCCATGGCTTCGCCTGCTGGAATTGGACATTTTTAACACTCTTGTGTTCTGCCACTGCATTGAATCAAATATCTAATTTACAGACTGCAAAATACAATATTCCCATATTACAATAAATAAAGGAAGAAAACACACACACAATCGGTATGAGGATGAGCAAGACTACATTTAATAAAGTGGAAATAAAGCAGACTCTTCTAGGAAATCTGAATGGACTTTGATGCACAATATGAAAGAAATTGCTTCTGCTTCCCACTATATCCCTGCAAATAACTAGGCTGATACTACGTAGGCCAGAACCAACTTACTTTTACTTAGCAAGGGGACTTTACTCCTGTGAGTAGCTCAATTCATACAAGTATTTTTACTCAAGTGTGTATCCAGATATCAATAGGATTGCTTTCTGAAAAAGAGTTTCATATTTCAGTTTGCAGGATTCAACATGGTAGGAAGTAACAAAGACTAAGAACTTTCACCTGCACATTTTCAAGTCAACATTAATTCAACAGAAAGGACTCAAACCCAAGAAAAATGTTGTACCTTTATCTGCTTTCATTCTCAACAGCAAATAAAGAAAAGCTGAGATTTTATTAATTTATTATTACAACTATTGCAAAGGTTTATATCCTTTTTAAAGATCAGGAAAAGTTTTTTGGGGGAGGAAAAGCTCTGATTTATAGGTTTTGGTAACATTTTTGTCAGGTGCTTAAAGACTTTTCTAAATGTGCTGTTTTATCAATAAGAGCTCAATACTTCAATTAAAGAGGACTAACTGGTTCTACTAATATTTCCAACAATTAAAACACAAAAGTAGAAACAGGAAAAAAGTCCTAAAATAACTTTTAACATCATAAAAGGACTGGAGAAAGTTGTTTCTTCTCTATAGTCCTGTCATCATGTGCCAACAATGGCATGTGGACCTCTTAAAATGTCAGTCTCAGTCACCTCATCTACATGAAGTTTTATAAGACACTGAAAAAATAATTAAGATGAGGGCTATTAGACCCTAGGACTGTTCTGTTCTCTTGTACCCTGCCCCTAGATTCAGCTCTGATGGTGCATAATAATATGGTGTCACAACTAGTATGGGACTTCAGTGTTGAGCACAGCATTTTGCAACATTATTTTACACACTTTAAGAACATAAACAGCTTTGCAAAGCTGTGCAAGGCACCAAACAGAACATTTGAAGCCATCTCCATGCTCTAGTAAATCCTCACAACAGACTTGCTCCTATCACAGGGCTGAGCATCACATCACGGGCAAAGGGGATGACTGGTAAGTGTCCTAAGAACTGCAATGAGAAAATAATTTTTAGATTATTTTGAACGTAGAGGATCCAATCCAATTCTGCTCAGTACTTCCTGGTGTGCACACATGCTGTGAGATACAGTACAGTCATTTGGGGAGGAAGGGTAGGAAAGATTCTTCCATAGACTTGACAAGAGTGCAAATGACTGCAGAGGGTGTGAGACAAGAGAAAGCCTTGCTCGTAGCGTGCACTTGGATTACTTAAACCTGTGCCTGGCAAAGCACCCGAAACACATAAGCCTCCCAACGACAGAAGGGCTTGGCAAGGCCAGTGGAAAGGCTCCCGTTGATTTAAAAGATGATTGTTGGACAGAACCGTTTGGCTATACGTGAAGTGCTGGTTTATAACAGAAAGATTTGCCTGCTGCCTTTAAAACATTAGCATACTAAAAAAGAATTAGAAACAGAAAGAGAAGATGAAAATGCAGTCGACTGAATTTAACCGCACTTCCTCCTCAGTCCTTGGTTAAAACATCAAACAGTGAAGAAGAACTGTACATTCACAGCAGTTTACAGCCCACTGAAAATAATCTAAGAAAGAAGAAAACCAAAATGAATGTGACAATCAAAATATCACACGCAAAACAACAACGCTAAAGCAAGCTTCACGCAAAAGGGATGTAATTTATTTTCTCTCTCCTACGGGCTTTTCTGGATATGGCACAAACCATTGGAAGCAGGCTGGGTGCTTTTCACAAGTTTTATTTTATTCAATACTGGATATAAACTGCTTGCTATAACACGTGTGTATATACACACACACACACACGCTTTGAGTAAAATTATCCTCAGATAACCTCATACACAGAAATGCAAACAGGTTGAGACTCCTACACAGGTAGAAATACAATTTCCCTCCTTCCACTCTTAGTGTTAGTTTACGCTTTACCATCATTCTGATGGATAACGAATTACAGCAGAAACATTTCTCTAAAAGTTAGTCCCCTCCGCTCTCTCATCTTTAAGCAAAAATTTTGCATCTGCAGTTTGCCGTAGGTAAGTTCAAGTACTCAAACTACATGTATTTACACTCTGTAAAACTTTCAACTCAAGAAGGGTCAAAACACATTCAAGAAATTAATTGAAGGGGTAGCTGCAGTTTTATGACTTGAATTTTTTTTTCCTACCGTCTGAGAAATGAGGAAAAGGCCTGAGTTGCAATTCACTCTCCTTTTATTTTGGTATGTCTACCATTTTCCACCGAATCTCTTAACATCTAATGTTAAAATATATCTTTAGCTGGGATGGGAAGAGAAAAGATTTTCAGAAATGCACCACAAATCAATGCATTTTCAATATACATGTTCTGGATGGATGAGGTGCAGAGAAAGAGTATTTAGGATCTGGAGGATCACGTCCATCATGGCCATAAAGAGGTGAAATGTATGTGGCTTAATCTTGCTATGGCATAGAAAGCCTGTAAAGAAATGAAATTCCTTTCATTCTCCAGTGGACTTTTGTCATTGAAAAAATAGCATTTAGTATTACACGTAGCTTTTGGAAGAGCATCTGCAATGCCTTTCTGCATGTAAGCAATACACCCTGCTAGCAAACACGGACTCACTGAGCTGGGAGAAGGGGCCAGCAAGGAGACAGCTAGCCCTAGATTAGGGGCGTGATGAATTCTTTGTTCAGCTGCACCCTGGAAGTGCACAAATCTGGGCCTGAAAAGGGAGGCCTTTGACTTATTTTCTATGACACCAACAGGCAATTGCCTCAGACTGTAAGATAACTCTTGTTGAGGAGTCCTGGCTTGTCACAGTGTCAGACACAGGGGTAAGTCACCCCCAAAGGAGTATCCAGATTGCCTGACAGGAGCAAATCGGATCAGTACCTGATACAGAAAGGCAAAAGCGCTGTTTCTCCTCAGCTCCTCTTGTCCCAGGAGCACACCAAGGCAGGTAGAAATACTTCCTGACTCACCACAAATTCAGTAAAGGGCACTCCCAGAGGAAGCTTGAACTAGATTGGGTTTGGAGCTTGGCAGCAGAGCTGCTAAGTAGAAACAACAGCACGCTTTAAATAAAAGCGGTGGTGTGTTAAAAATCCCTGTGCAAAGCCTGTTTACCTGTCTGATTTCTTCATGTTTCTTTCTCTCTCATTTCCCCTCCCTCCACCCCCAAATAAAAAACAAGTAGATTTGAAGGTAGAAGGCAAACCTGAGACTCTGCCAGGTTCCAAAAGCTCATAAAACATGCAAGAGTTCAATGGCTCTTCTTTGACTGCAACACAGTAACTTTCTAACAGGGCCGGGCCAAGCCACATGTTAGCCCAAAACTGGCTCTTCAGCGATGGATTTTTACCTGAAATTGGTAACTATAGGCGAAAGTGGGTTGTTTGTTAGAGTAATCCTCAGACTCTACAAAGATTTTATGTGAGCTACAAAAGCAAACAGGTCCTTCCCGTTACTCCCATGCTTGAATCCGTTTTCAGTAAGGTCAGCGAGAGAAGCTCCAAGAGACGTCAGTAAGACATCATATGAAACCCCACATCTTACAAACTCAGAACCATACTTTACTCCAGAAGCACTTTCTTGACACAAATATAGTCAGGAGACGACAAGGAAAACCATGCCTTTTTAAAGGTGTAAAGTAAAGCTAGTTAAAATGTTCTCAGGAAGCCAGTGATCTAAATTTCTTTAAGTAAATAAAACTCTGTATTTCCTCTGTACCCCCTCAGTTCTCCTTTCTATGCTTCCTAGTCAGCACGCCCAAATTGTCAGGGAGATTGGCAGCACTTCGACAGGAAAGGCCACTAAAGCTGCTTACTATTATCTATTGCCATGATGTGCAGCTACATGACTTGTTTTTCCTACTTTCCCTCTCTCCTACAAAGAAACCACAGAGGAAGAGGAAGCAAATTTGGACCAGGACTTGATACTTGAGAAAACTCCATTTTCCTAGGGAGCTGATTGCCTTTATTATTGTTTCCTCTACTGTCTTTGATAAGATACGTGACCAGAGGACCCTCTCACATCCCTGAGGTGCAGAGACACACAGCAAGCACTGGAGGGGAAGGCATATTACTTGGAAGAGAGGCGGAGGACACAGGCTGCCTCTGCCAGGAGAGGGCAAAAGGCCTCTGAGGATGGTGGAGCGAGAACCCACAAGCAGGGCTGACCTGCCCCGATCTGCAGAGGAGACACTGGTTCCAGAAACACAGGCACTATTCTCCTGCAACGTGGTTATGCAGCACCTGACAACACTTGGCTCGGGCCTCAGGCCTCAGGCTGCCGCAAAATGATACAAATCCTACAAAGCAAGAAAGTGCAACAGTGTGAAAGGGACACTCGTGGACCAGAATGACAGGCAGCAGCCTTTCTGTACATACAACATTTTCAAATCGCTTAAATTCTCCAGCAGTTACATGACATCAGACCTGCAAGATAGCCAAGCATGAAGCATCTCTCTGGTCACAACAACAGGCGAGGAAAGCAAGAAAAGAAAGTCAGGAGTGTTTTGTTCAAATTATGATTTGGGCTTTCTTGACTCCCAGTCCCCACACGCTCCAATCGCTAATCCTTGCATCCAACAGCTCAGGAAGCTCCACACGTGTAACACTAACCTTATCTTGATGCTGGAGGAAAAACAGATCAATACAGCATTCATAAGCTGATGTATGACTAAAGTATTGATGCAATTTTCCCCATGCATATCAATGCCTTGCTATTTCTATTTTGTTTGCTTCTCTACGTATGCAAAATAACATTCCGTGGCTCTAGCTGTCGTATACTCTGCTCTTTTTTTTGTCATGTAAGAACAAATAAAATGAAGAAAAGGCTTTAACGAAAGACCTGCTCATCAGTATCGTGGTTTCTTCAACATTACAGGGTTCAGTCCCACCAGACAGAGTCGCACTGTAGTTAATGAAAACTGGGAACATTTTGGCATATCTTAGAATTAATTAACGCCTAGTAGGAACAGCACCCTAATTTCCTTACCTTCCATTTCCCCTATCTAATTTAACATTTCCAGCATCATTAATTTTTTCCTTATTTTTAAAAGAAGTTGTAACTTCTGGGGATAGAGACATCTTTTTCTCCTGTATGCATACAGCACCTAGTGCCATGAAACCCCTGGTACAAAATGTAGGACTACAAAGAGGTAATAAAAAAGGGAACTTTCCTGAACTTGACCAAAAGCAGCGGGCTAAAAATATGCAAACATTTTCCTAATTAAAAAACAAAAGTGTCATTCCCTTATGTCATTTAAGTCCCAATGGTCTAGAAACTAATTAAAAATATATTTCTCAATTCGTTTATATTTTAAGACAGCAAAATTTTGCAAAATTCATTTTTGCTGCTTGGTGATAAGGACTGCTATAAAGCCTCAAACATCAGATTAATTCAACCTGTAGACCCAGGTAGAAAATTCCTGATTCTATGCTATTTTATTTTTATTGGAATATGGCAAAGTAGCTAAAACCAGTTAACTGAATTTCACCAAAACTCCATTTTCAGGAGAGGAAGGGTACACTTGATGTATAGCAGAACACTCGTTTCTAATATCTGGAATGAATTTTCAAACTGAAACCAGAACCAGAGTGGGCTTCCTAAGAACAGCCAGCACCTCAGTGGTTTCTGCACTTCACTGAATCTGGGAGCACTAAAATCTGATTCAGGACACAAAACCAAGTCTCTCACTTCCTGAGCTAACACCCCGTGACACCATAGCCTCATGTTCTCTAAAATGCACGTTCCTCTCTATCTTCATTTACTGAAATAAAAGAGCCCAGAGCAGAGCAACAGTGCATATAGAATTACCAGACATGTGCTTCAGCAGCGTCCTTGCATAACTCAAGAGTCTCAGGGCCAGCTACAGTGGAAAGAAGCTGCTTGCAATAGTCCTGGTCTCACACAAGGCTAGACATGGTTCACATGCAGAGGAAACAGGAGGACCAGGGTCACCCTTCCCATATTGCTTCTACTATAAAAAAACACCAACACCAAAGCTAACCAAAAATTAGCACTTAATTGTGAAAATTAACTGGTGTTAATTTTACTCAGAATTGCCAGAATTTGAGAAGTGTGTAAGTTTTCAGCCGTGGTAACACTGTAAGACACATGGTAAACACATGCTAGTCCGTGAAAAACTACCAATCTCATGCCACACCTAAAAATAAATTGGTAGGTATATATGTATTTTGCAGAAATAGCAATTTTGTATAATGAAAATTTTTCTCATCAGCAGTTACCTATTCCTGTGAAATGTTTATTCCTTTTGAGAGATCTCTTCCACAGCTTCAGTGGAAGGAAACCAGATTTTTTCCCTGTTGCCCCCCAAGCTCTGCAGAGACAACTGAGCAGGATCCCTGCAGGGATGACTGATCACATGGGATGCTGGAGGCCCTCAGACCCATCCAGTGCATCATCCCTGTTCTTAAAACTGGACATAAGTACCTTGCTGGGTCACATCCAGGGGACACTGTATTGTGTGGGGCTGTGAACATCTTTCTGGAGGAACAGCACACTCTGGTCGCCCATTTGGTTAAGCCTTGCAACTTTAGCAGCAGTTCCTCTGTATGTCAGCACCATTAATAATCTGATGCTGAAGGTTCTGGTTGCCTTCCCCTCCAGAGGAGTTTCAATCAAAAGGGAGGAATAGCACTAATATTAATCACTGGGCAGACTGGCTCCTAGGCATACACGAAAATACCTTTATGCAGGACATGGATTCTCTCTTTAATGTTGTGTGTGCAGACATTGCTGCTGTTGTTCCTCTATCAAGTATCATATGTGTCCAATGGATACATCATACAATACACAGCGTATCATCTGCCAACAGACATTTCTCTAAATTTCCTTCTATTGCTTTTTTCTTGGATTTTTTTTATATACATCATGATACATACTTTATTCACTTTCCTGACCAGTTTATAAACACACTGTAAATAAATATGCAGTCCTCCTTGCGTTTTTAAAAAACACTGCAATAAGCCATGAAAACTAGGTGGGTGCTTTGTCCATATAATAGTTCAAGGCATGACATACATCTGTCATTCAGATCTTGCCGTGTCCCATCCAAACGTTTCATTAATGCATCTCACATGGATTTTTATTTTTTTTTTAACCTTTAATCCCCTGATTAGCTGACTGATTCAATGGGTAATCATTTGATTGCAGTCTGTCTGCCACAGCAACATGTTCTCCTTTGTCACTCTCCAAAAACATGAAACTTCTATCAAAACTTAAATCAGCTCAGTACATAGGAAGAAAGTATCTTGCTCTAATGATAGGTTTAAGGTGGAAGGCATAACACTCCTACAGAAAAAATTGACTGTTACCCCAAAAAGGATGAATCCCGGCTACCTGAGGCAATGCATTTTCTAGACCTTTTTAGTCTCTACTACAAACACTTCAATGTCATTACAATTTTAAGTAAAAAAGACACATTTATTTTTAATTTTTTTTCCTAGAAGATTTTATGGATCCTTCTGATCCTTGTTCAGTTCAACTTGATTCAAACACACCTGAGAATCAAAAAAAACCTAACTGCAGTAAATAAAACACCAAGTAGCTGCTAGTTCTGATTCTGCAGGCATGTTTGCATGTGCTTCATTTTTACCCTGGATAGAGACATTGTGGGATGATAAGGGGGTAGAAGCCCCCATTAAGTATTGTTCCCATCTCTCCTGATGCAAGTGACAGTAAACCCTCTCTTCCCTGCCCGCTCCATACCTGTGCTGCCATAAACTGGTGTGGTGATGGGGGTTCTGCTCCTGTTGGTGGAATTACTCCTGTCAGTAAGGTTATGGACACACAAGAATATTTATGAAACCATGAACGCATGGTATGCACTGCAAGAGAAGTGTGGCACTCGGGTAATTAAAAGTTCACCTGTCCTATTGCCCCATCCATATTTCACCATGTCAATAGAGTTAAAGATCCACTGGAGGAGAAAAAACACGAGAGAAAGAGAGCTGAGGCCATTAAGCACAAAATTTCTAAAATAGTCTTGGCAGATCGTCATGGCTTTATCTTACACACTCTGTCATGCCAAGTTTCTCAGGCTTTCACTTGAAGGATTAAGACTTTCTCCTGAGACATGTCAGACCAGGCTCCCATGAATTCCAATTGCAATTCAGGGACTGCATGGGACTTGGGATAATTTATTATGAAGCTGGCTTCACAGGTCTTTGATAATTTATTACAAAACTCTCAACCCTGGTTAAAGAGCTGTCCTTGATCAGCCAATTGTTTAAGTTAAGGGGAAAAAGATTCAATCCTAGGCTGCATAAGTAAGTTGTAATAAGAACTAAACACTTCATGGACACAAAGAGATGAAGACAGCACAGATACCCCACTCAGCTGGCTGCACTGTTTAAAATGTCTCCAGTGACCACAATGTATTCCTGCAAGTCCATCTGAAATATTTAGTTTTAATTCTGTTAGAGTCTTACACCATAATGAAACTGAAGAAATCACCTTAATATGAAGGTTACAGGTAGTTAATGAGCTCCTCATTTAAAATTTAGTACCGTTACTGAAATGAATAGGAACAAATTGAGGGCAGAGTTTGCTGTTGCTCCTGCAACCACGAATTCTAGAAAAAGTTAACTGACAAATTTGGAGCAGTTTTTGGGCAGAACTGCATTTACTGATCATGAAAAGAAAACCAACCAACAAGAAACATTGCAAACATAGGCTTCTATGGAGTGTATTTGGGGATTTTATAAAAAAATCCTCTGGTGCTTTGGAATTTCAAATCTAAAAGGTAACTTAAGGTCTTAACCTTTACCTTCTAAATGGTAAAGGAAAAGGTGTGTCAAGTAAACATGAAAAGCTTTTCATGTTTTTAATCCATTTGATTTGCAATGACTAATACAACAAGATGAGTTTGTTATTTCATGCTAGTAATACAGCATGAACATGATACTGTAGTCTACTCACTAATTGAGATGAATTTTTATTTCTTTTTATTAGAAAACATCATTAGAGGTAAGGCCTCCTACTGAAAAAAATTCAACCTTTTATCTTATGAAAACACCTTGAATTCCCTACTGCAAGTGAAAGCAGGCTCTCAAAAATACAGACACTATTCAGACTCTTCAGTCTGTAATAACTGAAATTCATTTCACATCATTTATTCTTCCTTCGACACATTTTGCAGGTACTATAAAGCATCCAAACCACCCAAGTGCAATTGCTGAAGAACTTTTATGAAAGTTACTCCAACCACTGTGTAGAAAGAAAGATGAGAGAAAGCTGCTGTGAGCAGAAGTACTGCAGAGTATGGTGTTTGGTATTCCCACGCTGTTCACGTTCCTCATTAAGGTAGTTCATTGAAACCACCACCAAGTTGTAGGACTTTCAGATCGCTTCAGGAAGAAAGAAGGGGTACAACTGAGAGAGGAAGGGCAAAGACAGTGTTTGTATGAAGGAAGGCCACATTGCATTGCTGCCTTCTTGGTGGGGTGATCTTTCCTGATAAGAGTTCAAAGGCCTGACCACAGATATTTCTTTCAAGATGCAGGAGCTGTGTCCTATTCTTTTCCCAAGCTGTTCAGGTTACCACTTCTGGTGTGCAATTATATCTCCCTCCTGACATCCCATCTGTCAGAAGGGTTGTTTCACCCCTGGAATGAGCTTTTGGTGTTCACACTGAGACTTCAGGCATATAAGTCTACTGGGAATTGTCATGATGGGCAATTAGCTTTCTACGTCGGCATAGGATAATGTTTTCCAAGCATTTTACACTTCCAGTTCAGATGTGTATATACCATTGATGAACTGGTGTTTCATGATGAGGATGCAGAGAAAATGGATTAGGACCATCACCACATCCAAGAGGGCTTCAGACTGCGAGAACGCAATTACTGTGCAGAGGTATCTTTGCTCCTTTCCTACTGGGGGGGGGGGGGAAATGTCTTTCTACTAATAATCTTGGAAAAACTCATATTCCGCTCAGAAGAAACCTGTCTGCTTCTGTAATGTTGCCAGAAGTGCAAGTAAGCAGCTTCAGTCTTTTCTGATTCTCTCCCCCCCTGCGACTAGGTTACTGCGTACATTAAAGGTTTTTCTCCCTCCCTCCCTACACCTTCACAAGGCTTGTGAATTAAAGGAAGGAGCGGTGGAGGTGTGATAACTTGTCTCAGAGTCCCTAGGCTGCATAAAGCACAGCAAATCTTGCCACTGCAGCTGCCACGGGCAACAGCAATCCACCAGCAATATCTACACTGAACTTGGGTGGAAAGCTTTTATTATACAACTGTAACACTGGGAAAAAAAAAGTTAACAAGAAAACCCACAAACACAGTTCCTCTCCTTGCTCTCCCTCAAACCTGAGGTGTGTGGTAGCCTTTTTCTGCTGATCAGCCCGGGGTGCTGGGGCTGTCCAGGAGCACAGGCTGCTGGCACCATTGCCAGCCAAGCCCGTGCTCAGCAGCTGGCAGATAAACAAAGCAGCAACTCCCGCTATCCAAGTGTCAAATACCTATAACCCCTAACACAACATAAAGATTACAGCAAACAAAATAGACGACTAAGAGGCAAAGAGCTGTAGGAGGGGAGGAGAGGAGCAATTGTGAGCAGGGAGCAGGTGAGAATGCCTTTCCTGACAGTGCGAACAGTGCAGAAACGCAGGGCTGACATGTTGTGACTACAAGTTACCAGTAAGATATGCTTTTTACAAACCGAGGGTCCTTCCTCTTACAGTACTTTAGAAAACATTATCAGGTTTGCAATCAGCCTAAAAGCAAAGCATGACTCGCAGGTCAGAGCGGGGAACTCGGCAGCATTAAGAACAATCTCCCCTGCAAATACTCGGGAGCAATTTGCTCAGATATTTCAGGAGCTCATTAGGTATTCATTTCCAGCACGCATGGCAATTATTCCAGCTAGCTGAAGATTTCAGAATGTAACATCTTTTGGATTCTGACACATCAACAAAAGGCCAACTGCTAAACTACGGGTGCAAAGCTGGAGCTCAATAAAAATGACTCCTGAAATGCAGACTATTTTCAAGTGATATTGGCAAAGAATCTCTTAATTGCTGTCTTTATTGCTATTTTTACACCCTCTGAACCATAGCCAGCCACTACCTGACAACAGGCTATACTCTGTGTGAGCCACATACGTTGTGCGCCAGAAGGTATGGGCTTATTCTGCC
Source organism: Actenoides hombroni (assembly GCA_024336885.1). Classification (NCBI taxonomy): domain Eukaryota; kingdom Metazoa; phylum Chordata; class Aves; order Coraciiformes; family Alcedinidae; genus Actenoides; species Actenoides hombroni. The sequence continues at coordinate 38,377,865 of WUAM01000287.1, read as the reverse complement.
TCCCTGATCTATTCCCCGTTTCAAAGTCAGCAATACTCTGTATTCCAACCCCATGGGTTTGCCCACAGCTGAACTGGATGACCACGTCCCTGTGCTGACCAGCCATCCTCTGCTCCTGGCCCAGGGAAGCTTCCGAGCACTTGGAGTAACTTTTGTAAGCGTTCCCCCATGCACGCATCAGGAGAGAGACCTAACACCTGGAACTAAGAGGGAATTTGAACGGTGCAGGGGCTGCTGCACGCTCACAGGTTTCTGACAATGAAGAGGTTAAACTTCTGCAAGTGTTTTCTGGAGAGAGGAGTATTGTCAGCAAAAATAAAAAAAAATTATGTTAGAAGCAGATGGAGCGAATAATTTCCCAACCTTTGCTACATAAACACAGAGTCTAAAGGCTTCGGGCGACTTTTACCCTGGACTCTGTTTTTGTCAGATCAATGACAAGTCACGTTAACAGCGGTGTTTAATTCTATCAATATGTGACCAATTGTGTTAGATTGTTTGGCCATTGATTTCACTTAGTGCTACAGTTGAGCTCTGAAAGGAACTGCTTTCCCCTGCATTACCACACACGGTGACAAATGCCCAGCGCTGACTTTCCGTCCGGCATGCAAAGAAGCTTTACTTTATAAAAAAAAAGAAAAAAAAAAAGAGCCAGACTGCTTACATGCCAGGGGAATACAGCATGATAGTCACATTTGTGTTATTCATCATTTATTTCTGAATCACCGGGCGCTGCCGTGAGATGATATTTAGGTTTGAAAGAGGACGTTCACCGAAACAGCTGCGTAGACAGTAAGACAGACAACAATTTGGCCACATGAAAATGATAAGGCAAACCTGGGAAGCTGCACAGCAGAGGAAAACAAAACTGAAAAGGCAAATTCCTTTCATATTTACTGTGAATGGGCCACACATCCCACCTCAGTTCCTAGCACCACTTGCTAAGGCAAACTCACCTTGTATACAAGAGTGTTGGCCAGCAATGAATCAGCTGCAGTGGTCTTTAGTGCATTGCGTTTGCGATGGAAACGCTCTGTGCCAGACTCTGAACAGGGATTTCAATGGGGCCTGTGCATCTGCCACAATACAGACAGCCCTCAGCCTGAGGCTTACAAAAGAAATTCAGAGGTGGCTACCCTTTTTCCTGTACAATGAAGTTTCTTATAAAATACTAATTAAACTGCGTTTATTTGCAAAAAATATACCAAACCTGCTGAAAAATCACGTAAATACAATGATTTTTAAGTGTTATTATTCCTCTTGGAATTCTCTGCAACTAGAGAGCTTTCAAATGACACAAAATAACCCAGAAATCCTTAGGTTCTCACTAGCAACAGAGCAAATCACTACATACAAGATAAGGCAAATTTTAACTTAAGCTACTTTTGATAAACCCCTATTATTTAAAGCAAATGACATAATAGAAAGAGAATATACCAGATGATTAGGGTTTATGCTTCTTAAAGAAATACTGTACCTTTCAAGAAAAGTGGTGTTGCCTCCAGGTACCCAGCTTATAATTTCATGGCAACCTACCCAAATCTGCTCCACAGTTAGCATGCTTGTAAGAGGAAGCTGTGTTACAGAAAGCCTTGCTTTTCATAAGAGTGATGTCTTATTTTAAATAATCTCATCTTCATCTCTCTCCTGAGTCGTCTTAGTGAATAATAAAACTGCCTTGATCTCTTAAACCCTAATGCATACATTTTTATTTAACTGTCTTTTGATAGTTTTTCATGTAGAGATGAAATAGCTTAAATGGCTCTTGTAGTTTCTGTGTGCCCATTCATTCACCATCTCCAGAGATATTCCTGGGGCACAAGTGACATGATGTGCCAAGGCCCCATGGGGACCTCACAGGGCTTTGCACAGGGAGTTCAGCCAGGCAGTGTCCAGGGCTGGGGACTGTTTCCCCCTGCTTAGGTGTGTAGCTGCTACGTAACTCCACTGCTAACACTGTCTTGGTGGTGTTCTGTGTCCCACTGGCTTGGGGCGTGCTGGCAAGTGCACGATACACAAGTCCATTAATTGTTCTCCTGATATACAGCTTTGCAGTGGTAATCAGGGCTGACACCAAGCCTGTCAAACCAGCTGTTCCCAGAAGTTAGGAGTTAGGCTGCAGTCTTGAGGAGATGACAAATCACACAATTTCTGTGGAAATGCTAAGTGACCAATTCTTTTCTCTTTCAGATAATTTAAACACTGTTTTCTGGCATTTGCCACAGAAATAGAAATATATTTTAATATTCCTTATGAGATTTTTCTGTGAATCTACGGAATGTTGCTACATAGTAAAGAACAAAGCAAAAGCCTGATAAGATTTGCATGATATAACCCTTATTTCACTCTAATTCTTGCCTCCTGCTCTGCCCAAAATTATGCTTCAGAAGATTGCTGTGGCATTTAGTGGCCACCTTGAGGAAGTATTTGCCTGAATAACAGTAACATTGGGCCAGAAAAACAATGCAAAAAAAAAAAATAATCTCTGGACCTCTCCCCACACCCTTTATGTGGCCTCAACCAACACCTGACTTTTTGAGTCAGAAAGGCATTACAGAAATCAGCTAAGATGATGAAATAGAATGAATTTTACTTGTCATCTTAAAGAATGGGGCATTTTTATCCTCTCTTGCTGACTTATCAAGCAAAGGATCTGTCAAAAAGCCCACGTTGTAGGAAGCTAAGGATAAGTATAAGGCTTCACAGCAGGAAAAGCTTCAGGGGGACCTGTTACTTGAACAGTCTTGTCTTTTGGCAAATAAGTTATTTTCGTTTACTTTTTACAGGATTCTTACAAGCACAATATAAAAAGTTTGTTAATTCAGTTATGAACTTGTGATAAGCTTATTCTTTAAATTATCTAGCCATAAAATATTAATCCAAAGGAAAAAAATAACCAGAAAATATTTTTCCAACACCTCCCTCCAGAAGAAACCCTGCTGAAAGCCACAAATAACTATTTGGTGCAATCCTGCTAAAAATAAGATAATAAGATATATGCCAAACTCTAAAAGCTGAAGAAAAAGTGGATTTATAAACCACGGCAGTAATATGGGGAGGTTTTCCACTTATCTCAGGAGTCCAGGATCAACTCTAAAGCAAAGGCATACATTTGAAACACAGTGCAGTCTCCTTAATTGAAAAAAACATATACAAATACATACATTCCCAAAAGGATCAACTCTGCCCTCTCATTGATCTGCACGGCATTATTAAAGATCTGCATGCCATTATTAAAAGCTCTCCAACCTGTCCTGCATCCAGCTCCTCTGGGTTGGCAGGGAAAATTTCCGTTGAGTTCAACCCTAAGAAGTTTCTGATCTAAGTGTTCATTTCTAAACCTAAAAGAGAGGAAAAGTGCCCTTATTCCTGCCTATTGTACCACCACCATGAGACAGATGCAGCAGAGGGTTTAATCTGAGTGTATTTCCCATCCTCTCCCTCCTCCTGTGCTCTGTTTAAGGAGGCTGGAGGACAGCACCCACAGTCCACTCTTAATTAAGATGGTCAGGAGCCGAGCGCATATTAAACCAGCACAGTCAGTGGGCTGTTGTGTGCAGCTTCCTAAAGCCTTTAGCCCTTGTGCGCCTTTACAGCACTCAGCTTATCAATTTACTTGCAAATGGCTCCCTGAAGTATTAACCCAGGTTAATTATTCGTCAAATATGATTATGCGGCGGTAATGTAAAAAATCGGAAACGCGGGATGGAATTTTTCACTCCAGCAGTTTGGCAATTGTGGCAGCTGGTGGAGAAGCTGGAGCAATTACCAGCCCATTCCAGCTGGTGGATCAGCACTCTGGTTCAGGGTGGGTGGGGGGAAGAAAAAGCAATAAAGAACCAGAGGAGTGGGAATATGAGCCGTGCCAATCGACGTGGGGAAAATTTCACAGCTGCTGGTGGTGATAAATGAGAGACGGTGGCCCTACTTCTAATCAATACATGTAAATGCTACTCATTACAGCTTTTATACACACTTCTCAATTAGCCTTTCCTCCCACTGGTAACAAGGAATGTCATGCTTTCTGGACTGTGAAAGTGGTTCGGCGGTAAGTTCACCTGCATCGGTGAGACGCGGGAACAACGCTCGCAGCTCAGCCTGGCAGCAGGTGGTAGCAGTGGAAGTCTAAATTCCTCCTGTAATGTGAACTAAATGAAATCCCAAGTGTTGTCATTTAATTAAATGGCTTTTTTAAATACCATTTCCTCTTTCTTGCAGCTAGAATAACCTAGTCCCAGACACACACCTTCACCTACGCCCAAGTCCTTCAAATGGGGAGGGGGGAACCAGATAAAATAAACATTTTGACCTGTAAGACCAACTAAGTTTGCTCTGTGAAAAACAGACACAAAGAGAAACTAAACATTAGCACTGCAACCTAATAAAGAAACTGGGTTATGGTTTTGTTTTCAGTTAGAAGTCTCCCTGTTTCATTTCCTCTTTGTCAGAAATGTTATTTGCCCCCAGTCCACCGCCCCCAACATGTGTGCTGTTTGAAAGGGGAAAGCAAGTGGGATGACCCCACACAGCAGCACTGCCTTTCTTTGTGGGGCAGGGGGGGAAATTGTCACCACCCACTCTTTTCTGGGAGCTCAGGCCAGCAGAAAACCAAAAAAATCTCAACAGCTCATGGTTTTAGCCAATAGAAACAAGAATACAAGGCCTCAAAACACAAGCAGCAAGAAATTACTGTTTAAAAACCTATGTTGTTTATAGTCATGATTTGGGGAGTTGATGTTCCCAAAGTTAACACATCCCACTCACGTGGACCAATAGAGAGTACTTAATTTAGAAATGTTTTAAGGGTACACAGTCACTATGTACTTCTGAAAATGTGGTCCTGAAGCATAAAATACCCTAATTTCACCACCTACGGCCTGATTCATCTATCATCAGCAGCTGGATTCTTCATGCACATCCAAGATCAGCATCTGACCCTGCATTTTAACTCACACCTGTAACCTTTCCACTTGAAAAACTACTGTTGCACTTGGGGGAACAATGTGCAAAAATGGCCACAGGACAGGATCTTCAAGAGGTCCTTGGTAGTCGGCTAATTTTTCCACCTTACAGAGAAGTCAGAGGTGAAAATAAAATTTTCTAAGCCCCAGTAAGTATTATTAATCCATAATTTTAATTAATTCTGAGACACCTGCTTTGTAGACATCTTCTTTGTGGCACAAACAGACAACGTAACATGCTGTTTAGAGCTTCAGTAGTCAGGCTGCTTACGCATTCAACCAGAAATAAGACATGTGGCTGGGTGCTTTCTTGCCTTATTCTTGAGCACAACATGTAGTATAAATGCTACACAGCTGTGTAAAACTGACCTGTTCCAACCACATAAAGTAGTAGCATGATTGGAGGTAGATCAGCAGGCACAGTGCTGGTCTCCTACAACTAGAGATGTGCCCGATTGAACCAACATGTGAGGGTTTGGGAGTATATGTGATAGATATTTAAAAAGCATGCCTGCATACAGACATAATGCTAACAACTCACTTAACTGGCTTACTTAAATTGACTTTCAGTTTTTCTTCTTTGCTGATGTGTGAATATGGCTGGATGATCTCCACCCAGAGTTAATTTGGCCCTTTGCACTAGGTGTGGCTACAGAGACTTTTCAAAGCTGTGCTAGAAGTGGGACATGCACAATCCCACACTCAGACAAGTCCTGAGGCATCCTGTGATTAGGAGGCAGCAACTCCCTGGCAAGAGGATAGAGCCTGCCATAAAAGACACTTTCTCAAAGCAGGTTGTCCCACCAAGCCATCAGTGCCAAGCTCTTATCTAGAGAAGATGCTGGCTACTCTGGAGTTGCATAAATCAGCTGCCCCAGATAATGCTGAGCCATGGAGAGATCTTTGCATTCAGTGTAATCATTTTAAATGCAAAAATATTAATTCTTTGTGGCAAAACTTAATCAGAGACTATGTTCTCGCATTAGCAGCTTGCCACCTTTAGGAACACAAGCTTTTACCAACATACAGCCCCTCAAAGTGTTTGGACTAATAAGGATCCATCATACCTTCTGTTCATTGGATGTGTCAATATTTACTCACTATTTTTCCGTCTTAACATAACATATTTCTGATACATTTCTTGACAGGTGTCAAAGAAACACTGCATATGGAAACAGCAGGTTATGAGCAGTAGCAATGTATTTTACATAATGCTTTTCACATTTTTAAATGTAGTTTTACTTGTAAAAATACACTGTTGATATCAATGATATATTGTCTCTGTTGGAAACTAAACCACACATTTGCCATCCTGAATAGGTGACCCATACACCTCTGAGTCCACTGTAACTGTACACATTTGCTCCAGACTTTGAACCTACTCTGATATGCTCAGATCCAAGATGCTGATATGGAAGCACCACAGATATGTTCACACAAACTCATCATAGGACAAACATCAATATTGCTTCTGATTTGGGACACCTTTCCAGGGTTCATCAATTATTTTAAAATTACTAGACCACAACTGGACAATTCTTGCCCCTCTCAAAGGGCTGAACGGTGAGGAACACCAGGATGCTCTGGACCTGTCCTGTTACTCTCCTATTCAACACAAATGGTCCTTCTGGAAACGAAAAATCCAGGCTTTTCTTTCCTTGCTTTCAGGGGATTTGTTTTTGTAACAACAAAAAAAAATTCCCTAAAAAACCCCATCCAAACAAACAAAAGAAAGTTGTTTTCAGGACTGCTAACCAAGCCAATACAATTTTTCCTATATACACATATGCTGGAAAAATAAACACCCCTGAATAAATTAAAGACAGACTTTTCCCCTGATTTTGAAGATACTTCAAAAGAGCTGTTGACAATTTCCAAGTGCTTACAAAAATACACAACACACACACAAAAACAACCTCGCACAACAGATTTTTTTCTAGCTTGTTGCCTGTGTTTAACATACACAAGTTTATCCTGTTATTCCAAGCGACTTAGAAAATTTGAGAACTTTCACTTCATTTTCAAATTATTTTATTGCACTGTCTCCTTTTTCTTCTTCCTCTGTCAACTATCCTGACATTTTCTAAATTTTCTGGAAAGCTTTCTTTGTTGTGCTCTTTACTACATTATTCCTGGTCTTTCACCAAGCAAATAAATTCCTGAGTTTTCTCAAGTTGCTCTGAAGTATGGACACGAATCATTCTGCCCCAAGATAAGTTTAAATATACTGTCTGTTTTCCCCAGGTATCTAAGACACTGAATTTATTACGCCTGCAACTATGTTATTTTATGACTTATCCAAAGGCTGAATTCCAGCTTGCACGAACCCAGATCACGGGAACACAGCATATGTGAAGACATGGTGCATGCCCGCTTTTGCAAAAGCTGTTAATGAGCTGTACTGAAATGGTAGCTGTCACTTTGCATCGGATCAGAGCAATCTGTACATTGTAAGGAAATTAAAAGCTCCCAGTGGCAATGGATCCTGTTTCAGTCATTAGCTGCTAGGGAGTGACAGAGACCATTCAGAGGACCAGCCCCCTGTGAGGTTCTTTGGTCCTCGGGGGATTCACTGCTAATGCTGTTTTATGCCCCACTTCTTTGTGATGCAGAGTGAGCACAAATGAATTACTATTTAATTTATTTATTTAGGTTCAGCTAACATTGCAGGGGAAACAAAAACAAAAAACATTGGGAGGGAGAGGGGAAACCCCACAAAACAGGGATGCATTAATCTAACAATCAAGGTGGCCACACAAGCCCTTTGGTGAATGCCTATAAAATGCCTACATGGATGCATGTGCAGTAGATACATTATAATACAATGAATACCAGATATATACTTCCCAGTCTTTCTCTATTTTCCTTTGAAGTAGGTCCACCAAGACTGCATTAGAAAAGCAAAACCTTCATTAAGTCTTATTCCAGTATAAGACATATGGGGGAAATATCTATCTGTATTTTAACAGAGTCTGAGAATATTTGCTTCAATCTTTGTGTTTCAAAAGAGAACGAATCAGGCAGAAGGACAGAAGGTTACATATTAGTCCTGGTCATTGCTCAAAGAGTGTGGGTTATAAATAATAAAGGAGAAAAGGGTGAAGGACACTAAAACATAACTTGGGGACCACAATGGGATAATCAAAGCAATGAATCTAATTTCAGCTTAAAAATACCAAGCAACTTTGGATTCCATATCCCTGTGCTGCTCTCTTCTGAAAGACAGGAACTGATACACTAACACACCATTTTAACAAATTCCATGAGGAGAATAAAATAAAACAACATCTTGCTTTTTAATGCACTGTAGATGACAGGAATATTTGTGTACACACACACACGTGTGCGTATGTATGTATACATGTTTGCATATATATATTTATAGTCCATATACATTCTTTAAAAGTTCTGTGCTCAGCAAAACCCAGTGTATTGTCTGTTGTACATTAGATAGCAGGACAAGTGTCAGGCTACACCTACCTGGTGTGTTTATGCATATATGCACATATTACATACACACAGCTACACAGACACGGACAATTTAATTTTTTTTGGTCACAGTTAGAGAACTGTTTTCAAAGGGCAATAGGTGGGGCTTATCCCACAAGCCTGCTGTATGACAGTTGTGGATCTGACATGCTTGTACGATGAGGCATATTAGGTGAAATGCTGCAAGGTGCTGAGAGGCAAATATCTTCAATACCCAACCCTTCTCCCTGGTGGTGAGAGGGCTCCATGCTGCTCAAGAAGCAGTTGCCCTCTGGCAGGATCAGCTTCCAAAGGGTCTTTTGCAAGATTGGTTTTTAGCCAGATAACTCAGTGTCAAAATGAGGCAAGGAAAAAGTGAATCACACAGTGAGCACCTTTAAAATTATGAAAGGGTCTGAAAGACAGTTTTCTGCAGCCCCTTGCTTCAGAAGCTTCTAGGCTTGACCCTTGTATCTATCACTGCAATGGCAAATCCCACTATTCCAGCAGGAGCAGGACCAGGCCATATGTTTACCCAAAGTATAAGCTTTCCTAAAGACGACCACCGATGACAGGAGATGAAATTTACAGACAACCCTGGGGCTAAGGCGCTTTGCCTTCTTCACACATCTCATGAAAATATGCTTAGTGTTCCATGTGTTCAAGCAAAGTGAAGAGCCACATAGTTACTCAGATCACTAAGTCAAAAGAAGAATGAGATAGCAGTCAAGCATATAAAACCAGGGAAATATTCATGTTAAGTTTATCCGGGCCTTAAAGATGCTATCTCATAACCCTGAAGTGATCACTGGTGGGATTTTAATGTCCTAACACAAAAAAAACCCAAACTGAGGAAGTGGAGATGGGATCTCAGAGCACTGGTCAGCCTCTTCCATACCCAATTTCTTGGGTTTCCAACCCATCCCTCACCAAACCCACTCTCTAGACACAGCACTTCATGGATGAGCAATAGCAGTTGTCCTGCTCAGTTTCTGTACTCCCGAGATGAATCTCGCCAGTGGATGCAAACTAGACTCCTTTGGTAATTTAGCGGCCAGTGACTAACAAGTCTGAGGGTGAAAAATGTGATTTCTCAGTAACGATAGAAGTTCCAAATTTGGACAGATTCTAAAGGCAGTGTTGAGAGGATATCAACTCTGCCGAATTTTGTTCCAGTGTATGCGATATAAACCACAAATAAGGTAACAATACTGGTCAACACATATTTTCCTGCTGTTAGTTCAGGAAATGGTTGAATCATCACTGTTGAAGGCAAAAATTACACACAGGCAATCATTTGGCATTGAAAATTGCAGTTCAAAGTATAAAAACTTCAAACTGGAGTTTAAGTCATTAATTTCTGCATGCTTTTATAGTGGAAAATAATCAGGCAAGCCTTGCTATATGAGCTTCTTCCAGTTCTTATGACATACAGAACCATTCTTAGCTAAATTTGCTACTCAGGTCAAACACGTGTACCTTGACACCCGTTACTATTACAAGAGTGAGTCTTGTACCCTTGCTACAAGTTCTAATTGCATATCAGAGTTGTTAACTGAAGGCTAATCTCATAGATACACACACACCCCCCATTTAAAACAAAGTCTGAAAGAGAAAATTGCCAGACTTCCCTCTTTGACAAATGTGAAATTGTACAAATGTCAGTACGTGTAACTGTAAATAAAATAGAGAAGAAAAAAAGCTCAAAATAAAGGTCAGTGAAAGCTGAAATTCTCCCTCCTAGAAATAATACAGTATATAAAGTTATTAACAGACCTCCCAGGCCTTACACAACTTTGCCCCTTTCTACATCTCGTCTCTAGTTGCTCATGACCTCGGCTTTGCCAGTTCAGCTTACCTTTCCACTATCTAAGGTGTTTATGTAGTCCCCATTAGTGTAGTGCTAGGGAAAAAAGCTCACAATCTTTTACTGTTTTTATCACCATGAGACAGAGACAAGCTATTATCCCTACTTTATTCAGAAAGAATCTAGGTAAAGCAAGGATAAGGCACATTTTAAGTTCTTGAACTTGAGCATTAAGCTAAAGCTCTTGGAAACTCTTTAAGAGAAAGTCCATATAGACACATCAAAATGACTTCATTTATGTCCTTCCACTTCCTTCTTTTATTTGATCCTCTTCAACTATTTTGAGGATTCCTGTTCCATAGCCATTTCCAAAAGGACCACAGACAGTGCCTAAAACTCAGTGAAAAAATCAGTGGAAGTTCAGCTTTAAAAATCTCATGAATTGGATTCTTAAAGGTGTTTAGATATCCAGCTCTCACCTTTGAATAATCTGGCCCTAAGTCACTCAAAAAAACCCCCAAACAAACAGCCGAGATCTTGCCATGCCTACAAGGGCAATATTTTAAGACCTGTAAAATTTGGGCTGTGTCCACCGATGTTCTAAGAAGCGTGAAAAGCGTGAAGCAGCAGCAACTTGAACCACAGATTCTCAAACCCTTCAGAAAGACCTTCTCCAGGGCACCATCTTTTCTCTCTATTATCTGTCACTAATTAATTCTGTTCACCAAAGCAACTGCCCTAAACTGGGAGCTCACTCATTGGCTTTGCCAAAGCCCCTCTTTGTATTGATTTCTGGCTAGCCTCCTGCTACTGACCATCTCTGAGATTTTACTTTGACTTCAAATGAAATAATATCATTTTGCACATTAAAAATTAGAGGATGCAAGCTAATTACTAGCTTGTATCTTGTTTATATAAAGAGCTTCCAGTTTTCCTTTAGACAACACAGCTTCCTCCCTGGCTGAGCCTGCCTGGTCTAAGCAGTGCAGCAGGAGTCTGAACTCTGCTGTACTCCCAAGGAAGTGCCAGAAGTGTTCAGGCAATTCCGCTCAATTTTTAAGATAGCGGAATGAAATATCGTTATTAACATTATTTTTTTCTCCTCATTTAATCCACTTTAAGCTTCCTTTTAATTTTTAGCAGTATTCTACAGATTTCCCCCTGACACGGAGCAGTGCCGTAAGTTGTGAGAGCAACACTGAAATTTTAACCACCAGGCACAGAACAAGGGAAACATGTTCGGTGAGCAAGAAGGTGCCTTCAGAGTTTTGTTTGTCAGAGACAAAAGAAAAACCCAAAACACACTTGCTACTTCTACTGAAATAGTTGGTAACGGAAAAAAAAAAAGTCCAGTCTCCTCATCAAGATCCAAAGCTTCATCTTTAAGTAAGCCAGTTCCACATCCCCCCACAGAGGGGGAGATTGCATTGCTTTACACTCTGTTTGGGTTAGAGGTTTCCTTTCTGACTAGGAAAGGTTGAGATCTTACACTTTTTAGTCACTTAGAGAAGCTCAGCCCAGGTATTCGCTAGAAATTAAACACTAATAGGAGGCCAAATCCTCCTGAAGACAAGGCAGTTTTAGTAGTAAGAGTTAACAGGCAACAAAACCCCGTAAGCTCTTCCTCACTGCTTACCACAGTATTTTCAGATGTAAAAGCACAGAATTTTACCATGTAGCATTTCCATTAGTTTCTGAACACCGGGAAGACAAGATACTTTTCTTTCCAATGACAGAGCAAGGAAATGTGATAAGCAAAGGTCGCCCTCTTATTTACACTGTCAACTAAAATCCTGTTTCACCTTTAACTAAATCAGATGTTCTTTGGTCCCTGTCCTGAACTACTTTAGAAAACTGTGAGCTACTGAGCATAGCAAATGTTGCAGATGCAAATCAGGCAAGACAAGTGTGCAGCCTGCATGAAAATTTATAACAACTGTACTTTGGGGTAAAAAAAATAAATAAATCAATGTCTAAAATATGACTGACACATTTTCCTAAGTAATGCTAAATTAAGATGTCAGTCTACGCTTACATGGCTTCCAAATTTCAAAGTAACCCCTTCTGTACATAAATCACAAATTAATGAAAATTGGGATTAAATGAGGAGACAACAACAAAGAGAATACAAAAAGGGTTGCCTTTAAGACGAACACTCTTAAAACAATGGCTTAAAACAATTATCAAAGTGCCTTCCTGTTAGGCTGGTATGGATATCTACTTCCCCCAAAAGGGTTTAAATTAAATATTTCCGTTAATCTAAAAGTCCACATCATCCCCAGCTTGTGGGGATGTTATGTCTCAACATGGTTTATTAGGAAATGTAGCCTGCTACTCGGCTTATTTTTTTTAAAAAGGAACATGAAATACTAGTACAGTATGTTGTGTGCAAAGAGGCTTTATTAGAATAATCTCTCCCTAAAGATACTTTAAGACTAACCCATCCACTGACCCATGAAGGGTAAATGCTAAAATCTTACAGTCAAATATTCATTGTAACTCTTCGAAAAAGATGGATGAGCTGTGGCTCCTCTTTAAATTACTGTGAGATGGATAAGTAGGTACTATCATCTGGAAGGTGATCACCACCACTAGAAGCATCACCTCCCAGCTGTTAAAGATGACTGAATTCTGACAAAGGAGGTTTGTTTACATAGCCATAAAACTGCTATAGTGTCTCTCTTCCACCCTACGTATTGATAACGCCACTCACACGAGAAGGTAAATTTCAGACGTTGCGAAGGCAGCTAGAGAGTTCACTTTTATTAAACCATCTGTTTTTTTTTTATAAAGCAACATAAGCTAATAATTAATTTACAGACCACCAAACTTCTAATCTTAAATCCAGAAAGAATTTATTAAAACAGTAACCGTGCATGCTTTGCAGCATAAGGGTTTTTGAAGTCTGCACAGTTTGAAGGATACACACAATGAGTTTCCTTAAACTGAGCCAGCAACAACAGTTTCATAGAATACAGTGCCAGAGCTTGGCCCCAGAAGCATGTGGCTGAGTATCTGAAGGTATCAGTAGCAGTGTGGTCTCAGGATTCCAGCCCAGGGACTTGAACTCCATAAACTGAGAGTCCTCAAAACACTAGGAGCTTCATTCGAACCTGAAGGAGCTCAGAGACCAACCCTTCCTGTACAGTAACTTTGCCATAGGGGTCATCAGTGCATAGAGTACAGAACCCACAAGAACAGGAAACCACATGCACCTGTTCTACCGCATTCCTGATGAACAGGGAGGTGGGAGCCAAAAGCTACTACCTGTCAGAAGCACAAGATCTTGGGCAAAATTAAACATCAGTCTCTGGCTCCCTCTACTAGCTGAGCTCTAGACAGAGGCCAGATGCTGCTGCTGAATTTGGCTGGAACCAAGAACCACATATCATCATGGTCTCCCCTACTCTGAAAAAAATCAAAATACAAAGAAACCCCCAATCTCTCCACCACTGCCATTGCCTTCTAAGCAGCTCAAAATCCCTACAGTAGAGCTACTTGATGGACTTTTACCAAGTTTGTGCGTTACAGCTCATGAGCTGTGCTGGTCTAGGCTGTCACTGTATTCAGTCTTTGAGGCTAAGAACTGCTGATGCTCCCCAGACCAATGACAACACAAGACATGGGAGAATTATCCCACACAAAGGACATCTAACCAAAATCTACTCTCAGTCCTGAAGCTGGTCTAAGTCTGTCATTTCTGCTGCTGTGGAGCGCCTATTTGTACAACTCTCCCTCTCTTGCTGCCTTGAATACCCAATGGCTTGCAGAGCTTAATCACCCCACCTTTCTGTTACCGCTGCTTCAACAGGCTGTCCTTGTCTCATTGACCATTTTTGCCTAGTGAGGTATCCTGCATACTGAAAAACCTGGAAAGAATGCCAAGTTGGATTTTGAGAGGGTACATAGATGGCGGGTTTTGTTTGGGGGGTTCTGTTTGTTCGGGTTTTTAAGGTTTTGAGAAAGATTTAAGCCCTACAACTCCGGGACTTAACCCTCAATATTACAAGCTAAGGCCTTATTAGAAATACAGGCCAAATCGTGGTTCTGCTGCAGTACAAAAAAACCCCCATCAACTACATTAATGATGAAGAATCGCCTTTAAATGATGAGCACATTCAGTCATGAGTGCTAAAACACAATGAAAAACACAGCTCTTTGATAAACCTATAACTGCTCCTGGTACATATCCCCAAAGCACCAAGTTCATTAACAGCATAAAGAAAGCAGTAATCGTCATCTACTGAGGCAGAGCAGACAGCTCCCAGACACATCACTTCTCAAGTCCTGCCTGATCTCCAGGATGCTTACAATATCTCCCAGAGTCACCCTAAGTGGTTTAACTCTAGTTTAATTAGTGAGTGCCCTCATGTAATATCAGGGGAATTGTTTGTAAAATATGATACAGATAGTAAGAGTAATTAAGTCTGATGTTAATTTAACATAGCCAAGCAACAGGTGAAAACTTTTCCTAATTTTCTTGGGTTTCAAGGGCTAGGTGTTGAACTCTGTAGAGTAAAAAGATGTTCTGAGGCTTATCTTTAAGAAAGCTTCAAAGTTTAGAAACAGAGTGTGCTATAAATGGGAAAAGGATCACATTACTAAATTCTAAAATACTGGTGTAAGTCCAAAGTGACTTGGAATAAACATAGTAACAAGTAAATGCAAAAAAAAAATAAAATCAAAAAGAATAAATTAACTCTTTTAAAATTGCAAATACTTGTATGTCACAGCATAATCTCAGCTAGCACATTTACAGCTGTACTTTCAACCACAAGGCTGTTTCCCCTGCTATCGTCTTCTGGGTACCTGGATTTGACCTCCAAGCTGTGTAACAACTATTTTTTTATTTTATATTTTTTTTTAAAACATAGGAAACCTAGTGTACACTAAGTGCTTTACTCTTACCATCTCATTTTGTTCTCTCTTCCATATGACCCTTGGGTGTATAGGTTATAATAACTCTGTTTCAACTCCTATTACAGTTAGTGCAGCTGTGGGAATTTAACAGTCAACATCTACGGTATCAATAACTACTGCATTCTTAAACAGGAGGAGGGAGAAAGCCAAAGGAGATAAGTAGTCGAGGAGCTTAGAAGACGTAACTGTCTCCATCTTCATAAATAAAGGCAATTTTTTCTCTCTCATCACAAAGTGACGAGTCATGTCAACACATGCATAAGGAAAACAGCGTACTCGTCTTTAAAACATAAACATTTGAGATTAAAGCTGGCTTTTGAGCATGCCTTCCGAGATCAAATCTAGCTTCATCCCCGGAAAAAGTAATGATTTTCCTTATTCTTTTGTAAATAATTGCATGATAGTTAGAATTTAATAAACTTAACTCATCAGTTTATATTGCAAAACTTATTTATTCACAATTGATTAAAATGTTAAGTGTTTCACAAGTAGTAAAAAGGGAAACAACTCCTAAAGATATATCACTGCTTTAGTTTACATTTCCCACAGCATGGCTCACCAGGTCTATAATGTATTTTTCACTCTCTAGTGTTTGCTCAAAGACTCTCAAACACAATATAAATTCCTCTGTCAAAGCACACAATTATTTTTACTAATCCATTGAGAATGGCAGAAGCTGAAGCGTTTCAACTGCGGCAGCCTGGTACAATAATCTAACAGTTCATTCAAGCAGGTTCAGGAAGTGTTATGTAAATTCCAACTAACTTCTTTTTTTATGCATGAGCACCTCACATTAATATTCTTCGAGCATAAAATTCATTCCTTTGACAGTCACCACTAACTCGCAATGGCCAGTTATCACCAGAGCTGTATCAACCCGAACGTGCTACAAATACAACATGTTTTCCTAACTACTTTAGTTAAAAGGATAATAGCCATAAAAGACAACCTGGGTTTAACACACAGAAGAAATAATCAGAAGTAGCAGCATGGTGTTCCCACAGCCACCACCAGCAGAGATCCCTGGAGAGATTGAAACTTGTCGGTTGAAAATTTTCTTCTGAGATAAGCTTGAAGGGCCTTCCACAAAAACTCCAAAGATCAGCAGAATTCAAGGAGTATGAAGATCATCATTAAACTTTGGGAGTCAAAGTGTTTTCTCTATCCACAGTTTACTCTTTTTTTTAATTGAAAATAAATATTAGAAAGTCTTTCCAGGGTAAAAACCTCTTTGGTACAGAAACTAGGAAGTCTTCACTCACACCTGTAAGACCTGTTGGTTATACAAGGTCCTAACATAGACAGTGCAATCAGTCTTCACAGGCTCAGGAGGCTGATGAAGGAGGATCTGAAAAAGCAGCTTTCCCCACTGCTTGAGGTTTTGGGAGGAGAAAAGCCTTCCACACACCAAACTTCGTAGAATTAACCAGTATTGAGAAGTTCATGCAGCATCTTCCCTTAAATCTGGACAACGTAGACTGAGAAAAATAGCATCATCCCCCGGCTAGAATAACCTTCACATACATCACTGCTGAACACCACTGGTCTGAGTAGAGCAACAAAGACTGCCCCACTGATGTCTTATCTGCCTGTACTAGATAACATAAACCCTGTAACAAAGTGTAAGTTGCTTATTTGCAGTTCCAAAGACACTTCAAAAAAAATCATCTCTAGCTGCCAGTGAGGAGATAGTAGTGTCAGTGCACCAACAGGCCTTAATGTCCCCAATACGATGATCTGGTGCCTCCTCCTACACACCCTGCCCATGGGTCAGGGCATCCTGAGCATTCAACCTTTGCTTGAGTTGCATTTTAGCTGTACCAGTCTCCAGCCCTGCCTCCTGGATGAGCCTTGGATCTGTAGGTGGTTCATCTCCTGAGCCAAACTCTAATACATACATTGTAGGATAGTCTCTAGTCCTGTCTTTGTCCCCATTTCCACATGTCCCTACATAGGCTTTGGACCTGGTTTCAGACCCCCGTGGACCCACTCTCTATCAGTGAGGGTCACCCTCCACTTCTGGCTTACCTTCTCTTTGAGAACAGCCAGCCTCATTGCTCCCTGGCAGCGCACACAGAGCAAAGTCCTAAGAAAGGTCTCTAGTCTTATCATCCTTTCCACAGCAGAAGACTCCAACAGGAAGCCTAAAACTCATCTTATTACTATACTAGCAGCCATACCCCACTGTTGTACTCCAACCCACCTTTCCAGAGACATCACATGCCATTACTCCTTTACAAACACTTCCCTTCATCAACACAGTTCCGATCACAAGACCATTCATCCACAGTAGAGGTTCTTCTCACCCAACAGACACCCACCAAGTTGGTGGGGAGAATCTTTCACTGGTACATGCACTGGCTTGACCATCACAATCAGCATCACGCCACAGTCTGGGCTAACAAAGAGAGTCATAATGCCCACATAGTCCAACACCTAGAGTCTAAATTGCCATCTTACTCTCCGAAGACCATGAACAAGTAGAGTTACTGTGTTTACTGCACTTGGTACTTCCCTGAGCAGTCTCCACCACCCTAGACTCTGATGCAGCTCCTAAAGACCAAACTACTGTCACAACATAACGCTTTTTTTTTTACCTCTCAGTTACAGCAAAGTCCAATTGGCACTTTCCTGAGGCACAAGTCAAATCCAAACTCAGAAATATGTGCTTTAAAAGGGGACATTGAAGATGAATCAGAGAAAATGTCCTATATTGAAAAGGATGTAACATAAAAGTATATTTCTGAACAAATATCAAAGTGTTTATTGTTAACACATTTTGAACAATTTTTAATTATCTAAACCACAGTTTTTATTTCAGCTGTGAATGTAATGTACTGTATTAAACTTAACAGTAGCAAGAGCAAAGGTTTATTAGCTGGTTTACAAAATCTCACAAAACAGGTCAATAAAGAGTAGGGAATGTCAGCTAAAACTGTGACTTACAGCAATACATGATTATAAAAAATAAATGGGTTTATGGGTTTTATATTGCTGTGCTGCATTTGAGATAAAAACATAATCCCAAAGTAGAAAAGTCTTTCCTGCATTGCACCATGGGTAGACCTGTGTTAAGTAGGCATAACACATTCCCATCCTGCTGAGATAGCATTTTAGACACCCTGACTTTGGGTGTAAATGACCTTAATGAGGTTAGGTAGAAAGTAGCTCTTGTGTCATAGGAATACAGCCTAGATACACACAATCGCTATTAAATTAATATAAATAAATATTTCTTCCAGCAAAAGGAGCTAATTCTATCCCATAAACAAGCCAACAGGGGAGAAGAACATCACTCCATAGGTTTTCATTGGAATCCTCCCCAGTCCTAATCTTCCCCAGGG
This sequence comes from Actenoides hombroni, assembly GCA_024336885.1. NCBI lineage: Eukaryota > Metazoa > Chordata > Aves > Coraciiformes > Alcedinidae > Actenoides > Actenoides hombroni. The sequence continues at coordinate 38,359,365 of WUAM01000287.1, read as the reverse complement.
AGAGAAAGATCACATCCCAAAGAACAAGATGGCTTTACAGGTTGTAAATACTTCTTCAGCTGTGTAGCCGCTGTGCTTTACTAGATACACAGTCTCCAGATATGCCAAATCCTTCTGTGGGTTTCATTCAGCTGCTTTGCACTTCTTGCTTTCTCCTCCCAGCATCTGAAGGTGCTGGTTGGTGCCAGATCAGGATGATCACAACACCTGTCCTGGAGTTATTACATGTTGCCACCATCCTAGGCAAGCCTCCCTTAATTTCCCTTGACAGTTCATCATGTCCTTACAGCAAAACTCCTCTCTATTCAACTTTATGCCATGTGTCCCCATCACACAGTATGAAATAGGAGTTTTCACTAACTGCAACTAAACAAACGGAGAAGTGTTTTGGCCTTTGGTGTTACTGAGTTTGATTTTATTAAGATCCTATTTAAAAAATCTAAGCAATGCCATATGGCATTGCTGTGGCAATTACATTATTTTGATGGTGGTTTTCATCTCTGCTTTGTCTAAAATGCATGAATATTATTTCAACTAAAACTGCATTACAGAAAAATGAAGCATGATAAAGGCGCACAGTTCACATAACCCACCATGCTTCTTGGGGCTAAAACATGCAACACTAGCAGCAGCTAATGTGCATCACAGACATCCCCTCTTTGGGCAGTAGCAGTCTAGCAAAATGACCTACAAAAATCATTCTTAAATGACTATTGATTGTTTTAGAAGCATTACATTTATAAGTTGTATTTTCCAGCACGAAGACACATTTATGTATGTTCTATCTAAATCCACTGGCATTTGTCACCTCTCATTAAACAAGCAGATTTGGCTCTTATTTGCAGTTACATGACAATTGTCTCTAAGAAAAGGCAAGCTGGACTGGAAATATCAGAGAGGTATTTCAGAACCAGTATCACAGCATGTAAAATGGAAAGGCACATTCCCAGTACTGCAACAAATCTCCCCATATATTCTATGTTTTTATGGCATGCTAAGTAGTTAAAAAAAATTGTCTTTCTGGAAGACTGGAAAATAGGAAGTCTTTGCTGCTTCTGCCTGTAAATATAGTTCTTCGCAATGGAAGGGATAAAACAGAAAAATACTAAACACTCCTCCTCCCTACAGCTGATTTGGGAAATAGCTACATTCAAAACACCACAAATTCCATTGTACATTACTTTATACCAGCAGCTGAGCTTCACTGCAGGTGAGAGGACATTCGTGTATCTCCCTTTACTTCAAGTTGAAAACAGAAAGCCCCTCTAATCAAAAAACAATCAAAGAAATAGTAGTAACTATATTAAAGAGGCTTTGTTTTGCCTGAACAATTCTAGCTGCTACCTCTTAAGTCTTTACTTCTTTTAGACTGACTTTTTAAAAGTGTACCCAGTGTCACTTTATTGAATTTTAACTGACTTTATCGTAACATATTCTGGATCATTTAAGGGGAGAAGGTGCTTTCTGAAGTAACTTCTGGGCTGTGTTACAGACTTGAAACCTGCAGAATCTATTGCATCGAACACATTCAAAGTGGACCGGCCACCTCCAAAAAAGCACCTCTCTCATCTTCTAGACATTGTGATGTGTCTTTCTACACGCAAAAGAAACCATAGCAGAAATGCAATATTGCCAAGTAATTCTGTCATTCACTGAAATTATTTTTACTTATTTTTTATTATTATTAATTTACAATTTATTATTATTAATTTACAAAGTGCAAGTGAGATAAGAACCTTGAACCTTCAACACCTGATATTCTACCTGACTAATACCAGCACATGTATTTTCCTACATTCAGAGCTGTTAAGCTTCCTCAGTGAAACTAAACAGTTGTGCACCTGAGTCTTTCATGGCTTAAATTGTGGTGCCAGAGCCCGGCTTTTAGGGACCAAAGGATGCAGTGACAGAAGGATTTGTAAAACTAGCTCCTGTTGCTTTTTTAGTTTGCCACTGTGTGTTCCTGCCTCTGAGGAAAGAGCTGGTGAAAATCTTTTTAGGAAAAAGGGCGAGACATACTTAAGAAATATAGTAATGATTTTTAAAATGAAAAAAATTTATTTCATAGCTACAGTTTTCATTATCTAGCAGGTAGTTCAATAATTTCAGTAATTCTACAGGCCTGAGCAATAGCTCCACTTCACAAACGCATGCACAAAACTGGGTTAGCGTAACTTTTTGTGCATGTGCTTATCAGCAACTGCTATCTTCTTTTAACCAGTGTTTGTTTAGCACAACCTTATCGATGTTTTAATGAGCTGTTTGCTGGGCAGGAATTTTCCAAGAGGAGATGCCACTGTCAGAGACGCAGCTTAAAAATGTGCAGTTGCATGGTAACACAAAAAGGTTGAATTGTATCCTCAGAAACACATTTATGCATGCTCATTCACTTCCATTTACCCATGAAAACAATGCACAGTCAACTGATATAAACACAACCCCAGAAGCATATGGAACTACTCAAAGTGTCACCGTGCAAGAGCTTAAATAGACACTTAGTTTACATACGCGCGTGCGTGCTCCTCCCAGCCTCTTTGCGTGTTCGCGTGGCCTTTGGGAGAAAAGATGTCTTCGTGTACATTGAAAACGCACAACTACTGTCCGATTTGCCAGTTCAGCTTTTTCCTTTTGACTGTGGTATTAATAAAACTTCAGGTTTTAATATTGACGCTTTCGAAACACCGTACTCACGCACACCACCTGTAGTCCTCCTCCTCACAACTTTGCACGCGAACTTTCTGCCCCTCACAGGATGCTCTCTCTGAAGAGCCAGGCAATTGCTGCCAGAACAGCTCAGAAAGTGGCTCAGAAGCAGCTGGGTGTGTGGCACAGGGCAAATCGATGTAATTGCTTTCGCAGAAGTTACAACCTATCCCCGATACTTGAGGGAGGATGGATAAAAAGATAAACCATATCCATAATGCCTTAAACAGAGCGGTTCCTCTATCTTTATTTATGGAATTAATTTCCATGTTCTGGATCCTACTGTGAATGCTTCCAATCAACTGCACAATAGCTACAGTCTGAACACTTTTTGAACCCAGAGCTGTTGTTCAACATGGGGACACTTGATTCTTTTGCCGACAGCGAGCATCCGCATTAGCTTCCCTGCATGCATCCCTACAACTTCCACAGTCTGGGGTCTGAGAGCAGCAGGAAAACAATTTACAGACCTTTAACAGCACTTGTTACTAGTGCTTGTTTTCTGCATGTTCATGCTTGAGAAGGAGGCTGCCAGGACAACGTTCCCAAGCACAGAGGAAGAAGCCTCCTAGAGCTCCAAGGAAGGAACAAGATGGACAGACGAGCAAGCTACGACAGATTCAAGCACAGCTGAATTTATATTGAGAGTCCTGTAACTTTGCAGTCACTCTTCTCACCTCTCCCCACACACTACAGCATTTCAGGATCTGATCTTTAATGAACATTAATGAATCAGGGAGCAACTTCATCAAGACACTGATACGGACATAGCAACCAGACCCAATATGAGCCCATATGTTTCTACTGAAAGATGAGAATGAAATTGGCCTGAGCATGTCCACAGACCTGGTAAAACCTTCAAGTCAATCTTGGCCTAGAAACCAAATTCTGTTCAGAATGCAAGCCTTTCAGAGAGACCACTTGCCCTCTCCAGTAGTACTACGCATCTTGCGCAACTACATGTTTTGGTCATATTTGTCCTTCAAACTTGGTCACTCCTTTTTTTGTCACTCCTAATGTTTTGACAGTGAGGATCCTGCAAAGGAAGCATCTCTGTCTTCCCACTCTGTCTCAGAGGATGCTGGTTTTCCAGTGGACAGTGTGGAGCAGAGCAGAAGTGGATGCACAGCGAATCACACCGATGTGGAAACAGCCATAAGTTCTCCTTCAGAATAATTCAGCAGTAAAGAGCCAAATTTCTGGATACAGATAGGCCTTAAGAATAAAGCAGGAAAGCCTTACTTTACTGAGAGTAAAAGAAAAAAAAAATGCTGTTTGTTCTGGACATAACAGCCTGGCAGTTTAAACATCTGCAGCTGTTTAAATGCACACTCCCTGCTTATGAGTGCCCTGGAAGTCCTGCACACTACATTGATACATACACAAAGGTATTTACATGTATAGGAGAGTGAATTCCTTTGAGAAGTCACTCTGCACTGCAGCATAAATACTGTAGCACTGAGGTGGAAGTTGTTAGCGTATCTTACCAGTAGGTCAGTCAGCGATTCCATCTGTCTTTTTGACAATTTGTTCACAGCTACCCAATTCCCTTGCGGTTCCTCGTCCAGTGAAACCCCTTGGAACGCGCCGTGATTGCAGGCTACCTTTTCTTCAGTGTTGTGCAAAGGCAAGCCATAGAGCAGAGGGATTTTTGATTTTTCCCCCCCCCCCCCCACAAGGCCAAATGCACATTCCTTCACAGTTCCTTCCTACCAGAGCTGATAAATTCCTGATTCAAAATTCAGAGCAGCTCCAGCTGAGTCTCTCAGCAGCAGCTCCTTTTTAAGAGGGGTTAAACAGCCTCACATCCCATTGGTTTCGATGGGAGGTGAAGATGCCTGCCCCCCCCGCGTTACACAGTCCATGTATGGTTTTGTACACTAGACCCTATTTTGTGCACAAAATACACTGATAGCACCATCAGGCCTTTTGATTTTTGTTGCTTAAACTAAAGAAGTGAGAAATTATGGAAATAGTTTTACTCCATCCCACCTTTCTGTACTTCTCCCTGTCAGATCCTCATATTCCTTGTTAGCAAAAGGAGCTGTGTACTGCCAAGAAAAGACATGGCAAGATCCAGAGGACATGAAAATAATACCTACCACAAAAGAAATCCCCAGAAAAGTTTCATCCACAACATCTAATAGAGATGACAAAAAAAAAGCTTGCTAAAGCACCAGTCTTACTCTCTTTCCTGAAAAGCTAGAAGCCTGTACAAGCAAAGTTACTGCACATTTTAAACAGATTCAATATCCTTCCCAGGCCTTGACTTTACTTAGGCAGTTGAAACTGCCAAGAGCTAAATTCTGCTCTCCCTCATCTTTGTGGGACCCACATGAAATTTGGTATAATAGAACATGTGAAAATAGAGATTTTGGCCCAACCATCAGTGAGGATATTTTGAGCACAGGATGCCTAGACAGGTGAGTAGTTAGTTTGCTTACTATCATTTCAGTTCTTGGTCCTCTACAGCACAGTGTTTTCCAATGTGGGCTGTGTATACCCCAAGGGGAGTGCAAAACAATCCACTGGGGTGCAGGAAGAATTAATTTTTTTCTACCGCAATAAGATTTAGAGATTTTTTTTTAATTACTTCATCATCATCTCACGCTTTAATATCTATTTTTGTGTGCGCTTTATGATGTACATTGCACCAGAGTAGTACAAATATATAAATTATAAATAAATATAGATATATTGGGGGTGCATGCTCAAAAGCTTGTTACTGATAGAGGGTTACAACTTAAAGTTGGGTGACCCCTGCTTTACAGGTGTTATTATGGTTTACTTTAGAACACTGTTACACCAAATTATTTTTCTAGGATTAATGAAATTGCTTTTCAAATGCTGTCTGTAGTAATTAGTACTTCCATCATTAAGCTAAGCCCTATGAAAACAACAGCCAAAAGAACTGCTTCTGTGGTAGCATTCCCTTCCTGCCTTTATGACTCCACAAAACACAGAACAACCACCCCTCAATTCACGGAAAAAGTTACCATGAATAGCACTTAGAGTGCCACGTTACAAGTTTGCATAATGGAAAGGGGAAGGAAGACACTGGAAATACGTCCTCAGGTAGCACAACTCAATTATCACAACTCTGAATTCCAGAAGAACATGGTCCAACCAGCTGCCCACAGAAAACTGTGATACAAAGAGGGCACAGAACACCCGTGTGCCAAATCAAAGGTCAACGGGTGATATAAAAGATGTCATCTCTAGGTAATCATACTGGCACTATACTATTTGAGTCTGTACTCAGTTATGCCTACATAAGCTGTTAAAATGACTACCTTTATATTGATATTATGCTGAAACCAGCCTCCTAAATCCTTACCCAGCCTCCCTAAATCATTACCCAAACAAATCTTCCAAGGATGAATTGACTGGTGTGTGAAATCCTGATGAGCTCAAGTGGGCCAAGACTTCGCTCCTGGACCTCTTGAACATCCCACTCTCAACGGAAAAAGGGAAGGCAAAAGTATTTTAAGCTTATATTAAAATACTGCCATTTGGAATAGCTCACAGTTCAAAATATTTACTAAATAATAAAGTGTGTGTCTTAAGCAAATTTCCTTTTTTTCTTTAAAAAACATTTTTAATGCTTCAACAGTGTATTACTAAATAAACTGACAAAATAGAACTAACATAAACGTGCAATTTCAATGCCTTCTAATCACACAAATCAGCACAAGATTTTTGTACTTGTGCATGACCTTCTTCAAATTATCCCTCCATTTTGGCTGAATCAGAATGAGCGTGGGCTATTTGATAAAAAACACTAAGTGTGTGAAATGAGGGGCCCTCATCGCTTCTGCCAGACTCCTCTTGACAGAATGATGATAGAAGCATCACATCCCTGAGAGAGTAAATGCAAACTGACAAGAGATGAGCCTTTAGATGTTGAATATAATCTTGAATTGTGCTTGAAGTGTCTTATTATCTTGTCTTTTGATGTCTGAAGGGGTGGCTCATTGTTAGAAAAAGGAAAGCCCTTGCACATCTTTGCCATCTTTAAAAATTGTTTGGCCTTTAACAACTGCTTTTCCAACTAATGTCCATTTCTCCTGACAATAAATATGGCAGGTCGTCAGCAAGTGACAAACAATTTACTTTACATGCCAAGCTTTTATGCTTTTTGAGAGCTCATGTGGAAGCATATTTTAAAAAGCAGTAGGAAATTAGCACCATTACAAATGTTAAGATGGCTGCGTGTGTGTAGCTCACTTTGGTTATTCATTATTGCTATGTTTCTGGTTTAAAGTCCTGTCTTCCCTGTATTCAGACTGCTGTTCAAGTTCTTTATTTACCATTGACTAAAAATAGTCAATGAAAAATAAAGAGCAAGAAGCAATTTTCTTCCGCCCTAAAAAAAGCACTATTACAGATACAGTACATGGGTAATGCATAAAATCATATTTATAAATCATAACAAATCAATAGCAGCAGTGGTACGGCACAGTTTACCTGTATTGCAGACCCTCGCAATCACATCACTGTTTTTTCCACCTCCAATCAGCTCGACTTTTTTTTCTTCTTCTTCTTTTTCCTCCCAAACTTAAAAGTTTAATGACGAATCAGATCAATATGATTCCTTAGCAACTAAATCACAGGCGCACTAGTTTTTCCTGTCACAGCACCAGTTTTGCGAAAGCAGTCAAGTTCTTTTTTCAGGTCTCCGTCACTCTGAGAATCCATAAGAATTCTCAAATGGATCATAAACTGTTACAGGGTTCAGGTTATTGTATCATTATAAAAACGTATTGATACAGTACGGATGACAAGACACGCAGCTCTTGTGCTAGTCTATTACAAGCATCTGAATACCAGAAGAAATATCAGATATAAACAAAATAAAACAGTCAGCAGTGAGCTGTCTTTTAGGGACACACACCCCCACCCCCTTTTACTTTTTTTTTCTTCTCTCAACTGTTTTAGCCTGGTTTGAAATACAGCAGCTATATAAACCCACAGAAAAGAGAAAACTAAACCAAATGAACAGGTTATTTAAAATAAATAACCAAAAACCCGACCAGAACCTACAGATTCCATTTTAATTTTATTTTTTTCAATCATTGCAAGAAAGGGCCTGATTCTGCTCTTTCAGGTAAGTGTGACTGTTTTGCTCCTGAGTTTTCAGACATTGTCAAGCAATTCCTTCCTTCCAGCCCTCCACCTCCCTTCCAGTACAGCCCCGCTGGCACTGCCAGGGGGATGCGCCAGGTGTTGCCACACACCAGAAGCACACCAGCCTTTACACCAGACAAGGGTCTGCCACCACAGGCAAGCTTGAAATACGGAAAGTGTTATTCAAAATTCACCAGCTATCGTTTCACACAAACGAGGAGGTAACATTGATGCGAGAAAGGCTGGGCCCCCAAACTCAATCCCTTCGAGGTCCAGGGTCACAAGCCGGATTCCACAAATCCAAAGTTGCTCATTGACTAGGACATCTCATCTGAGTAAACCTCTGCATCATCTGGTCTTTCTTTTATTCATTGCCTCATAAAAGCAAAGAGACATAGGGGCTGGGGGAGAGTGAGCAGAACCAGCTGATTGAAAGATTCTTTTTTTTCTTGTCAGCAACTGTTATGAGAAGGTTCACTGTGCTGTATCCACGCAGTTAAAACAAGAAGACTCTGAAAGCAACGCATCAAATCCCAGCAACAGAGCCACACAAGAGTTTCCTTCACACTCATCATACCAGGGGAAAAAACCAAAAAACACCACAACTGAAATTACTTTTGCAGATACTCTTCTTGATGGATATTATCATTAAATTTACTATGCTTAAACTATATTCAATTAGTAGAAAAAAAATTAAATATTTTGTGCTTTGAGTTGTAAATTTCATTTTTCCTTCAGAGAGATTTGTGCCTTTCAGTCCCAAATATTTATGATTTCAGGCAAGGAAGCATAAGAAAGGAGGAGAAATATCAAGCCTGTACATTTACAATCAACTTTAGGCTCATATATCTCTACCTAATTTCTTTTCCCTCCTTATTTTAAACACTACTGATTTTTCTAGTCATGTTTTTGGTTTAGTAATAACTACCATTTATGGTCTTATTTCTGAATGCCTAATTACAATAATTAGCTCTACCTGTCCCATAAACCCCCACTAAAAGCCTCTCCACTATTATGGAAGCTTTACATCGGTTCCAACACACCATCTTCTGCCCACAGCATGTCTGACGCTGTCCTGCCCCAGCTACTGCCCATCTCCCCGGGGCAGAACAGGGGAGGTGGAGTCCCAGAGCCTTTTCAATACCATACACGTACCTGCATGGCACAACAGAAGCCCACAGTAGCCTTGGGACTGGTTCAGTAATTCACCTTTTGTTAAATATGAAGGCAGCGTAACTATCGAGTGGCTGCTCCTTCCTGTCAGCACATTTCCTTAGCTGATTGTAGCTCCAGAACATGGGAAGTTGTAGAGGAGTAACCACATCAGAAAGGTGGAGGCTGAAGAGCAGCCTGCAAGTATTGATAGGATGAATAACCCACGGGAACCCCATCTTCCTGCGTACGTGATCAATGGTCACCTGAGACCTGTCAGAATCTGGCCTCATGTTTATTCAAACTGCTGAGCAAACACGACATCTCTACACCATGTGAATAAATCCTAATGGTATGCAAAAGAAAATATAAAAACTGCCCCATATGATATTTGCTCAAGAGATTAGACTGAATTTCAAATGATCTTTCTTGCTTTCCAGTTAATATTGCGCTATCTCAAGAAATAATTACACACACTTAGTAGTCCAATATATTAATGTATGCTTTAAAGGTATATTTACTGAAAAGCAATTCTGGCTTCTCGATTAAACACAGGTTTTAGATCCTCCTCTTCAAGGAACAAGCCTCCCACCAAACACTAAGCTTCAAACAAAAGCATTGAAACCTTAAGTGGACTTCGACAGATGGAGGTAAAATGCTTCTGAGTAAACCTGAGCAACAACTGCCTGTGCACAGCTGTATGCACTTCTGCTCCTCAGTGTGTGCACGCAGCTGGGAGAGAAGGGAATGGCTCCAAACCTGGCTGTAAGGATTAAGAGGGGCAGGAAGGAAAAGTGGGACTTCTGATTTTCCTGACTCTCTCTTCTACAAGCCTCAGTGTTTGAGAGAGTAACCGGCTAGGCTGTGTCCAGCGCTGTCTGGGAGAAGACTCCCTTTATTTTCTGCTGGAAGGCAATTGACTGCTAATAATTCTTCACTCAACTTTAAATTTAAAAACAAGATTTTAAGAAGGACTATGTCAGATAGGAGACTGAGCTAGAAAATGAAAATGACTTAATAGAATCTCCAATGGTCAACAAACCATACAACCACCATCCAAACTGAAAAGCACAAAGATGTTTTTAAAAGCTAGTATTAGTGTGCTTCTATAAAATGAATGATTGTTCTCAAAGAAATAATCTAATGATAGATTGCTGTAGCAAATGCTGTTCTTAAAAAAAGAAAAACCTTTATTTCTTATCTGTGTAATATTTGAATCTCCAGAGTAATACAGACTTTGTTCAGGACTCTGATTTCTTTTTTTTCCTTGCATTAAAATAATTTACATCATATTCTAGTCACAGAGGCTAGTGATATATATAAATATATATATTTAACACATGTAATCACTTTCAAGCAATGTGATTGCTTTGTTTTCTGAAACATAAGATTTTCCTTCAGGAAATTAAAATGATAGTTTACCTTTCTGAAAAGACATCTGACAAGAAAAAAAAAACAACAAAACTTGTACTCTTCCAACAACTCTTCTTGTATATTCTAGAATAAAACCAGAAATCCAAGCTACTTTCAGGAGACAAGCATTAGTACAGTGCTAAACAAGTTTAAGAGTGACAGGGGTATGGGTTGTTCATTGATTTGGTAGATGTAGATACCCCTAGAATATTTAGAGAATAAACCCAATTTCAGTCACTCTGAAAACAGCAGGTTTTATTTAGCCAGCCAGGATGAGGTACTATTCTTCTCTAGATGACCTCTGCTTTTAAAGTAAAAGGGCTTAGTCCTGCTTCCGAGAGCATCAAAGCAGTATCACAACAAAGCAAGACATGTCACAATACAAATCTTCCTTTGTTTCATGCTGGTATTGATTTTGATTTTTATATGAAAAAAAAAGAGAAAAATGAGACTTAACACTAACAAACATCAAACCATTTCTATGACAAAACTCTTGTTGAAACCCACAAATTGACACACGTTTAACTCTATTGTGCTTTTGCACCTGGTTCACCATTAGTTTTCACTAAGTTCACCATTTAGTATCACTAAGCTAATCAGAAATAATTTTTTAACTAGCAAAATAGTGTTATTTTTGTAATACTAATGACAGTCATATTAAAAGTCAGGAAATAAAATGTTAATGGAAGAAACACTAGTATAGTGAAGTGTAAAAAGCCATAAATCTGATCTTTCCATCTGTTGACCATATCTCCCCCCCAAAAAGGTCCACAGGCAACGGATACAACAGAAGAAACAGCTTAGCAAGGAAAAGGAATTAAAACAAAGAACCACCCACAAATGTCAGAAAGAACAAAACCTAGGAAGACAACACAACAAGGAAAGCCAAGCACTACATAGGATATTAAAGGGAAAAACGATCCACAGGAGAATGGCAACTGTTACTATGGGCTTCCTACAGCTACCTCTGCCTTTGGATATCTTTAAAAAATTTATTAACCTGACAGCAGGAAATTTTATACAGATTGCCCCCTGACAGGGTGCCAGCTTGGTATAAGCACTTGTTTTGTCTTTGTTTAGCATAAAGAAATCAAGAGAGGTGTTAAGTGGTGCCATGTGCACATTTGGGCAGTTCTAACTTTGCCTCTATCTGCCTCACCTGCACATTACCATGGAGAACTTGCTTAATCATGTGAAGTCCAATAGAAACATGAAATTCTTCTTCCTTCTCTTCTCTATGTTTGCTTCCTTTTTAATGTGCAAGTGTCTGATCTATTATTAATCTCAAAACACAAACTGGCAAGGATCTCAATCAAAGAAGGCAACAGTTCTTTCACAAATTACCTGTTTACTGTCTAGTAGCCAGCAAGTCCCCTTTGAAACAGCCAGCCATTTATGTTGCTTTTAAACAAGTTTGTTGTCTTCTTTATAAACTTCAAAAGACAGGGAGAAGAAAGATTAACTAATTAAAAATGAACTATTTGTCATTCAGTCATACCAATTACATGCCAGGATTTCATTCTTTTTTCCTTCTTTCTCTAATGTTAGTGACTCTGTATATAAATACAGAAAAACAGACTTCAAGCCTCATTTAAAAAACACATAACATACACTTAGCTAAAAAAAAAAACCAAAACCAAAACAAAGCACCGATTAGAAATTCATGAGAACAAACAGAATTATCTTAAACCCCCCAAAATTAACTTTTCCCGTTCTCAAAATAGCTTTTGTTGTTTGTTTGCCTTTTTTACTTAGGCTGTCTTTGTCACAAATCAAGCACAGCAATAAGAGAGTTATTTACTTCCATATTAGCAAGGGAATTTTAAGTGGAGCTGCAATATTTGCCCATCATCAGCCCAATATTACTTTCATCAAAGGTTCAAGGAATGAAACTCCAGTCTCATCAGAGTTGGAATACATGTGCTAGCATCGGTACCCCCACTGCCCATGCTACCTGCAATACCTAGGCACAGCAGGAATGCTGTGCTAGGGATGGATTTTCTGCCTTACCATTGCGTCGTGCTCTGTGTTTAAATAGTCATAACATCTTTCTAGGCTTTAATGGGCATTTACTCCCTATTCACAAGTGCATCCCCCACTAAATTCAGTCAGCGTTATTCAGAGTCGTTATTCAAGTCCCTAACTGTTTGCAAACAACTGCTTAAAAAGGCTCATATCAAATATATTCTCTAGGAAAAAAACCAAAGAAACAATCACATAGCCAGATCTTCAGATTTTTTGGAGAACTTACTCATCAATTGAGCAAGACCCCACTACATATTAGAACAAGGATTTACAAGCCTGTATAACAACCCGGGTCTGTAAACACGCCGCCCATTCATGGTCCTCATTGACACAGTCTTTGTAATGAAATAGTGCTCTCAATCCACAGCTTCCTTACTTTAACAGAAGTATCACACCATCGGGCACTAGCAGAATCAGTCCTAGTGCCCTAAGGATGACGGATGTAACCCATAGTGTTTCCCAACAAAGCATCCACAGTGGGGAAATTACCAAATCAAGTTACGTGAAGAGACAATCTTGACATGCAGATTAAATGTCTTCCAAACCTTTGCTGCCTCTAAAAGATTTTCATATTGAGACCATGTAGGCCATGAACTCCTCTATCAGAACAGAAATATTCTCTAGACTAGCTTTAAAATGCAGCAAGAGCGACAAACGCACATTGCTTTCTTTCACTGAAATTATCAAACCTTATCAAAGTGTTCCTGACAGGCAGAGATCTTATAGGCCTTTAAAATTTGAGGATAGAGCCAAAACACTGAGAATCATCCTGAAATACACTGATGAAAGGAAAGCTCTTATTCTGCAGGCCTTTTCCCCCCCCCACAGGCTAGATCTGCCGTTAATGACAATAATGTGAGCTTCCTCACAGCAACCTGGCAATGACCTCTGCTCTGACCTGCAGAGACCACTGTCTCAAGAGGTAAAAGACAATTTAGTCCTTTATCCTTCGTAACTGAAATGACTCCAGTGCCATAAATTGTAATCAAGGCAACTTGATAAAAAAACCACACCAAAAAAAACACCACCCCACAAAAAAAACCCCAACAAACACCACACATAGGGTAACATGTTTCCTTAAAGAGCAATACAAGGGATCTACTAGCAAAATGCAATCAACTGGAAGCCACTTCTACCCTGTTCCACTACGGCATACACACACACACGTATGCTTATAGAGAGAGATGCAGGCAGTTTGGAAACACAGGTAACAAGATGAGAAAACAAAACCCCAAAGCCAACAGAGGGGTTTGAACATAAACCCTTGTTCATGGAAATGTGTGCAGATTCATTTCATTCACACATCCCTGCTCTGTATTTCAAGCATACACAACATTATGAAAAAAAAGCAAAGAAACTGGGAACGAACCAAATGAAACCACAGTCTTCAGATCCAGCACAGGAAACTTAACATTTAATTTCAGTGGAACAAAATCTTGCCAGAAAACAAACAAAAAAAGTATTAGCAGTCAGTTTTTTTGCTGTCCTGCAATTGCTAAATAGGGAACACTTGTGCCTCACAATTATAAGCTTGGTCTTGCACTAACTATACACTTGCAGCTTTATTTGTTTCAGTAAGTTCGATGCACAGAACTAGAGGCTCGATCTCAAATATCAGCTTTTTATAATACAGAAAAATTATCTTCACATACAAGTACAATCCCAGCTTTCTTTTTGCCATCATGTAATTATGTAACAAATTACCTTCAATTATGGATTAATTAAGGACTGGCTCTAACTCCAGGAAATCCAGCCTTGGTCCACAGGGGCTTTTGGTGCTTGGACTAGCCACTTCTTTCCTGGGATTTTTACCGTCCAGAGAATTTTATGCAGCACATATCCCTGGTGTTATCTATACCAACTTTTGAATCTCAACAGTTATAATATGTAGCTGAATGTGAAGGGATTTTATCTCACTACGATTTTTTTCAGACCAATGCTTCATAACTTATTCTAAACTTGTTTAAAGATAATTGTATAGAATGGCAACTATGATTAATTAACTTAGGATGAAATTCCAATGCGTTTGTTCAAGTGAAGCTACTACTTTAGCATTAACAAAAGCTTTCTCTACTAAGAGCCATGGCATTTGGCCTGGGGTACTATTTTGAAGCACACTGCAGAGTAAGACAAGTTGATCTGAAAATGACACCGCCAGGAACATCAACAGCCAGCCTCAATTTCTCTGTTTCTTAATTACATCATATGATTAAAATCACAAACATTTTAAAGGGTAAATAACACACCACAAGATCTCTCACAGAGTGACTTCGCCTCATACTGCTCAAAAACACTGGGATGTCTGTAACTGAAACACCGTAGCTGTGCTAACTCCACGCTTCAAAACTGTACTTCTGAGCTCTTCTGTGTTTCGGGATAGACTCCTTCAACAACATTTTGCAGTTGAGAAAGTATTTTTCACCATGTCTTTTACTCCCTTCTCATTGCAAATGATTTCAGTATCAAAAGCGTTTTGCACGCGGGTACGCGGACTCCGAAAAGTCCCCCGGAATAAATGCACAAGCAGAGGATTAGAGATGCAACCCCCCCAGACTACTGGACAGCCTTTGCTTTTAAAAGCCCCAAACCAACCACCACGAGAAAGCAAGCAGGCAAACAACGAGCAAGCACAACCCCTCTCATCACAGCTGCTCCTGTCATCACTCACAGGTAACAACTGCACTGCAGCGACAAAGCGCATCTTCCCAGGCACCCGCGCACCAGGTGGGAACTATTTCAGGGCATCTGAAACTTATCCCAGCTTGTGCTGGTATTTGAGACCCAAGGAGCTGCAGCATTCATCCGCTTTGTCCATGATAGCAAAGTACCCACAAGAGAAACAGAAGTTTACAGCGTATCTTCCCAAGTCAAAAATAAGTATAATTAATTGTACTCCTGCTTTTTCCTCACCTGCCACAGGGACTGTTGTTGAAAAGGTACCATTTTTATGATTAATTGTGCCATCTGATACCAAACCAGAAAGTAAACACCCACTGTTTTTATGGTGTGCAGTGAAACACTGAGACAAGGGAGTTTGAGAAAAAGGAGGTGTATTTTAGGAAAAGGTACAGGTGAGCAATGCAGGTCCTGGCAGAAATAAACCCATCCAGCAAAAGAAGCTAAACAGGACGTGTCTGGTGAGAACGAAGAAAGCTCTTCGTGTCTAATCATTCAACTCTGTTCATCTATGTGAAAATAAAACTAGTGAAATATTGGCAACATCAACAAGACTCTCACATGCTGGTCATTTACTCCAACTAAATCAGTACATGATTTTCACAGAGTTTAAAAAAAAGTGAAAGCAGCAGTGTAGAAAAACTTTGTTTTCTCTGAACCTGTCTCTTCCCCTTGACTTTCTAAAACACTCCCCCCTATTCTGGTTAAAAGATTTTGGGCAAAATTTCACACAGCATATATCAAATGTTTTATTGTAAAAAGAAAACTATTATCCCTGACTGCATGAAAGGAAGTTGGAGTAGAAAACTGTCAATCTCTATGCCATCACATGCCAATAAATCCACAAATAATTTCATTTCAGAGACTGCAAAGAAAGGCCCAAAGTATGCATTCCTAACATGCTATTCATAACATTAAACAAACAGAAACAGTTATAGAACAATGTTCCATATTTATGTATCAGGGCTTTAAACAAAACTACACTTAAGTATTTTAAATGTTTGCTGCAAATGTGTCTTAAGGGATGCAGCTGTGACGTAAAGGCTGATATAGTCTTAATTTTAAATTGGCTCAGTTGGATGCCCAAACACTATCAAAATAGCCCCACTGTCTCTTATCTTCTCAAAGTTACTAAAATTAATTGATGACAGCCGCTGCTGACCTGTAGCATCTGTAATAATTGTAACAGAACCTCAACAAATGCTCCATAAGTTCATAGTGAGGCAGCTGAACTATTTCATCTACTTTTGTTCACTTGGGAACATCTTTTTAGCAGTGTAAGAACCAGGCTAGCAAACACCTTACACTCACCAACAGGGACAGCACAATACATTAATTTGAAGCTTTTTCATTAGTGCTTTTAGAGACCTAAATTATATTTGCAGTTCATAAGGAGACAAGTTATTGTTGCACATCATTTCTATATCCCACACAGCAACTCTAATGAAAGTGTCTGTGTGTGTCTCACTGTCACTGCACAGTATCCAGATCATCCAGATGACAATGGCTCAAAAAAATATTCTGCCTTTTATTGCAAGACTTGACTGATATACAAACAAACCAGCATTTCACTACCCTCAAGTTAAAAGCCCATTTTTTGTTTTGTTTTTGTCTTGTTATATTTAATAGATGCACCTTAAACATTTGAGGAAATAAAATACATAAACAGATGAAGATATTTATACTACTCCAGACATGAAATAGCCCTTTGAATTTTAGGCATTACAATTCTTTCCTGGGTGAAATGGGCTAAAACAATTATTATATGCTTTTTGAACATTCCAACTGCTAATGGAAATTATGCTTTCCATGGAAACAAAGATTGCTAAGAGGGTGCTTAAAAATGGATGTGATATTCAGTAATGGTCATTACTGTAATCCAGAAATTAAATTTTAGGATTTTTCAATTATTATTATTTTTCCATATCTGTAGTGAAGTTGTTTAATAGGATATTTTGTGCTTTATCTTTTACTAAGGGGCAAAGAACATTTTAAAAGAAAATTGCACGCATTCTTTTGTTTAAAAACAAATCTTGCAGCTCTTAGTTTAGCTGGAATACTGAAATACAGATTTCCTTACAGATTATGAAATCACAACTTGAATCTTAGAAAATGGGCTCTTACCGTCTCTCCCTTAAAGCTGCATTCCCCTTAAACAAGATCTTTTTCCCTTCAACTTCTACCTATACGATCATATAGAACTAGGAGATGCTCCATTTCTATTAAGGTTTTTTTACAAGTCACAAATGCAAATAATTAGAAGGAACTCCCTTCAGGAAGGCAGTCCCTCTAAACCCAAAATGTCACTATGTACCTCGTAGTGCTGCTCCAGCTCAGACATCTATCAACATCTATCACTCAAGCACACGCCTCAACAACTCTGCTCCCTTTTCTGATTAGAGATCAGAGTTGCTTGAGTTGGCTTACAGGGTGTCATCCGTTTGAATGACAGATGTCTGTATTGGAGTGCCATTCTTGCTGCTTTTGTTTTGACTGCAAGAGGTTACTCTTATCTGGAGCAATTTAGACTACTTAAAAAGAAATAAAATTTCAAAAGGTAATTTATCTTTGCACAGGCTTTAGAAGAAATATTTTATTTCTCAATTTGAATTCCAAAAACATTAGCTCCATGTGCAGCACTCTTGGTAGCCTTTGTTTACTCAGTACAGAGTGTTTTCTACGGGAACATTTCAGCTCTCTTCAGCCAGCTTTATCTTTACCACATAAAATAATAACTTCTCAGTGTAATCCAGCCTCAGAAAAATCTGGTAGCATGAGACACATCAGCACCTAACACAAGAAATGTTAATGAGCCACTCCAAAAAAAATGATCCTCCCTCTTTTTTTTTTTTTTTTTTACAGTAGATACCATGGATCAAAAGAAAACATAAAACATTTGCAACTTGCATAAAAATAAGTTCATTGTTGACCAAAGTTTTCGGAAGTGACACTGTCACTCTGGAAGGCAGTTGCAGTGGGAGCAAAGGGTTGTATGCTTGCACGCTCCAGGCTACTCCTTCGTACTCACAAGAAAATTGTGTGAACCACGAAAGAAGACAAAAAAAAAGGAAGGAAAAAAAAAAAAAGCACGGGGGGAGATTGCTCTTCCGGACAACATGGTAGCAGTGAAATGAAATACCTAGACAGACTTACCGAAGAGCTTGCTGGGAGTGTCCTCGCTGTCATTTGATTCCACAGGCACAAGCAGGGGCTCATTCAGCTCGTTGTCTGAAGTAGCTGCCTTGTCCTCACCTCTCAACTCTGCATTCATTTCACTCCGCAGTGACAGCAAGGGCTTACTGACTTGTCCAGCTATCATTGGATCCTAGGATGGGGGGGGGGGGGGGGGGTGCGGGGGGGAAAAAAAAAGTGGCGGCTTTGGTGTGCGTATACTCTCTTCCACTCCCCCTCTCTCACACACACACACACACACTCTCTTATCTCTGCCTGCTCCTGCTGTTATTGCTGGCTGCAGTCAAGTGAAGAGCTATTACAGATCCAATGAGTTTTCCATTACTCCCCACCCTATTAAAGCTCAAGTAGCATGTGAGATATTCAGGATGCTTCGGAGAAAAACTTCTATGAAAGCAACACAACCAACACAGCTTTAATTGTGGGGTGTGCTTTTTTTCCCCCGTGTATGTATGTTTTTACACCTCACCCTGTCCTTAACGTAGTAAGAAAAGAAATTCCTCTGTGCTCCAATGCCACAGAAGAGGAGCACCCCGTGAGTGCTCCAGAGTGATTTAAAGAGGCATCCTCGGCCGTACAACATTAACAAAATCAAATACAGAGTTTCTCTCACCCCAGCTTTTCTATGAAAACGCACAGCAGCAGATAGCCATTTCATCACATGCATTCAACAGAGACACAGATTTCTTCTAACTGTCCCTGTCTTTGGGATACTACGCTCTAGTCCATAAACACACACAAACACACATTTTTCTTTTGAAAACAGTAAAAAAAGACAACCACAGAAACTATTCTTTTAAAAGATAAAATTAGGGAAGATACTTACACACAGAGTTTGCAATTATTCTTGTGTTTGCAACATTATATCCCCCGTAAAACATTACACATACATATACACACAAATTTTTTCTTGATGATTTGGATCTGTTTTATCTTCTGTTCATTGAGGACATTTGGGGGTCAGGCATTATTTCCAAGCACACTCTATTATTCCATTTGCAAACTAATAAGCATAAAACCATGACAGCACAGAAAACAGAGTAAAAAAAAAACCTACAAAAAAGGGAAAGGAACAAGTGACCTTGTTGTGCTCTCTGGCAGCTATTTATTGCAAAGTTCATGCCTAAATGGTTCTTATGCGGAGAACAGGTGACCAGCAAGCAAGTAGGTTGGTTAGCATGTTCCCTCTATCCCGTCCTCACATTGGTCGATGTTTGCCTATGGGTTTTTTAATGTATTCATGTCTGAAAAGTGAATTTGATATGACACATGATAATCTATGAAAATGTTAATCAATACAAATAGTTTAAGCTGTCATCAAATGCACTTCTTTAGTCAATACTCATATTGCTGAAAACAATGTCACTGTCACCAGGGCTTAATTTGCACAGCACTTAAATATTGGACTCTGTGCATCAATGCACTGCTCTTCAAATACTGTAGGTAAACACATTTTCTCCCTATTTAAGGCTGAAGCACTCAGCACGCATTTAGCTGAGCCGAATCCTCCCTTTTGAATACCTTGATAGGTCCACTGGAGGGCAAAATTAATACTTAATTGAATCTCACAGTCATCAAAATAATCAATACTTTTTTATTATTTATTCTTTACAGTCTGTTGACTGTTTCAAACCTCTGAGGGAATGGTGGAAAGGATTCATGGCTTTGAAACACTGTCATTTAACAAGGTAATTTTCAGTGGGGCATTAAGGGTTGTGAAACATATAATAAAACAAAAATGGTGGCTTATAATAGGAAGAAAGAAAAGAATTATATTTCTGCCATCTAACAAAACAGGATAAATAAAAAAGCAAGTGCGAGAGGGAGAAAGGGGGGGGGGGAGAGGGAGAGAAAGACTGGCTTTTGAAGGGTTTTATCATATCAAGAGCAGAGCTGAGCTTTCATAATGCTGACATTTCTCATCCTGACAATCCTAAACAAGTGGAAAGGATGAGATCGCAGATATCATCTTTCATCACATTCCCCAGCTTAAGAACCAACATGACAGCTTCTCTCCCCTTTACACTGTTAATTACTAAATAAAATACTGCTCTCTGTCAGCATTAGATTATTGCAGATAGCAACTGCAAACATTACTCCATTGTTTTGTTTTGCCCCCCCTTTTTTTTTTTAAACCACTGATACCTACCTTGAACTCTTCAGAAAATAAATTAGGCTTGTGTCTACATATTGTAAATATATGAAACATAATCAATTTAATCAATGTGGTCAATCCATGTTATTGTCAGGCTAAATTGCTGGTGATTTATTAACATTTCATTTACTGTATTTATTGCCAGCAACAATCTGAACATTTCTTAGATGCTTCTGGGAAGGAGAAAGAAGTTAACATTTCTTTTGCAGATGCTGTAAAAGAAACAAACCTCTGACTTGTTTTGCATTATAGACAGTCATTTACTGAGGCAAAAATTTTGTTTGCTTGCTTTCATATACTAAACGATGTATTTTAACAGATTTTGCAGCTAAAAGTCGTTGTGAACACAATCAGCATTGTTTCAAAGTCTGGGCTGCTGCCCTCAGCTTCAGCTGTTCAAAACTAACATCAAGAGTGGTTCCATACCAAATGCGAATCAGGACAAAAGTTGACCCTTTTCATCAAGGTATTTGGGGGAGGGAACTAATCCTGTCCACAAAACTACGCTGCTAGTCTGAGGACGAACAGCAATTTAATGGAGGATGCTGAATCAGTAGCATTCTAGATTAAAGTCTCAGCTGCCAAATTTTGAAGTTGAATATACGGAAAATGGGAGGAAGAATAATGTAGGAAATGTGACAGCACTAGAAGAAGTCTCAGCCGTTAGATGTCAGTGAATTCCCAGCAACTTCAATGGGGCCAGGATTTCTCACATTAGGTACATCAATAATTCGGCCTCATCTGGAGTACTTTGTTCATTTCTGGTTAGCCCATCTAAGAAGGATACATCAGAAAGATGTGCAGTAAGAATGATAAAGAGATCGAAAGGACTGGGGATGTTTACAGAAAAAGAGTGAATAAGAACGAGCATGATCAAAGTACACAAAATAATAAATGGCAGGGAGAAAAACATAGATCAGGAACTATTCACCCAACCTCATCCGAAGAGAAAAGGGCCCTCCACTGAAACAGAAGAGTCATCAATATAATAATAAAAGATACTTTTCCAAACAGTAAATGAAGATGACCTATGGAACTCATTGCTGCAAGATATCACTGGGACCTGCCCCACACTAAGCATCAACAGTTGCTCACTTGCCTGGGCAGACTGCAAGCAGCAAATTAAGAACAGCTTTGCAAACACAGAGCCAAGGACCATACAAACTGAAATAAACTACTGCCCCCTCCCTCAGACAGTACCAGAACCTGTCGTTAACCCCCAGGGTGGCTCTCTGTCAGGTGGTGAATGAATGACAACTTTCTCTATAAGTAGGCAGATTAGGCACTGTCTAAAATTCTAGTCTACATGAAGACTAAATAAATCACTTAAATGATGGGTTGAGGGTAGGTTTGTTTCCTTCAAAAACATACTTCTAAAAAGTGACCATTTTTTAACTTCAGGTTGTCTCCAGGCTGTCATTTGCTTTCCATACTTCAGAATGTGTCTTTTCTGCAATGGATTATGTGATTAAAAACTACTAATTTTAGAAAAACCTATAATAAATTCTAATTCCTGTGTCTGTGGACACCAGAGGGGTTGTTCTTGTATTTCCCAAAAGCCTACCACAGAAATCTCTAGAGTAGCTGTTACACCAGCTACAGGCTCAGGAGCCTTCTCCCCATCCTCTCAAGACCTTCAAAGCCAGCCAAGAGAGGACCCAAAGCACTGGAGAGGATGCATCAAGGCAAGGAGCTGTGCGCACATCTTTGGCAGATAGTCCCGTCAGGATCTGTTCTCCTCCCTTCCCTGGACATCTGAGGCTCAACATTCTGCATTTGCCCTTGGGAAGGTTTCAAGATTAGGTTACACTTTCCACTTATGTCCTGGTTTGAGCTCGAACAGAACTAATTCCATTCAGTGATTTTACTTTTCAGCTTGGTCTCTTCCAACTGCACTTTCTGAAGTTAGTGACAGATTTTTGCAGACAATCCCCGCTTCCAGCAGTGAGAATGCTTCATGTTTAGAGTTACTGACAAGGATTGGGGGGTGCAAAAAGGCTCTAACTCATACTTGCTCCTGTGCAGAGCAAGGTCAGTGCTCAGTCTTTGGTGCCATGCTGGGGATGTAGAAGGTGAGAGGCTGCACCTGGGGGGAGGAGTGGCCAGGACAGGTGACCCTAAACTGACCAGTCAGGGATTCCATCCCATATACATCATATTCAGTATAAAGCTGAAGGATCACAAGGGTCAAGCCTCTTCAGTGTCCAGCATCTGAGGAGGACTGTGTATTGTGACTTAGATCCTGACCCATGGGTTCCTGAGTCCAGCTCTTGTCTGCAGCTGAGTCCAGCCTAGGACTTCCCCAGTGCCTGCCTCACAATTTTAGTGGTGATGGTGATGTAATTGCCACTGGGGTGTTGGATTCAATATTGCTTTTACATACATTAACATTTATTTCAATTTATTATTATAATTTACATTAAAGCAGTTTTAGTTTACTTTTCCGAGCCATAAATCTCTCACCTTTATTCCCTTTCTCCTCCCCCTTGGGAAGGTAGAGGGGTTAATAGAGAGCATCTGTCATTTGGCTAGTGGCCAGCCCAGCCCTAGCCCTTGACAACTTCATACAGAATCTTCCCTTGACTGACAGCCACACAAAAGTGTTACCTTTTCATATGTAAAATTTAGAAGTCTAGGAATGCATAAAAACCAGCAAGATGAACGTTGTAAAAAAGGGTTTATATGCTTTAAGTTAAAGGCAAGGGTACATAAAAGTGATATAATGCTTCAGAAATTTGGATGGCATAACAGCAAAGCATAGTTATTTGAGAACTAAGGAATTACAGTCCCCTTATTCAAAATATACCTGTATATACCACACAGGTAGTGACAAATTTTACATGCATCTCTTGCAAATACTCATATAACTTGTCCGTTATTTCTTGTCCAACTAACACTACTATTTCCAGTCTTGCCTGTTTTCTACGAGATTTTGCTGACAATTTTGTACAGCGAGTGGTCCTCCCTGCTGTGTCTCTCCCTTAAGGGTGGCTTATACCTCCTGTAACTCATCTGCAATACCTG
The DNA here is from genome assembly GCA_024336885.1 of Actenoides hombroni. NCBI lineage: Eukaryota > Metazoa > Chordata > Aves > Coraciiformes > Alcedinidae > Actenoides > Actenoides hombroni. The sequence continues at coordinate 38,335,898 of WUAM01000287.1, read as the reverse complement.
CTACACCTCTACTCGGCTCTACCACTCCCTGATGACTTAAACTATTGGGCTTAATTTAACAGTAAAAATAATTCAGATTTGCAAGTGCAAATTACCATTCTCTTTCCAAACCCTCTTTTAAAAGCAAAATCCTTTACCATCTTCTTATCCTCAGCTCTGCTTAAAGTACAGGATAACATTTATCATGGTGTTAAAAGCTTTACCTCTTCACTTTAAGGGTAAAGGTGCAGTTTCTAAGCAAAACTATTTAGTAATCAAAGACAGCTTTTAAGGGAAACTACATAGGGTTTGTGTGAAACATGCCCTAGGTAGAAGTCTAAAAATGGGAGAGCAAACTACTTTTATCCTTAATGTAGGACTTTGGTGATGACAGGGCTTTATAAAGGCTTAATGCACTGGTTTAGTCACTGAATTTAATTAATTAGGAGAAAAAGTAAGATCTTTTGTTTTGCATTTTGTTTTTCCCTTAGTTTAAAGTTACAATGCACAGACTTTATTTCTCTTACAGGTACTTGAAATAAATTTTCAGGGGGGTGGGGGGGGGGGGAGGGGGTGGGGTGTCTTTCTTTTCACTCAAAAATATGGAAGAAATCCTTCCCCTCATCTAGGATTCTGATCTTGCAGACTGTTGTTTAGGACACACACAGTGCATAGTTCGAGAAAACACTCCAATTAGACTGCCAACAAACATAAAATTTACACTGTTTATACATTATTCTAATGACTACACCAAAAAAAGTACTCAAATTGTAGCTTTTTAATATTTTTGATCTAGATAGAGCACCATCATAACCTTGGATAAAGCTATTTAAGACATAAGTTAGCCCACAGGTTTTGAGTGAGGAATACATTAGAAAGACTCTACTGGGAGAAAGGAACGGATTTACTTTGTGTCAAGTACCAGAGAAAATTAGGATTACATTCCTCTTAGGAACTAGTCCCTCTTCCTTCACATTATTGCTTCTGGAGTTTAATTTTTTTTTCCCCCTAAGTAATGATTTCTCATGGACAACCTTCTTTGATCCTGTCTTCTTTAAACACTGTCGTATCTGCTGTCACTAATGTGCTATTTCCATCCCCATCTATCCAGTCTGGTTTATGCAAACTACTTCGAATCAACCTTTTGTCCCCTGCCAGCCTCTAGCCATCTTTACCCACTGACTGTCACTTCCCCAGAAAAGTTTAGAGAAAAACCTTCTCCTTTTCTTCACAGCCACCTGTACCATCATCCTCAGATGGATGTTTCTATAAGCAAAACAAACAAGACTGCTGATATATGATCATTGATCTCCCTTCACTACTTTGATCTTGTACTTGTATTTCCTGCATTACATATTTACTTATATTACCTATATTACTCATATTTAACTTACTCAAATCTTCAGTATTACCTCACCTTCCTCTTACAGAAAAAAAGCCAATATATCTCCAGCTCTTCTTGCTCAATATAAATATTATCACCCAAAACAGTCTCTGCTTTTCTTCAGCTAGAATGTTATTTATTTTCCTCATGAAAAATCTCTGTAGCAGAGAGATATAGTTCTTCTCTTCTCACTTCTCAATCCTAGAGTGACTTTAGACACTATTTTTCTGTCTTCACATCTAGTGTCCCAGTTGCAGTTAAAAAGAAGCATTTTCTAGTTAAAAATAACATAGCTAGCTAACCAGTGCTCAATTATACTCATATTATTAATAGTCCTGAACTTCAATTAACAATTTAATTTAGAAATTAATTAGAGAGACTATCACTGCCCGTGGTGCTTCCTTCAATTTAAATAATATTCTCAGGTTAGGCAGTAACATTAGGATGGTCTCCATTTATTTACTTGATTTTAAGACCTCTGAAAGGAGGACTTCCAGAAGAAGTCTGACAGAAAAAAAAAAAGGGGGAGATTCAGAAACTCAAGAGTTTTTAATTGTACCTTTAGGAAACTTAAAGTTGAATGAAACTTTTTTTAAACTAAGTTTTGTGTGGCAATGTCCCTTGAATTGCTGTCTTGTGATAGAGATCCAACATGTTTTCAAACTAGAAGCAAACAAAACATAACCCCTCACTTAACATATCCTCACCTTCCCCCAAACTGTTTTTCCTAATGATGATGTACCACACATTTCTTACACCTATTGAGACCAAGCTGGAAGGTTCACAAGAGAAGCCCTAGTCAAGTTGCTCTGCAACACACTGACTAGAGGCTACAGGATGGGAACACACGCACAGCAGTAAGTGGCCAGGTCCCCATTGCTTCTATAATCAGCTTGGGTTTATTGCTCTAACTTGGGTTTACTGCTGTACCACCTCAGTCATACTGCATGCTTCAAACAGAAAAGAACAGCAAAGAGTACTGGTTTCACCATAGAAAAAGTGAGAAACTGTACCATTGTAGGAGACTGTTACACCTCTGGTCCAGAAAAGGCAATTCTGGAATGGGGTGGGAAAGACAGACTCACGTGTATGAATCCAGACTTCGTGGTTTTCCTGACCCACGTGACACTTCAGAATCACTAATGCCAGAGTGCACACAGCATAGAAGCTTTACTCTCAACTTGGCTTTCAAATCTTATAGTTGACCTTAATGCTTCTGATCCAATTATTCATCTGACTTAAGAATCATCCTGCTATTGTTCTTGCAAACCATTTCACCTTTAAAGTTTTTCACCACATACAAGGTGAAGGTAACATAAAACTTTCCTATTTTAATTAGGATAACAGGAGTTGTAATTTGAGCCTTGACCTGATTATGATTCCCCTTTTAAATGACATTCTGGCTTACTGGAAAGGAGCTCAATCGTCTGTGAACATGTAGCACAAGTTTGTATGCATACAGAGGTCAAGAACCAGAGAAGCTACTATTGTGGGAAGCTGCCAAGGACCTCAAAACACAATAGTTAATAGCGCACAGGCACCAGGAGAAATAACAAGTCTTGAGAGTGGCAAGAGTGAGCAGCTGCCTTCTAGTTAAAGATTCTTGCAGCTACACAAAAGCTGACCTTATTTTTGAGAAACCAGAAGATCAGGCCCTGCAGATCATGACAGGACAAAGGCGTAACAGGCAGGAATGTTTTTGACCAGGGTCAAAATGGTGGAATAAGCCTTCAAGAGACTTTCCCACTCATTTCATAGAATCTTTTAGGTTGGAAAAAAACTTTAAGATCATCAAATCAAGAGATTTCCTACTCTGCCATCTGCTCTCCTGAAAGAAGGAGATGACTTAGGAGAGCAATTAAATCTCAAATGAGAAGATGTTTCATATCAGAAATAAGACTTTGACACATTTTCTTCATAGGAGTAGTGGATGATTCCCACTGCTCTGTTAGTTTTATTCTGCAGGGAGCCATGTCAAACATAAGAAACAATTCAGAAAATTATAAACCTGTAAGAATAACTAGGATTTTCTAAAACTTGTATACTGTGGGGCAAACTTATCAGAAGATTTGAAAAAAATTTCCATTATGAAGAGGAAGACGTTGTCCAAAAAAACCTAACCAACCAAACAAACCACACACAAAAAATACCCCATAACAGAAAAACACCACCAAAAGCTAAACATTTCTATAAAGTTATTAATCATTCTTAGGGGAAAACAACACCATTCTACCTTAATGTAATAAAGACATATTGTAGCTGTCTAAAGGATCAGTGCTATCAAACTAAAACCTTCTCATTCACCCTGAAAATTATTTCACATCAGGTTGTTTTAGTCTCCATACTGTCCATCTAAAGGAGACATGACCATGTTTATCAAATCATTGCACTCTCCTCACATGAATGCTCTTTCACAAGCCTGCCAGTTCCATAACTTGCCCTTTTTTTCCTATTTATTTATTCAATTTTTATTCTGAAAGGGCCTTAGGCACAAGACTTCTCTTTCCAGGCAATCTTGCTACATATGTTAAAAGATCCTCCTAGAACCTACAGCATCCCCTTGTCAACATAATCCTTCTGCTCCCTATGAAGCAGAACGGGCCATAAATGTCCTCTTTGGAACTAAGAAACACAAGAAAACACTTCATGGGATACTCAGAGTTAGTCATTCCTAAGTGAAAGACTGCTCATCAGGATTTCAACCACAAAGCATTCAAATGATACTAATTTGGCCTAATCAGTATTTAAATATGGTATTACATACAGTTTCTCTATATTTTCTTTTGTCAGGCTTTGCCTACAATGCACGTGCACCAGAAGGGACTTTGGGGGAAGAAATATCAGAGCCAGAATTCAGTTAAAATTGCTTTCTTTAAGAAATTAACACACCCAGAACCACACCAAAACCAAACTGGGAATCAGTTTTCAATGTTGATCATGTAGGAGAAAGAATGTGACCAGGCAACACAGAAGGCACTCACAGCAATTGAAAGAGACTCTCTTCTCTTAAACAAAACCTTGATTTTACGTAACATGTTAGACTTTGCAAGCTACAAATAAAAAAAGGAACCATTAACTTGAATTTTTGAAAACCAGAGCAGGGTTAAACAGTAACCTAGCTCAGCAGTTAATTCAATTACTTGCGTTTGCTCTACGAAAACCCAAATGAAGATCCCTCTGTAGCCAGACGTGGACTTGGCCAGATCAGGAAAATCACTTTGTTTTGGAATGGGTCATTCCTGGCTCTCAGAAGAAATTCCAACAAAGACACAAAGTAACGTCTTCAAAAGAAAATTTGTTGAAAGGGAGATATATGAGTTTTAGTGAAATGAAGCAAACTTTTCCAGGGAAAACATTTGCAGAAGATTTTAAAAGCAGTGCTAATCTAGTTTGGTTTAAATGCCACTTTTAAAAACGCTTGCTATCTATAACGTAATACACAGTCACAACCTGGTTTGGAAATTGGGTATATATTCTTGGTGAACATTTCAAAATCCTTTATAAATAAGGGTACAATACTTCAACAAAACTCCCATCTGGCAAGCAACGATTTCACCAGAAAATAACAATCAAAAATTACTGGAAAATCTTCACTTCAGTATTAAACTGTTCTTTCTCAGCTTGAAACAAGTGAGTAGGTCTGCCTTGAACTCTTCACCTTAAATGAAACTGAAGGCTTCCAAAAATCTGTACCCAAACTTAGAACAGCTCAGCTTGATTTTATGTATCATGCTCTTGGGGCTTCTCTTCATGGTGTTTGCCTTAATACTACATACTTGAATTCTAGTGACAAATATGGGAAATGACTTCTCTCATGGTATTTCTACTGATACCGTATCTTCTAGGGGTGGATCCTCAGATTTTCTTTCATCTATTCTGTACATAGAATAAAATACCAATAACGCCCATCTACTGAACAAACCAAAAGCTTCACCTGGACTGAGCCTCACAGACTAAAATGTTCTTCTCTTTTTTTAAGATACAAGAAGATGCATTGCCATAAAATGTGCAGCTTCCAGGTTAAGAGTAAGAATGCCAAATGATATTCCTATGTTGAGCTCATCTGACAGCAAAACCTGCTGTTAAAACCTCTAAACATACTTAATAATGCCACAAATACTGCAGATCAATAATGTTATGCTTTTTATGTTTTCCAGGCCTTTCCCATTGACAAATGAGTGTAATTTTTTTTTAATCATTACAGGGGATCTTCAGGGTTACTTTTCTTCACACCAGGTCTTCATCAACACATGGGGGTGCCACATCTTTCCTTTCACATTGTGGATCACAACATACTATTTTCTAATCAGCCGTATTCCAAATTCAACATGCCTCTAACTACCACATGGCTTCACGCTTCTAATGACATTTGCATAAGAACTTGGTTTCCATTAAGAACCAAAAAGGTGCTTCACTTTTTTTGACAATGGCCTTAATCTGCTGAAAGCTGCAGACATACTTACAAATTCCCAAAGCTTCACTCCTTATGTCAGGATAGGGTATGCCACATGCCACAGACAGCAACATCACTTCAGAGCAGTGCAACAGCAGCTCTTCTGTTTAATGCCTTTCAATAGGAAAACAGCTTACTCAACATTTTAGCACCAATTATAGTAACTAGATTATCAATAATCAGTGAATGAAGCCTCTCTCAGATCTGCTGGTATTTTCCTAATTGGACAATTCTAGTCTTTAGAACTGGAAAACACAAACCACACAGTATCAAACCAAACCCAAACCAAACAGCATCTAATAGAGACTGAAACCATCCATGTACGAAAACACCAGCAGATCCAAAAAAGGCTTCATTCACTGTTTATCGAGCTTGGATTTGTGTTTTGGCTTAGAGGTTTTGCAACTGGGTGGGGATTTCTTCTTGTTCTTGGGGTTTGGGTTTTTTTGTGGTTTTGTTTGTTTTGTTGGGGTTTTTTGTTGTTTTCTGGTTTTGTTTGTTTGTTTTGTTGTTGTTGTTTTTTGTTTGTGGTTTTTTTCCCCAATAAAAAAGGTTGACGTGCAATGATTCAACATTGGCTCCCTCATGTTTCGTAAGGAAACTCTTTCTAATCAAACAATATTTTATGGCAGAAAACCTGTGCAGAGAGTAAAAAAATCCATACAACTACAGCAACATTTTGTTGCTTGTGCCTGTTATTTGCAAACTGGCCCATACCACTAAGCTGCTGAGTTTCACCATCATAGAGTAACTGTCATTGCTCTGCTCAGAGAACGCTCAGGCACAAGTGCTGTTAATTCCCCTTCTGCTTCAATAGCAAAAAAAATCATTCCAAAGATCCTGCTATTGTTTATCACATACATATATAATGTATGTACATATATGTGTGTCTATATTAGATACATAAAGTTTTTAGGTGTCCTGATTCCTTCCCAATGAAGCCATTTGTATTGCTGTCATCAGCCTCAACAGGGACAAACACATACTCCGTTCTCTGCATGAAAAAAATCACTGAGATCCATGCAAGGGCCCTGATCTTCTTGTCACTGAAATCAGTAACAAAACTTTAGTAGGTAATCCTAAATGTAGCTTAGTTGTTTAAAAAAAACCCGTAGGTCAACAAGAACCATCTCATAATATTATACTTTTCAAGCTGCTACAGATTTGAATGTTATTTTTGAAAAATAATAAATACATGTAGGGTTTGAACATAAGAGTTGCTTTCAGATGACTAATATTATTTAGACACATAGCATAATTTACAGACTGGTTTTTGTAAATTTCTTTTTTGCATAAAATTTGGTGGACTGGGCAGTGCTGGATTAACAGTTGGACTTGATGACCTTAAAGGTCTTTTCCAACCCAAACAATTCTATGATTCTCTAATTGCACAAAGTATGCACAACCAATGCACAAATAAGCATACCATTACTCAATGAGTTTTTGGAAACATTAGCATACCGAAAATGAATATCAAAATAGGCATTAATAACTGAAGTGTTAAAAAACTGGCAAAAATAAAGCAATCAGATGCTGAATATTAGACTTTTGATCACAATCTCACATTATTTGTTCACATAAGTTATTCTCATGTGCCATTTTGAGGGGAAATTAATATTGTGCATTTGGCCTAAATATTTGGGAAAAAAAAGCATCTTTGCTTTTTACTTTTTTTAAAAAGCTAATTCCTATGTCCATATTTATTATTTTCTGAACCTACATGTATTTATAGTTTGTATATGCAAAGGCAAAGACCTAATTGGGCTTCCTGCAGCACGCCTGAGTACACTGGTAGATCTGTGAGAGCATGCCAGTATTCAAAACATCCTCTCCCTTCCCATTATCCCTATTTAAGTGAAAAAAACCCCAAACAAACAACAACCTTTTTTTTTGTGGGAGAGGAAGTTTGCCATGAGGTGGTTTGAACAGAAGGGGTGGCACCTTGGAGGCTCAGCTTTACCACTGAACCTCTCTGCATTGCTGGCCAAGTCACCTAAGTTCTATTGGCTGTTTAAGCAACTGGCGAGAAAGAACACGGCAAAATGTGTCTATTTTGACTTTTACATGTTCCTGTGAACATGTGCAGAGTAATCTACCCAATCCCCACACAGCTACTTCTGGACTCTTTGTAAGCTACGCTATCTTTGTCAGCTTGCAGTGTTGGGTCAAAGGTTGGGCTAGATCTTGAAGGTCTCTTCCAAACAAAGACATTCTAATTCTAATATTCTAGGGTTCAGTAACACCTAACTTTAAGTTTCATAAAAAACCGCTTTCCTCAAAGAAAACTTAACTAATTTTAATTATATTTACTGTCAGGACACCTTCCACTATATTTAAGTGGCTCATTCTTAATTTCCTCCTATTGTTAACCTACTTACGCATTTTCTCATGTGTTGAGCAAAAACTATGCATACTTCACCCATTTAATCCTTACATCAACAAAAAAAACCTGTCTCTCCCATTTCGTAAACTGGTGCCACTTCTGATCCCTTTCACAGAGTTGTTGCAAGCCTTGATTGTGCCTGGGAAACCCAATAACTAAGGGTTGCCCAACCTAGGGCAACTTCAAAGGGTCCTCCAGGAGCAGAAGTTGCTTTCTCCTTGCTTTCTTGCTGCTCACTGGTACAATGAGTGCCCTCCATCCTCCCAGCCTGAAGATCTCAAGAAGAATCAGGAAAGTAGATCTTCATTACAAAGAAGAAGGACAAGGAAACACTGTAAAACAGGAGTGGAAAAGAGCACACCTCTATTGCTCTCAGGCCCTGTCCTTGTTCCTTTGCCTTTCCTTCCACAGCCAGAGCTCACACTGCTGTTTTCTTACTAATATTCCCTTTCCAAGCAGTTATTACTGTGACATGAAGAACAACTCTCCTTACAATCCCAGTAGATGGTTCTTTATCCTTAACCTACTGAGATTTTCTTCCAGCACATTTATACCTTGTTTACATGGTTATAGCAGTTGCTCCCTCCTCCAGATTTGCACTGTTTTGGCGAGTTGACCCCAGCCAACAGCCAAACACCCACACACCTGCTCACTTGCTCCCCTCTCCCATAGGATGGGGAGAAAATAAAAAGCAGAAAAGAAGTCTTTATAAAGAAGTCGTCTATTATAGAGTTTGATAGCAGAAGCACAAGATGCATGTGGAAGCAAAACAAACTAAGGAGTTTTTTGTGCTACTTCTCCTTGGCAAGCAGATGTCCAGTCAGTTCCAGGGTAGCAGGGCCTCCATATGTGTAACATCTACGTGGGAAGACAAAACACCATAACCAGAAACGTTCCCCACTTCTTCCTCCTTTCCCCCCAGCTTTTAATGCTGAACACTACATCATGTGGCACGGAATATCTATCCCTTTGGTCAGCTGGGGTCAGCTGTCCCTCTCCCAACCTCTAGCACAGTCACTGCACCAACACTGCTCCACGATAGCCAAAACACTGGTGTGTTATCAGCGCAGTTTTAGCCACAAATCCAAAATGCAGCACCAGACAGGCTGCTATGAAGCCAGTCACCTCCAGCCAGCCATCCCCAGTACAGTGATTCAGGTGTACAATTTGGGAACACGAGCAGAGAACCCACACATCTGCGACATCCCTTGAGCTCCCTTGAGCTCACAGCCAGGCAGCTCTGCTCGGCTCACGGGCCTGATGGTCCCGGCTCACGTGCTTCCTCTGGAGCCAAACACAGGCTCTTTTCTCCCACCCAACTCCAACCGAACACATCAGCCTGAAGATTGCTGAATAGCAATCACAACATAATGAAAGCATAAGCAAAGACACTTCAGCAAACACTGGTTACATTTGGGGCGAGTAAAACCAGTGACTTTCCGCTTGTTCACATTTTAGACCAAGTTCTTAATAATAGTTTTGAATTAACTTTCTCATTTACTTTCCCCCGCATTTATTTCATTTATTTCTGGGGTTATTTAAGTATTTCTGAGAGCTATAGTACCTGAAGGCTTAATTGCATCCTTTGATCTCCATGTTTCGAGACAGACCAGTGCGTCCTCAGAATTCGTGTGGATATTAAAATGTTCTCTTCTGCCATAAAATCAAGTTGGTGGGCAATTACTTCAATGTGACATCTTACATAAGCTTACCATCATGCCCTCACTTTAAACATTGTAAGTCAATGAAATTATATTGTAGCCATTGACAACACATACAATTTTGCCTGTTTGATATCCCATTACTGCAATAGCGGCCACAATGGTCTTGGAAAAAGCTCTTATTCCATAGGAATGTGCTACCATTTTTGTGCTCACAAGTAGGGCATATTTGCAGGGAGCACAATAATACCACTTAAGTGCCTATCACAAAGTATTTGCTTGTTTCCAAGAGAATGTAGAGTAATACGCATCCACGTGCTTATTATATAGAATTACTAGTAACAGATGACCAACAGCTCCTACACAGAATCACATCACTTATACAAACAATTATTTCACCTGTGAATTCGAAACAGCAAAAGTATTAAACATTCTCAGGCTAGGACACGGAATCAATTGTGTTACACCAAGATACGCACACAAATCTCTCCTGTGAGGTATACAAAACTCCAGTGGAAAAGAGAAACTATAACCTCTACGTAAGTAATACTATTTGTACACTTCTGCCACCAGTTCTCTCCTCTGCTTGTCTTTCAACTTCAAATCCTAATATACAAGCGATATGTCGAGCTCAAAACTATCTCCTTCTATGAGAAGCCTAGGAACTCACCAAAAAGTCTGAAGCGAATACACTGTATAAGAAAAAAAAGAAACCCAAACCACCACAACAAAAACAAACAAACCAACCCAACTAACAGACAAAAAAACCACACACAAACACATGAAAACCAAACCAAACAAAACACAAACAGAAAAAAAACCAACCAAACCCACAACAATCTTAGATGACTATGAGGATTAGGCACAGAATATCACTTTCATCATACTCTAAGGCCAAGCACTGTATGGAAGAAAAGTGCATAAAATAAGGAGAAAAAAAATCTAAACCCACAATGAAAAAGAAAACCAAACAAACTAGATTGCTTTTCTGTTTTCTAGGGTCATAGATTAGTATCGGCTAGAGAAAAACTACTGAGGGGCTATGCTATAACCCTCTTAAATCAATCAGCAACTCAGAGATCAGGGTGCTTTAACATGGATTGAATGTTTAAGTAGCAATTCTCTGGACTTTATCACAGCAAAATTTTCCTTATCTAGTAGTTTAAAGCCTTGATGATGATAGAAGTCTCACATGGCCACATGTACAATCCTTTACTCAGAGAACTTATTCCCAACTCTACATCACTCCCCAACCTGATTCCAGCACAGCAAGTGATAATAAGCAGTAACAGGAGGAGGACAGACAATTTAACAGTACAAAGAGTTGATCAAATTACTGGGCTTGTTTTCTGAGACTACTTCTAGCTGCAGACTTGCACCATTTTTTACTCTGCTTTTGCAGACATCAGAAAAGAAGGAAGATTGAATGGATGCACGCTTATGATGAGAAAGTGATAAATAAAAGTGCTTTAATTTCCACCTCTCTCTCCCTCACAACAACTAATGCAGGTAAGGCAATGCTTTCAAATGTACCCAGACACACAGTTCTTAATGACACCAAAGTGATTTTGAAGACCAGAAACAAAGATCCACGACACTGAGAAGGGAGAACACAAATGGACACTTAAACTGGGCTTCAAATCCCCATTTTTAGGGGTCTACTAATGCTACCCCACCCTGTGCAGTCACTCCATCTATAAGATTTCATTCTCTTAGATGACCTAGGGTCTGTACATAGTTCTTTAAGGGAAAAGATGACAACATACTGGAAAACAGCACAAGAAACCCAACCATATACATTAAACTTATTGTGACAGAGGAAACTGAACTGCTGCAATTAAAAAAAAAAGCTATGTCTATGCTGTGGTTAGATTATGGCTTTAAGATATGATAGTCATTTATCCATATCTGAAAGGTATCAACTGGTCCTTCAAGCATGTAAGCCTGTACTAAGTATACATTCTGGAGTCAATGGGACCACTTATACAATAAAATTTTGTGAAGCTGGAGTGCAGCAGTGGAAGCAAATTGCTCAAAGGTAACCACAGAGCTAAGTAGGAGGAAAGGGAGGAAAATGACATCGAAATGCATATAATGAGCGTTAGGAGTGGGGGAAAAACAAAACAAAACAAACCAACAGACAAACAAAACAGAGATGCAAGTGCTTAGACTAGAACCTTTTCCTGAAGAGACAGGAAGAAAATCCTCTTCTGTTTGTGATATTTAAGTTCTACTGGACAGAGAAATGCATAACACAGGAGTGCACAATTGTGCCTGGTTGTGATGCCTACTAAGCCCTATCACCCAATGTCTTTCACCTCAAACTTGTTGTGAGTCAAAGAACTTCTATCCAGTAGAAAATTTTAACACGGTGCCCTGACAATAAAAGTAAAAATGAGAGGAATGTGTGTGTTTGGGGTTTTTTTGTGCTCCAAAAGTCTGTCCCAGGTTTGCCGGGTTTCCCTATAAATGCTGTCTCTACTAACTCAGCCTAGGATATCTAGCAAAGCAGGTTCCCTCCTGCCTCATCTACTATATTAACATCATTAATAACTTATGACCTTGGTAACACCTATTCTAATCCTATTGCCTTCACTAGGGCTCCGCAAGTGTAATCTAGCACTTCATTTGAGGCAATGAGATTGCAAAGGCAGTTTAGCAAGTGGAGCACAGGCTATAACGTTATTGATGACGACACACCACAGAGTCCCTTTTAGTCTCCCAGTTGGTGGCACAGATGACAGTAGTGAAATCTGACTTTGCTTAGTATGCCTGCTCTGCATACATCTTTACAGTGATATGATACTTTTTTTTTAACAAAGACCTATAATGTATGTAGATACTATTTAGAAAACAATCTCATTTTAACTATGAGCATGACGATTAGATAACTTCATGGCAAAGTTCCATTTTTGGCACCCTGCACTGCTTCAAATCCCATTGCTTTGGCTTGCAACCTTTATTTGCAAGGAAAAAAAAAAGCCATATACATTCTAAAGACCAAAGAGATAAACTAACACTCAACTCAGGGAGAAATTTGTCTGACAATTTCTGTCTGCAACTCCTGGGGGCAGGGGGGGGAAAAGAGTATATGCTCTGAAATTTATGTATGACCAATATGCCTCTGGCTTCCTTGTAGCTTATTACCAATCCTGAATATCTTTATATAATGTGCAAATATTTAAAAAGTTAGAGCTTAAGTCTACTGAAAGAAATAAGCTGTGAGTAAATCACATTATAAGGTAGCATAGCTACTCTGTGTGGGAGAAGTTCCTACGTTCTCAACTTTTGGAGAGCATTCAGATAAGGTACTGTAATAACACCCAATTAAAAACCAAAGAAACCCCTCAAAACGCTGTGAAGCTCTAAGTGATGACTCAGTTGGAGGAAGGGACACAAAACCTTGAAAAAAATAATGCAGCTGAAAAGGAAGTTTTCTGTAGGTCTTCATCTGTGCATCGAGACTCCAGCCTTGGGGCTTCACTTCTTGTATCAAATTTAGAAAACTTGAGGTAAAGGCAAACTATACATGGGGTGAGATGAAGACTGGACAAATTTACCAGATACGCACTTCATAAAAGAAAGCTGAAGGAGCTCTCAGCCATTCACAGTTACTGTACTGCCATCCAGAGGTAGCTGCAGCTCAAGGGCAAGCAAAGTCTTGAACTGGCATGAAGCAAAAGTCTTCCTTCAACCAACATGGCAGACAAAGCTTTGTGGAAACAAAGTATTGTTGGTCTACAAAACCCCAACCAACCAACTGCATGGGAGTAAGGCAGTGGGGGGACGGGGGCAGGACATGTGACACAGTCTGATATTTATCTTTAGAGTAAGCTGAAGAGCTGTGGAAGTCTCAGTGAGCCTAACCAAGAAATGTGGTTGATGGAGGACTCGCTAGGAAGTAGTACTGGCATTCATACACTTCCTTTCCAGGCTTCTGTGGTGAACATTTCAGTTTATGCAGGAAAAGCAAAAGGTGAAGGACAGGCTCCCTTTCTTTGTACTTCATTCAACAAGTAGAAGGAGCTTGGAGATAAAATGTGAGAAATCATTTCGAGGAAATCATATAGGAGGAGTTAGGCAGGATAAGGAGAGTGACCAGCACCAGTGAGGGGTGGCTAAGTAGCTTATTTACCTAAAAGAATACAAGCTCACTCTCATCTCTTGACCTAGACTGAAAACAAACTGCCATCGCAATAAATATTTAGTGTTGAAATACGCAGTAAAGTATCTTACAGTTTAATGTTAGAAATCAAAACATGCAAAGTTATTGAAATATTTCCCTACTGTCTTAATAGAAAAATTTGCATGTTTGGAATTCTTAAAATGGAAACATTGATTTTCATTTAAAAGGTAAAAGGGGAAGAAGATTTGTCTGATAGAACAAATAGCACAAGTCACAAAAGACATTCCCACTCCCTGTGATGCATTAAGTTGTAATCATCTTATTCTGCAGAATGGAGGCTTGATATAAGATATCTGTACTACTACCAATAGTTTATAGACTCTTAGCATAAGAGGTGTATCAAATTGTTCAGAAAGATATAGCAAAGAGCACTGAAGTAATTACTTGGAATCCAAACACGATTATACACACACACAATTACATCCTCTCCTCGGAAATCTTTTGTCTCCATACTATCTGCAGCCAATGCCACTGAAGACTCTGGAGAGATGGAGAAAGAACTCACTTTGGATGAGGACAATCAATCAAATCTTCTCCGGAACTGGAACTGCTGTTTTAACAGATCAATAAATGCTACCTGTTGATCTACTACAGTAGAATCATGAAGGCATCTACTCAAAATGATACATGTACACATATTAGCCACTGCCTGTGTGTACGTATTTAAATATTTTAAATAAACTTTAGAGGTCTGCTTTTATTAATGCATGCACATACATAAGCGGACATTGAGCAAGACCCTCTCACTCCTCCAGCCTGAAATACTGCAAGAGGAAGAAACAGAGAAGTAAAATATTAATGGAAAGTGGGATTTTCCTTACAATAGCCTCAATAAATATGTCGGTTGGGGGAAAAAAAATAGGTCAAAAATAGAAAGCTTATATCTCTGATATCAAAGAAAAGAATGTTTGTGTCAAATCTATTGGAGAAATTGCCATGAATGGTTCATCTGTGTGAAAATATGATCCTTGTAATGCTGCTAAGATCAGCGAGACCTAGGATGATATGTTGAATAAGAGCTGGTTGCAGAAGTTAAAAATGTCCATGGGAAGCTTTAATTTACATGCCTCTTTCCCCAGTATTTTCAAATGGGTAGGAGAGGAAAGATTTAAAAATTGCTTTTCAGGACAGTTCATTAATTAGTATAAAAAAGGAAAGCATATTAAGTATTAATATTAAGTCCTTATAAACAGCATTCAACATTTTCCCAGGGTGCAAAATTTTTCATTTGAACTCATCTGTTTCCTGAGTTTTGGATCATTTGTACTTCTCTTCCCTGTGGCCCGTACGCTCCTGCTGCGGTATATGCAGTTCATCTTGCAACCTTTCCTACAACTCTCAGAACGATGAAGTACAATGAACTGTACAGTATCATTAAATAAGAGAGTTGGAAAACCACCTCTTTATTAGCTCCCCACGCAAGGTCCGCTCAGGGAAGCATGCACTAATTCAGCACCTAATTCTGCTGCCATCCTCACGCAGAAACTCAGTCGCCTCTGCTCCAGATTCTGCAAGCAGGTATTTTGCCATAAATCTCAAAAAACTTTTTAAGGAGTGGAGACCTGGGAACTTGACCCCGTTGGGGTTGGCTGCAACAACCAGCAGATCTCTCGGGGCAGGTGGGGGACACGCCAAAGCCTGCATATGCTTAACTCAACAGAAGTACCTAAAAGGGCAACCAACAGTCATGGCATCTACTGCAAAACACATTTAACTCTCAGAGTGACTCTTCAGTGAGAACTATGTCAGCCTGCTGTCCCCAAAAAGACAGACGCCTCAGCATTGGCTAAAAAAAAATAAAAAAAAAGTAGTTGTGCTACAAAGTGACAACAATTGAATTTGCATGTGCCATAGTTTATCACCTGCTTATGTTTACAGCTAAAGACATACTGATAACCAAGGTGTGTCTACAGAAAACTGTTGCAAATGTTGTGAGATTTTTCTTCCCTCCTCTTTTCTGTATCACCTTCCAATTTATTTTAGGTTACACAGAGAATCTGGTGGCTTATTGTGCTATTGTTTGAGTTTTATATAATCTACCTGCAATTGCTTACTCTTTCCATTATCTGCTGGTTTACAATGGAACGTGGTTACCGAAATGAGCTTTTATTGCCAATATCTTCATGCATAAAATTCAACTAATATACCTCTCTCTCTATCCTTTATCAAAAAGACTTGACTTGAAAAATGTTTAACGCATCCTAGGAAGGCAACACTAAGGACCATTAAGAGCGGTTGTTAAGATGGAGGATGTTTTTCTTTTTAATGAGAATAATATAAACTGAAGTGTTCTTACTCGGGGCATACACAAAACCACAAATAAATCATTTCAGGTGAGCATAAATTCTGCTTGAATTGTAAATGACCCTGCTAACAGAAATTAGATTGAGGCAGAAGCTTAAGTTCTCTTCTGTACACCTACTCTTCTTTGGGGCATTTTTCAGATTCTGGCAAACAAATTTAGACTTGAGCTGTAGAAATTGTATGATTTCTAATGCTCTTCTCAGAAATCTTCAATTACTCTGTTTTTAAGATGTTTAAATGAAAAAGGCTGTCGAGGTCTTTGTTTTTTTGGTTTGGGACTGGCTTGTACCTGTGTTCAGGGAATAATTTGATTTTGTTATCAAATATCAAATATTCTGTTATCAAAGAGGCTTTTTTAATAATGGGTTGAAAAATACAGGGAGCTGGGTTTGCCGTTTCCCTTTTTCCTCCCTCATAGCCTCTGGTGGACATTTACTTATACAGTGATGTAGGATAAACAGTCCATCAGAGTGAATACTTAAATTTGTGAAATGGAAGCTCAGAAAACACAGGATGCCATCTACTTGAAAGAGGATTGGGGGCTGGGGATGTGTGTGCGTGGGGTGTTGTGTGAGCTGTTAGCTGTTTTCTTTTTATTTTTTAAAAACAACCAATCAGATCATTTAAATCTCCAATTTAAGTGGCTTTCTCATTCACGAAAACAGTCCAATAGCTGACTTGCTTTGAAATTGAAAACAGTGTCAGGACCTCTGTCTGTTAGGTCAGGGTAAATTTGGAACAACTCCATCGACTGCAAAGCAGTTAAAAAGCATATATATCGGTGATTAGAAATCAGCCTATAATTTAATTTCTTAACCATTTCACAACAGAGATAAATCTCCCCCGTAACAGTCAATTATTTGCTGTTGCCAGTGTTACAGCTATGTCAGACTCACTGATCACATTCTTCCTGATTGCTTCCCTCATCCTAGAGAGATAACTGTACACAATAAAGGCAAAACAACAGATGATCTTTCAGCTGCCTGAAAACTTTAAGGAAAAAATTATCAAAGCAATTCTGTCCCAAGCATCCACTTGCTCCTCAAAAGAATGAGCTGAGGGCACGTAAGAATTTGTTTTCATCTGTGGAAATGGGAATAATTTCCAAAGAAATTAAGTAATTAGCTATAATGAGCATAGATGACTAAGAAATTAATAGTAGAAAGCATATTTTATAGACCAGCTAAATCCCACATGATTTTTAACCAAATGATTCAGTAATTCTCTAGCCATATTTTAAGGGTTATCTAAATGTCAGGCAATTACAACTCTGTAGAAACATAATAAAAACTCATTGTAATTAACATTCAAAGTAGCTGCTAATTTGTCCATTCGCGTGCAGCTTATGCAACTTCATAATAAGAGTTTGCCAGACTAACCTGTTTAGATGTACACTCCTCGTGCCAGCAGTTATTAAAACAAACAATACATTTACAGTGCATCTTTCTCTCAGTCTGCTAAAGCTGAGCAAAACCACACTTGAAGCTCCGAGACTCGCACCCAGCAGTGTCCACTTTAAATAGAAAAATCTCATTGATTGCATGAAACTCAGGTCTCATTTTTGTCCATCGATTCCCCTGGTGACCTTCTGCAGCATCAAAGCCCAGAGCGAACCCAATCTGACCCCGACTTTATGTGCATTATTATATTGAGAGACAGGAGCTACTTACAGTCCATGCCATTGTCTCCGTAGATATGTAATAAAGTATTCTAGAACTGCTCCTGCAGAGAACACTTCATGCACTCGGCATTTCCTTTTCTCTGTCTCTCTCTCTCTCTCCCCCCTCCAATCTTAAAATTCTTCTCTTTGCTGTGCCGAATGCTCCCCCC